>VDFB02193867.1:454744948-455368471 GCA_007258455.2 Sequoia sempervirens
AAATATAAACTCAACAATTCATGAATAAACACACACACAAATAAAACACGAATTGCTGCTCAAAATATTTGTATTTAATTGCTTGTCCAAAAATAGTTTACATCTGCCTCTTATATAGAGGACTTTAGATACATTTAGAATAATCTAGAATATAGGCTAACATATTATTTTACCTTGGCCGACATAAAATAAGTTTCTAGAATTTACCTAACCCTAAACTTCTAGAATTTATCCAACCCTAACCGACATAAAAATAACTTCTAGAACTTTACCAAATTTTACTTTATTCCTAATCTCTAATCCATCTGGAACCTCTAGAAACTTCTAATTTAATTAATATTTTACATCTCATTTGAGGGAGAAATTACATTTCCCAACATTCCCCCCTAATTTCAACCCCTCAAAATGTAGAAACTTCTAATTTAATTAATATTTTTACATCTGATTTGAGGGAGAAATTACATTTCCCAACACTCCCCCCTAATTTCGACCTCAAATGCTGCTGCATTAATTTCCTTGCTCTTGACTGTTGTCTTTGCAAATCCTTTTCATTGCTTGATATCTTCATGCCTGATGATGCCTTTGTCTTTGTCCAAGTCTTCAAACTTCAAACCATCTCTACGATCTGCAGATCTCTTTCCTCAACTCTTTTCAACTCTCACCCACTGCTGCGGCAGTCATTCAAACTTCAAATTTTCATAACTTCAAACTGGAAGTCTTCTTCTCTGCAAACTCACTATCTGTAACTTTCCACCTTCTTTGATGTCTTGTCTTTCCATGATTGCTATTATCTTCAAACTTATTATCAATTATGCCTTTTGAAAACCTTGCTTGAATGCCATCAACTTTCACTTGCGAACTTTTATACTTAAACAAGTTCTTGATCATACCTGTAATTTTCTGCCAACTCGATCCGTAAACCCATCCACACCTATTTTGGTAGAGCACTACAGTGCTTAGTTGCAACCTTATCTAGAAGGTTTTTGTTTTAAATCCTTTTTGATGTTTTGGTAAGGTCTCAAACACCATTGAATTTGTGTATGAGGACCTTTTGGAGCTTAGGTTTAAATTTGAATAAGTTGGGAATCTTTGTGTGGTTGATTCCTAAGATTTTGGTTAAATTTTCAAAACACAGTGTGTTTTCAAACACACATCTTTTGATTACTTTTGTGCTCGAAACAGAAAACCTAACTGTTTTCTTGTGATGTAAAAGAAATCTCTTGACATTTTGAGAGAGTTGAATGTTTTGGGATGGTGGCAATTTTCTGGAGAATAAGAGAAAGTCAGTTTTCAGCGTGCAATTTCTAGTTTTTCTTATTTCCTTATTGCTTTCTGTAAGATAATGTATTGAATAGTAGTCTTGAAACATTCAGCATGTATTGAGGTTGTTTTTAAAGCATTGTATTAGTGTAGAAACTGTCTTATATTCATTTGTAAAGTCTTGTATTTGTTGTGTCTTTCCTCAGATATTAGTTTTGACTGGTAAAAGATAGGAATAATGGAGTTTTAGCTGCATTGCCACTATACTCAAGCACAGGTTCATTGGAAATGAAGCTAGACTCCACTATTGTACATAGAATAGAAGTAGGAATCTGTAGAAGTTTAGACAGAATGCAAAGAGTCTAATTCCTAGGTGAGCAGTCTATGCTCGGTTAGGAAAAAGCATTAATCGTTAAGACGTACCCCTGCAACAAGGTTAGGCAGAATGGAAGGTTGGCTAGTCTTTAGAGGAAATAAGGGCTAGATGGTGTATGTGAAGAAAGAGCACCAAGTAACACTTGGTAGCAGCAAATAAGTAATGATAGTAGGGTTGTTAAAGTGAACCAGGGGTGCCTCAATAGCAGAGGACCTATAGGTTGTGGGGTGAATGAACTAACACCTTAGGAGTTCTCAAAACAAGGACTTAGAGCATTGAGATTGTGTTTTCTCAATCCAACCCTTGTTCTATCAGATTGGTATTAGAGCACAGCTAAAGATTTGGGAAAGAAATCTTGCATGTCAGACAAAGAGTCAAGTGATACTTCCACCATGGTGACCAATGCAGAACTGGAAAAGATGGTTGAAGAGCAAGAAGAAGACAATAAGCAGTTGATAAGCAGTTGAGGGAAAGAATAGCTCAACTTGAGGTAGCAGTGAGGAGTGCACAGTTTGAAGGAAGAATTCCAAAAGAAGAAGAGGTTGCAGAGGAAGATAAGACCCATGAACCTGACCCCGTCTTGAAGGAGGAGCCTTTCTTGAAGGCATTAAAAGCTTTGAGTGGAAAAGCACTTGAAGGAATACCACTATTTAGTGGAAAGATGGAACCTGACCTAGTCATGGACTGGATAGAAGGAATGGAGAACCACTTTGAATGTGATGGAGTTACAGAAGCAGAGAAGGTGAAGGTTGCAAAATCAAGGTTGAGAGGATTAGCTTTAACATGGTGGAAATTTGTCCAGACTGAAAGGGAGAAAGAAGGTAAGCAACCCATATCAACCTGGAAAGGAATGGTTGCTAAAGTGAAAGAAGCCTATATGCCAGATGACTATGAGATCCAACTCCACAAGAAGAGGCAGAGTTTAAGACAAAAATATCAAGATGCAAACACCTACACTGAAGAGTTCCAGAAGCTTTGTTTGAGATCAAATATGGCAGAAGATGAGAGCCTAAAAGTGGCTAGGTACCTCAATGGTTTGAAGTGGAATATACAGGAAGAGATGGCTTTGCTCAGCCCCAAGACATTCCACCAATGTTATCAGCTGGCTATTAAGATTGAAGAAAGAAATAAAAGGAAGCATGATCAGTCCTCTAAGGGTAGAGGAAGAGGCAGAGATCAAAGAGGACAGCGTGGAGGTTACCAAGGAAGAGGTGGTGACCAAAGAAGCCAAGGTGAATCAAAGCTTACTAAGCATGGAGGTGAAACCTCATCAAGAGGAGGATTTAATAGAGGAAGAGGACCTCAAGGAGGTTCAAATAGAGGAAGAGGAGCAGGTAGAAGTAACTCCTACTTTGCCACTATGAAGTGCTATCACTGTAATCAGCTAGGTCATCCAGCTTATAGGTGCCTAGAGAAAGCTTCATCTAGCAATGAGAAAAGAGTAGCTTATGCACAAGAGGACACCATGAGTGTCAAATCCCCTAAGATCAATCATATAGAATTAGAAGTAGGTGAAAATATGATGTTTAATAGAGTGCTGATCAGAAAACCGGTCAAGGAAGAACCCAAGCAAAGGAGAGCTTTGTTTAGAGCAAGATGCAAAATACTTGGCAAAGTATGCAAGGTCATTGTAGATTTGGGTTCTACAGACAATATAATCTATGAGGAGGTAGTAACTAAGTTAAAATTGCAGAAGGTACCACATACCAATCCCTACAAAGTCACATGGTTGAACAAAGGGCAGAGTGTCTTAGTGAATGAGCAGGTTACAGTGGAATTCTCAATAGGAGGCTACAAAGACAAGCTGATTTGTGATGTACTGCCCATGGATGCATGCCATCTTCTTCTTGGTAGGCCATGGAAATATGATAGAGGTGCTATATATCATGGAAAGGAGAACACCATAGAATTCAAGAAGGATGGAAAAACCTTCAAGCTGCAATCATTGATTGAGGATGATGAAGGGCAGTCCAAGGTTCCTAATATCATGTTGAGCAGTGGTAAAGAGTTCATCAAGGATCTACACCAAGGGAATGAAGGATATGTGATCATGATGCAGCCCAAAGAAGAGGGAAAGGCTGAAAGGACAGTGTTACCAGCAGCAATCCAAAACTTGCTTGACAAATACAAGAGCATAGTGAGTGATGGAACACCAACAACTCTACCACCCAAGAGAGCAATAAGTCATCAAATTGACTTCATACCTGGAGCCTCATTGCCTAAAAAGGCAGCATACAAGCTTACCCCTGAGTAGAACCAAGAGGTGGCAAGACAAGTGGAAGAATTGCTGAATCAAGGTCTAATTTAAAAGAGCATCAACCCATGTGCAGTCCCAGTTGTTTTGGCAACTAAAAAAGGAGGTAAATGGAGACTTTGTACTGATTCTAGAGCAATTAATAGAATCACAATTAGGTATAGATTTCCAATACATAGGGTTGAAGATTTAATGGATTTCCTTGGAGGAGCACAGTATTACACTAAGTTAGATCTTAAGAGCGGGTATCACCAAATCAGAATTAAGGAGGGTGATGAATGGAAGACAACTTTTAAGACAAATGATGGTTTATATGAGTGGAAAGTGATGCCATTTGGCCTCTCAAATTCCCCTAGCACGTTCATGAGACTAATGAATGAGGTGCTTAAAGATTTCACAGGGATTTTTGTGGTATTTTACTTGGATGACATACTGATTTTCAGTAAGATAGCAGATGAACATTTGAAGCATGTAGAGATGGTACTCAAAAGGTTGCAAGAAGAATAGTTGGCAATCAACCTTGTGAAATGTGAGTTCTTCAAACAAGAGCTTTTGTATCTAGGCTTTGTGGTATCCCAAGGAATGCTGAAGATGGATCCAAGTAAGGTGGAAGCCATCCTAAACTGGCCTACACCAACCACAGCAACTCAGGTAAGAATTTTTCATGGTTTGGATCAAGTTTTATCGAGGAAGTTTACAGGAATTTTAGTGGTATATGTGTACCAGTGTTAGATACAATCAAGGGTGGTCAGAAAACAAAGTTTAAGTGGACACTAGAGGCTGATAAAGGGTTTGAAAAGCTAAAACAGGAAGTGGCAACACAACCTATCTTGTTATTGCCTAGTTTTGATAAATTGTTTATAGTTGAGTGTGATGCAAGTGGAGTAGTAGTAGGAGGTGTCCTTAGTCAAGAAGGTAGGCCTGTAGCCTTCTTCAGTGAAAAACTCAATGAAGCTAAGCAAAAATACTCCACCTATGATCTGGAACTTTATGCTTTAGTGCAGTCCCTTAGGAAATGGAGGCATTATTTATTGCCCAAAGAGTTTGTGGTTTTCACAGATAACTAGGCACTCAGTTACATTAACACTCAGGAGAAGTTAAGTAATAGGCACTTGAAATGGATGGAGTACATCCAAGCTTTTACATTTACCATTAAACACAAGAAGGGGCAGCAAAACAAAGTGGCAGATGCATTAAGCAGGAGGATGTTGACAGTCCAAGAGATACAACTGAAAAGCATTGGATTGGAAAGTTTTAAAGATCTCTATGGTGAGGATGAAGATTTATCAGAAGCCTACAAGGTATGTTCAGATTTTGCAAATCATTTTCCTGATCAATATCTTTGAGAGTATACACTACAAAATGGTTATTGAAGGGCAATCTGTTATGTGTCCCAAAAGGATCAATGAGGGAAAATCTGATCCAAGAAAAACACAATGGCAGTCTTAGTGGGCATTTTCGTATTAATAAAACTTTAGAGCTAGTACAAAGGTTTTATTCTTGGCCTAAATTAGCACGAGATGTTAGAAAGTATGTAGAGCAGTGTGTTGTTTGCATGAAAGCCAAAGGGGGAGCTAGCAATGCTGGGTTATATCAGCCCTTTCCTATTCCTAATAGACCATGGGAGTGTGTGAGCATGGATTTTGTGGTGGGTCTTCCCAAGACTAAAACTAGTTTTGATAGTGTTTTTGTAGTTGTGGAAAGATTTAGCAAGATGAGTCACTTTATTCCTTGCAAGACTACACATGATGAAAGCTATATTGCCCATCTCTTTTTTAGGGAAGTTGTGAGAATCCATGGATTGCCATTGAGCATTGTCTCGGACAGGGATGTGAAGTTCATGAGCCATTTCTGGAAAACATTATGGAGCAGATTGGGAACAAATTTGTCATTTGGATCAGCATACCATCCTGGTGATGGTCAAATAGAAGTGGATTAGCAAGTGTTAGGTAACCTATTGAGGTGCTTGACAGGGAATATGGGAGAACCTACAGGACTGGTAGTTTTCCCAAAATTTGAATATAATGATAAGTGGCGAGCAGAACTACAAGAAAAAGTCCTTTTGAGGTTGTGTATGGGATGCACCCAAGAGGTATTTGTGAACTTAGAGACATTGGATCTTAGGAGAATAGGAGTGGACATGCAGAAGACTTCACTCAGACCATGAAGGAGATTCATGAGCAAGTTAAGAAGACAATCCACAACAACACAAAAATTGAAGGATAAAGTTGATGAGTCAAGGAGAGATGTGCAGTTTCAAGTGGGTGATCATGTTATGGTTCACCTCAACAAATCCAGATTGCAGAAGGGGATGTCCACCAAGTTGTAGATGAAGAGAGTGGGTCCATGCAAGGTGTTAGCTAAGTATGGGAAGAATGCTTACAAGGTAGAACTTCCATCAGATTTGGGTATATCTCTAGTCTTCAATGTTGCTGATTTGATCAGGTACAAGGGGACAGTCAATGATGAAGTTCTGAATAGTCAGGAAATATTTAAGGATATCAGTAATATACCCCTTCCAAGTCAAGAGAAAGCTCAGGTAGAGAAGGCCTTGGAGTCCAGGGTGAAGAAAGCAACAAGACACAAGGCATATATGGAACACCTTGTCAAGTGGAAGGGAAAACCTGAATCTGAGGCTACCTGGGTTGAAGAAGTAGATTTCAAGAAGCAAGGAATTGATCTATCACTGCTGACACCTCAAGTTCCTTGATCTTTGTGCTGAGAGGGGGAGAATGGTGCAGGAGCACCTGCCTAAGTGCTTAGTTGCAACCTTATCTAGAAGGTTTTTGTTTTAAATCCTTTTTGATGTTTTGGTAAGGTCTCAAACACCATTGAAATTGTGTATGAGGACCTTTTGGAGCTTAGGTTTAAATTTGAATAAGTTGGGAATCTTTGTGTGGTTGATTCCTAAGGTTTTGGTTAAGTTTGCAAAACATAGTGTGTTTTCAAACACACATCTTTTGATTACTTTTGAGCTCGAAACAGAAAAACTAACTATTTTCTTGTGATGTAAAAGAAAGCTCTCGACATTTTGAGAGGATTGAATGTTTTGAGCAAATGGCCCGAGTTTTCCTACGTGTTGAATCATAACAGCATTAATAAAAAATAGTGATCTACCTTTTCTTTTTTCTTTTCACATCTGTGATTTGCCTTTTGATTTTTGCACACTTTTTATGCATCCCTTCACTTATGAAGCAACAATTCTGGATTTCATTGAATCTTCTTAAAAACTGCAATTCTTTCTTTACTTGATAGTAGCTCCAACAATCTCAGACAAAAAATAATCTGCAACAGGTTTACAACTCCAACAATTCTTCAACAACAATCTACTTGCAATGAACATAAATTCTTTGGCATTGATGAACTTGCATCTCCAATTTTCAATTCACTTCAATCTGGCTCTGATACAACTTTGAGAGGGGTGGATGGATACAGATCAACATTAATAAGCAAATATAAACTCAGCAATTCATGAATAAACACACACAAATAAAATACGAGCTCATGCTCGTAATATTTGTATTGAATTGCTTGCCAAAAATGGTTTACATTTGCCTCTTATATAGAGGACTTTAGATCTAGAATATAGGCTAACATATTATTTTACCTTGGCCAACATAAAATAAGTTTCTAGAATTTACCTAACCCTAAAATTCTAGAATTTATCCAACCCTAACTGACATAAAAATAACTTCTAGAACTTTACCAAATTTTACTTTATTCCTAATCTCTAATCCAATTTGGAGACCTCTGAAACTTCTAATTTAATTAATATTTTTACATCTCTTTTTGAGGAGAATTACATTTCCAACAACAAATGGGGAGTGCAAAAGAAGCTCCAAGTCTCCAACAACAACAAAAAGCATCTAAAGAATATATAACTTAACCTAGGAAGCACAGTGCATACAAGATCATATAATATAAAAAAATCCTATAAAAGGAAGGCTACATGTCTCAAGAACCACCCAAAGAACCAAGGGAATGGAGCACGAAGGAGAACACAACTCTATTTTGGATCAAAATCAGGAGAATAAGAAGCACCAACATCCATGATAAACATCACAAAACTGTCAAGCTAATGGCCTGGGCTAAGAGGGTGTAGGTGAAGGTAGTTTGATTGCAATTATTTGATGTAGAGATTTAACCAACTTAAGCAAGGATTGAATCTGAGAGTAGAAAACAAGTGTAAATGATTAGAGATAGCATGGGATCCTTTGGATTTTGATGTCTTATAACCTCGTTGAAACATACATGCTATTTTTTGGAAATAAAGCCATAAAGGTAATAACCCAAAATGAACCTTCCATAATGACTGCTCAGAAATGTCTGCATAGTCAAAAAAAAACTAAGAGAAGTGTCGGTGTGACAGTGAATAGGGAGCAAGTACAGATTCATGTGTTTGGCAAAATATACGTTTTTAAATGTGTGCTTCAAAGTTACAAAAATAGAGTTACAAAATTTAGATGCAAAGATGTAAACATAATCCATGATTGAGTGTGAACATGACACATGTTGGGGCTACACCAACTTCGTCCAGCAACATATATGAAAATGAACAAAAGAAATACCTCAATTGCAACATCATCTATTGGATGTATTTGCAAGTGAATAAGATGCTTAGATGTTTAGTTTACTACGACTGTTCATAAATTTGGAGAAAGGTATTATTCTAGACTTGAAAAGGAAAACCCTAGTGGTGCTTTTAAGAAAAATTGAGAAAGGTCAAATCAATTGAAGTACTTTTCAGACTACCTATGATGTCCCTCCTTCACATGACCTATCCCATATCAGAATGGTCAAACTAGAGACTCTATCTTGGATGAAACCTTCTTTACACAACACAAGGGAAACCTACATGAACACTTTTCCTGAAAGGTATACTTCCCATGCAAATGACAACAAAAACTCCAAACACAACATATTGCAACAAATCTCAGCCATCAATCCTTACAGTCTAGGAAAATTAAAACAATACTAATCTCTATAGTGATCCTCATAAAACAAACAATGAAAAGTAACAGACAGACTCCAAGTAATAGATAGACTCCAAATATTTTGGTGTAAGAGGTTCATACCTAAATTCAAATTGCCTATTGCATTTAGGTACAGATATAACCTCCATGGAAAAAGAGAAATTGAATTGTAAAATAATGGAACAATTCATGTATGACCTAGGTTTTTCAATTTTTAAGAAGTTGATCCAAGTATACCACACACCAAGTTAAATGCAGGCCACAACTTCACCCATGATTTTTCAAGCCAAAAAGACACAAAAAAAAAGCATAACATATAAAACACATTCTTACTTACCAAGACATTTAACTTCACCCAAACTTTTTCAAGCCAAAAAGACAAAAAAAAAAAGCCATAACACATAAAGCAAATTCTTACTTACCAAGACATTTTCCTTAAAAAAAGGATAACCTAGACAAGGATCACTAAATAACACTGTTTATTATTGAGACGTGTTCATTAATGCTAGGTGACATTAATAATAAAACCCAAATTCTTTGGGATATGAATTAAATGCAAGAGAATTTGAAAAGGGCCAAAGAAATTACTCCACCATGTTTCAGGTGGTTTACAGTTGCAAAGATATATGTGATTTTCTATATTTATCATGTTTGATAAATCTTTCAATTTAATTATGTTAGGGTATGGTGTTGTACACCATTGCATAAAATGTTTTATCATATTATTGTAATTAAATAATTATTTAGTTGTGATGCACCTTGGTGGTGTGGATAATCACACTAGGTAATTATTTGGTGTCCCAAGTAATTAGTTTTGATGCACCTTGGTGGTGTGGATAATCACACTAAGTAATTATTTGGTGTCCCACGTAATGATTGTATTGTAACATTGTATTACTATTTGTGTAGGAGACATGTGTTAGTAATTTAATACTGGGGAATTAAATATTGTAACAGCTTAGTACCCAATATTAGAAAAGGGGTTAGTGGTTTTGTATTCACATGGTTTTGTGGTACATGGTTTTACCTTACCACTAGTTGTATTTGTGTGAGCTTGTGTCTATAAAAGCAAACACAATGTAGTGGTTTTGGGTTAGGGGGTGAACATGCTAAGCAGGTTGGTTGTGATTATTGAGTCTTTCTAAAAAGTGCATTTGTGAAGCATGGCATGAGATGTGTGGATTCATACTTGGACACATGAAAGTGCATTGGAGGGCTTGATGTTTCAGAGGTATTCATTGTAACTCTCGTATTTGCTTATGGTTAATTAATGTGGAGTATGGATGCTTTTGGAGTCTGGGTTTTTCCCTCTTGAGGGTTTTCCCAGGGTAAATCTTGTGCTATCTTGTAGCTTGTCTATTTGATCTTTGCATTTGGAAAACTTATATGCA
Source organism: Sequoia sempervirens (assembly GCA_007258455.2). Lineage (NCBI taxonomy): Eukaryota > Viridiplantae > Streptophyta > Pinopsida > Cupressales > Cupressaceae > Sequoia > Sequoia sempervirens. The sequence goes on from VDFB02193867.1 coordinate 454,755,203, forward strand.
TGTTAATCTTGGGTTATGTGGGAAATGATTTGATATTCTGGGTTCGAATGCAATATTTCCTAACAAGTGGTATCAGAGCTTTCATGATTGAAGATTTTTTATTATAACCTTGGTTTGAGAGTTTTTTGCAAAGTTGAAACCATGAACATGCATGTAGGGTCTAATGCATTACAAGGTATGGAACACATATTGCAGGTGTTTTTATGCAGATGTGGGCTTTTGGGTTGTCAAGATTTGTTGTGTTTATTGCAGATCTGAAATTTTCCAATGTTGGGTGAAAAAGGGTTTCTTGGTTTGAGTTTGCATGTGAGGGTTTTGTAGAGGAAATTTTACATATAACCTTCTAGAACAAAACATACCTCATGACTGGATTCAGGTTGGCTGAGAGACCAATTTTGACATAAAATTCGACCTACTTTGAAAAAGTTGAAAAAAAGACAAAAAAAATTTAGCAAAAGGCCCATTTTACATGTGCAGAAGAAAAATCAAAATTAAAAATCCCGAAATTGTTTTAGGAAAAAATATTTTTGGGGTGAAAAAACATTTAAAAATCCTGCAAAAATAAAAGCAAAAAGTTAGAAAAAACATATTGGAAATTTTTTATAGAAAATCAAAAGTTAAAAATGGTAGAAGGTATAGAGTCCGTAGACCCGTACGCACCCCCGCCACTATAGCTCCTGCGTCAATCGCTATCTCGTCACAAATCGTACTATGGAGTTTATGAAATATGTCGGCCTTGCTTTGGAGTTTTCTAAACTAAAATGAAAGCTTTCATTAAAAACCTTCTATTAAATCAAACCCACCTACCATCTCTTTTTATTAATGATTTAATTTTTAAAATATTAAAAGAAAGAAAAATCCGCTAGGTTGGAGAAATTTTAATATTTGTTTTTTATTTGGAGTGGGGTCCACCAAATTTGCCATATAGTTTAATTGGATATTTTTTGTTCCGGAGGCATAACTTTCACTCAGGATGTCGGTTTTTTGATTTCTTATAGTCGTTGGAAAGCTGGTTCTGAGCACTACGTAGTGGTGTAGGTTTGATTTTTAGATTTTATTATTTTGACATATTTTTGGAGCCTGGAAGTCAGATGTTCTTGTTTGCATGTTTTTGGTCATATCTTTTGCATACAGAATCAGATTTTTGTTTTCGAAGATGCGTTGGAGAGCACTTGTAGTGTACTACATAGTGGTTCAATTTTTTTTATCAATTTATGGTGCAAAGAATGTTTTGTACTTGTTTGATTGCTTGTAGGTGTTTGAGATTCGGAGGGTGAACGTGTGAGCATCCGGACTAGTCAAGAAGCAAAAACTTGAGGGAGTACATGTTTTTATATGTTATTTATAATGTTATAGCTTATTATGAGATTGGTGATTCTTGGTACAGGTTTACAGGTAATTTTTAGAGTTAGGACTTTGATGGTGATCGGTACACAAGTTGTCTTTGGCTTTGAGGACATGGTTGGACATGGTTTGAGACTTGGAGTCTCGTATGGGTGATAGTTGAATGTAGGTACAGTGATGGCTATGGTTATGGTGTCATAGATATGCAGGTACATTTGATGCATTAGCACGACATGATCATGCATGTGGTGTTTAGTGGTGATATGGTTTGATTTTAGGAGATTGTACTTATCTTCTTGATGCTTATTTGGTTCCTTCACTATGATTACTATCTTGTAGACATGGTTGGAAAATTATATTAGTGGTTGATTTGGTGTTTGGGTCTTGATTTCTACATAGTTATCTTCTTTGATATCTCGGTTTACAGTTACTAATGTGATAATGAGTTTGCATGTTTCAGTGATTGGATCTACAAGTTATGTGGTTGGTAGGTATACACAACCTATTGATTATTGTGAGATGACTCAGATGTCGACTGTCTATATCCACCAGGTTTGATTTATTGATGTTGCATATTTCATTAGCTGGCCTTGTCTATGGTCATTTGTGCATTGGTATGTTGCTTTGGGATTGAGAGGATGTATGATTTGAGTACTTGATTAGTCAATTCATGGGACTTGTAGCATGTGGTTTTATCATGATGTCATGATAGCTTGGTACATTTATTGGTTATACACTTTCAGTGGGAGCTTTTGACAGTGATGACTTGATGGTGTTTGATTCGTTTGTGATAGTTTCTTGGTGGTTGTATGTATCCTCTTGGCTTGGAGATCTTGGTTTACTAGTATGTTACTGACATTGCAGTTGAGTGTCTGTAGACCTGGATGATCTTCATAGAGAGGATGGTAGTCATGATGCCATGTGTAGCTCGCATCATGGTTCAATAAGAGTTGTTGGCAGTGATGTGGATGAATCATTGGTATGGTTATCTTCATGTTATTGGGGATATGTTTTCTTGGCTTAGAGTGTTTGTTATGATGTCATGATACACTCTTGATTCTAGATTAGAGTTTGGCATATTACATGTTCTCTTGAGACCAGGATGTATGTTATGGCGCATGTAATCTCCTAGGAGGAGATGGTTAGATCATATTGTCATGATAGGTTCCTGATTTTGTGATTGGAGCTTTGACATTGATCGTGTGTGTCTCTTTGTATTGAGTACATTTATCATTTGTCTGATTACTTTATGATGGTGTTATGTTGCATTTGGAGTTTGGCATGGATTGATCGGTTGCAAGTGCTCATGGATACTTAGAGATGTAGGTGATGGTTGGAGTTCTCTTGTGATTAGACATTTTCTTGAGACGGTTACTCTTTGGAGGTTTTAGCAGGAAGACCGAGGAGCCTTCACCTAGATTTGGACGTGAGTTCATGATGGACAGATATAGGAGATTATTCTTGGAGTGAGTCATGATGGCTTCGTTATCCTGGAGGATCATTCTCATTCCCCACTCTTGGTCTACTCAGCGGCTTATGATTTGAGAGGTATTTTCCAATTATATCTTTCAGATGTGTTGTGTTTCATGCTTTATCTTTCATAGATATGGATCTTGAGCTATGTTAGTTAGTTCTGGAGGATTCATTTTGAGAGATGCTATGGCATGGTTATCTCCTTGTGCATTTGAGTTTATGATATCATTCTTTGATGAGAATTGTTAGGAGATGGTTTATGGGCTAATTTCTAGTTAATGAGGATGGTTACATATGGGTTTGATCTTCTTGTTTTGAGAGGCTTGCATCCATGTTGGCACTATTACATTGATTTATATGTTGTACTTGATCTATGAGATTGGGTGTTGTAGATGTTGTTAAGGATTTTCAGTTGGGGTTGTTTAGGAGATCATACTTGACACAACAATACACTTTTTGAAGAGTTGGTAGAAGGACATTATGGTTTATAGGTTTCTCTTCTTCATGGTTCCTTCTTGGATGTTCATGTTTTGGGAGGATGGTGGCAACATGTTGTGAGATATTATGCAGCTCATGGGTTGCATGTGTGAATCATTGTAATTGTTCTTGGTATTTCATGATTTGATTTTCTTGTCACACCTTGATGTATAGTGTGGATTGGTAGACTTGATATGCTTTGACATTACCTATGCAGTGGGAGTTCCTGGATATGTATGTACTTCATTGACAGGTTTTATATAGGGAGCTTGGTTACAGTTTACAGGTTGCATATGTTCTTGGCATGAGTTTACTGATGTATTGATACCTTGGATGTATTAGCATGTGTTGTGGATGCTGTTTCCGATCATGTGGGTTTTTTTCTTCATGACAGCAGCTTGGCAGAGCCTTTGTTATCACTTGGTTTTGATGCTTGTGCTTGTGGATTGGTGCATCTTCACCTTCACATGTTCCTTTTCTTCCATAGGTGGCACATTGGGGGATGAGAGGAGTTCTTGCTTGAGATGGTGGTAACTTTGTTCTTATTGTAGGTATCTTGTTGGAACACGAGAGCATGTTACATATTCATGTGGTTTCATGGATGGCTATGATGTATTTCATGCATTGATCCCTTATGCAATGTATACAACAAGTGGGAGAATGTTGGGGTATGGTGTTGTACACCATTGCATAAAATGTTTTATCATATTATTGTAATTAAATAATTATTTAGTTGTGATGCACCTTAGTGTTGTGGATAGTCACACTAGGTAATTATTTGGTGTCCCACGTAATGATTGTATTGTAACATTGCATTACTATTTGTGTAGGAGACATGTGTTAGTAATTTAATATTGGGGAATTAAATATTGTAACAACTTAGTACCCAATATTAGAAAAGGGGTCAGTGGTTTTGTATTCACATGGTTTTGTGGTACATAGTTTTACCTTACCACTAGTTGTATTTGTGTGAGCTTGTGTCTATAAAAGCAAACACAATGTAGTGGTTTTGGGTTAGGGGGCGAACAGGCTGAGCAGGTTGGTTGTGATTATTGAGTCTTTCTAAAGAGTGAATTTGTGAAGCATGGCATGGGATGTGTGGATTCATGCTTGGACACATGAAAGTGCATTGGAGGGCTTGATGTTTCAGAGGTATTCATTGTAACTCTTGTATTTGCTTATGGTTGATTAATATGATGGAGTATGAATGCTTTTGGAGTCTGAGTTTTTCCCTCTTGAGGGTTTTTCTAGGGTAAATCTTGTGTTATCTTGTAGCTTGTCTATTTGATCTTTGCATTTGGAAAATTTGTATGCATGTTAATCTCTCTTGGGTTATGTGGGAAATAATTTGAGATTTTGGGTTCGAATGCAATATTTCCTAACAAATTATAATAGAAATATATGTGTTTAGAAATAACACATATCTAGTAACATTGTTATCTAATATTTAAGAATTCTTATTAAAAGTTTACATTGATGTATAAGATATTATCTCAGAATAATTTAATGATTTTTAAAATAGATTATTGTTCCTATACTTCAATTAATCTTACACAATCTAATGATGTGTAAACAAAATTATTCAAAATAATAATATGATAATTTTAATAAACAAAATTATTTAAAATAATAGTATGATATTTTTTATGAAAACAAGTAGCATTCATAATTATATTACTAAATGACCAACTCTTCTCTACTAACTACCTATGCAAAAAATGTTTGTAATCTTCTATAAGGAAATTTTATATTCCATATAATTTTTTTTGAAAAAGATATAAGCAATAGAGAATCACATTTAAGAAAAACATTCTCACTTAATATTTGCTTAAATTAGCATGCCAAAAATGTTATATTTCATTAAATTTTCAAGATTCCTTGAACATTCATAATTAGAATACTAAATGACCAATTCTTCTCTACTAACTATTTATGCAAAAAGAAAAAGAAAATATAGAATCACATTTAAGAAAAACATTCACACTCAATATTTGCATAAATTTAACACAAAGAAAATATTATTTTCACAACCACATAATTTTAATGAAGGTTAAAAAATTAAAAATAAAATGCAAATGGTGATTCAATGGCAGCGTGAATCTTGTTGCTGCGTATATCCCAAACACTACTTACCCTTTTTTTTCTAATACTTCCTATACAAACATTTCGAACACTATAAATCCCCTGTGCTTGATCATTATGAAACACTGTAAAAACTTATTTTTGGCTGTTCAATTATATAGTCATATTAGTATAGAAGTAATGATTAGGAATATTTGATAACAGCAAGTCACGTTTTTCAGTTCGTCCTTTTAAAAGATTCCTAAGTCCAGTGCAGCCCATTCATAATTGAATGTCATCAAATTTATGTGATGCTTTAATAACGCACGCCTCCAATTAATTTTAAGCTCAAAGTTAAATAGAAGAATGGAGGTTAAAAAATGCAGAAAGCATGAATTCAACCTCATTCTGCAGTCAAGATAGAGAGAGTTTGAAACATGATTATCTCTTTTGAGACATACAATAATTGTCCAAGATAAAATGGATACTATTACATTAATTAATCAAAATTCTGTGTGATTAGAAGTATTTTCAATAAAAATCTATATTTGATTGGATCTCTTATTTTCTTAAAGAGACAAATCATTTTCACGTTAAACGAATGATTAGAATTACTCGTAGAACAAGATAAGCATAAATAAATTATCGTCCTGACTTTGTTCTTTGAATCTTTTTTTTTTAAATTTTCCAATTGCAGTTTGAAATGCAAATAAGATTTCATATTGATTCAAAATAATTTTTTATTTTCTAATTGCAGTTTGAAACCTGAATAAGATTTCATATTATTGTATTAGTTTGTAAAATTATGTTAAAATAGGAAAAATTAACATAGACCCAAAAATAATACAATGAATGAAATTACTGATATAGACCCAAAAAAAGCATATACATATTTAGTATCTTTGAACACTATAATGCCTTACAAACCAAGGCATGAAATGGCTACTATCTTCTACATTTAAATAGCAGCACATTTTCCACAGGATTATTTATATATACTTGATAAATCTAAAATTAATTAATTGAAATTGGTGGTGTAAGACTATTTAAAAGATAGCTGACCTTTATTGGTCAACCCATGAGTTTGTATTCAATCAAAAACTTATAACACACATTATTTGATTCTATTATTTCTTATGATTATTCTCATCTTATTGAATATAGTAGTTGTGCTTTGCACTTATAAAAGTAGATGAAAAAACTGATGACTGCTTGAAAGCTAAAGTAATAGTGCATTATGTAATTAACCTGACAATTTATAGCTATCATTAGATGAGATTTAAAAAAAAAAAAGAAATTTAAATTCTTTATAAGATGTGTAAATGAGACACTTATTTTTTTTTAATATAATTTTTTTTGTCTTTTATTAGTAATAATTCACTATTTTTTTTTTAATTATTTTTTTAAAATTTTGTAAGGTATATGTGACTTTTTATATTTATTGTGAAAGATATATCTTTCAATTTAATTAGGATAGATCTAGATTGAAACAAGTGTGTATGGAGACACATTGAATAAACATATAGATTTGTAAATAGAAATATATATTTTTAGAAAAAAGACCTATTTACTAACATTCTTATCTAACAAATAAGAATTATATTTTAGGAATTTATATTGATGAATAAAATATTATTTAAGATTACTTTTATGATTTTCAAAATAGATTATTTTGTTCCTTTACTACAATATGATAATAATAATATGATAATTTTTGTGAGAACAAGTAAACATTTATAATTATATTATTGGATGGTCAACTCTTCTCTACCAGTACCTATGCAAAAAAATGCTTGTGATTTTCTTTTAGACAATTTTATAATCCATATAACTTGCTTTGAAAAGGATAAACTAATAGAGAATCGCATGGAAAAAGAGATCCTCACTTAATATTTGCTTAAGTTAACATGAGAAAATTGTTATTTTTCATTACAAATTTTCAAGATTTTTTAACATTCATAATTATAATATTGGATGAACAACTCTTCTTTACTAACTATTTATGCAAGATTTTTTAACATTCATAATTTTTTCAAAAAATTTTAACATTCATAAATATATTATTGGATGAACAACTCTTCCATATTAATACTTTCTATAACTGAAAACGAAAGTATTACAAAGAATAAACTAAACATATATGCTTGGGTATAATTACAATAAAGGATGTTGGCAAGATATGAATAAAATACGTCCATGTTAATACTTTCTGTGACTGAAACCGCAAGTATTATAAAGAATAAGCTACATATATGCTTGGGCATAATTACAATAAATCCCATGTCAATAATAATATATGAACATAGAGTTGGACTACATCAAAACTCTCCTAACCAAATGGGATTGTTGCTTTCCCATTCAAAATCAATTCCGTTAAATATTGCACTCTATCTCTTCTACATCAAAACAATCGATGTATGGTGGTTTTTCTTGAAAATATCATACCTCCACAAGATATTGGGTTGCAGCTTTCCTCAGCTTCATCTGCCATATCATACCAACCTATCTGTGGATTAGTATGACTAGGTTCTGCATTAGATGGTATTGCAAAATTATTGATGTTGTGATTGGTAGATGCAGCTACAAATGGGTTCCATCGAGAGATCGAAAAACACTAAAACCTCGATGCAGCGGGTCATTTCTAAGACACAGATCTTGATTCTTGGAATACTTCCTATACACTACTTACCCTTTTTTTCCAATACTTCCTATACCAACATTTCTAACACTATAAATCCCCTGTGCTTTATCATTACGAAAAACTGTAAAAGCTTATTTTTGGCTGTTCAATTATATAGTCGATGCCCAAGTCATATTAGTATAGAAGTAATGATGGGAATTTTTGATAAAAGAAAGTCACGGATTTCAAGTTTGTCCTTATTTAGGAGATTCCATTAATAATTCAATGTCATCAAATGTATGTGATGGTTTAATGAAGCAGGCCTCCAATTAATTTTAAGATTAAAGTTTAATAGAATAATGGAGGTTAAAAAATGCAGAAAGCATGAATTCAACCTCATTCTGCAGCCAAGATTGAGAGAGTTTGAAACATGACTATCTCTTTTGAGACTTACAATAATTTTCCAAGGTAAAATGGATACTATTACATTAGTTAATCAAAATTTTGTGTGACTAGAAGTATTTCCAATAAAACTCTATTTATGATTGGATTTCTTATTATCTTAAAGAGACAAATCATTTTCTGGTAGAAGAAGAATTGTGCTAAGTAAAATATTATTTTAATTAAGGTCATGATGATTTTTAGATTAATCTTTTAAACTTTTGATTGTTAGATTAAAGTGATTTGTGGGGAGAGTAGATCTTATGACCTCTTGCCTACAATAGGATCCTTTAGCCAATCAAGCTAGCACCCCCGCCCAAGTTTATATTTAAATTTTATTCTTGATGTTTTGATCAATTTATTTGCATGTGTAATTATTGTTGATGTATATAAGAACAAACTAAGCCAAAATAAGTAATTCTATTTGTTAGGGTTCTAAATTGGTAACTAGTGGTGTACAAATGAGCCCATATAGGAAAAACTAAGAAATTGCATTTTGACTACTTTGATACCAAAAAACACTTGCATTGCTTGACATAAGTGGCTAGATAAAATATAATTAAAATGTACCCAAAGTAAATAAGGTAAGAGTGTTATAGAAATTCGTGATGACACTTCCTACATATCCCCTTTGGGAAAAGAAAGGCTTCATAGTTCACACACCAATATTAGAGGGATCTCATTCTCTCCTCTTATATGAGATCTAAGATCTAACCTTTAAACAATGAATATTCACTAAGTATAAGCTATTAATTTAGTCCAATTATAATAAAATGATAATAGTTTTCTATCAAGCATTGGTTCTATACCAAACATTACCAATCATTAGTGTACAAACATACAGAAATACACAAGGGTCATATCATACCATAATCCTAAGATTACACATAATTGTCTTAGGCATACATCACATATAAACAAGGTGACTATATTATACTCATCATGACTACAACAATGATTAACTCACACACACACTGTGCAAGTTCTACAATGTCCGACTCATATACACATCACAAGTACAATAGTGACAAGCTCATATGTACATCACAAATACAATCATGATAGGTTCAGATACACATCATAAATACAATAATGATTGGATGATATGTGCATCACAAGTATAAAAATGAATAGATCAAGCATACATCACATATATGCAATTGTAAAATCCCGATCTTGGGCAATTTGGTTTCAATTTGCATTAACTACCAACTTAACCATTCAAACATATTCGATCTAAATTATAAGTATTAATTTTAATAGCTCTTCAATCTCCATGGTGGGATCAAATCATCCTTGTCCATTATATGATTGTACAAAAGAGTGTTAAGTTTTAAAGGTTAAGATCTTTCCTAGACCTACAACCTAAGCATTGAGGGTTCATGATGACCTTTCCTATGTATCCCCACATGGGGATCAGAGGCTTCGGAGTTTCCCCCACAATGTTAGAGGGAGTTCATTCTCTCCTCTTGCATGAGATATTCACTTTTAATGCATTACTATTATTTAGGTACATGTAAATTGTTAAGTTAGCCAATTCTAATATAATGATAATAACTTTACCATCAACTGTCAGGTCCATACCAAACATTAGTGTACAAACATTCACAATATTCACAAGTGGCATATCATAACATAATCCCAAAGATCATACATAATGGCTGTCATGAGAATAACTCTATATACACAAGCTAACTAGCTCATACACGTCACAAGTACAATAGTGTCTAGATCATACAAATATCACAATTACACCAATGATTATCTCATATGCATATGACATTTACATTAGTGGCTAGCTCCAACATTTATTGTGATTACACAGTGAAAATATCCAGCACACATCACATATACATAGTGACAAGCTTCATCATACATCACAAATACATAATAACGAGCTCCAACAAACATCAAAAATACATAGTGATGAGCTTCAACATACATCACATCCAAAATGGTTGATTAACACATCACAATGGCTGACTAAAACATCACATTGGCTAACATATGTCCACAATTCATCTCATATAGAAAGAATATCGATGCATTGTGCACTACACTATGAGTCCTATCCTTTCCATTGGTCTTTTACACCATTAGATAAATGGGAAGAGTGTTCAGTGCATCCCATACTACACTACGGGTCCGTCCACCATCCCAAGGGTTTCCCCAAGTAGTGAACCTAGCATAACCTAGTGCATTTTGACTTCAATTACCTATAGGCCATTGATGACAAGTCTGTCCACATAGGAAGAAGTAGCTCTCAACATATACCACCTTGTGACCTTAGTGATGTTTTTAGCTATCTTCTTCACAAACTTGGGTAACATTGATATTGGTCATTTTTGTGCCCTCAGTGACAACCAATGAACCCCCTCAATACAACTGTTAGATCTAATTTACTATTATCTACTTGGATGGGTCCCTTCCTGTGCAACCATCACTGTATCTTAATCATAAACAGGGTAGCTCATAGAAACCTTCACCTCCATGAACTAGGTGGATGTCGACTAGTCCCTGACAATATCCCAAACATTATTTATTGGATCGGTCCAATGACTTCTTGTCACTACTCAAATATCCTAGAGGTTCACTCTTGGGCAAGTCATTTATATCATGAATCACAACCATAATCAACAAATACATTGGCCTATACATAGAGACATGTAGATATGGATTCCGTTTTCACAACACATAAAAGTCACATGGACCAACTTGAGATGGACTTACCCAACATATACATATATATTGACTATATAATAGATAAGTCCCTTACTTGATTCCATTTACAATATAGAATCATATTATGTGTTATATACAAATTATTAGGCTTTCTTTACTTGATCATACCCATTGGATGCCCATTTCAACCTCAAACTAAAGCTTACAAAGGAGGAAAGTTCAAACTAATTAGGAAGAACCCCAACCCTTGGAGTTATCCCCCTAAACCCTCCCCTACAAACTTGAGGTCATAGAGACATCGTTTACCCAAGGACCACCTATGTACGCACTACCAAACAGATCAAATTCACACATAGTTCACCTTACAAGGTCTCTCAAAGAACCTACACTTGGAATTCCAACATAGAAAAACCCCTTGTACAATTAATAAATAAGCCCGTAATATGATTTTCCACAAATGGGTAATTAATTAAGCCTTAGCACTAATCACAATTTGCTTTCCAAACACATCAAGGTTCTATTCATCTTACCCTTATCTTATTCAAAATATACGAGTGGATTAGGATTTATCAAGAATATTGTTATCTAAGATATATCTCTCCAAATATAGAGATCCAACCATAACTAGGTATAGGGTTGTTAGGAAATACTAACTCATTATAAACATGAGACATTGATAAAGAGTATACATCTCTATAAGTAGTCAACATATTGTTAAATATGCATAAATTATGTAAGAAGCCTTGTTAGGGGTTCATGTGAGGTTCCACCTTAATATAGATCTATAAATCCACTATCATGTATGATATCCTCTTAGATGAGGCACAAAATACATCAAGGCCTCATTAAATCCTTTTGAACCTCGAAAGACATAGGTCATGTTAACAACAAAATTGGGTTAAGCATAATCAATGTTTGAGTCACACCCAAGATAATTAGCAACACTATGCTCAACACATCTTCATTTATAGATATACACTCCATACTACTAGTAATAATAATATTCTTAGCCTTTGGGTATAATTTACCTTATGGTGTAATTCATTATTCCTATAATAGCTTAGCTCTCTAATTAGATAACTATTCATACATTCCATTTAAACTAAACCTAACCATAATGGTCATCAGTAGGGTATCAAGAGATGTTACATAAGATTTATCTAATAACTCAATCTTGTCAGTTCATTTTCAAATTAACAATAGTTGTCTTCCATTTGGTATACAATTTGTATTACACTTCATTATAGATAGAATGATAATTTCAATATCAAGGTTCTTGCATTTAAGAGGTTGATAGACATCATGTAGTCATACAAAATATGCATCTGGATATCAATGAATTATTAAAGTATCGAATTTCAATATTGTAGGATATGTAAATAGTAAATCATAGATGTAGTACCATTAAATGGTATCATCATTGTTTATAATATAATGCAACTACGAGCCAAGGATCATATTAATTGTCTAATATTATTGGTTCATATTACTACATTATCTTATGGTTAAATATAATTTAACCTAGAACTCTTTCTCATTTTATTTCCCTTAAAGTTCAAACATAAAGTTATTCAAATAATCAAACCTTGATTATGGCGAGTTCTTGTTAATAATTTGTTTAGAGAATATTATATAAGTTCATCTTCATGACAAAAGGGTTAGGTTGGATAATTGGCAATAAATTCTCTTAATTTGCACAAATCATACTTACCATGATATCAAGATAATATGACATAGAGGATACATAACTATGAAGTTATATTATTGTAATCTTAATCACCACATCCAACAGCTATACGCTCATGCAATCCATATAAGGTTTTATTTGGGCTAGTTCCGAAGAATGGCCATAAAATAAACCTTTACCTTCACTAACAACATAATAACACAGTTTCACCTTTCCAAATAGCCTCATTATTAACTAAGCACCATTCGAATAGAATACGAATGAATAGAGCATTGATTAAATATACATACATCTCTATCTCATATTCTTGAATTTTTCTCTACCCTCTTTTATTAAAAAAATGCTTCTAGCATGTTCGTTATATTTTGGTTAGAGCTTGATTTCACTAAAATTATTCAGGACACTAAATAAATTTGATTCGTGTATATTTCTGTTTATAGGATTCTAAATCAACACATTTCTATCCTACACTAAGGGTAACAAAGAATTCAAGAGTGGAACATCAAATATAGACACCAAGTTTTGACATATTTTTAGGACCATGTGCAGAAATAATGAACAAAACTTTTTTATTCAATTATATATACCATCTATAGGTCTAGGAACATTTTTTCATCGTGAAATTAGTCAGTTATATAGTCAGCAAAGAGAACAAACAAGCTCACACTATCTCATGATGTTTTTGGACTGGGCATCAAAGGAATTTCAATTTTACTACACTATGTATGGAAAAGAGGAATGTAAATGTTCTACAAATAACAATCCAAGTGATACAATCATTTAAATACCCATTGCAAGGGGTAACATGAGACTCCCCCATGGGAAGACCATCAACACACGAGGGTGGAATAGGAGGACAAACAGGTGAATAATAGTCACCATCCATGATAGATCCTTGGGGAAAAGCAAAGTTAGTTGAAGGAATAGGATGTTACCCCATTTTTGGTCCCTTAAAATTTTTGAGCATTCCCTTGTTATTTAGTCCTGTTGAAATTCAACCTTAACATTAGGTATATCATTGATTTTAATTGCATCACAAGATATAAACACGAGGTAGCAGTGTATCTTACAGTTTCAGGGTGACTAAATTACATTTGATTTTAGATTCAAAGTTGATTTCAAAGTCTAATACGCATACCACAATAGTGTCTCGACATGATTCAAGATTTCGAGTTTTGATAATGATTCATGGTCCGATGGACAGAATAATGTGAATTATTGGTATACCTTTGTTTTAGTTGCAATAAAGCAGGTTAGGAGCATATAGCAATATTATTGCTACTGATAGCATTCAAAACGACTATACACTTGGCCTCGAGCCATATTGAGTTTGTTTCCTCACGGGGTGTAGATCTTTGATGGTCATTTCTGAACCTTGCAAGGAATGAACAACCATATCAAGACATGAACAACCATATCAAGACCAAGTTTACACTATGAAAGGAAGTAACACGAAATGGAGCAATATGATAATCATAATGGTATTCAAAATAAGCTTTTTTTTTCTGAGCCTTAGTGTCGTGGAGTGAGAAGCTTACGAGGTTAATATCTGATGTTAAACTTTTTATCTTCCATGGAGATCTACCATATAATAAAAGAGATTCAGATGCTTGAGCCTCTAAACTAGAATGTGATCCATGGAATGTTGTTACGGGAAATCTACGTAGGCCTGATCCCAATCAAATAGTTTTCATGGATGAGGCACTCTTGATGTAGATTTTGGTTGACCAATTGAAATAAGAGTTGGCAAAGGCTCTCAGACGAGATGTTTGAAGGTTATGTGAACTATCAATAATACTGCTACATTATAAAGGAAAAATTTGAAAGTCATTGATACATTTTATTGAGGCAGTGGTGTTTTTAACTGGTTTTGAAACCATTCTTAACCCTCATTTCCGTTGTGAAAAGTCAATAAAGTTCCACCTGCAAGGTTAGATGAAACACCTAAAAGGCCACCTACATAGGCCATTGCAATGGTTATTGAAACCATTAAAAATTGCAACACATATGACATAAATTTTATCATAGATACAATAGTCTGCATTGTATTCCAATGGAACTCATGTAAGATCCAACACCAATCACAATAAGAGTTGTGGATGATGGGCTTAAAGAGAGAGTGATAATGTCAATATAGTAGCACAAAAAATCACCAAAGTTTATGATCAGCTCGATTCTCAACCAATAGTTTCATGAAGGCGTAGGAAAGGTAAATGACATCGAATCTATCATAAAGTTGAATTGATTGAAGAGCACTCTTAAGGAATATGGTTTCCAAACATGAAGGCAACATTTCTGCTCTTAATCCAAACAAACCTCCAGGTTCATTTCTTAAAATGCTTCTTGGCCTCATCAGTGTTCGTGCTCCATACAGGGAATTACCCACCGCAGTGAAGGATCGACTTATGACTTTCCTATCCTCCCAATTGGTCAGCGTACATAATGTTGATCCTGGTGGTGCCATGCATATCATAGTAGGCGATGGAAGAAATCATGAGTTTTTTTTTATCTATTTGATTACTCTCTTTGGTGATGAACATGAAAGAGAATACACGTACATAACAATTCGATTCATGTGAATCACCGTGACGTGTCGGCTGGATAATTTGATGAATTATGTCAGGGTAGCATCGGTTTTGAAAATGATCATAAGAAGAACATGAGGAAAGACTATTATGTAGGAGGAGGATAAGTGAAAAATATCCACAAAATACTAAATGGATGTGCCACCTCATCAGAAACCATATACCCCCTTGGGCGTTTCATTCTATATGTTTTAAATAGCATTTAGAATGATTCACTAAAGAAGTAGTTACAAGGAGATCGTGCTATGGATTAAAAAGCAATTGAAAGGCTTAGACAGAAAAGAAAGGATGGGAAATGTGAAAAGGAAAAAAGAAGTCGAAAGGCTCTCCATAAAAAGGGATCGGTAAATAATACCAATAGTCAGTTACGTGAAGCTGAACAGGGGCTCATATAGGGAAATCTATAAATGTGTAATCTAAAAACATTGAGGGTATCTTTTCTATTTTTCCTCATCCAGGAGCCTTTGTGAGGGCTGGGTAAAGGAGATCAAATTTATTTTTTGAGAATGAAATTACTATATGTCTTTGTGCGTATAGTTTATGAATATAATTGATGTTATTAAATCTTTGTGTTTGAGAATATCTTAATGTAGTACTTTATCTTTGTAAAGATGATGCAGTTTCCTTCATAATTAATTTCATTTCTTAGAAGGTATTGAGAGCATAGTTTGTTTCTTAAGTAATTTAAATTGGTCTTTGTGCCGGTTTTCTATAATCTATATCTCATATCTAATATTGGGATTCTTCCTGATATTGAGTTTGGTCTTTTCTGCTTTTTGGTTAAAAGAAAACATCATTTTTATTTCCCATTCTTTCAATTCATTGAAGATCATAAGATGGAGTTGTACCTCTAAAATTCAATGGAAGATCGCTAATTCAATAGAAATCTACAAAGTTGTTAGTAGTTGGTTTGTCTTCATTTCTGAGCATATTTGAGTTATTTATCTGATTATTTGAAGAGGGTAATCTATTTGCTAACAAATTTTTGGTGACTCCACTGAGGAAAGAATTAAAGTTCTTGTGTTTTCAAGTGTTTTTATTTTCTCATAAATATGAAAATACATTTTTAAAATGGAGGTTGGCACTCTGTTGTTTGGGATCTACCTAGAAATTATTTTTGGTAAAAGACCAAACAATTCTTTTTATAAATCTACATTATGGCATTGGTTTCAACCCAACCATGGTGTGCCCAATTTGGACCTTTATCGTTTCATTGATATTTAGATTTGCTTGCAGGTTCAAGAAAGAATTTTTCAAAGTTTAATGGAGAAGACTAATAGGTTGTAGATGACACATTTGAGCCCTCCCAATAGCTTGTGATGTTTTGGGGGTAAGAAGAAAATATTTTTGTTAGACTATTTGTTAAATCTCTCATTGGAGTTGCTGTCATTTGGTTTCAATTTTTAGAAGTTGGATGTATTACTAATAGGGATAGCATGGAAAAGAAGTTTCTTGGAAGATATAAACTAGCAATGGATGCATGTGCACTTTCATCTCAATTTCTCAACATAAAAAATAAAGATGGTGAATCTATAAGGGACTTTGTAGAACAGTTTGATAGATGTCTACAAAAGATTCCCCATAATCTTTAGCAAAGTAAAGAGCTGCAAATAACCATTTTCATTGGAGCATTACATCCTGGCATTTGATTCCTCTTGAAGCGAAGTAAGGTAAGTGATCTTGAAATTGCAAAACAAGAAGCTGTTAATATTGAAGATAATTTTATTTTATTTGGGTTGTGGAAGAAAGATAAAGTTGAAAGGTTTGCACAAAATGGTATGGTTCAAAGGCATATAACTTCAAAGTTTAAAAAAATGAATTCATCAAATGTCTTTCGCCCTATAGCTGAATCTTCCAATCTCATAATTTTTTATCAATTTTTTTTTCAGAAAAAATGAAGTAGGTGATGTGAGGACTGAATCTTGTGATGCTAAAATTTATAATCATAACTATGAGATAGATGAAAATGATTCTGATTCTTCCAATGATGAGAAATATTACTCTCCTTGTAATCAAAATATTACTCTCCTTGTAATCAATTGGTAGGCATGGCATCTTCTACTTTGGCTATGACAAATTCTAAAGATTCATCTACTGTTAAAGATATTCTAGAATTAAACAAAAGTGAACAACTGTTGATGCCTCTATGTGCTTTAGAAATTGAAACTTTCATATTTTAAAGCATTGATGTAAACTTATCAAATGATTTGGTTAATGTGAACATGGAAGGTCAATTTTTAGAAAAAGAAGATGTTAGCAAATTATCAGAAACAAAGGTTTTCACTTTTGAAGATGTTAATTTGTACAATGTGCAGTTGAAGGAAAAAATAAAAATCAACTTCAAGCGGTAGGTGAATCATCACACATTCTGTCTTTTCACATGCATCCTGAATATGAAAAGTTCCAATTCATCGATGAGGTCCATAAAGATAAAATAACAGATAATGAGGTACTAAATTATCCCATTCTTGAATCTTTCTATTTTGAAGAGAATATTGGTTCAAGTTGTTCTAGCCATTTGTTTGAATCAATGTATGGGATAGATAAAAATAGAAAAGAAGATAAGGTAATTGAATCAATATGTGAATGTTAAGAATTTGCTGAATTATGTGCTACAAATTGGGTCTCAAAATTTTTAAATGATGAAATTATTCCCACACATAGCAACCAAGAAGTCTCTTTACCTCATGATTTGTATGTGGGATGTCCAGTTCGAGGATTATTTTCTTTTTGTTCAAAAAATCAATTACAAAGAAATATTAAATTTGATGTGCTACAGGAAGATTTTGGTTACCCTATGCAAAGCAATGACAATGTGAATCATTTAATTATAGAGGCCTATGATAAAGATTGGCTTATTGAGCATCAAATTTTATTCATAAAATTTTCACAAGATGTTTGTTTTATTGTTTTGATGGCAATAGTCGTGATTTGCTAGTTAGTTGTGCACACAATTTTCAATCACCCAACATTGTTTTGCATAGGCAACTACTTCTCCCAGCATGTTAATGGATTTGTATGATTAACCTAGAGGCCATTTGAGGTAAGGTATTCCTACCATGTACATAATAGGATTTTTTATTGTGCTGGTAGTTTAGGTGCTTTCATGTCCTGCTTTATTCCATTTTTGGATTGCTCTTGCTCCATATCCTCCATGCTCTTTGACTTTTTCCCAATGGAATTAGCATCGATCTATACCAGAGATACTAGAGTTCTCTACTATAGAAAATGCATTCCCTAGATAGAGCCACTGTTACCTCCATTTTTGGTCCGTAATTTTTTTTGAACTTTCCTTTGTTATTTAGTCCATTGAAATTCAATCTTAACATCTAGTATATCATTGATTTTAACTTCATCACTAGATATAAACAAGAGGTACAAATGTATCTATAGTTTTAGGGTGGCCAGATTACATTTGGTTTTAGATTCAAATTTGATTACAAATTCTGATACGCATACCACAACAGTGTCTCCACATGATTCAAGATTTCTCGAGTAGCATCTTGAAGACAATAGGATCATTTGAGTTTTGATAATGATTCATTGTATGACAAAAAAAAATAATGTGAATTATTGGTATACCTTATTGTTGCTGATCACATTTAGAATGACTATGCACTTTGCCTTAAGTCGTATTGAGTTGCTTTCCTCATAGGGTGTTGATCTTTTTAAAGGTATTCAATGTGTTTGATGCATGAAGTGTACTTGAGCCTATATGTGCTTCCCTCGACTACACCTTCATGTGGAAATTTTTATGGTCCTTTGTGAACCTTTGGAGGGCATGAACCTCCATATCAAGACCAAGTTCACACTATGGAAGGAAGTAACATGAAAGGAGCAATATGATAATTATAATGGAATTTAGAATAGGCTTATTTTTTTGAGCCTTAATGTCATGGAGTGAGAAGGTTACAAGGTTAATATCTAATGTTAAACTTTTTATCTTCCATAAAGATTTACCATATAATAAAAGACATTCAGATGCTTGAGCTCCCAAACTAGTATGTAATTCATCGAATGATGTTATGGGAAATCTACGTAGGCCCAATCCCAATCAAATGGTTTTCATGGATAAGGCACTCTTGATGTAGATTTTAGTTGACTGATTGAAATAAGAGTTGTAAAAGGCTCTCAGGCGAGATGTTTGAAGGTTATGTGAATTATCAATAATACTTCTACATTATAAAGGAAAAGTTTGAAAAGACATTAGTACGTTTTATTGAGGCAACAATGTTTTAAAGTGGTTTTGAAACCATTCTTAACCCCCACTTCCATTGTGAGAAGTCACTAAAGTGCCACTTGCATGGTTAGATGAAACATCTAAAAGGTTGCTTGGATAGGCTATTGCAATGATTATTGAAACCATTAAAAATTTTGATACACATGACATAACTTTTATCATAGATACCATATTGTGCATTGTATGCATATGAAACTCATGTAAGAGCCAACACTAATCATAGTAAGAGTTATGGATGATGGGCTTAAAGAGATAACGACAATCTCAATACATAGTAGCATAGCAAATCGACAAAGTTTGTGATTAGCTCGATTCTCAACCAACAATTTCACGAAGGTGTAGGAAAGGTAAATGACATCAAATCTATCATAAAGCTGAATTGATTGAAGAGAACTCTAAGGAATATGTTTTACAAACATGAAAGAAACATTTCTGCTCTTAATTCAAACAAACCTTAGGGTTCATTTGTTAAAATGCTTCTGGGAATCATCAATGTTCATGCTCCATACAAGAACTAACTACCGCAGTGAAGGCTTGGCTTATGACTTTCCTATCCTCCCAATTGGTCATAGTACATAATGTTAATCCTAGTGGTGCCATTCATATCACAGTAGGTGATGGAAGAAATTATGAGAGCTTTTTATTTTATGTATTTGATTACTCTCTTTGGTCAATGAACATTGTCACATGAAGGAGAATATGCATACATACCAATTCGATTCATGTGAATCACCATGATGTGTTGGCTGGAAGATTTGATGAATTATGTCAGGGTAGCATTGTTTTTTAAAATGATCATAAGAACACAAGGAAAGATGATCATGTAGGAGGATGATAAGTGAAAAATATCCACCAAAGACTAAATGGATGTGTCACCTAAGTAGAAACTATATACCCCCTTAGGCATTTCATTCTATATGTTTTAAATAGAATTTAAAATGATCCACTAAAGAAGCAATTATAAGGAGATTGTGTTGTGGATTAAAAATCAATTGAAAGGTTCAAACAAAAAAGAAAGGATGGGAAACATCAAAAGGAAAAAAGAAGTCTAAAGACTCTCCATAAAGAGGGAGTAGTATAGAATACCAATAGTCAATTACATAAAGCTAAATAGGGGCTCATTTAGAGAAATCTATAAATTTGTAATCTAAAAACATTAAGGGGGTCTTTGCTATTTTTTCTCATCTAGGAGCCTCTATGAGGGCTGGGAGAAGGAGATCAAATTTATTTCTAACAATGAAATTATTGTTTGTCTTTGTGGATATAGTTTGTGAGGATAATTGATGTTCTTAAATCTTTGTGTTTGAGAGTATCTTACTGTAGTACTTTATATTTGTATAGATGATGCAGTTTTCTTCATAATTAATTTCATTTCTTAGAAGGTATTGATAGCATACTTTGTTTCTTAAGTAATTTAAATTGGTCTTTGTGCCAGTTTTCTATAGTCTAGATATCTTTCATCTGATATTGAGATTCTTCCTAATATTGGGCTTATCCTTTTCTGCTTTTTGGTTAAAAGTGATCATTTTTATTTCTTATTCTTTCAATTAATTGAAGATCATAAGAGGGGGTTGTACCTCTAAAATTCAGAGGAAGATCACTAATTCAATAGCGATCTTTGGGGTTGTTAGTAACTTATTTGTCTTCATTGTTGAGCATATTTGAGTCATTTATCTAATTATTTGAAGAGTACAATGTGTTTACATACATAGGAGAAGCACACATAGGAGGAGGAACACCAACATGTAACTCTAGGAAAACCAAATCTACGGCAAGAGAAAGGAACTCATTAGAAGTTTGTGATGATGCATCCTCAAAAGAGGTAGAAGTCAAAAGAATCAGAAGATAACCATTAGCATTCTTCATCAAATTAAAAATAAGTTTTGTTGATATAATCTTTATTAATATATTTTTGCACTTAAAAAGAAATTAAAGTAAGAAAAAGCCTAATTTTATATAATTTTTCATAAACTTCAATAGCTTAATCAATCAAATGTTATTGGAATAGAAAATATTCATATTGGTAAATCAAGTTGTGGCTTAGGAATCAAACTAGAATCAAGGAATGGTTTTTTTTTCATTCTCAATATGAGGCATGTCTCTGTAGGTGCAGTGTCAAAAAAAGTTGTTGGTGACATTTTCACACTTGTTTGGGCCATCCTTGTAAAATTGATCTTAATGATTCCTTGACTTAGTGTTGTAATGTGTTTCACACACTCACATTAGGTTTTGGGCCCTTGTAAACTAATTAAACTTAATTATACCTTATTTATTGTCTTGTCAAGTGTTGTAATAATTTTTCACACTTTTCTAGGGTTTTCATAAATAATTAGGTTTTTTATGCTTTAATTGGGCCTATTTTACACCCACAAGCCTTAATTTATGCATTTTTCTAGGATAATCTTGACATAAGTGAACATATAATCATAATTCAAGAGTTTTTAGGTTGTCTGGCCTAGATTTAGTGATCTAGGACCCATATGCCACCTTAGTTGTATGAGTCCTACCTAGGGTTTTGGGTCCCAATCTGCATTTTACACCTTTCTAAGCATTTTTGAAAATGGTTGAATAATTTATGACTAAGGGGACTCATATGCCACCTTGGGCATATGAGTCCTGTGTGGCCCAAAATTAAATTAAATTCAAATTATTGGTGGGATTTTATCCTCCTATATTTGATGTCAACTTGTAGTGTTGTAATTTTGGGAAATTTGGCATAATTAAGTATAAATACAAGGTTCTTTAGCTCATTTTTCACCCAACAACCTAAGCATTCAAGAGATCATCCTAAGCCTTTAAATTGGAGTTTACAAGTGTTTACGAGAGTATTCAAGAGTCTTCAAGGACTAATTATCAAGTGAATTAGAGCATCATTCAAGTATCAAGCATCATGTCAAAGTCTTCATGCATCATTTTTTTTTTTGAGCTAATAATTGTGATGTAGGGTTTCATGATTCAAACTAGCATTCAACTCAAGATTTTTCACATTTAAGCAAGAGTCAAGATATACATCCATTGGAGCCATCTCACACATGTTTGCATCCTCTTCTTACTAGGGTTTGGTGAGCTGCAACATCATATTTTGCTCATTCATCATTCTCCATTTCTATTTCATTTAATTTCAAGGTTTGATTACCAAAATGGGGTTTGAACAAGGAAAACCCATTTACACTTACAAAACAACATTTTCCCCTTTCTTTAGTGTGTGATTTGTAGGTTTAGGTTGACAAAACATTGAAGAGCAATTTTGGAGAAAGTTGTCAAAGTTGTCATCTTGCATTGAAGATCATTGGAAGACTTCTATATGTTACAAATCAAGGTTTCAAATCCAAAAAATAAATTGGAAAGGACATAGAAAACATTAAAGAGCAGATTTAAACTTTGAAGCTTAATAAAACCCTAACTGGAATGATACTCCAATTCTGGTGTATGAGTTTGTGTGTAGGTCATTTACTAGATGTTTTTAATTTCAAACACCCATTTTCCAAATTTTAGTTTTGCATAGAAACCCAGAACTAGGACTAAATCACCCATTTTGGCATATGAGTTATAGTAGGCTTTAAAATTAGTATTCCCAACATTTCATAGCTTCATCCAATCATCTTCAGATTTCCAAGTGCACACATTTTATCTTGCAACTTTTTGTTATGTTTTACATGCTTTTCTAGGTCACTTAGTTAAAGGTTGCATCATATTAGGGTTAAGCATTACATCTTTCATTTCATTTGTCTTTCCAAGTCCTAACTTTATGGTGAACCCCTCATTAGGTTACAATTAGGCCCTAGGACATCCCTATTGCAAGATCTCTTTCTCCTTTGTATATCTAATATTGAGATCTCTAGGGTTATCCTCGAATGAAAGTGTTTGAGTTTTGTTATTCTATCTCCCAAGCATAGAATACAAACAAAATTCTTCCTTTTGGTAGGAATTTTTTTTGTAATTTTACATTTGTCACAAAATTAGGTTGTGATAGAGGTTAAGATATTTTATTTGAATATTTTCACAAGAAGGTGGAATAAACAAATCATAATGACTCTTGATAAGAAAGTTAGATTGTCTCTTTGTGGTGAACAAAAATTCAAAAATTTGGTGGAGGATGTGGCTACTTTTGTCATATTTGGATGCTCATAAAAATTTAATCACAAAATTATGTTGTATTAAAGCATGGTTTTTATGTTATTTTCAATATAATTTTTAAGTGGTGTGTTTGTGTAGGTAATAATTTTGCAATTATATGTCCCTACAAAAATTAGATTGTGATAGAGGATAAAGCATTTTTGTTGCAAGGTGTGCACCCTTGGTCTCTTTGCACTATGTAGCATAGCACTTGGGTTCTTGACATTGCATAACTATGTCCCGTGGGCTCATTAACTCTGAAGGTTGTATCAGGCATTAATAGGTCAATCTTTTGGTGCAATGACAACCCTCTTTGCAATAATTAGTATCAGAGCTATCAGAGCTCAGGCCACATGTTTGAACCCCTCACTATTCTGGGGGGATTGTTTCAAGGTGTGTGCCATTGGTCTCCTTGTTCCATTCAACACAACACTTGGGTTTGTGACATGGCTTAACCTCCTCTCGTGGATTCATTAACTTTGACATTTATATTGGGCATTAACAGGTCAATCTTTTGGTGAAATGACAACCATGTATGTAAAAGAAAACATTTGAATATTTCCACAACATGGGGGAATAATTAGATCAGAATCATACTCTTGAAAAGAAAGGTAGAGTGCCTCTAGGTGGTAAGTAAAGATTCAATAATTTGGTAGAGGATGTAGCCATCAAGTTAATTTTTATATTCTCTAGTCCCATTGACTTTCTTTTTCCATCTATGGACATTCATAAAATTTCTTCCTTTCTTTCTATGAGCAAGCTTGAAACAATGGAGAAAATATAGGAGGTACTGATAGACAAGTTAGAAGTATCTATTGAGATACCAAAATAAAATGAAGAATTAAATAACCAAGAAACCATGAAGAAGCTGCCTTATACCACACAAGTTTAATGTGGAGGCCAAGATGGAAATTCATTTGTATGAGGGTGAAATTGATGATAAAATATTTTACCATTGAATTGCGTAGTGAGAGATATATTTCAGTTTGAATAACATTGTTGAAGAGAAAATAGTTCCTTCTCTAAAATTAAAGCTAGGTAGTCATACTTGAAATGGTTTCTATGTTGTGTAATCCTTGGGAATGAAAAAAATATCATCAATTGGGATGAATTCAATACTATGATTAAGAAATTATTTTATCCTATTTGTTATGAAGAGGATAGTTATATTGATTGATAATATTTGAAAGAGGGACAAAGACAAAAGGTGCAGACCTACACAACCAAAGTTTACAAAAAAGATAGTCTAAATAGGAATAGATGTGATGGAGCTTGATACACTCATGAATAGCATATAAATGTTGCATAGTCTAATTTTGATAACTATGCCTAAAGACATTGTTGAGAGTTTCTTTCAATAGAGATAGACAACAAAAATTGTTTTTCTTTCTCTCCAAATTAGTTAAACCAACAAAGTTGTCAATGTAGGTCCAACTCTAAGTCCGAAGGGTGGAGTAAATAAAAAAGAAAGTATAATGTTTCAGCTACTATTAAAAACAATTCTAAAAAATATTGTAGCAATTGTGATGTTGATGTCCATGCACATAAACTATGTTACAAATGGTGTTGGAATTATGAATTGGAAAAGAAAGATAAAAACAAGTAAACTATGATTTCTTTAAAAATTACATAAATTGAATGCGATTCCAATATGGATGACGGGTTGGTTTATGACTCTATGTATAGATAGATGTATATTAACAACAATGGGGCTCAATGAAATTATGTATCGACAAATCAATAATGTTCAATATGAAGGGTAGAGCAAAGAAAAATTTGGTGCCATTGCTTAGGTTACATCATTTGACTTTGTTATGACTTATTTTTTATTTTTATTAGTAAAATATCATTGGAGAGACAAACTTGAATGATTGATTAGTTAGCAACCAATTTATTTATTATCAAAGTAATGGTTACGTGTCTAAATTCGTGTCCTTCTCAAGAGTATTCCCATTTCTAAAAAAAATTGCTCCATTTAATTTAAAAATAGAAACTAGAAACTAATAGTATGTCATTTCAAAAATACAGATAAATTTTCTTATGAAATTGCAACAAAGATCAATGCATTAAGTCTTGCAAATATTTTAGTGTAAAGACACAAATAACATTGAGCTAGTAATAATATTATTATGATGTTTCTTAAGCAGTTCTACAAATCAAAATTGAAGAGACAAGGCACAATCAAAAGCTGGACAAAGGTAGTTACATAGTTTACATATGATAAAGCATCCCACTATATATCTATCATCTTAATGGGAGAGCATCACACTTTCTAGAAAGCAATATTTAATTGTTGTTCTAGATATGGGTTCTTCTATCACCAATATTTAATTGTATATTCTTTGCTTCAGTGATTTTTGATCTCTATTATTTTTATCCTTCACCATCGTAGCCGATCCGATGTCTGCAAAGCTTAATTTAGATGGCTACTTCCTTGTTAATCGAGAGCAGACAATTGGAAGGATTGAGATCTCTATGTGCAACGCCCATGTCATGGTAATAGGCCACACCATTGCAGAGCTACCACATTAGTCATTTCACAGTTTAAATTGCTCCCTGCATTATAGATACTGATGCATGTCTGTGTTGGATAGAGCTGACAATATACCCGTGCAATCAAATATGGATATAATATTATGCCTTAGAATAACCTAATACTCTCTGCATAAATCATCTATGAAGACTTGGAAAAGAAAAATTATGATTTAATATACTTTGAAATATGATAACCTTGAGCGTAAGAAAAACTATTATTTAGTATACATTGAAATATGATAGACTTGAGCTTGCTGCTAAATCCATTTCATCTTCCATTGGACAATATGCATTTTCCCTTGTTCTTTAAATCTGTAGTGCCTCTTCCTAAATAAGTTGTGCACATCGTATCTCTTGAACCAAAGACTATAAAGGCACAAAGACTATTTTATTTTCTAATTGCAGTTTGAATTCCGAATAAGATTTCATATTATTGCATTAGTATGTACAATTATAAAAAATAGGGAAAATCAGTAGAGACCCACCCAAAAAAAATAAAAAAATAAAAAAATAAAAAAATAAAAATATAAAAATATAAAAATATAAAAATATAAAAAATATAAAAAAAATGAATGAGATTACTGATATAGATCTGAAAAGAAATATATACATATTCATATCTTTGACCCCTATAATACCTGTGAGGCCTTAATAAACCAAGCCATGAAAGTCCACAGGCCTTAATAAACCAAGCCATGAAAGTCCTCTACATTTAAATTTTGAATGGAAATATCAATTGATAAAGCTAAAACTTGCAACACATCTACAGCAGGATCTGATAAATCTGTCATTGTAAAATGCCCCAAATCTATAGATTGTGATGTTTAAGAACAACCCTTTAAAATAAGGTAAATTCATTTAGAAATAAAATAATTTCAAAAAATTAAATTGATACATTTAAATTAATTAATCAAAATATGTGGTGCATGTCTGTTAAAAGACAGTCAACCTTTATTGATGAACCCATGAGTTTGTATTCAATCAGAAATTTATAACAAAAACATTATTATTTTATTCAATAATCTGTTATGATTATATTCTCATGTTGTTAAAGTCATAGAAAATGAACGAGGGCTTAAAAACTAAAGTAACAGTGCATTATGTAATTAACCTATAACTTATGATAATTATTAGACAAAGTTTTTATATTTTAGTTTATTTTATAATTGTTTATAAGGTGTAAATAATACACTTAATATTTTTAATAGAAATTAGTTCTGCCTTTTATTATTAATAATAGTTCATTTTTTATTTTAATTTTGTTTATTTATTTTTATTTTTATTTTGTAAGATATATGTGATTTTAAATATTTATTATGTTTGATATATCTTTCAATTTAATTAGGATAGATCTAGATTTAAGCAAGTTTCTTTGATAAACATAATTAATATACATATATATGTTGGAAATTGAAATATATGTTTTTAGAAAGGAGATGTATTTAGTAGTATTGTTATTTAGCATTAGATATCTTTTTAAGAATTTAGATTCATGTATAAAATATTATTTAAGATTATTTTATGATTTTCACAATAGATTATTTTGTTGATTTACTACAATTAGATCTTGCACAATCTAATGACATGTTAACAAAATTATTCAAAATAATAATATGATTATTTTTATGAAAACAAGTAAACACTCATAATTATATTATTGGATGACCAACTCCTCTCTACTAATTACTTATGCAAAAAAATATTTAAAATATTTCATAAGAAATTTTATATTCCACATAACTTGTTTTGAAAAAGATAAAATAATAGAGAATCACATTTAAGAAAAACACTTACTCAATATTTTCGTAAATTTAGAGAAAGAAAATATTATTTTCTATTACATTTTTCGAAGAATTAAAAAAAAAATAAAAAAAAATAATGTATTAGAGTTCCATTTTAGAAAAACTTAGATCTCCATTTATTCAACTTCATTACAACTAAGATCCTCTTAGTACCCATGATATGCTCATTGAAAATAAAATAGACCATTAGAGGGATAAGTGTTGGGTTTTCAAAAACTAAAAATGAATTCCACTCCTAGTAGTGGGGATGGGAAATCAATTGTGGTAGTCACTTGGTGCACCACTAGCTATCAATGTGGTCTATAGCTCACTACTAGTGATATGGCCTACAATGTGAAAATGGTCTAAAAATAATTTTGATGGTTTAAAAAATAAATAATTTTTTATTGATATTTGCAGATACCAATTAGATGGTATGACTGAGCATAACAACAAAAAATTCATACTATAGGGATTTTGTATGACTATATGATTAATAATGGGAGGGGTAGAAAGAATCCTCTACAAGCCTAGGGCCAAAAGTCTACAATTTTGACAAATTGACATATAATCTTAAAGTTTTTCATCCTTTTAGGCATGATGGAAATGACTATGATTACCTCAAATAATCCAAATTATGGGTACCCCTCGGATCTAGCAACCACTTCCCAAATTTAAACTTTCATAGATTTAGTCTCAAATATCCAATTTAGACAAAACAAAAGAAAAAAATTCTTGGACTCTCTAAACTCAATGATGAACTCATATTTCTTTGAAAAAGATTCAAAATGAATATACAATAGAATCCAAAAACATGAAACACTCAAATTTAGTATTATGTCAAGTTTTTATGATTCTCCAAATCATCATTCAATATAAGAGAACAACATAATCATCTTTTCAAGATCCACCAAAATTTACAATTCATATTTATCAACTAAGATTAGCAAGAAATAATCCCACAAGCTTTGATACCATGTAAGAGTTGATATTGAATACTCTAAAACATGCACGATTTGATTGAAGATTGTAGCAACCCAAGATAAAAGGAATTTCCATGAAGATACAAGAGAAATCAACTATTAAAAATAATATTATTCTATCAAAGGGTGAAAATGATAGATTTTGGAAATCAAAACCCCTTGGTTATATAGCCAAGGTGATACATAGAATTAGACAAGATTATCATAAATGTCTTAATCCTATGTAATGAGACAACAAAAATAAATGACTTATAACACAAAAAGTAAATGACTTAAAACACAAAAAGTAAATGACATAAAATAATATAAAATCTAATGCAAACTAAAACTTCTAGAAAGATTCATTAGACCTGAGTAAACATGTGGATAGAATATACTTAGTGAACTAGCTAGGTAAAACACCTAATTTACACTAACACATACATATACTTGAAAACATTTATATAATAATTAGCTTATGCATTATTTTAAAAAATACTATATTTGATTGCATGATCATATGGTTAGATAATGTATACAACTAATTAGAGGAAAAAAAAAACCAGTAATGATTGTATGCTAAGAGATTGTAAATAGTTATATGTACTTTGAGATATTAAATTTTAATCCCATTTGAGAGCACACAAAAGGCACATTCACATGGTTATGCCTTACATAGCTCATTTCTTATCATGGAGCCCAAAGGAACATTCTCCTTTAACTATCTTGGATATTTATGCATTTTCATTATTGTGAAATTCACTTGTCCATGTCATTACCCATTTAATTTCATGTTTGTTTCAAGGAATTTCCCTTGATAACACTTATCTCAAGTATCTATCCTTTACTTTATTCTTATTGATGTAACATTGAGTTTATTATGTCACTAATATTTTTTTGTACTATATAATAAAATAAATATTTTGTTTATCTTAATTTCTGTATTCTCAAATAAAAAACAAAAAAATAAATTGTTGTGGAAAATAACATAAAGGTAAATTTTTAAGAAATTTTATTAAAAAATAATTTCTTAACAAAATAAATTGCTTTAAAAAACTCATATTTACTCCATCTGTTGTATTCGCCTTTTGTATGATCTCGAAATGAACTCCATAATAAGTCTTCTCGTCTTACTTTCATATAACATTCCAAATTCAGTGTGCATCATTATGTGCTACGATTTGAAGCAGAAACTGAAATAAAACTAAATTTGCGCAGAAATTTATGTTACGACGGCCACCATATGTAGGCGCCCTCAAAAGGCACTACCGATACATGATAACGATATGGATTTTGATATTTTATTGCCGTTGCAAGTTTTGGATCAACTTCATCCATTACAAATTTTCTCACCAGTGTTCTGCTTCCATCATATATGTTGATTCCTTCTTCACCAGCCACCACAGTCCATCCGCTGTTGTTGACTGAAACATGCTTAATTTTTTTAGGCAAACAGATATCCACTCTACACCACCTCTTGGAGTTTATATTTTCTTCTCCGTTCTCTAATTTCCACATAACCCCGCACTTCTTGTCAACCAAAACTAATTGACCAACATCACTCCCAGCTAATTCCCAAAACTTAGTAGTAATTTTCGGGAAGCTGTTAAAAACCCTATCCTCAAAATTTTGATATGTATAATCTTGAGGGGGTGAAATTTTTGTCCAGCGTTTCTTGGAAAGATTCAATTCTAAAACCCCTCCATTGCAGGATTTATTTTCCAACCAGTAAAATCTTCCTCTGTAGTAAACACCCTGCCCACGAACTGAATATTTACGTAAGTCTTCAAAACTTAATTCAAATGCATCCCAGGACCTGGATGATGAGTCATAGACTTCAACTCGGGCTGGGTAATTGCCCACCACCATTATGAATTGTTCGATGGAAGAATCAAACGCTTTTCCATAAAAACTAGGGCTGCTGTCATATGGAGGGATGCGTATCAATGCCCTTCTCTCTTCGTCGCAGATATAAAAGTTATTACCATATTTATAATTATCAAGCAAACAGAACATGGTGTTGCATTCTATATCTATGCGATAGGCTTGATTCCTAAGTAGGTAAAAATCTCCATTTGCTTCTAGCACCCATGTGTATCGCGTCCTATTAACAATTGCTTGAAACAGAAAAAGAGAGCTGCAAGAATGATGTATATTTGGATACACTCTCTGCATGGCAGCATATGAGGTTAGCATTTCATTCCATTCTTTCCACACGGTTGCCAATCTTACAAGGGTTCTTCGTGGGAGCAGCCTTGCTATAATATTCAATGCGATTTCATCGGGAAGGTTCCGCCAAACTCCAATTTCCATCTCCATGTTTCCAACTTAACTTTATTAAACCGCTAGTGCTGGATTTTCTTACAGATCCCGAGGCATCTTCTAATAAAGCTTAGTGTGACGTTTCAATTCAGGGAGCGACCTCACGTTTCAATGTTGAATTTTTAGTTCTTGCCGATTAAATCCAGGGTACGACCCTTTTGGAAAAGGGAATAAGCAAAACCTTGTGCTTAGAGTAGGTTAATCTAAGATAATGTATACAAATAACTACCTATCAGCCTAAACTAAAATATTTATGGTTGATGGAATGTAATGATATCGTATACTAAAACATAAATACTATAAATATAAGGTTATACTGATATTGTAGTTAGTTTACATTATTTGGTAAGTTAGCTAATAGTGGAACCTGGTTTTTGTTTTAAATTAGATAAAAAAATAATAGAGTGAGCCAATAAATTAGGAAAACTTAATATTTGTCTTAATTGCATGGTCTAAAATGTGTCTCGAGAGGTTGTCTCTTAAGTAGTTTTAACGTGAGATTAAAGTTTAAGGGTAAGCATTTAGGAGGGGACCCAAATTAGGAAAATGGTCTACTATTTGCAAATTTAAAATAGTTCAGCTTGCTAAAATAGTGCTTCAATATGAAACCAAAGTTATTTGTAGTTAGGTCTACTATTTACATGCTTGGATGTTGGATTATCCAATGGTGGTGGAGCTTCCATTTTGAAACCTCTCCTTAAATCTTTCTTGTGAGAAATAGTTTCTAATGTTTTGAAAATTTGTCTAATGTAAGAACTACCTAGACAAATTTTTAAGTGTAATGGTTATAAAATATGATTTTAAGATGGTGGGAAATCATAATGATCCTAGTTTTCCTAGCCATGTATTAATTTGAGTAGTTAATGATTTGATAAATAATTGTAATGTTGTAACAATATTTGAGTTATACATCCAATTAACAAAAGTTTTAGTCATGAAAATAATCAATACACTTGGTCTAACTATAGATTTGTGGATCAAAGAAATATTAGTGGACTTAATAGATTATGTATATCCTGAATAGTCATGTAGTTCAAGATATATTTGGTCATACTTTTTTTGATTAGATTATTCCTATGCTCTCTTATATCATTTTCCTATCATCTATACCTTTTTAGGAGCTAAAATTACAAGAGTGGTTTCTAAGTTAGCATACAAGCTTCATACTTCAAATCTAAAAGAATTCTCTTTTCTAGCCACTCTTATCAGATTTTTGAATCTTATTCCCCAGCTAAATGAAGTAGATTATTATAGTAAATAGTGACACTATGCTATTATATAATGTACTAATTTCTTATGTGCTTTTGGTAAGAAATTAAACTAGTAGTTAAATTCTAAAGAAAAATCTCTTCAAGGGAAGGTTTAACACACCAAAAAATTATTTAATACAAATGTAAATAATATCAATGTACAATGTTTTTTTAGGCTCCTTAGAAGCTCAAATTTAAAAAGTGAACATTTATAAGAGACAAAGAGATAAAATTAGGGTCATATTACACTAGGTAAAAGAGGTTAGCAAATTCTCATAATACTTATTCAATCTGGACTATAAGCATAACAAGTATATTTGAGCTATTTAAGATGAAACTTAGTTATATTCATACAAATATAAAAGAGATCTTTCTTTTTCATTAGTATTCTTAAAGAATATTCACATTTGAAAGGCATACTCTTAGTTTTTGAAGACAATTTTAAAGATCATATTCCCAACAAGGCAGATAGTTAAGGTAGTCACTTTTTAGACAATTGAAAGTGGCGTGTTTTCAATTACCTCTAATAAAATTCACACAATTGGTGGATTTTGAATATATTTTTATCAAACAATGGGCATTATACTAAATAATACTGTTATTTTTTATACTTGAAGGCTCTAAAGAAAGGTCAATTAGGGCCTAATACTGCCTCTCCTTGGTATCCCATTAATTTTATTAACACTTCCTATAAATTCATTGTCAAAGACATAAATATAAGGATTTTAAAACATTTATGAAAGTAGATTGTGAGGTTAGAATAAACTAGGTTCCTTTGTAGGAGATTTATCCTCCTAAAACATAGAAAAATGGAAGGTATCCTACGTAACAAGTCCTTAGAACAATAGGATTCAAGGCCTTTTACTAGGGTTTCATTGATATGGAGATCAAAAAAAGGTGTATAGATTGAATTTCAAGCATGAAGGTGAGCCAATCAAACCTAGATATCCATCCTTAAGCGATGTTAAATATATTAGAACTAATTTTCCTTGACTAACCTAATTTGACTGTGTCATAATTATTGATGTGGATTTCAATCAAAAACCAATAGATAGATAAACTCTCATAGGTGTATTGTGGGAACTTATCTTTCTTGAAAGAAATCACTAGGAAAACCTAAATCTAAGGAAAAATCATCTTGATCCCAAGACACATTTACGTCAAGTCTTGCTGCACTAGGTTTACTTAGGGTTCATTTTGATAACGTTGTTAAACACGAGGGGTAAATGGTCATTAACTATTTTTTAGATATCATAGAGATAAAACATAATCTCAGTCTGATCATTCAAAAACTTTATGAAATCAAAATATTTGCATCAGTATTTCATGAAATTCAAATAACTTGCAGACATTCAAGTAGATTTAGCATTAAGCATTGAAAAATTTCATGGAATCAAAAGATTTGTAATTAAAATCCATTCTTTTATCATTTTTGGAACATGTTTTAGAAGATAAAACATCTATTCTAAAATAAAGCATACAAAAATTAATGAAAAGGTAAAATTTCTCCTAGGTATTATCCATGCATGCCTCATGAAATAACCAAACTAGAGAAAGCCATTCCATACGTCACTAGATTGCTTCACATCTAGGCATAAAATGATGCAAGATTTTAAAGAAAAGGGGATTATTTCCCACCAAATAGTGTCAGTATACACCCTTAAACAACACAACACAGAGTCTTGTCCAATAGGAACAAAAAATTAACTATGTAAGCCTTCATTTCAAGAAATAGCTTTGAAATTGACTTTGATATAATTAGTTAACTGCTAATGAAACATACCTATTTTCAGTTTGGAATAAAATAGGAAATAAGAAATGGAATGAAACTTGAAAACATTTGGTTCTCTAACATCTACAAATTATAAACTTAAAAAATAAAATAAAGCATAAAATGTCCTTTTATAGGAACAAGGCCCCAAAGAGTTTAAACTTAGTCCCATCAAAGAGAATCAGAGAAACAGATTAAAATGCATCATGTGGTAGGTGATAGTTTTTATTAGAACTTTCTAGGAAAATTCAAAGACATTTTGAATTCTTCATCAATAGCAATCTTCAAACTTTGGGATCCAGGTCGCCAGTACTTTGCACAAATATAGGATTTTCAACACTTTTCAAAACCTCCGGGACCAACTACCTTTATCACCTAATTGGGAACAAACCTACAAAATTCATTTCAAAACTATATTAGTGCACAAAATGTCTGGCATATGATCTCTGACCATCTACTCTTCCTCATTGAACTTTTGCTCTAAAAACTCGTCTTCACGTCTCCTTTGTTGATATTATCAAAAATCAATCAACACTTGATGCATACGTTCTTTTGAAATGCCTTGGATCACTTTCTAACTACATTTATGCCTAGCATACTCTTATGATATTTGAATGATGTTTTCATTTCTCTACACTACCTCTATCTCATATTTAGTCATAGTATTCCTACACTTTAT
The DNA here is from genome assembly GCA_007258455.2 of Sequoia sempervirens. NCBI lineage: Eukaryota > Viridiplantae > Streptophyta > Pinopsida > Cupressales > Cupressaceae > Sequoia > Sequoia sempervirens. Next base: position 454,790,229 of record VDFB02193867.1, read on the forward strand.
GATTTCTATAACCTCCTAACTTAATGACTGAATAGGATCCCCATTCACCTTTTCAATCCATTCCTTGAAATCTTCTACTTCTTTATCATCCATTCATAAAGTGCAGGATCATATCTTTTTTGAGCTAGAATTTAAATAAAGCTCTCATCTTTATCGATCAACCTCTTACATGTCTCACTGACATTTTCAAATTCTTCTACACATTGTAGCAATGTGTCACTTTTCCAATTCAATTGCTTTCTCTAATTCTCAAATACCGTAACTTATTTTCTCATGTTTATCTTCTCATTCACCAACTATCAGATATCCATCTAAAGATATTTTAGCCTTTGTCTCTCAACATTCACCTTCAAGTATTTTGAACTTATCACACCAACGGTATGATTCCTTATGCTTCTCAATTGCATCCCTCATTATCTCTTCCCCTTTCTTTACCAGGTACTCCATCCATTCTTCAAATATGCTTACCTTAAATGGTGAACTACTATAATGGAATCTACTTGCTCCTTAGACATTAGTTCTAGATTATATGGCAATTCAGTTTGTAATTGACTAGATTGGGCTAGTGACTTGATGCAATTATCTATGAAAGAAATCCATTGATTTAACTCTATTTACTTATGCTTACTCTTATGTACTCTGGTGATGGTTGTTTCTAAATTCACTTTCACCTCTTCTGATTCCTATTCCCATGATTAATGTCCTACATCAATTTTTTTCACCCTATAATACCTAGGTGCTATTTTATCCATACTCTTATCTCCTATCGATGTAGCTATTTGGAAATTTCTCTCTCCATCTGTATTCCTCTTCATAACATTTCATGTCTTCACTCTAACTCTAGGAAAAGGCTTCTCTACTTCTTGTATTAAACTTCTGAGATCAAGAGGCACGAGTTCCACCTCCAATGGTAGAGCCATTTTCTTGACTAGCCAGTCATGTGTTTCTTCGTTCTATTTTTCCTATTCATTAATATCTCATTCTTGATGATCTATATGACCAAGAACTTCCTATCTTGAACTTTCAACATTACCTGTTACAACCCCTAGAAATTGAATACCTTCTATCCTCATTAGCATGGATTTTGGATTACCTTGGTCTATCACTATCTCTTCCTTTTCGAGACTCAATTTTTTTTGTCTTTCCATGTTCTCAATGCCATTTCTTGGTGTATTATCTTCCTATTTTCCTAAAACATCAAGGTTATCATCATTTGTGAGTTTACCTCCCAATGTCAGTGAGGACTCTATATTTTCATTCTTATCCTAGATTTGTCCTATTTTCTTAGAAGCCTATGGTTGCTCAACATTCTTTTTATTTTGTCCTTGTGGAAGCTAATCATCAACTATATCTTCTTTATCAATATTACCAATGGGGTTCTAACCTACAATATCCCCTATTCCTATTTTATCCATTTCTTTAGGGTTTCCTACTTTTGGAGTAAGTGGTCCTCTTATGAAATCTTCTTCTTCTTTGTTTCTAGTATATGACCATGTTTTCAATACTTCTTCCACTACTAGCTGCATCATGGGACCTCCTTTAAAATTTATTTTCCTTAAATTTTTTCATCTTGGAATTTAGTTTCTCCAACTATCTTCTAACTTCTTCTTTAGTTTGTTCAAAATCTTCCTCTTGAATTATAGGATTCCCTCTCAGGGCTTGTCTCATTGCTTCCATATTGACTAAAGGTGGAGAAGAAATTTTTTATTTACTACATTATGTTATGCATATCTTGTCTTACCACATGTCCATGTTTTCATTCTTACCTCCTCACAAGTCATAGATTGAGCCTTTAGATTTATTATGGAAGAAAATTCCACCTTTGGTGTCTCCATTACATTGGATAGATTGGGCACAATCTCTTTATGCTGGCCACGTGGAATCCTTAAAATTATTTGGCTTGAAGTATCAATAATTTCTTCCTCACTGTGCTTAGCTACCCATGTTTCTATAATATTTCTTTTCTTTTTAGTAGTCCCTCCATACCTTGACTCATCTACTAACTGCTAATTTCTCTTGACATTACACAGGTATGTGGAATCTAACCCAAATTCTTTCAATGCTTCATTATAACCATTAATATAGTACTAGTTAAGTATATGTAAATACATTCTTTGAAATCACCTTGATGGTTACTATCTCCATATTTGTATAACTTGGGTTTGGGATTGGTTCACCAATTTTTTTTCTATGTCAAAAATTTTATTGAACACCTCACCATTATTTGTATCCAGTTGCTTCATGAAATCTAAGAAGCCTTGATTCTTGTAGTGGAAACCTCTAGTATGACCACTTCCTTAAATCATACTTACCAATTCTATACAGATGAAAGTGATAAACTAGAAATTTTTTGTAGAAACACACAACAATGAGTCGATAGGTAGAGATGTACATGAGAGGGATGGGAGATGCTAGATGCCTATGCCAAATGCAGAGAAGAGGAAAAATGTAGGATGCAACAATGTAGAGAATAATAGTCAATAATGTAACCATAACCAAAAAATGAAAGCCATAAATGAAAAAATGAAAGCCATAAATCAAACAAGATTGGTTTCAACAACCACTTGGACAGAAAAAGCTACAATACAAGCTAACCTATATAGTAATAATTGACAAAAACTCCATAATCTAGACAATTTAATTCTTACATATATATATTGATATTAAAATGTACCAAATATAGTGTAAGGAAGATAACAATAATTAATAATACATTTAATGTAAATAAACATAGAATGAACAACATGTATTATTTTATTCTATTGAAACCATAAGCAGAAAATGAAACCCATAAAATAGAGCCTTTTCAACAACGCCTTCTGTAGAATACAACAATATAGCTAAAGCAACAAAATTGTAATCAACAATGCCCAAATGAAGGTAACACAAAGAATATACAAGATAGAGAAATTGAAATAAGCTAGTGTGCAAAAGCGAACTCTATGCAAAATAAATGAGTGTAGGCTAAGATAGAGAACAATAATTAGTAAATTTTTTGATCTTTTGTTAGCAGTATGGCTTTGAAAATTGAGAGGAGATAGGATTTTGAAGCAAACCCCATCAAAAGCAATTTCAAATGGAGCCCAAGAGAAAGTGAATTAAAATTAACTATTTTATTCCACTAAAAGCATAGCCTAAAAAACATGAATTCTATTTGAATCTTACATCAGAAATATACAGATGTCTACATTAAATATATAAAATAAAACACAACAAAATGAGTTGTGGTTTCTAGCCTCACATATTGGCCCATGGAGCCTCATGGCCTGTCACCAAACCACTGAGTAGGGATATATGGTCTTGACAACTATGATCAAGGCTAGTATGAATTTTGATTATCACAATCAACATTGAGTATAGTGGGATGTAGTTGCTATATGACCATTGTATAGAAGGATTGTTTTGAATACTAATGAGTATAAATAAAATAATTGGAATCCACATTATGGTTTAAGTATGATCTAGAAGAATAAGAGAAAAGTGGATATATTAGTCAAGTGGTCATTTGTAATTCATAGACAACATGTAAACAAGAGATGTGAAAGTTGATTATTTTATAACATACAATTTTCTATGAAGTTGTAATGCGAGCAATGAAGTAAAAAAAACTTAGACATACCTAGTGTATGTTGTAGAATGTACTATGAGCATAAGAAAGTAGCAACCAATGTCCATCCTACCATATTCGGTCATGGAGTGTCATGCACTCTCACCAAACTCCCAAGCAATGAAAAATAAATTACCGACCATTGGCATCAATGGTGAAACCAATGTCTAGGCCACTGCTTACTTAATGCAACCTCTAAATTGAAATAACATAGTGTGTAGAAGAGAACCCTATGCAAAAAAAATGAATGTAGTGTAAGATAGAGAAAAATAATCAGTAAATTTTTTGGTCTTTTGTGAATAGAATGGCTTTGAAAAGTGAAATGACACAACATTTTGAAGAGCACCCCATCGAAAGAAATGTCCAATAAACCTTAAGAGAAAGTGAATTAACATTAAATATTTTATTCCATGGAAACCATAGCCTATAAAATATGAATTCTAATTGAGTATTATGTTAGAAATATACAGATGTGTATATAAAATATATAAAATAAAACAGAAAAAATGAGTCTAGTCTGGTGAACATCTATATTTGAGAGAGAATATGTAAATCAATAGATTTTAAGAGCTCTATAATGTATGCTACAAAATATGTAGTACACATGTAATGCAAGGTATGAGATAAGTGAAATTTAATCATACTTGTGCATGTGGTACATTCCAGCAACCAGGGAAGAATATGAGGGGTGGTGTGCACCCTACCACTTTGATCAATGATAGAAGGAATGTTTTGGCTACTAATGAGTATAAATTAAATCATTGGAATCCACATTATGGCTTGTGTATCATCTAGAAGAATAAGAGAAAAGTGAAAATATTAGTGCAGTGGTCATCTCTAATTGATACACAAAATGTAAACCAAGAGATGCGAAAGTTGATTATTTTATAACATACAATTTTCTATGAAGTTGTAATGTGAGGAATGAAGTAAACAAAACTTAGACATACCTGGTGTATGTCATAGAATGTACTATCAACATATGAAAGAAACACCCAATTTCCACCCTACCATATTGGGTCATGGAGCATCATGCGCTCTTACCAAACCCCCAAGCAAGGAAAAATAAATTGCCTGCCATTCGGATCATTGGTGAAAGTAATGTCCAGGCCGCTACTTACTTAATGCAAGCTCTAAAGGCATCGAAAGTTGCACATATGATGATTATTTGGGTTGAGTATGGTTGCAAACATGAAAGAATAATTCAAAATTTAGTACACTAAACACATACCATTGGTAGAAGATAAATCAATCAGAAAATGTAAAGACTTATAGAATTCATAAAAAATTCTATGCAATGAAGTTGAAGTAGAAGAGTACAAGAAAATAAAATGTATGCATACCTTGTGCAGGAAATGAAATGGAAGATTGAGAGAGTAAGGGAGGCGTGGTTTTCACCCTTCCACATTATGGCATCAAGCATCATGGATTCTCACCAAACCTCTAAGTAGAGTAGTTTTTTCTTTGAAAATTTAAACTATACTTTAGTGCATAGATTTTCAATGTAAAATGTTGTCAAGGGAATATCATTTGGAACAAGGGAGATTAGAAGTTTAGTACAACAAACATGTATCATTACTAAAAAATATTTAGATAAGGAAGTATAAAGAGCTGTATAATTTGTAAAGAAAAATATATAATATATGTGGAATAAAATACATGTTATAAACAAGATGTAGGTATACCTTTTGCAAAGTGCAACAAACAATATGTGGACAATTGAATATAATTTTCTTTTGCAACCTGCTAATTTTATTAACATGAAATCACTATTATCTTGTTAAAAGAATATATAGAGTTGCAACATTTGTCACAAAGAACTTTGAATGTAATTAGAAAAGAACAGATGGAAAGAATGAGATACAACCTTACCTTGTATACAAATGTAGTATAGTTTCAACTCAAACAACATGGAAAATTTGTGAGCATAAAGATATTAACAATTATAAACATCTGTAGTAACACCTGGAAATGTTCGCAATCTAAATTTGTTAGAATCTGAAAGTGCTAGAAAGAAATAAATCAACAACGACATCTATGGAGGCGGGAATATTTTGGTAAAGCATAGGAAGACATTGAGACCAAATTGAAATTTAGATAATGGATGTTTGTTGCTAGAAAGAAGGGGAAAGAGGAAGCAATAGAACTTGAATAGGAACTTCTCACACTGATGTTTGTATAACTAAATAGAACTAGGAATAAAGGGTACTGTGAAAGAATTGAGACAAAGAGGAAAAGGAGAAGTGGCGTAGTTACCATGGAAAACAAAAATATTTCATTATGGTGGCAATGTAGCCAATTATTGGAGACATTCCTCTTCTTTTATTTGAAGTGCATTGTATTTGTTGGAATGCATCCTAGAATATCTGTCAAAAGAGAAAGGTGGATCTATGTGTATTCGTTCTAGTGATTTAACATGAGAGAGAGTTGTGAATGTTAGTCCCTACCTTTCTTTAGTTCCAATATCTATTGTACCTTTCTCTAGTGTTAAGCCTTGAGATTTATGGATTATGATAGCCTAGGCCATTGTCAATAAGAGTTGTCTTCAGCTGGCTCATGTGATTGGGATAATGGGGATGAATCTTGGATTCTCCTAATCCCATGCTAGACCAATGTAACTATGTAATTCAACAACATATTTAGGCAATTGAGGTGGTTTAGGACCCATAGCATATACAATAGCCTTTCACTAAACCAAAGGATCCATTCACCAGGCCAGTTGGCACCCAAATATTTGTTGTCAACATTACTTGTTGACCAATTGCAAGCAAAATTTCAACTTGAAGTTGTTCATCATTGGCATAATCAAGTGCATTTTGTTGGGAACATTCAGTAGCACTAATTGTAATTGGAACATTTAATTGTTGTAGCATTTTCCTATTGTGCAAAGCAACCAAGCTATTAGTGGGGAATAAGTGGATAGCTTGATCAAAGTCTTGGTTTTTATTAGATGTAAACATGGATTTTGTTTGATTCATAAGAAGTTTCCAATTAGCCAGGGATTCTTGGCAGTTTCTCATATTCAAAAGGAGCATATTATGAAACTGTTGTTGTTATTAAGATTTCCCATGTTGGTGGAAGATAGTGTCAAGCATAACAACAATATTAAAAGTGTGCCAAAGTGCTAATGCTATGGACCGAGAACTATAGATAGGCTTGCCCATAACAAGGAGTAGTTGTGCCAAGTCGCCCACGAGTATATTAGAAACACCACCAAATGCATGCAAATTCCTTGAAGGGAATGCTTGCCACAATTAGCTCTCTATTTTTAGCAGCAAATTGGGGCCCAAGAAACTCATTTCATCAATTAGCATGTATTGAATATGTTTGAAGTATTCTTGAAATATAGTAAATGGTTGTACTTTCAATGGATTCATATCTTTTATTGGTATGTGAAGAGTAGTATGCACTATGGAGGCACGAACATTGTAAGTAGCCACACCCATTGGTGCCAAAACAAGCAAAGGGTTCATTTTTTGGATCAACAATCAATTTAGTGCTCCTCGTATCTTTTCAATCAAGAATGATTTACCTATGCTAGCAGCTCCTTGAATGATCATATGAAGCAAAGGAAATGAGGGCAGACCAAGGTGATGTTTTTCAATGATTCTCAAAGAAAGCTCATGTCTAAGAGATAGTCAATGATAAAGGGTTGGCATTGCAAAGGAGGAAAGGTTGTCTTCAGGTGTATGCAATTTACTTGTAAAAAACTATTTGGTAATACTATGAAGTTTCTATAGAACATTGTGGTTGTCCCATCTATGGTGCAGGTCAAAGTCCTGCCAACCCAAGAGTTGTAGTTGGTCAAAACAAACATTATTTGTGGCACCAAATCGAGAGAGAAAATCCCTTTCATATTTTTTTGTATGTGGTGGATACTGTGCACTATTAGTATCGCTATCACTACCGTCCTCAATTGCAGCATAGTCACTAAGTCTTTTCACATGTCAAGCAACATAGCCAGCAACATGAAGTAGCCTCCAATTTTGTGTTATGCTTTCTCTTGTAAGCCCTATGTGAGCCTCCATATTTTAGAAAGGTTTGTATAGCAATAATTTTGACCAACAAAATGTTTCATAGGCATCAATTTTTTCTAGGGGGTGGTCTTGAAAAGTGGGTAAACAATGATGATTGCAGGTTGTGAGCGAGCACACCAGGCTAGGCCTTTACCATTTTTGTGATATGTATAGAGTCATGATGAATGAATAGGGGATATCGCCTCCATTTCAAGTGGTCTTTGCATGTAGGAATGAATATAAGCACTGCCAATCTCATCACCATTGTCAACTATTTTCAACCAATGGAACGTCTTCCTACTAATGTTCAAAGACAAGAAATTCCAACTTGAGATGACAAGGGGAAACTTTTGTAGCATATGGCATGTTTCTTGTGCACCAATGTCATGATCAACAACCAAATTCATCATGAATTTTTTGCAAGCCTTTGTAAGATATCAATATAGCTTTCATATTTTTTCTTAGACTTTGATGCATATTTGGAAATGTAGTTTAGGATAATTTTTCTAGGCAATATTGACTGGAAATCAACATTTTCTCTCCAAATTGCAAGGATTTCATGGTTGTGGATATTAACACACTCATCATTTCTTTCTGGTTTGTAAAATTTTTTCAATTCACTATCAATTGTCAATGTCAATGATGGTTGTGTATTCCATGGAGCTTTGTATTGACATTGTAGTTGTTGGCCTTTTTTCCTCAAGCAGGTGTATTGAGTGTACTTGGTATGCCTTTGAACTGTGTTTAACAACTATTCATAGTCCACCATTGGATCCATAGAAGAAATTTGTGTAGTATTAAGCAAGCATGGGTCATCCAAGGCTGAGTGGTGGATCCTTGATATTAGTTTCTTTGGGGCACAAGGGTTCCATGCTAAAACATAGCGATCGAAGAATTCTTTTGCTTGTTGAAGCTCATGAGGGTTGGACCAATCGAGCATGTCCATTTTTTGGGCATTTGGGAGCCACAAGAAAAAATTTACATGTGTTGACCCATGATGTTTGCACTCATACCTATACCAATAGTCCTTTGCATGGAAAAGTCTCTCAATAACCTCTTCATTGAAAATAGTGAATCGTAGGTGCATTTAGAAGGCTATTATGTGTAGGTTTTGCACAATTTTCTCTATGAAGTGTGCTCAAGAGTATGGTGAATCAAATTGGGTATTGGGTTCAATCACCTTATGTAGATCGGGCCATTTTGTATCGATAGATCTCAAAGTGAAGAAAAGAGTCATTGTACCAAGTTGGTGGATCATTGCTGCAAGCTCTTGTTGGCTCTTGGACCAATATGAGTGGGTTCCTTGCAAGGATGCGCCAAATCGAACAAGTTATTTTTCTATCTAGGCGTTTGGTGTATTCTGGAGTAGCTACCACAAAGCAAGAACCGACATTGGGATTCTTTCCTCCAAGTTTGTTTTCATAAAAAATGATGTTGATTATTGGCTTCAATGTCTCATTATTAAATTATAAATGTAATAGCTAAATCTAACATGCCTTCCAAATCTATTATCATAGTATCTCATAAAGTGAAAGGAATATTCATGTAAGTAAACTTGTATTGTTCTCAATTGTAGTGGCATTGCCATGCCAGTCGGGAACAACATTGGAAAAGCCATACTTAATAACCCTTCTATATTATATTCATTGATAGGGCTAGAATCTATTTAGGGCCAAGGCAAGGTATTTTGAGTAGTCTTTAATTTGTAAGGAATCTCTAATTTCCTAGAATTCTTGAGGAGGCTTGGGCATCAACAGAATAAATGATGACAAGTCTTGAAGGTCAACTTCCTTATCAACAACACTTTCTATAGTTGCCATTGCTTCATTTGGGCCATGCCTCGGTTCTTCCATTATGTGCAAGAGATTAGAGATGGTAGTACTTATAGGAGGAAAAAATTTTAAAGCATCACAATCTATTACAACATCACTATAGTATGGGTCATTCTCAATTTTATAAATTAATGCAGCCATGACATTATGTTTGTCAACATAGAAATCATAGTTTATCCCATGCATGCCAATTCTTCGCATAATGACAACTTCAAGATCATGTAGCTGACATGCCAACAAAGTTGTAATGCTATTGATGTCTTGTGGGAAGCTTATATTATGACTACTATATTTGTATTGGCCTCATCTAGCATGGGTTACTTGCAAAATGGGAACAACTTTGGCTATAAGCATTTCTTCAACTTGAGTAAGCTTTACAAGGATGGTTGGCTGTGTCCCTAGATCCATTTTTCTTTCTAGGCTATATGTATACACACCCTTTTCAGAAGCACAACACAAACAGAGAATGGCAGTACTAGATTTTTTAACTCTTATGCTAGCATAGCTCCCATTGCAAGCATAATTTTTTTTCAAGTTAGACAAAGCATCAATGCGTTGGCGGAAGGATTGAATTGCTATGTGAAAAGGTTCACCAAACATGTTGCCTAAGGGTGGGGTTTTTGAAGATGTGGTTGGGAAGGAATGCCCAAGAAGGGGTTGTGGCAATGCATATCTAGGTATTGTAGGAGTAGTCGCATAATGATTGGTGTGGTTCATTGGTAAACAGGAGGAAGTTGAGGGGGAGCAATATTCTATGAATATTGTCAGTGAGCTTTCTTGCAATGGTAGTGTGCCTAGTTGGGCATGGCCTACGAATCCAACTGGGTCCATGGAAGTTCTCTTTTTCAAGTACTTGGCTCACCAATCTACACAAATCCGGTCTTTGTGGCATGCATAATAAAGCCAATTTCTTTCATGCTTTTATGCCTTTCTACAATCTACACTTAATGTGGCATTGAAACCTAAAGAGGTCTGCAATTCCTACAACAATAATATTAACAACACAATAAAATGGTTGCAAATACAAATTAAAAGGGCAATGACATAACTATAGTGGTCAACCTACTTGAATATGCAAGAAAGTAGCGAAAGACACAATAAGACCAATATGTATACATAATTGTATGTATTCATATGCATTGTATCTAAAAGTGATTTCAAACTCCAAATAGAAAACCAAGAATGCAAAGACTTGTTGTGCCCTTGGCACACACGCCCCGTTCAGAACGGGGACCCTCTTTTCTTTTGCCTTGTTGGGTCATTTTTGGGGCCGTCTCATTTTGCATGCCCCTCTTTTTTTGATGTTTCAGATGGTCGATGTTGCTCCAAAGTTCCATCATAAATTGATCATGCCTCCGCTTTTCATTTTTCATTGCATTCTGGGGCCTCACGGAATCTCTCTGGCAATTTGGCCCTAAAACGGCCCCGAGCCCTGCCAGGCCTGGGTGTCCGGAATTCCCTAACCGGATTTCCCTGCTGGGATTGCCATTTCCTGTGGTGTCCGCTAGGCATCCTTCTGGACCTTGGGGTCCGATCTACCTCTCGCCATTTTCAAAACTTGTTAGAATCTTCCCCGCAACTTTCCACCTTTCGGACCCCGGACCCCGGAGTTCCGTCTTCGAGGTTCCGCCTTGGTTTCGCCGTCCACGACGGCGAACCTCCTGCGGCAACCCACCCCTGGGTCCCATCATCCTCTTCGCCGATCGCATTTTACGTATGTCCTTGCATGCCATAGGGTCTTCCAGGCCCGGATGTCTAGAATTCCATGCACAGAATTTTTTGACGGTTTCGCCGTCCCCGACGGTGAATCGCTTCCGACCTCCCGCCCTTTGGGCCCTGAGCCGCTCGCTGCCACCGTCACGACACATCTCATTGGCCTCTGAGTCCCGGTTTTCTTGCTGCCATCACCGACTTCAAATTCACCAACTTTTCGCACGGCCATATGGGCATTTAATGCAGGCATTCATGGCAGTTGGGGTATAAAATGCCCAATCCAGTCAAGTCATTTTCAGAAACAAGATTGGAGCGAATTGGAGAAGCTATCATCTGGAGCCCACCGCCTTCGATAACATCACGATCATCACCGTCTGCATCATTCCAACCAACGTAGGTGGATCCCGCATCTCCCCACTCCACGTGTCTAAGGTAGGCCATCTGTCTACCATTCCTGAGCTCTGTTTTGTCATTTTGAGGGATTTAAATGAATTAAATAATTGATAGGGGTGTATAATACAATAGAATATCAAATTGCACGCCAAACCCATGTGGTAGAGACCAAGCAAACCACCTAAATTTCCCTCCTTGCCGATTCGGGACTTCTCCCTACCATGACTATTCTTCACGTAGGAAAAATGTCATCCCAGGGCCCGAAGCCTACCTTCGCCGTCAAATTTCAAAAACTTCAAACCCCCACCGACAGCAATCCCCCTCTCTGGGCCTGGTTCGTCGAGTTTTCTTGCTCGGGTTTCCGCTTGCATGTCGCCGTGCTTCAGCTGCAAACTAGCCCCTACCTCCCAGCTTCCGGGCCCCGACATGTTCCTCACCCTCTAAACTTGAAGATCGAACATATGTCCTTTGGTCCCCTTGGGGTCCGAACCCTAGAGCTCTGTCCCCGGAGTTCCGCCTGTGTTTTGCTGTCTCCAATGACAAACGTCGCCAAGCTTCCCGCTCCTAGGGCTTAGCCCTCGTTTTCACTGTTAACCTCTGGTGATTAAAATTCTTATGTCGCTAACACCTTCGAGCCCCGGTGTCTGGACTTCTAGTTTCAAAAGACCGTGTCTTCCCCACCATCACTAACAGCGAACCTCGTCTGGTGTTCTGACTTTTGGGATCCGAGCGTCAGGTTTCTTTTGTCCGATTTCCGCTGTTTTCCAAGGCGAGGTCTTTCGGCGAAGTCATCAATGCCTTCCAGGCTCCGGGCCTCGCCTTTCTCTCTGTCGTTGTCTTGATTTTTCACATTCGCATCCATGGGACTTCTCGGGCCTTGGTGTCCAGACTTCCGTTCTTAGAATTCTGTTGCTCTCCCACCATCGGGGAAATTGTACCCCTACCGCCTGGCCACCTGGCCCCGAGCTTCCGTCTGCCATGGGGTTTTGCCAAAACTCCTCATGGCCGTCAACGCACCAGGCCTTGTGTCTCAGGATTTCGGTCCTCGCCTGCCATTCCAAACAAAGATCCCGCTTGGAACTCTGCCCTCTGGGCTCTGGCATGTCAGATGCTGTCAAGATCCACAAATGCAAAATATGCTGCCAAACTTCCCTTGCCGGACTTCTCTCGGACTTTTGTGCGAGGATTGTCGTCCCACATGACGAAGTTTGTGCGCCCTCCCAGCGTCATCGGCCTGAGCCCTCAGAAGTGAATTAACACATGTCAGCCGTCCTTTGGCTCGTGGGGCCCTTGACCCTGGACTTTCATCATCAGATTTTTGTCAGCCGTCTGCCTCTCCAAACTGCCATCTCCCTACGGCTTTCTGGCTTAAGACCTCTGAGTCCTCCTAGATCGATCCCAATAAGCCCAAATCTGGAATCTAACCTCGAACCACATCTTGAATTTTGGCCCTCTTCATCATGGGTCTCTTAAAATATTAAAATTCGACCAAGGAAGGCCACCAAGAGCTTTTTGTTGCGTTTCCCCTTCTAGACAGCATTCCTGCTAGGGAAGTCTAGCCCTCCAGGCCCGGATTGCCTAAATGCCCTAAAATAAAGATTGATAATGTCTAGAGATAAAATCCATGATATGCTTGATTGATTATTTGAAGTAGATGTTATTTTAGAGATATGGACTAACATGAATGGCTTTGTGACCCATTGTGCTAACTTCGCCCTTGCCTGCAGAATATATGGAATCGGGTGTAGGAACTTCAAGGGCATCCGCCGAGAAGGAAAAGGGTAAGAAGTTAGGGAGGACCCCTCGGGGAAAGGAAGACAAAGATCAAATGAAGTATCAATTCTAGGGCGAGCTGCTCCACTCAAAAGTCACAACGGACTGGAAGTAAATTTCAAATACTAATATTGGCTAGGTGGATATAGATGAATTCACTCAGAGTGTCAGGGTCAATTCAATAATAAAGAATGCCAGGTTAATACGGCAGAGTGGAATAGCCAAGGTAGTCAGTTTCCCTCCCTCGCTCGTGGCACCCGAATTAGTCATGGCTTGCCGAGAATCCTATCAGACAGATACCAGAACAATTTTGGATAAGGAAGGAAACATCCTTGCAGACATGTCACCAGAAGGAATCACCAAGACATTCCACATTCCCACGTTCCAACAGATGGAGGTCCCCACATTAGAAGAATGCCAAGCGGCGTGGGATGCTAATCCAACAGGGTGCAAGAAGTCAATCAAACTACATTGGCTTAAAGAAAAATGGGGCAGCGCTACGAAGGTTCCCCAGTAACTCTTCCATAGCAATTTCCACGAGGACTACCACAACCTAGTGACCATGTTGAGAAGGGTTATGGGTCTCCCAATGGCCGCCTACTTCCAAGAATGGATGGCATCCTATATTGAATAGATCCTGTAGGGAAATGAGGATGTTACAACTAAGGTTTCATTCTACTGGGGAGGGATCATAAGCAACTGCTTCCATGAGCAGTTTGTCAACATGAAAAAGAGCTCCAAATTCTACATGACCTCCTACCTTGTCTACTCCCTCGCAGATCAAAGACAATACAGCGGGTTGTTTGTGGCACCTGATCAAGGGCAGAAGCGAGGACTCAAACCGTTTGACAAATATCTGCAACTCCAATACCAGAATTTCAAGAAAGAATACTATCGGGTCAATGATGCCTTCATTGGCCATATCATCAAGTTGATTGCTGGAGATTTTGAGAGGAGGGTCTCACACAGTGCCAGGGCGCTCCTAAAGCAATATGCTTTTCTATTCATCCAGTTTCCCAAGTTTACATACATCCAGGCCCTAGGTTTCACTGAAAGGCTGAATAGATTGCCTCGTTACCCCAATGACAGAATCATCCTCCTAGAGCTTTCTCGATAGCTCCAACACATCCAGACAATCTTCAGCAATAAGCACATAGTGGGGATCTCCTACCCCATGAACCTCGGCCAGGGCATGTATCGACTACAGATGTCCCAGTGTGCCAGCAACTCTGAGAAGGAGCTCAAGGAGTACCATTTCGACTGGTACACCGCGCGCCCATAGATGGACCCACATGGCCACATCCGGAAAGCACTGGGGCCAGCTTATGCTCACCAATATCACATTGAAGATTTCTGGGCCATCTGTCAGGATGACAAGGAGGTGCGCGCAAGGAACTACATGCACATGACTGTGTAATTCCTGAGAAGAGTGCAACCATTCCCGGTACCGGACCAGGTCGAGGAGGATGAGTCCACCATTATGCACCCAAGGTACCCTGTGGTTGCCAACTTGCCAATACCATCAATCAACTAGGATGAATAGGAGGTCGATGACCTAGACACCATAACCCAGCTGATTCTAACTCGTACCAGGGAGTGGATCGATGGGCAGGTGGCACATGTAAAGCGACAAGGGGTGGTCCTGACTTATGAAGGGCTCAAGAGCGAGCTGAGTGCCATGGAGGACGTTGCTACCACCACATCGACTGGCAGGACCTCCAAGTCTCCTCTAGTCACCAGGTCCTAGAAAAGGAAAGGAACAGAGACCACACATTCTCCAGATCCCAAAGAACAAGCGAAGAAAGAAGTGGGAGGCTCATCTCCCAAAAGGCTTAAACAAGCAATGGGTACGACAGAATTGCAGCCTCCATTGGCTCTCCCTGCCCCTCCTGCGGTCGCCGCTTCTCTACCGGCGGTGGACATTTCTGTCCATCTGGCCCCTTCACCTCTAGCCAAATCAGTAATAATCATCAACTCCTCTTCTAGCATGACCACTCCCCCTTCTTCTTCTGCTGCTATGTCACCAATCACATCGCTCCCTCTGGCAACAATAATGTCACCTGTTCCCCTTGCCACTATGCCCGATGCTCTTACACGACATATGCAAAGTCTCCTCCCTGAGCTCTCCCATATCCTAATGGATCCAACTCTCTAGGCGACCCTCACCTAGGTCCTTGCAATGGCTCAACCTTCACAACCGCCGACAAGGCCACCAGCTATGGAAGCTATAATGTAAATCTAAAAGGAGTTGGAGGAACGAGAATAAGAGGCCTCAAAGTCTATCGAGGAGGAGGCTGATGAGTATTATGAGCACCCTGAATAAGAGCACCGAACCATTGATAGGGTGGTCTATGAGGAGGAAGAGATAGGCTCTTCCAAGAGTGGAGATGAAGAGGGTGGCTCAGGTGCTAAGGAAATCATTCAGACATTCGATGATGACCTTGACGAGGAGTTGGCACAGCAGCTAAAGGATGTCAGGGCAGAGGCAGAAGAGTCACCACATGGTGAAGAGGGGTAGCTACCAGATGAGCTGCAGAAAAAAGATCTATCTGAGGCTGAGACCCATGTTATCAAAGGCCCCGAGGCTGAGGCTGCTGAGGAGAAGAAAGAAGAGGAGGCAGCAAAAGAAGAGAGCCCCATCCAGCAATCATCCACTGAGCTCAAAAGAAAGGAGAACCCCAAAAGGAAAAGGAGGTAGAAGTCTTGCCTTTGACTAAGAAGGGTGAGGGTAGCCATGATTCACCCAAGGGGATGTTTACTATGCCCGAATGGTTGGAGTGGCAACTTGAAAAGATGACCCCAGTGCTGAATGACCCAAGGGCGAGATTGGAGGCCATCTTGGCTTGATCCCAGATCACAACGAAGAAGGAGAAGAAGCCCAAGGTTTGATCCAAGATAATAATGGATGCTTCTGGTTCCTGAGCAGCACAAATTGCAACGCCTACTGTTGGCCAAGCAAGAGTGAGTTATAACATCTCTACCATTGACTTGGGGACAACAACTAGAGAGCAAAAGGTCGAGCACCTTGAGGAGTCGGTGGCCACAGTGGCGCACCTGATAAAGCAGGATAAAATCTGCAAGGATGAGCTCAAGGCGTAGGTTGTAGAATTAATAGATTATATCCAGCAATGGTCCTTAGTGGACGACCTGCCCACTACCTCCACAGCCGCACCACAATTGCTTTCCAAGGAGCAAATAGATAAAATGGAAAGAAGGAAGAACTTGGAGAAAACCACTGAAGTTTGGTTTCGACAGGTTGCATATGTCAGAACCATGGGAATCAGTAGGGCTGTGCTCATGGCCAACAAGTTCTTAGACTTGATACAATCTCTGGAGAGCACGAAGAGGCTCTGCACCAATTTCCCCGCAACCTACAACTCCACCTTCCCAAGGATCATAGCTATCCTTCAAATGCCTGAGGCCACATGGGAGGAGAAGCTAGAGCTTAAAAAATAAGATCACTAACTAGTGGATGTGTGGTGCAGAGACTTCGACAACCGGAAGGAGAGGTTGGAGAAAATCCTAAACATGGTGGATCTAGACATTGAGTGGATCAAGGAAATCTAAGCGGAATGTGCCCGATATCTCAAGCTGATGATGGGCTATGATATGCCCACTATGCAAATGGATCCAGAGAAGATCAAGCCATACTTCCAAGAGAAGATGAAGGATGAGACAGCTGGAGAAATCATAATGGAGTTCCTAAGTTTTTCTACCCACGCCTTCTACCAATTAGAGGTATGTAGGGACCAAGGCTCGAAGTATGATGAAGATTGGAAAAGGCTGGAAGAAAATGCTAAGGAATGGAGCTACCAAGCATTGTGATGCGAAATCCTTGAAATAGACAAGTTCCAGGCGGTCATCCTCAAGTACATAGAACACGTAGCTTCTGAGGAGTAGGAGGACAGCCCAACCAAAGACGAAGACCTTCCTGAAGAGTAGCTACAGCAAAGGAAACAACAATCCGCTAAATGATGAAAGAGCTACAGTGCCATCAACTAGAAGACGAAATAGGGAAAAGACAGGAATGTAATTTTTTTAATTGTAATCTATTTGGGGGTAGGTGAAACCCTATTTTGTAATTAATCTTGGCCATACAATGAGAATGAATCTTGACCATTCATTTAACTTTTGGAAAACTATAAATAGGGCACTCCTCTCATTTGCAAAGTGAGAGTTGAGTTGTTGTAAATACATGCTATAGAAATTTATAAGAAATAGCATTGAATTGGTGTATTTTCTTGGTTTCTCCCATGTTGCTTGATTCATTCTCCAATATCAGATGCTTAGCTTAGATCTTAATGTTGTTCTAGTTAGCTGTTTTCTTTCTTTGGGTAAATTTTAGAAAAACTATTGGGTGATCGTGCAAATTCTTGCCTTGTTGATGATTTCTATCCATACTTTTTGCTGTTTGCTGATGGTAAATAGTTGTACAAAGTTAGCCTGGACTTGATTTGAAAGCTGCTCCAAACACTTATCTTTGATTCATGAATGTATGTGGTGGATGAAGTATAAAATATTTGCAGACCTTAGAAGATAGCATAATTTCCATGATACTATGAAATCCCTAGTTAAGTGGGATATTGTTTTAAGGGATTCTCCATTGCAGGAACTTCATTGTCACTATTCATAGCTAGTTACAGACTTAGAAACTTTCTCCCTTCATCGCCTTTTCTTCTTTTTTTAGTAATTGACCTATGCTAAGGTTCATTGCACATTGCAAAGCCAAATCCAATAATTAAATGGAGTCCAAGATTGTTGCTTGAACCTACAGCCAATGCATAATAGCCCTTATCCTAAGAACTCCATTTCCAGATCCAACTTCCATATTTTGTGTCCTTGCTTTGTATTTTCTGTAAGACTGCCTTGTGATTCTAGAAAATCACATCAAACTACTAAGGTATCTAAGCACAATCATGACCTGACATCCGAGAGACCTTGGGATAGTGTTCTGCAATTCAATTGTGGGAGATTGTCCTTCAAGAGAGGTAGTGCACCTACGCACTGCTTGTGTTGAGAAGTGCATAAAAACACCATCAATAGAACTGGCACTAGAAGGAGGGCCATAGTGAAAATACTAAGTTTAAGGATAAAGTGAAGTTGGATTGAATTGGATCATTCTCCCCGGAGAGATTTCAATAGATTCTACGGTCAACACCAAACAAGGGAGAATTTGAAGAATTACAGCCTCCCACGAGGGTAGAGCGAGCTCAAGAAAGTAGCGTTGCCTCTTCCTCTTCCTCCATTCCGTCTGCCTCCATTCCATCCTCACCTTCATTTGGCTGGCCTTCATCTTCCATCCAACCATCTCAAACTGTATTTGCACCTCCTACCTTCAGCAGCTAGGGGTTCGCTCCTCTCTCGGCCCTTCAGCCCAAGGCACCATCCAGATAGCCATAGCTCAAGTGCAGCCCCAGATTGCTGTTGTATTGCAAATACAGCCCCAAATTCCCATTTTCCAATAGCAAGTACCACCTTCGTCACCCTCCATGGCTTGGTTAGCACATAACCCTTCGCTGATACATTTTGATGTCTACAATGATATGCCCAAGAATCTGGAGGGCTTTTGCTCGAAGTTCCATCTGTGCAATCTACAAAGAATAGTTGAGGAGCATATCAAAATATTTGAGACAACAATCACCAAAATGCAAGTGGACCACGAGGATGTTGCATGTCGCCTTTTTCCGCATTCCTTGGGGGAAGAGGCCTTCTATTGGTACATCAATTTGCTGAGGGAATCCATTACCTCGTGGAACCTAATGAAAAATGCCTTCCTGTAGAAATACAAGATCCTCGCCAGCCCATTGGAGCTTTACCAACAGTTCATGTCCGTCAAGAGGGAAGTCAATGAACCTATTGGCTCCTTCAATGACCACTTCCATTGAGCCTATACAAGGCTTCAGGATCTGTACCTCCATAACAATGTAGCAACTCTCCCAATCTACTATGTGGCTCTGGACAACCTCACGTCAGCCTTGGTGAAAAGGATGTGCCCACCGCCCGCTACCCTTGTGACCGCCTATGCGAAAGCCGTCGTCGCCAGTGCCGACTTGGGGTAGAATATCTCTGGCCCACTAACTTCTTTGGGGTCGATCGCTCACCCAATGCAGATTCAGGGGCTTACTTAGGCATTTGCCCACCAAATCCCTCTTATGAACCAAGTACCCCAATTTCCTATGGTGCCACATCCAAGGCAGCCATTGAATTATGCGCCTCTCATGCCTTCCTATTTGTAGCCCCAGCAGCAATACCACTACTCTCAAGCTGCTCCACAACAACATGCGTATTCCTAGCAGCCCCAGGCGCCATTGTACCTATCGGGACCGGAGTTCCCTCCAACCTATCAGAATCAGCCGATAGCCCCACCTGCTTTTCTCCAAAATCCAGCGCCGTCACCTGGGAGTGGAAATGAGAAGGACCAGTTGGAGGAACTTACCAAAATGATCAAGAGAATATCCACAGAAATGACACACCTAAAGAACCAGAACAACTTGTTGCAGGCCACCCAGTGTAATTTTTAGGCCAATCTCAACTGGGACAATCGAGACAATAGGGACAGTAGGGATAATCGAGAAGTGGGCACTTCATCCAGGTAGAATTAGAATAGGGAGAAAAATGCCAATCAAAATGCAAAAAAGAGACCTTCTTAGAGGCAGAATCGCACGTGGAACACTAGGCCCAATAATCGAGGAGTACCTACGCCTTTTGATCAACCAGCAAACAATGACAAAACATCTAGTGGTGTATATCTGGCTGAAGCAGCCTTGTCTGGATGGTGTTGACTTGACAAAACTAGCAGACATTCCGAGTTGGATTGTCTAGAGTTCCAAACAACTACTAAAATCTTTCAGGTGGAGGTGTAGAATGCAGTCGACAATGCCAGCTGCGGGGATATCGTCCCATCTGAGTCATACGACTCCTCCTATCTTGTGGTTAATCAAGCGCCGTTCTCGCAAGGTGACCACAACGAGCCCGAAGTTGAGTCTACTCCTATTGAGGATGAAGAAGTGCAAGAGGTAAGCAATGAACAAACTTTGGCTCAGCTCTTTGATTCAGTAGATAACGGTCCAATAGATGAGAAAAATTATTTGTAGATGAGGTCCACATGTTCCATCAATGGTCGAGTCCCTACTTCCTTAGGAATAGACAAGCGGGTGGACCTTTTACAACTTCTACCCCAACAAACAATTTTGCTACCCCGCCTGACCCAAATGCTAGTAATAACCTTGGGCTTCCTCACATACCTGCCCAATACCTCAACAAGAACGAATTTCAAAACTAGTCGCAAAATCAGCCCTAGGACCAATCCTAAAATTCGTCTAGTCAAACAAAGGTCCAACCACTTAGTTCTGCTATAGGCCAAACTTTTAGTGCAAAAATCAAGCAAATGGGTGAATATGTAGCAGAAGAGTTCAAGAAGGTAAAAATCAGCTTGTCAGCCTTCGAGTTACTCAAAGTTCCTGCCGTGAGGCATGTCTTCTTTAGGGTCCTTAATGGGACTCCATCCTCTACTACAACACAAGAAACCCCAACTAAGAGAGTCACCTTTGAAGAGCCTAGGAAAGAATAGGAGATACATGAAAATTCTAGAAAAAGGAGGGATGTTCCCGTGAATCAATCAGCAAGTAGGCAAATTGAAAAGGAGCCGGAAAGGGCTAATGGGCAGTTTTCCAAGAACCAACAATTTAAACAAACCAAGGATATGGACAATGATAGGAACAAAGGTCAAATAGCTCACATGGACACACCTATGGGCATCCTCCAAGGGAGATTAGAAACTCCCCCTTTCCTGACCACCATTAGGATCTTTGGGAAGAATCTACATAATTGCTTGCTCGATTTAGAAGCGTCTTCCAATGTCATGCCCTTGGCAATATGCAAGGCTATGGGCATCACCCCCATGCCTTCAAAGAGGAAGGTCACCCAGCTGGACAAAATAGAGATCAACATCGTGGGTGAAATAAACCATATCCTGATGCAGATTGCCATAGATATGCGAATACAACAGGTCATCGATATTTAAGTGGCCGACATTCCTGATGCATATGGAATCATTTTGGGAAGGGAATTCACCAAGGCACTAAATGGATTCATCGCCACAAACCTTTCTCACATGTGGCTGCCATGGAAGGGGTTGCCAAATTAGATCTGTATCGACTATGAACCCCGTATGAAGTACATGATCACAAAATACAATAATCTCAGCGAGGTGTTGTTCGTCGAGACCGATTTAGGGAATTAGTGCCCTTTTGCCTACCAAAATGAGGTCAGGCTTTAGGAAAAGGGTGCAAACGAATTGTTACTGGTGTTGTGTAGCCCTTTGACTGATTCTACACAAATGCCCCCAAGCACAGAAACATTGGTAGAAGCCGATGATGAGCCTAATAAGGATGGTGACTGGGGACTACTTAGCCTCTTCCAGAAATTCATGGAGAAATGTGCAAGGGATCAACTCAGCCTAGGGGCCCGAATGAATCTCTAGGATCTCTTATTGCCGAACTGGTGCAGGGTTCATAATGTTGCTCACTCTGAGTTTGATTGTTGCTTGTGTCAAGCAGCAATGGCATAGGTTAGAAAATTAGCTGCCCCCCAGACAGAAACGCCAAAGGAGACACCAGCAGGACCAACTATTGATCACTACTCAAACTAGAAAACTCCCATAGGGTCAAAAGACCAACCACCCAGCTAAAGGGAAAGATAAGCTTAATCGAACCTAAAGAAAAAGAATCCTCTGCATTCTAGACACTCCAATTTGATGGATCAAAGTCCAAGCAAGGAGCTGGAGCTGGATTCAAACTCATCAGCCCAACGGGTAAGACATTTCTCATTGCCCACAGATTGCAGTTTTATTGCACTAATAATGTAGCAGAATATGAGGCCTTAGTTCTTGGCCTTCTTATGGCCTTGAAGAAAAATGTAAAAGTGTTGCAAGTTTTCGGGGATTCCGTGCTCGTAGTTAAATAGGTCAGGAAGTTGTATTCCTGTCATGATCGGAGACTCACAAACTATAGACATAGGGTCTGGGATCTCTTGGAGGGTTTAGATGGTTCAACATACAATTGATCCCTCATGCTCAGAATTGCATAGCTGTTGTTTTGGCTTAAGTAGCCAGCACTCTACAACCCCTCTCTTTGTCTAGGCTCAAGAAATTCACCGTTGAGCTAACGTCCATGCCATTAGTCCTAGATAATGTTACCCATTTGCAAGTCTTCAATGATGACAAGCATATCCTTCAATTCATCACAAGTTCTGATGTCTTTGCAGCTCAAATAATTGATGAAGCTGATCCACAAGAAGCCGAACTGGATATAGAGGGGGTTATTAACCTCAAAACCAACACAATCACCAGGGGTATGGTTCAGTTGGAACGTATATTTGATTTGGATCAGATCAGAGATCAGGATCAACAAACAAAAAAGGAGGCCATCAACAATGAATGCAATGCTCACAACCTTGGGACAGCTGAGGATACTAGGAATGTTTTTATCGGCAAGGTGTGCACGCTGGAGGAAAAGAAGAGAATCGCAGATGCGTTGTGAAGATACCATGATGTGGTGGCATGGAGCTATGAAGATTTAAAAACATACGACACCTCTGTCATTACACACATCATCCCTCTCAAGACCGAAGTGAGGCCATTCCGCCAGCGGCAGTGCCCTATTAATGTCATGCTGGAACCTGTCGTTTACAAGGAGGTACAAAAGTTGCTCTCAGCAAGAATCATTTTTCCAGTCAGGCACTCCACATGGGTGGCCAACTTGGTCCCGGTTAGGAAAAATAATGGGGAGATTAGATTGTGTGTAGATTTTTGCAAACTGAACTGTGCCTCATAAAAAGACAACTATCTAGTACCTTCATTGGATGAGGTCCTATAGATCGTCAACGGCTCCTAGATGATGTCATTCCTCAATGATTACTCTGGGTATAACCAGGTAATGGTGCAATATGAGGATCATCACAAAATGACGTTCACCACTAAGTGGGGAACGTTTGCATATAGAAGAATGCCTTTCAGGCTCATCAATGCTGGCGCCACTTTCCAACGCGCCATGGATATCACGTTCAAGGACCTAATTGAAAAAGTGCATAATCATCTACATGGATGATTTGATCTTATTTTCTAAAAAGCGGGGCGATTATGTCTCTGACTTATGCAAAGTATTTCAGAGATGCAGAGAGTTCGGGGTTTCCCTCAACCCCAAGAAGTGCATTTTTAGAGTGACCGAAGGCAGATTGCTTGGGCACATCATTTCAGAGCAGGGAATCTCTATTAATCCTGAGCGCATCAAGTCCTTACTCAAAATTCAGGCCCCAAGTAGTAAGAAAGAATTAAAATATTTCTTTGGAAAGATCAATTTTGTCTGAAAGTTTATCATAGGTTTCACGAAGATTGTTAAACCTCTCAATGCCATGCTCAAACAAGATTCCAAAGTTGAATGGATGCTAGATGCCAAACAATCCTTCGAAAAAATCAAATGGGCTATCGTCGAGGCACCTGTGTTAGTTATCCCAGATTATCTGAAGCCATTCTATATCTACTCATTTGCTTCAGAGCATTCCTGTGCTAGCATGTTGACCCAGAAGGACGACGAAGGAAATGAGCATCCGATCACCTTCATGAGTGCTCCTCTTAAGGATACTGAATTGTGTTATCACAACATTAAAAAATAGGCGTATGCTCTCATCAGAGGAGTGAAGAAATTTAGACACTACATTCTACACAACAAGGTGTTTGCCATTGTCCCCGACCCAGCAGTAAAAACATTGCTCATGCAAAATGAATTAGGTGAATGAAGGGCTAAGTGGGTTACCCTACTCCAAGAATATGACATGGAGATCCAACCGATGAAATTGGTGAGAGCACAGGCACTCACTTGCATAATTTCTTAAACAGCAGCAGAAGCTAGACCTGAACTCACTATGCAGCAGTACCAGTTTGAGGATGTCTCCCCCAGAGAGTGGTACCAGAATGTTGTCTACTATCTGTTGAACCATAAGTGTCCGCCGCACCTGCAAGGAGTCCAAAAGAGGGCCCTGAAATTGAAAAGTAATGGCTACATGCTGCAAGGTTCCATTCTCTACAAGAAGAACCATGAAGGCATCTATTTGAGATGCCTTGGTAAGGAAGAAGCAGATCGGGTCTTGAAGGAGTTCCACAACAAATTTAGCACAAGCCATGATTCTGGTTCCTCCACGGCACATCAAATATTGAGAGCAGGGTATTATTGGCCAGCCATCTTCAAGGATGCCCATTGCCATGTTCGTTCATGTCACACGTGCCAGACTACTGCCACCAGGGAGAAGAATGTTGCTATCCCACTACAGCCTATGCTAGAGGTAAGGCCTTTTGCGCAATGGGGTCTCGACTTCATCAGTCCGGTAAGCCCTCCATCATCTGCAGGACATAGGTACATTCTTACCGCTACTAATTATTGTACTAGATGGACATAAACAATAGTATGTAAGCAATGCACAATTGAAGTAGTTACTAATTTTCTAGAAAGTTTTATTTTAAATCGCTTTGGTTGTCCCTATGCTTTGGTATGTGATAATGGACTTGCATTTGCTTCATTAAAATTTGCTAGTTGGGCATTTGATTATGGGATTGCCCTTAAATTCTCATCCAATTACTACCTTCAGGGCAATGGCCTTGCCGAGTCCACGAATAAAAATTTGATTATTGTGATCAAGAAGCTACTAGATAGGAATCCCAAGGATTGGCATACCCAGCTCCGCTTTTCCCTTTGGGTTGATCGCACTCGTCACAAGGCTGCCCTTGGCGATTCCCTGTTTCACCTTGTCTATGGCCGAGAACCTATATTCCCCATCCATCTGAAGATTCCTACTCTCCAGTTCATCAACGAATTTTATGAGGGAGGAGATCATAGGGAAGCTCGGTTAGCTGAGCTCCTGCATTTAGAGGAAGTTCAAAATTGTGCAATAGAAAATTTTGCCAAACATCAGGGCATGGTTAAGAGATGGTTCGACTACCAAGCCAGGATCAAGGCCTTTAGAATTGCAGATTTGGTCTTGTATTGGGACAAGGCCCATGAAAAGAAAGGGGGACACAAAAAATTCGACAAGCTTTGGCTTGGCCCCCTTTCAAATAGCTAAAATTTTGGGAGACAATGCCTTCTGCTTCAAGGCCTTAACTGGTGAGAATATCCTATTGCCAGTCAACAGGCAGCACCTCAAGCATTACTTCCAGGCATGAGCTTCTTCAAGCTCATCGTTGTAAATAACTTGTACATAAGTTAGAGTAGTTGCTTTCTCGCTTGTTTTCATTTTGTTTGCGTCGCTTTTTATTTTCTCCCTCCCGGTAGTTTTATTTTGAAAGATGTTTCCCGCTCCTTTGTGGTGGCCGTGCTTGCTTAACAAATGGTTCACTTTGCTGTCCGTTCTTTGTGTTCTTTGGCTAAACATTCACTCTCGATTATCAGTCTTTAAAGCCTGTCCGTGAATGATTTCCTTGTTTGAACTCTTCTCAGAACTTGACCCTTGGCTGGATCTTCTTACCCACATCTCGGATCTCGCACAAAGCACATAATGATAATTTCTGAAGGACTGTACTATGGTTGTTAGGGCACCCTAGTGAGTGAAAAATCTCAAGTCTGCTCCAGTGACCACTACAATCTCAAACCCATTGTAGGCTTCAATGCTTACCCGGTCGAACTAAATGATAAAAAAGAAGTGAAATGTCAATGCAAAAGAGAAAAAAGAATTCTAAAAAAGGAAAATAAATGGTTGTATGGGTGTTCGGATAACTCTACCGAGGCTATGGACGCCCGGCCGACAGTAGAGAAATATCCATGAGATTGTAGCGACAACTCTGTCGGGGCTATGGATGCCTGACTGGCAGCAGAGCAATGTCCAGGTTACTTTTGGTGTTAGACGATTAATATAGCTCGCTTGGTTGACTTGGTAACCCTAGTCACTATCCCTAGGAAATGAATGAATTCACTATACACACACTTCTAAGATGTCCTGTAAGCTGACCCAATTAAGGATCTCGTTCTCCCGAATTCATCTTTGGAAGCCACTCCTGGTTTGCAAAACCAGAGATTCTGGTTCCTGAATGAATATTTACCCCTAGAATGCTCAGAAGCATTCTCCAGCGGAGTCACCATTTGTTGTGCCCTTGGCACACATGCCCCATTTTGAATGGGGACCCTCTTTTCTTTCACCTTGTCAGGTCATTTTTGGGGCTACCTCATTTTGCGTGCCCCTCTTTTTTTGATGTTTCAGATGGTCGATGTTGCTCCAAAGTTCCATCATAAATTGATCATGCCTCCGCTTTTCATTTTTTGTTGCATTCCGGGGCCTCGTGGAATCTCTCTAGCAATTTGGCCTTAAAACAACCGTGGGCCCTGCTGGGCCCAAGCGTTTGGAATTCCCTAACCGAATTTCCCTGCTAGGATTGCCATTTGTTGTGGCATCCACTTCGGACCCTGGGGTCTAATCTACCTCTTGCCGTTTGCAAAACTTGTTAGAATCTTCCCTGCGGCTTTCCGCCATTCGGACCCGAACCCCGGAGTTCTGTTTCTAGGGTTCTGCCTTGGTTTTGCCATCCGCGAAGGTGAACCTCCTGTGGTGATCCACCCCCCAGGTCCTGTCATCCTCTTCGCTGATCACAGTTTACGTATGTCCCTACATGCTGTAGGGTCTTCTGAGCCCGAAAGTCCAGAATTTCGTACATGAAATTCTGTGACGGTTTTGCCGTCCCCAACGGCGGATCCCTTCCGGCCTCCCGCCCTCCGGGCCATGAGCCACTCGCCGCCACCATCGACCAACCAACACAAAATTTTAAAGTGGCTATCACGACACGTCTCCCCGACCTTTGGGTCCCAATTTTCCCGCCACCGTCGCCAACATCAAATTCACCAACTTTTCATGCGGTCGTACGGGCATTTAATGCAGGCATTCATGGCAGTTGGGGTATAAAATGCCCAATCCAGCCAAGTCATTTTCACAAACAGTATTGGAGCGAATTGGAGAAGCTATCATCTGGAGCTCACCGCCTTCGACAATGTCACGATCATCACCATCTACATCATTCCGACCAACGTAGGTGGATCTCGCATCTCCCCACTCCGCGTGTCTGAGGTAGGCCATCCCTCTGCCATTCCTGAGCTCTGTTTCATCATTTTGAGGGATTTAAATGAATTAAATAATTGATAGGGGTGTATAATATGATAGAATATCAAATTGCGTGCCAAACCCATGTGGTACAAACCAAGCAAACCACCTAAAATGCCCTCCTTTTTGATTTGGGACTTCTCCATGCCGTGGCTATTCTTCGCACAGGGAAAACATCCTCCCTGGGCCCAAAGCCTGCCTTCGCCATCAAATTTCAAAAACTTCAAACCCCCACCGACGGCAATCCCCTTCTCCAGGCCTGGTTCGTCGGGTTTCCTTGCTCGGGTTTCTGCTTGCATGTCATCGCTCTACAGCTGCAAACCAGCCCCTACCTCCTAGCTTCCAGGCCCCAACATGTTCCTCACCATCTAAACTTGAAGATTGAACATATGTCCTTTGCTCCCCTCAGGTTTCGGACCCTGGAGCTCTGTCCCTGGAGTTTTTCCTATGTTTTGCCGTCTCCAATGACAAACGTCGCCCGGCTTCCCTCTCCCTGGGCTCCACCCTCATTTCCGCTGTTAACCTTTGGCAATTAAAATTATTATGTCGCTAATGCCTTCGAGCCCTGGTGTCCGAACTTCCAGTTTCAGAAGTCCGTCTCTTCCCCGCCGTCGCTAACAGCGAACCCTATTCGACATTCCAACTTCCGGGATCCAGGCGTCGGGTTTCTTTGGTCTGATTTCTACCATCATCAATGCCTTCCAAGCTCCAGGCCCTGCCTTCTGCTCCATCGTTGTCTTGTGTTTTCACATCCGCATCCATGGGACTTCTCGGGCCCTAGTGTTTGGACTTCCGTTCTCAGAAATCCGTCGCTCTCCCACCGTCGGGGAAATTGCACCCCAACCGCCCGACCGCCTGGCCCCGAGCTTCCATTTGCTGTGGGGTCTTATCGAAACTCCTCACGGCCATCAACGCACTGGGCCCTATGTCCCAGGATTCTGGTCCTTGCCCGCCGTTCTAAACAAAGATCCCGCTCAAAACTCTACCCTCCAGGCTTCGGCCTACCGAATGCCGTCAAGATTCACAAACACAAAATATGCTACCAGACTTCCCTTGCCAAACTTCTCCTCCCGGACTTCTATGCGAGGATTGCTGTCCCACACAGCGAAGTTCGTGCACCCTCCCGGCGTTGCCGGCCCGAGCCCTCAGAAGTGAATTAACACATGCCGGCCGTCCTTTGGCCCCTGGGGCCCTCGACCCCAGACTTCCATCATTGGATTTCCATCAGCCGTTCGCCTCTCCAAACTGCCATCTCCCTACGGCTTTCCGGCTTGAGACCTCTGAGTCCTCCTAGATCGATCCCAACAAGCCCAAATCTGGAATCTAACCTCGACCCACACCCTGAATTTTGGCCCTCTTCATCATGGGTCTCTTAAAATATTAAAATTCAACCAAAGAAGGTCACCGGGAGCTTTCTCTTGTGTTTTCCCTTCTAGACAGCATTCCTGTCAGGGAAGTCTGGCCCTATGGGCTCAGATTGCCTAAATGCCCTGAAACAAAGACCGATAACGTTTAGAGATAAAATCTATGATATGCTTGATTGATTATTTGAAGTAGATGTTATTTTAGAGATATGGACTAACATGAATGCCTTCATGACCCATTGTGCTAACTTCACCCTTTCCTATAGAATATATGGAATCGAGTGTAGGAACTTCGGGAGCATCCGCATAAGAAGTCGGGGAGGACCCCTCGGGGAAAGGAAGACAAAGATCAAATGAAGTATCAATTCCAGGGCGAGCCACTCCACTCAAAGGTCACAACGGACTGGAAGGAAATTTTAGATACTAATATTGGCTAGGTGGATATAGATGAATTCAGTCAGAGGGTCAGGGTCAATCCGACAACAAAGAATGCCAGGTTAATACGGCAGAGTGGAATAGCCAAGGTAGTCAGTTTCCCTCCCTCGCTCATGGCAACCGAATTAGTCATGGCTTGCTGAGAAGCCTATCAGACAGATACCAGAATAATTATGGATAAGGAAGGAAATATCCTTCCAGACATGTCGCCAGAAGGAATCGCCAAGACATTCCATGTTCCCATGTTCCAACAGATGGAGGTCCCCACATTAGAAGAATGTCAAGCGGCATGGGATGCTAATCCAACAGGGTGCAAGAAGTCAATCAATCTGCATTGGCTTAAAGAAAAATGGGGCAGCGCTACGAAGGTTCCCCAAGAACTCTTCCGTAGCGATTTCCATGAGGACTACCACAACTTGGTGACCATGTTGAGTAGGGTTATGGGTCTCCCAATGGCCGCGTACTTCTAGGAATTGATGACATACTATATTGAGTAGATTTCACGAGGAAATGAGGATGTTACAACCAAGGTTTCATTCTATTGGGGAGGGATCATAAGCAACTGCTTCCACGAGGAGTTTGTCAACGTGAAAAAGAGCTACAAATTCTACATGACCTCCTACCTCATCTACTCCCTGGCAGATCCAAGATAATACAGCAAGTTGTTTGTGGCACCCGATCAAGGGTAGAAGCGAGGACTTAAACCATTTGACAAATATCTACAACTCTAATACCAGAATTTCAAGAAAGAATATTGTCAGGTCAATGACGCCTTCATTGCCATATCATCAGATTGATCACTGGAGATTTCGAGAGGAGGGTCTCACACAGTACTGGGGCGCTCCTAAAGCAATATGATTTTTTGTTCATCCAGTTTCCCAAGTTTATATACATCCAGGCCCAGGGTTTCACTGAAAGGCCGAATAGATTTCCTCGCTACCCCAATGATAGAATCATCCTCCTAGAGCTTTCTTGACAGCTCCAGCACATCTAGACAATCGTCAGCAACAAGCACATAGCGGGGATATCCTACCCCATGACCCTCGGCCAGGGCATGTATCGACTACAGACGTCCCAGTGTGCCAACAACTCTAAGAAGAAGCTCAAGGAGCACCATTTCAACTAGTACACCGCGCGCCCACGGATGGACCCACATGGCCATGTCCAAAAAGCACTGGGGCTAGCTTATGCCCACCAATATCACATTGAGGATTTCTGGGCTGATTGCCAGGATGACAAGGAGGTCCACAAGGCACTACATGTGCATGATTGTGCAATTCCTAAGAAGAGTGCAACCATTCCCGGTACCAGACCAGGTTGAGGAGGATGAGTCCACCATTATGCACCCAAGGTACCCTGCGGTTGCCAACCTGCCAATACCATCAATCGACTGGGATGAACAAGAGGTCAATGACCTAGACACCATAACCCAGTCGATTCTAACTTGTACCAGGGAGTGGATCGATGGGTAGGTGGCACATCTAAAGCGACAAGGGGTGGTCCTGACTTATGAAGGGCTCAAGAGCGAGTCGAGTGCCACGAAGGATGTTGCTGCCACCATGTCGACTGGCAGGACCTCCAAGTCTCCTCCATTCACCAGGTCCCAGAAAAGGAGAGGAACAAAGATCGCGTAGTCTCTAGATCCCAAAGAACAAGCGAAGAAAGAAGTGGGAGGCTCATCTCCCAAAAGGCTTAAACAAGTAGTGGGTATGACAGAATTGCAGCCTCCATTGGCTCTCCCTGCCCCTCCTGCAGTCACCGCTTCTCCGCCAGCGGTGGACATTTCTGTCCATCTGCCCCTTCACCTTCAGCCGAATTAGTAATAATCATCGACTCCTCTTCTAGCATGACCACTTCCCCTTCTTCTTCTGTTGCTATGTTGCCAATCACATTGCTCCCTCTGGCAACAATAATGTCACCTGTTCCCCTTGCCACTATGCCCGAGGCTCTTACACGACATATGCTAAGTCTCCCCCCTGAGCTCTCCTAGATCCTAATGGATCCAACTCTCTAGGCAGCCCTTGCCCAGGTCCTTGCAATGACTCAACCTTCACAACCGCCGATAGGGCCGTCAGCTATGGAAGCCACGATGCAAATCTAAAATTTGTTGGAGGAACGAGAATAGGAGGCCTCAAAGTCTATCGAGGAGGAGTCTGATGAGTATTATGAGCACACCGAATATGAGCACCGAACCATTGACAAGGTGATCTATGAGGAGGAAGAGACAGGTTCTTCCGAGAGTGGAGATGAAGAGGGTGGCTTGGGTGCTAAGGAAATCATCCAGACATTCGATGATGACCTTGAGGAGGAGTTTGCATAGCAGCTAAAGGATGTCGGGGTGGAGGTAGAAGAGTCACCACATGGTGAAGAGGGGAAGCTACCAGAGGAGCAGTAGAGAAAAGATCTATCTAAGGCTGAGACCCATGTTATCAAAGGCCCCGAGGCCAAGGCTGCTGAGGAGAAGAAAGAAGAGGAGGTAGCAAAAGAAGAGAGCCCCATCCAACAACCATCCACTGGGCTATGTGTCAAACGCCTTGTATTCATTCATGACTCTGACGAAGAGGAGAAGGATGTTGCTCAAAAGAAAGGAGAACCCCAAAAGGAAAAGGAGGCAGAATTCTCGCCTTTGACTGAGAAGGGCGAGGGTAGCCATGATTCACCCAAGGGGAAGTCTGCTATGCCTGAATGGTTGGAGAGGCAACTTGGAAAGATGACCCCAGTGCTGAAGGACCCAAGGGTGAGATTGGAGGCCATCTTGGCTTGATCCCATATCACAATGAAGAAGGAAAAGAAGCCCAAGGTCTGATCCAAGATAATGATGGATGCTTTCGGCTCCTGAGCAGCACAAATTGCAATGCCTACTGTTGGCTAGGTAGGAGTGAGTTATAACATCTCTACCATTAACTTGGGGACAGCAACTAGAGAGCAAAAGGGCGAGCACCTTGAGGAGTCGATGGCCATAGTGGTGCACCTGATAAACTAGGATAAAATCTCCAAGGATGAGCTCAAGGCGCAGGTTGTAGCATTAACATATTATATCCAACAATGGTCCTCAGTGGACGACCTGCCCACTACCTCCATGGCCGCACCACAATTGTTTTCCAAGGAGCAAATAGATAAAATGGAAAGAAGGAAGAACTTGGAGAAAACCACCGAAGTTTGGTTCCCACAGGTCGCATACGTTAGAAACATGGGGATCAACAGGGCTATGCTGATGGAAAACAAGTTCTTAGACTTGATACAATCTCTGGAGAGCATGAAGAGGCTCTGCACGAATTTCCCCGCAACCTACAACTCCACCTTCCCAAGGATCAAAGCTATTCTTCAAATGCCTAAAGCCATGTGGGAGGAGAAGCTAGAGCTTAAAAAAGATCACTGGCTAGTGGATGTGTGGCATAGAGACTTCGACAATCGGAAGGAGAGGTTGGAGAAAATCCTAAGTAGGGTGGATCCAGACATTGAGTGGATCAAGGAAATCCGGGCAGAATGTGCTCGATATCTCAAGCTAATGACAGGCTATGATATGCCCACTATGCAAATGGATCTAGAGAAGATCAAGCCATACTTCCAGGAGAAGATGAAGGATGGGACAGCTGGAGAAATCACAACAGATTTCCTAAGTTTTAGTGCCCATGCCTTCGACCAATCAGAGCTATTTAGGGACCAAGGCTTGAAGTATGATGAAGATTGGAAAAGGTTGGAAGAAAATGCTAAGGAATGGAACTACCAAGCATTGTGATGTGAAATCCTTGGAATAGACAAGCTCCACCTAGTCATCCTCAAGTACATAGAACACGCAGCTTCCAAGGAGTAGGAGGATAGCCCAACCAAAGACGAAGACCTTCCTGAAGAGTAGCTACAGCAAAGGAAACAAAAATCCGCTCAATGACGAAAGAGCTACAGTGCCATCAGCTAGAAGACGAAATAGGGAAAAGACAGGAATGTAATTTTTTTAATTGTGATCTATTTGGGGGTAGGTGAAACCCTATTTTGTAATGAATCTTGGCCACACAATGAGAATGAATCTTGGCCGTTCATTTAACTTTTGGAAAACTATAAATAGGGCACTCCTCTCATTTGCAAAGTGAGAGTTGAGTTGTTGTAAAGACATGCTGCAAAAATTTATAAGAAATAGCATTGACTTGGATTATTTTCTTGGTTTCTCCCATGTTGCTTGATTCATTCTTCAATATCAAATGCCTAGCTTAGATCTTAATGATGTTCTAGTTAGTTATTTTCTTTCTTTGGGTAAATTTTAGAAATGTTGTTGGGTGATCGTGCAAATTCCCGCCTTGTTGATGATTTCTGTCCATACTTTTTGCTGTTTGTTGATGGTAAATAGCTATGCAAAGTTAGCCTGGACTTGATTTGAAAGCTTCTCCAAACACTTATCTTTGATTCATGCATGTATGTGGTGGATGAAGGATAAAATATTTGCATACCTTAGAAGATAGCACAATTTCCATGATACTTTGAAATCCTTGGTTAAGTGGGATATTGTTTTGAGGAATTGTCCATTGTAGGAACTCCATTGTCACTATTCATAGCTAGTTACAGACTTAGGAACTTTCTCCCTTCATCGCCTTTTCTTCCTTTTTTTTAGTAACTGACCTATGCTAAGGTTCATTGCACATTGTAAAGCCAAATCCAATGATTAAATGGAGTCCAAGATTGTTGCTTGAACCTACAGCCAATGCATAATAGCCCTTATCCTAAGAACTCCATTTCCATATCCAACTTCCATACTTTGTGTCCTTGCTTTGTATTTTCAGTAAGACAGCCTTGTGATTCCAGCAAATCACATCAAACTACTAAGGTATCTAAGCACTGTCATGACCTGACATCTGAGAGACCTTGGGATAGTGTTCTGGAATTCGATTGTGGGAGATTGTCTTTCAAGAGAGGTAGTGCACCTACGCACTGCCTATGTTGAGAAGTGCATAAAAACACCATCAATAGGACTCAATCTAATTGGGGTAGTGGCTAACTGAAAAGCAAATGTATCAATTGCATTACTAAATTTTTGTAGGTACAAGAATTACTGCACCACCATGCATTGAAAAGACTTCTTTTCAAGAAACAATTATTAGTGTTAAACCATGTCGCATATACTAGTAATTTGTGAAGTATAATATGATACATACTTTAATACTTAAATACTCTTTTGAAAAAGAAGTCTCTTGAATGGTATTAGGTCATGTATCTCCACAAATTTGTGTCATGCAATGAAACATGAAATGAATTTTTCTTATTATTGGAAATATACCACTTTCCATTCTAATGATTACTTTTAAAGCCTATAAGGAATAATGACCAAGGCCTGAGTATTGATATTATGCATTAGATGAACATATGCAAATTTTCTGATTGCAGATGCAAAACCATTATGCAAGGGAGGGGGAATTTAGAAAATAAAAAAATCACATGCAAAGAATTTTTTTTCACTGTCACTTATTGAAAATAAGCAAGATAAAACATATATGGTAACGTGTCTACAAATGTATATATGCATATGCAATCTCTGTTCAATGGAAAGTGTCAAGAATGGAAAGTACGATGCACTATTCAAGCAAGGTTGTAGTGGTGATGTTGCCTACTATTCCACATCATCCCTTCCTTCATGACACTCTCCATTGAAAATAAGTTCATAATTTTTGCTGAACACATGCATATGTACATACAAATATATATACACATAAAAGAATTAAGGAAAGAATATTATCTTAAACAACTTAAATGATGATATGATGTGATGATGGATGAGATGGATGATGTGATATGCGATGATTATGCAATGGCTGATTTATAGGATGCTTAGAGTAATAGACCTATATTATGATGATGATATGCATGTGAGATGATATGCAAAATCTTGATGGTTTGTGGATGCAAGATAGATGCACTGGTGAATGTATCGGTGATGATGATTAACTATTCATGTTCTGATGTTAGTACGAAAAAGAAGAAATTAGATGATGACAAGAGGATCCAAGAAGCCCACATTATGAGAAATGATGATGAGAAATGATGATGAGAAAATGATGATGATAGATTGATGATTTGCTTATCAAGGATTGGGATTTTAAAAGGGTCACTTACTTTATGTTTGATGACACGCCTAAGCATGATGCATCAAGTTATAAAGGACCAGGATGGCATTGTACTTAGTGTGATGGACTTTGAATTGAAAAATAGATAGGAGTATTCTTGTTCACACCTGAAATACGAAAACCCTACTAGGATGCACTTTAGAAATTTCAAACATCTCCGACCAAAACACAGAAAGGTATAACCAATCAATGCAATAGTCAACAAGCTATCCAAAACATCCTTTATACATGTTTAACAAAGCAAGTATTTGCCAAGTTATTTTACAAGAACGTCCAACAAGCATAACATACAAAAGGATAATGATCATTGCCCCATTCCTATCTCTCTAAATCCTTCAGTTGGATATCATCGAGAGGTTCTTGGATTGAGCGCAATAAGATAAGTCAAAAGAAAAAGATAAAGCACACAAACAAGTTGATGTTCTTCAATACTGCTAACCAAAATGGAGTGTGTTTTTAAGGATAAGAACTGAAACTTATTGCCAAAAGATAATGCCCATTGTAGGAAGGATACATTCGAGGACATGTTAGTGGATGGCGGCATGTCATTTCATTTATCCAAAGTGTTCTTTCTGATAAATAATGCCCCTTGTAGGAAGGATTCATCCTAGGAGATGATGTTATCAGCTAATTGATATGGGACTGTTGGGATGATGGACTATCGACACAAAGACTTGACCAACTTGTTTACATACTGAATGAGACTTGAGACTTGATGCTTTTGAGGTTTACGTTTAACCTACTAGACTTGTTTCTAACTATTTCACCAAAGGTTGAGGATGACAATCAGTTTATTATAAATGGTGTTTATTGCAGGTGCAAGCGAGATGAGGTGGATGGGTTTTCCAAATATTTGGATTTTTTGGAGTTTTGCAATGTTTTGAAGCTATTTTTGGTATTTTTTGAGGTTTTACAAATGTTTTTATTTTTGGTTTTCCAATGTTTTTGGGATTTTCTGAGATTTTGACCAAGATACTAACCTAAAAACCTATCCTAGGGGCATCGGGGGTTGATCAATAGATTAGCCTTGCCTACGTTATACACTCAGCGACCACATAGTTTGATTGACGACTTGACCTATTTACAGATGGAGATATACATGATGAATTGTTGGTTTATTATGATGAGCTCCTAAAGGACTAACCTAAATGTCTCGGGGGATGATCAAAGACCAACCTTTCCTACGTTGAAGCTTAGAGATGACGTAGTTCGACAAGACCACCTTGTTTTTGGTTTTTTTATTGAATTTTGGACCTGTTTTTGGATTTTGATATGTTTTGAATGTTTTTGGATTTTTGCATGATTTTTATGATTTGGATATGGATATGTGTGACAATATCAGTTTTGTGAATTTTTCTAAAAACCAAGCTAAGCTTGATTGATCACATCGATGGATTGATGATGATGATAACATTGTTGAGGATACACAACAATGCAAGGATTGATTGATCAAGATTGATGATGATAACATTATTGAGGATGCACAACATTGCAAGGAAAGTGTTAAGCAACACAATGATCGGGAAGGATATGCCAAGATTATGGATTGATTGGATTCAATTGAACAGGATTGTTGAAGCTTGGTTTGGAACAAACAATGTTTTGGATGATTTGATGTGATGTTGAAGGATGCCTTATATGTGACTGATAGTGATTACTTGGATTGATGTTCGATGAAAGATGAAGACTGATAAGGAATGTCTTCTCATCAAAACATGCCATGGGCTAGTGACTTGGATCTTGGATCACAAATGATTTGACCAATTTGGTTTCACATTCTCCAATGTTTGAATCGCCACACAAGTTGGAGGATATAGATCAAGATTTATTCCTGAAGCAAAATGTACATATCTGCCCCCAATGTCTAGCAATGTATGGAATGCAATGGGTGGATTCTCAGATAGGTGTATGGATGGATGGATAAGGTAAGTACGCCAAGGATTCCAAGGATTATCTTGTAATAAGATATGGTGTTTAGATAACGAAAGCTCATTGGATAATGCTTCATGGCTCAGATAGCACTACATAGGATAGGATCAATGAAAACAACCCATGTCAAGATGTTTACCATAAGCAAGCGTAAAGTGTACCCCAAACTTTCATCAAGATCAAGATAACTCAGATGATGGATGTAGATGGATGAAAATGGATTGGATCAATGGTTTATGGATGAAATGGATTTATTATGGATAAGATGGATGGAATGCTCGATTTATTATGAATGGGATGAGATGTTTTCAACTGAACTGGCATACATGGATGCTCAATTCTACACATGACGCTTGTTTACCAAATTTTTTTCATGGTCTTGCCCAAAGTGCCACCATAGTGGTTTTCACTTGAGGATGTTTTTTTCTTTATTGTTTTCAATCCATTTTCTAAATTTTTTTTTTGGATTTTCATATTTTTTTATTTTTTTGTATTTTCTGAAAGATTTTAAGCTCATGCTGAATCACAAGGTGTTGCTGATGTAGATGCCCCTGTAATAATGCACCATCGATATCCTGCTTGAAGAATTTACTTTGCTAAGGTACATGCACTTGAATTCAACTTTTGAGATTTTTGACCTGCTTCATTGATACCAGAGTTGACTTTGTCTTTTTGCGCACATCGCGATAGATTTCCTTCTAAATCCTTATGATGAAGGGTTGTTGCCAATACATGGTCAATGTGAGAATTGGATATCTTGTGTGGAGGCATGGATGGAGTGTGTTTAGGGACAAATGATGGATTGGTTGATAGTTTGGAACCTTTGATTCTCCAAACTTGGGAAGATGAACAATGATGGGTGGATACGAAAGTGTGTGTGGAATTAGGACCAACTACTTGATATAGCTTGTGGACATAAAATCTGCAAATGGCTAACAATTTTAACATAATATCATCATGTTAGTCCTTTGAAAAATATTAGATTTAACATCCCTATGAAATACTTGACTATGATAAAATATGCAAACTAGATAAAACAAAGATAATGAAATGTAAGCATATAAAACATAATCAAAACTTTATTTCATAGTGGATTGGTGCTATTGTTGAAAATAGCCTTTTTCCAATCCTTGATAAATAAGCTAGTGATGAAATTTCTATGAATGTGATATGAAGATGGTGTGGGAAAAATCAATTCTCAAGGAGAGTGACTTTGCGAGAAATTGTGGAGTGAAATGGACAAGATCAGTTCTCAAATGAAGAGAGTGACCTTGCACGAGGATTGTGGATGCCTTTGATGAAGGATGAGGTCCTTATTTATGGATTTTCTTGATCAAAGATTGGCCAAATGGGTGAATGTGGGACTAAAGATCCACCAATGAGAGGAGGCCACTTGTCAAGTTGCCATTGGTTGAGGGTTGTACAAGATTTGGGAAATGTGCCCATGAGAGGGAGTTTCAAATTTGAATTTGAGAGACAAGATGAGTGGGGGACAAGAAAATGATAAATAAATGAAATGTTGGAGGGACAAATCAACTTGTCATATTTTTCAAACTTGTGGGAATATTCCCCATAAATTCCATGTTGAGTGAAAATGATGATTTTAATAAATCAATAAATTGATTTATTTGTGCAAGTGGAGATATCTAGAGGATTTGATGGGTGCTTAGCATTTAATCAAGGATTAGAATAATTAAGCTGATATTTGATGATTGTGACATTCAACTTAGACTTTTGGGTTTGTTTAAATTAAATGAGAAGAAATTGATCATTAGAAATTTAATTAAATAACATTGATCTATTTAATTAAATGGATATCTTTAGAAGATTAATTGATTTATTCAATAACCTTTAGGAGATTGATTAAATAAACCTGATTTATTTAATTGATGCATAATGTCAATTTGACATGTCTACATTTTTCCCCTCTTTGAGGCAATGTACTTGTTGCATTGGTTCAAAGAATAAACTTGTTGTTATCAAAATTCAACAATTTTCTAATTTTTCGGATGCCCCAATAGAAAGAAGTACACTGGTACATTGCTCCCTCAAG
The DNA here is from genome assembly GCA_007258455.2 of Sequoia sempervirens. Taxonomy (NCBI): domain Eukaryota; kingdom Viridiplantae; phylum Streptophyta; class Pinopsida; order Cupressales; family Cupressaceae; genus Sequoia; species Sequoia sempervirens. The sequence continues at coordinate 454,829,590 of VDFB02193867.1, forward strand.
AGATCAAGCAAAAAGATTTGATTTGAGGGTCGATCTCACGATAAAGATGTTCAAGATGGATGGTTATGGATGATGATGTAAATGAGATGATTTTAAGATGCTTAGACTAACAAATCTATATTATCTTAAACAACTTAAATGATGATATGATGTGATGATGGATGAGATGAATGATGTGATATGTGATGATTATGCAATGCATGATTTATGGGATGCTTAGAGTAACAGATCTATATTATGATGATGATATGCATGTGAGATGATATGAAAAATATTGATGGTTTGTGGATGCAAGATGGATGCACTGGTGAATGTATTGGTGATGATGCTTAAATATTCATGTTGTGATGTTAGTATGGAAAAGAAGAAATTAGATGATGACAAGAGGATCCAAAAAGCCCACATGATGAGAAATGATGATGAGAAAATGATGATGATAGATTGATGATTTTCTTATCAAGGATTTGGATTTTAAAAGGGTCACTTACTTTATGTTTGATGACATGCCTAAGCACGATGCATCAAGGTATAAAGGACCAGAATGGCATTGTACTTAGTGTGATGGACTTTGAATTTACAAATAGATAGGAGTATTCTTGTTCACACCTGACATACGAAAACCTTGCTAGGATGCACTTTAGAAATTTCAAACATCTCAGACCAAAACACGGAAAGGTATAACCAATCAATGCAATAGTCAACAAGCTATCCAAAACATTGTTTATACATGTTTAACAAAGACAGTATTTGCCAAGTTATTTTACAAGAATGTCCAACAAGCATAGCATACAAAAGGATAATGATCATTGCCCCATTCCTATCTCTCTAAATCCTTCAGTTGGATATCATCGAGAGGTCGTTGGATTGAGCGCAATAAGATAAGTCAAAAGACAAAGATAAAGCACACAAGCAAGTTGATGTTCTTCAATACTACTAACCAAAAGGGAGTGTGTTTTTAAGGATAAGAACTGAAACTTATTGCCAAAAGATAATGCCCATTGTAGGAAGGATAAATCCTAGGACATGTTAGTGGATGGCGGCATGTCATTTCATTTATTTTAAGTGTTATTTCTGATAAATAATGCCCCTTGTAGGAAGGATTCATCCTAGGACATGATGTTATCGGATTATTGATATGGGACTCTTGGGATGATGGACTATCAACATAAAGACTTGACCAACTTGTTTACGTACTGAATGAGACTTGAGACTTGACACTTTTGAGGTTTACTTTTAATGTGCTAGACTTGTTTCTAACTGTTTCACCAAAGGTTGAGGCTGATGATTAGTTTATTATGAAGGGTGTTTATGGTGGGTGCAAGTGAGATGAGGTGGATGGGTTTTTTCAAGTATTTGGATTTTTTGGAGTTTTGCAATGTTTTGAAGCTGTTTTTGGTATTTTTTGAGGTTTTCCAAATGTTTTGATTTTCGGTTTTCCAATGTTTTTGGGATTTTCTGAGATTTTGACCAAGATACTAACCTAAAGAACTATCCGAGGGGCCTTGGGGGCTGATCAATAGACTAGCCTTGCCTACGTTATACACGCAGAGACCACGTAGTTCTATTGACGACTTGACTGATTTACAGATGAAGATATACATGATGAATTGTCAATTTATTATGATGGACTCCTAAAGGACTGACCTAAATGTCTCAGGGGATGATAAAAAATCAACCTTGCCTACGTTCAAGCTCAGAGATGACAGAGTTTGACAAGACGACATTGTTTTTGGTTTTTTTCAATGACTTTTTGACCTATTTTTTGATTTTGATATATGTTTTGAATGTTTTTGGATTTTTCGCATGATTTTTATGATTTGGATATGGATATGTGTGATGATATCAATTTTTTGGATTTTGCTAAAAAAAAAGCTAAGGTTGATTGATCAGATTGATGGATTAATGATGATGATAACATTGTTGAGGATACACAGCAATGTAAGGTTTTAGTGATCAAGATTGATGATGGTAACATTGTTGTGGATGTAAAATAGTGCAAGGATAGTGTTAAGCAACACAATGATCAAGAAGGATATCCCAAGATTATGGATTGATTGGATTCGATTGATCAGGATTGTCGAAGCTTGGTTTGGAACAAACGATGTTTTGGATGATTTGATGTGACGTTGATGGATGCATTAGATGCAACTAATAGTGATTACTTGGATTGATGTTCGATGAAATATGAAGACTGATAAGGAATGTATTCTCATCAAAATATTCCATGGGCTAGTGACTTGGATCACAAATGATTTGACCAATTTGGTTTCATGTTCTCCAATGTTCGGATCGCCACATAAGTTGGAGGATATAGATCAAGATTTATTCCTGAAGCAAGATGTGCATATCTGCCCCCAATGTCTAGCAATGTATGGAATGTGATGGGTGGATTCTCAGATAGGTTTATGGATGGATGGATATGGTAAGTACTCCAAGGATTCCAAGGATTATCTTGTGATAAGATAAGGTGTTCAGATAATGAAAGCTCATTGGATAATGCTTCATGGCTCAGATAGCACTGCATAGGATAGGATCAATGAAAATGACCCATGTCAAGATGTTTACCATAAGTAAGCGCAAAGTGTGTCCCAAACTTTCATCATGATCAAGATAACTTAGATGATGGATGTAGATGGATGAAAATGGATTGGATCAATGGTTTATGGATGAAATGAATTTATTATGTAAAAATGGATGGAATGCTTGATTTATTATGGATGGGATGAGATGTTTTCAACTGAACTGGCATACATAGATGCTTGATTCTACACATGACACCTGTTTACCAGATTTTTGTCATGGTCTTGCCCAAAGCGCCACCGTAGTGGTTTTCACTAGAGGACAATTTTTTTCTTTATTGTTTTCAATCCATTTTTTGATTTTTTTTTGGATTTTCATATTTTCTTTATTTTTTTGTATTTTTTGAAAGATTTTAAGCTCATGCTAAATCACAAGGTGTTGTTTATGTAGATGCCTCTGTCATAATGTGCCATCGATATCCTGCTTGAAGAATTTGCTTTGCTAAGGTACATGAACTTGAATGGAACTTTTGGGATTTTTGATCTGCTTTGTTGATAGCAAAGGTTACTTTGTCTTTGTGCACACATCGCGATAGATTGCCTTCTAAATCCTTATGATGAAGGGTTGTTGCCAATACGTGGTCAATGTGAGAATTTGATATCATGTGTGGAGGCATGGATGGAGTGTGTTTAGGGATAAAAGATGGATTTGTTGATAGTTTGGAACCTTTGATTCTCTAAACTTGGGAAGATGAACAATGATGGGTAGATATGAATGTGTGTGTGGAATTAGGACCAACTGCTTGATATACCTTGTGGACATCAAATCTACAAATGGTTAATAATCTTAACATAATATCATCATGTTAGTCCTTTGAAAAACATTATATTTAACATCCCTATGAATACTTGACTATGATAAAATATGAAAACTAGATAAAACAAAGATAATGAAATGTAAGCATATAAAACATAATCAAAACTTTATTTTATAGTGGATTGGTGTTATTTTTGAAAATAGCCCTTTCCCAATCCTTGATAAATAAGCTAGTGATGAAATTGCTATGAATGTGATATGAAGATGGTGTGGGAAAAAGTAGTTCTCAAGGAGAGTGACTTTGCAAGCAATTGGGGAGTGAAATGGACAAGATCAGTTCTCAAATGAAGAGAGTGACCTTGCATTAGGATTGTGGATGCCTTTGATGAAGGATGAGGTCCTTATTTATGGATTTTCTTGATCAAAGATTGGCCAAATGGGTGAATGTGGGACTAAAGATCCACCAATGAGAGGAGGCCACTTGTCAAATTGCCATTGGTTGAGGGTTGTACAAGATTTGGGAAATGTGCCCATGAGAGGGAGTTTCAAATTTGAATTTGAGAGACAAGATGAGTGGGGGACAAGAAAATGATAAATAAATGCAATGTTGGAGGAACAAATCAACTTGTCATATTTTTCAAACTTGAGGGAATATTCCCCATAAATGTCATGTTGAGTGAAAATGATGATTTTAATAAATCAATAAATTGATTTATTTGTGCAAGTGGAGATATCTAGAGGATTTGATGGGTGATTAGCATTTAATCAAGGAATAGATTAATTAACCTGATATTAGATGATTGTGACATTCAACTTAGAATTTTGGGTTTGTTTAAATTAAATAAGAAATTGATCATTAGAAATTTAATTAAATAACATTGATCTATTTAATTAAATGGATATCTTTAGAAGATTAATTGATTTATTCAATAACCTTTTGGAGATTGACTAAATAAACCTGATTTATTTAATTGATACATGAATGTGATGCATAATGTCAATTTGACATGTCTACAATATCTAGCAATCTGCTAGTTGTAAAATATTAAACATTGTAGAGGATTAAAAAAAGCTGGAAATTACAATCCTGTACATTCACAAATACTTTCTGCAATAGTGATCCATCGACAAGAACCCAAGCATATGCATATGTAAATTTTTTTACAAATGTACCTATAAATATGAAATATTTACAATGGAGAGTGAAACCAATGGAAAGTTCAATGTACACTTTAATGAGGATTGTAACACTGTTGCTTCCATGGTTGTGCATCATACATTCATTCATTCCAATGAGGGTAAAACCACAATAGTGGTTTACAAATTTTATGAGGAAGGAAATTTGATTTTTCTTCCTTTCCCCAAACTCAAGGGGTGTGGTCAAACTCTATGGTTCGGCTGAACTACCATTTATGTTCGACCAAATGTATTTGTTCGGTTGAACCATTCGTTCGACCGAACCCAAAAACAATCACACAAAAATTTAATATTTTAAGGGGTTTAGTCCAACATGGGTTCGATTGAACCCCCTCAAATAAGGCATTAAAAAAATTGAACTTGTCGCTTTCATTTTGTGCCTTTTTCTACTTTCCTTGTGCTATGTGCGTGCACCGAATGACAAACGCAAACCTAAACATGAATGGTGAAGGATGAATGACTAACTCAACTTCATCTCTCCACAGTTCATCAACCCAACTTGCATATCTCATGAGGTTTGTCAAATTTGAATTTCATAGACTTCAAAATGTGTTTGTTTGTTAAATTTCTAAACCCTAAATGTGAAATTTTTCAAATTTGTTGATTTGAAATTGCATTTGTTTGTTTGAAAGTTTCTAGAGCCTTTTCAACAAACACTATTTATATGATACTCCATCAAAAACACTATTTGATTCTGCAGTGCTGCAATTGCTTGACATACATTTCTACTCTGTGAAGAAATTAGCATGCCCTGTCTATGCTTCCACATTTTGCATACATTTGTACAAGGGCACCTCCAATTTATTTGAAGCATTATATCAAACATTTCATTAACAAATTTATTTGAGTAATTATATCAAATAGTTCATGGTAATTTTTGATAGAGTATGAATAGAAATAGTGTTTCCATTGTATGCACCCTATATCAAATAGTTCATTAACAAATTTATTTGAGGCATTATATAAAAAAAACTATTGGAAATTTATTTGAGGCATTATATCAAATAGTTCATTAACATATTTATTTGAGACATTATATCAAACAGTTCATGATATAAAGTTTAGGGTGCATACAGTGGAAACTTGGATAAAATTCTTCATATTTTACCTTTGAGTCTTATGACATTACTCCAAAAATGGTTGGTGAACTAAATGCATGAATGAAAGAATAAATTTAGGGGAAAGAAACTAGATTTTTTGAATGAAATGTATAATAAAATATTTCTATTAGGATTAGAAGGAATGAAGGTATTATTAAATTTTCTATTTTACAACTCAAAAGAGAATAAAGAAAAGGGTGTGCCTTGTTTGTTGTTAATTTTTATTTAGTAAAAGTGAATGAGAACCATTCAAATGAAAATAAACCTCCATTACAAAAGTCTTAGGATGTCTAAATCCTAGAATGAACTCGTCATGTTTCCTCCTAAATGGGTTTTTTAATTTTTGAATAGAGTTCATGCATGAATTAGCCCCTATATCTAGAGATCCCTATCAAACACTTCATATTTGCATGAATTAAAGGATTGAAATTAAATAAAATTTTAAAGAAAGGATTTATATGTTCTAGTGTCTTGTCACATGGGATTCTCCAACTATTTTTATGAAAAAAAAAATATAAGACACTTTTCCAAGTTGTCTTGATTATGCATGTTCAATAAATAAACAATTAACATTAATATTGACAACCTAAAATAGATGACTTATTTTACTAATTGAGAGGGGTGGCCATATTTTAAAAAATAGGTCTAATATTCAATTACAATTAGCAAAGAATAAAGGAGGAATACATTCATAAAACTACATTTAGAACTAGGTATAGGACATCAAAATGATATGTTTGAGGCAATGCATATAAGACACCAATATAGAAAATAGTACAAAAGAAAGAGAAAAAATATAAAGAATGCGTGCTTGTAACCTATACTTCAGAGCATTAAAATTTTGTAATTAAACATAAAGAATAATAGGATTTATAAATTAAATACATGAGGCTATTATATAATATAAAAAATGACTATTTTAAAGTTTAAATTATTTATATTTTAATTTTAGGGTAAATACTTTTGGTTGAATTTATGAATTAGTAATAGAAATTTTGAAAGGGCCCCACCCATTTACCAAGACCAATAAAGAGACAAAAAATGATCAATCATATTGGCATGGAACAACAACAAGAAAAATATAGTTGCAAGTTAGAAAAATAACATCCAGTTAGAAATACTCCACCAATAGTGGAAATGTATCTAATATAGAGGGTCATTTTCCCAAAAACATTAGTAGATCTATCATTTCACAAATTGAATCCAAAATTCTTCAAGGAACTATATCTTATTGTGAACCTTATCCTTTTCCATGAATTCAAACCTAGTTCAGGTTTGTAATGGAGTTTCCATCTTTAGTTTCCAAACTTGAGACCGAAGGGAATAAAAGGTTTCTATAATCTTCTAAACTTGAACCTTCTTCATATTTTTAAATTATTAGAAGAAATTCCAAGAGGTGAATGCTGAAATTCAAGAGAATGGTAGAGGCAATAAATTCCAACTAATCCATTTGTAACATGATTCTTGGCTCTACCAATCTTCTCTAAATTTCTCTTGACAAGACCTTCTAAATTAGTCATGTCTACAAGAGGACCAACCACCCCTCAATTATGCACAACCCCTACCTTTATCTCTCTCCCACTCCCCCCCCTCTCTCAAGGCTCTCCCTCTCACCCCCTCTCCCTCTCTCCCCTCTACTCTAAACCCTTAAACCCTACCCTTTATCTCTCTCCCACTCCCCACCTCTTTCTCTCAAGTCTCTCCCTCCTACCCCCTCTCCCTCTCTCCCCTCTACCCTTAACCCTTGTACACCCCCTACCCTTTATCTCTTTCCCAATCCCCCCCTCTTTCTCAAGTATCTCCTGTTAGAAACCAAGATTAGATTTGCAAACCGAAAAGACCTTCCATAGAAGAGAAAATCTGAAAAAGCAGAGAGGTTGCAAGAAGATGTGCAACATAATATTATTCGAGAATTCAATAATTACAAGATAATGATTTTCTTTATAAAAGAAAAGATGCATAAACCTAATCTTATCTTGAGCAACAAGATAGCTCAAAAGATAAAGATAAGAACCTATAACTTAGGAATTAAATATGCCTAAGTAAACTTATGCAAATGTGTAATTAATAATTAATTACACCAACACCCCCCCATAAGTGCAACTTAGGGAGAAGTAGATTATTATACAAATATGAGTCCCCACAACAAGGCCTGATTAGGTACTCATCTACAAATGCAAACATGAGGTAGAGAAGGAAAACCCAATGGAACAAAACCACCCTATAATGAGATGACTATTGCAAGAAGCACTAGAAGAACACTGTGGAGTAACACTGGAACCTGAAACTGGCAAGCAAGGAAAGATACTTCTGTTTACTACTGTAACTAGATGAGAGTCACTGAATGAATTAAGGAATCATGATAAAGCAACAGCAAACCCGATGCCACGGAACACTAGAAAACTCACAAACTGGAACAACCCTAGAATCTGTGAAGCAATAGTAGATGCGATGATGACAGAATCTGGAAACCATGTACCTCAATGTCGATGCCAAGCTATGACTGAAACTCTTCCATGGGAAGAAGTACAAAAAATAGACTAAAAAAATAATAACCATAAAAACATGGCCCTCAAACTGAGAAGAATCTAAACTAATGAGGATCAAGAAACATAATCTCCCAACTGAAGTGTGAACCAATGAATTCAACATGTGTCAAGCTATAGCCAAAAATGTGGCCAAAAGAACAAGGAGACTAGATAACACATGTGATTTTCTATCAAAACAATATGAATATGGAGATCAAAGTGCATTCACACTCTAATCGGATTTATTATGCAAGAAACCCCCCCTGAATGGAACTTTATCATAGTTCATTTATTACAATAACCCAGTGACTGTAAAAGGAGAGAATACAAACATGCATAAACAAAAAAATAAAATAGACCTCAAATCTGTGTAGAGGACTGAATCAGCTTTCCAATTTTGCAAGAATGATAAAAAATGGATCACCGAGTCCAAAGATATGCCCTCCAGAGTGAAAACAACAACATCTGAATTCAAAGGCCTACAAAATAAATTTGGAGAAAAATTTGATTAAAAAAACCTCCGTCATTGGATCAGTGTTAGAATCAGCTTTCCAACAGTATCTCATTTACCTGATTTCGATACCGTATGCCCATGTTACGGCCTCTGGAAGAAAACAACTCCAAAATGAGGAAAACACAATGCACCATTAAATTTGATGGTCATACAACCATCACAGCAAAAATTTGGGCCCAAATTTGATAGCCAAATGGACATTGGCGGATTTCTTCAATTGAGCTTATTTTAGAGAAAATTGTTTTTTTATAAAAAAAATAATAAACAAAACATTACAAATTATTTTTTTTTTGTTAAAAAATATATAAAAAAACATTGATTTTTTTTTTTAAATCATAAAAAATTGTGACCATGGGAAGGTATGTAGGTACTGACCTATGTAGGTCTGTGCGGGTCAGTACCTACACAGTACCCTATGCAGATACGTACCTTCTAGGTACTTTGTCTCTTTTTTTTAAATAGAAAAAATTGCAATTTTTTTAAAAAAATTCTAAAACCTTTTCGAATGATTTTTTTTTTTAAATTTTGTAGAAAAATAAATGATATTTTTGTTTTTTTTCAAAAAATCACCTCAAATTGTGTGCAAACGACGAACAGGGCCATACAGATAAAAAAATTTTGCCTCACAAATAGCCGACGCCGAATATAGGCAAGTTTACATAGAATCTTTAGGTTTTTGGCCGCTCCGCACATGATGGTGACCTCCGTTTGTGTCCAGACTACTCCAAAAAATTAGCTACCTTTTGAACTTGCAAAAAACTCTAAACTTGAAACCCTCACACATCTGGGAAACAATGACCGAAATCTACAAAATAAAAGTCAATCTTGAATTTTTCCAGCACTCTGAATCCAATGGTGAATCCCAATCTGATCCAAAATAGTGCATAGATGAACTCAAAGAATGATATCCTTGAGGAATCCCGAATGAACCTTGCAATGATTTTCTCAAAAATATGAGAAGGGGTTGCAAATCAAGGCTTTGATACCATGTTAGAAACCAAGATATGATTGCAAACCAGAAAAATCACCTTCCATAGAAGAGAAAAATGAAAAAATAGATATTTGCATAAAAACATGCAATTTGTTATATTCAAAGTACCAAATAATACAAGAGATAATGATTTGCTTTATAAAAGAAAAGATGCATAACCCTAATCTTATCTTGAGCAACAAGATAGCTCAAAAGATAAAGATAAGAACCTATAACTTAGGAATTAAATATGCCTAAGTAAACTTATGCAAATGTGTAATTAATAATTAATTACACCAACATCCCCCATAAGTGTAACTTAGGGAGGAGCAGATTATTATGCAAATATGAGTCCCAACGACAAGGCCTAATCAGGTACTCATGTACAAATGCAAAGATGAGGTAGAGACGCAAAACCCAGTGGAACAAAACCCCCTACAATGGGATGACTGCTGCAAGAAGCACTAGAAGAACATTATGGAGTAACACTAGAACTTGAAACTAGCAAGCAAGGAAAGATAATTCTGTTCACTACTGAAACCAAATGAGAGTCACTGATTGAATCAAGGAATCATGATAAAGCAACAGCAGACCCGATGCCACGGAACACTGGAAAACTCACAAACTGGAACAACCCTAGAATCTGTGAAGAACTAGTAGATGTGATGATGACAGAATTTGGAAACCATGTACCTTGATGTTGATGCTAAACTGTGACTGAAACTCTTCCATGGGAAGGAGTATCAAAAATAGACTTTCAAACAATAACCATAAAAGCATGGCCCTCAAACTGAGAAGAATCTGAACTAATGAGGATCAAGAAACATAATCTCCTAACTGAAGTGTGAACCAATGAATCCGACATGTGTCAAGCTATAGCAAAAAATGTGGCCAAAAGAACAAGGAAAATAGATAACCCATGCAATTTTCCATTAAAACAATATGAATTTTGAGATCAAAGTGCATGCACACTCTAATTGGATTTATTATGCAAGAAACCCCCCCTAAATGGAACTTTATCATAGTTCATTTATTACAATAACCTGGTGATTGTAAAAGGAGAGAATACAAACATGCATAAATAGAAAAATAAAATAGACCTCAGATCTATGTAGATGACTGAATCAACTTTCCAACTCTGCAGGAATGACGAAAAATGAATCACCGAGTCAAAAGATATGCCCTCTGGAGTGAAAACAACATCTGAGTTCAAAGGCCTACAAAATAAATATGGAGAAAAATCTGATAAAAAAACCTTTGTCACTAGATCGACGTTCGAATTAGCTTTCCAACAGTATCTCATTTTCCTGATTTCGATACCGTATGCCCAAGTTACGACCCCTAGAAGAAAACAACTCCAAAATGGGGAAAACATAGTGCACCATTAAATTTGACGGTCATATAACCATCGCAGCGAAAATTTGGGCCCAAATTTGACAGCCAAATGGATGTCGGCAGATTTCTTCAATTGGGCTTATTTTAGAGAAAATTGTTTTTTTATTAAAAAAACAATAAAGAAAACATTACAATTTTTTTTTTTTGTTAAAAAAAATATATAAAAAAGACATTGATTTTTTTTTTTAAATCATAAAAAATTGTGACCATGGGAAGGTACGTAGGTACTGACCTGCGTAGGTCTGCACAGGTCAGTACCTACACAGTACCCTGTGTAGGTACGTACCTTCCAGGTACTTTGGATGTTTTTTAAAATTAAAAAAACTGTAATTTTTTAAAGTTTTTTCTAGAACCTTTTTGAATATTTTTTTTTTTAATTTTGTAGAAATAAATCAAATGTTCTTTTTTTTTTTCAAAAAATCACCTTGAACTGTGTGCAAACGACGAACAAGGTCATACAAATAAATTTTTTTGCCTCACAAATAGCCGACGCCGAATATAGGCAAGTTTACAGTCAATTTTTAGGTTTTTTGCCGCTCCGGATGCAATGGTGAGCTCCGTTTGTGCCCAAACTGCTCCAAAAATTTGGCTACCTTTTGAACTTGCAAAAAACTCTGAACTTGAAACCCTCACAGATCTGGCAAACAATCATCGAAATCTGCAAAATAAAAGTCAATCTTGACTTTTTCCAGCACTCTGAATCCAATGGTGAAGCCCAATGTGATCCAAAATGGTGCATAGATGAACTCAAGGCATGATATCCTCGAGGAATCTTGAACGAACCTTGCAATGATTTTCTCAAAAATCTGAGAAGGGGTTGCAAATCAAGGCTCTGATACCATGTTAGAAACCAAGATCTGATTGCAAACCAGAAAAATCACCTTCCATAGAGGAGAAAAATGAAAAAATAGAGATTTACATAAAAACATGCAATTTGATATATTCGAAGTACCAAATAATACAAGAGATAATAATTTTCTTTATAAAAGCAAACATGCATAACCCTAATCTTATCTTGAGCAATAAGATAGCTCAAAAGTTAAAGATAAGAACCTATAACTTAGGAATTAAATATGCCTAAGTAAATTTATGCAAATGTGTAATCAATAATCAATTACAACAACACCCCCCCATAAGTGCAACTTAGGGAGAAGCAAATTATTATGCAAATATGAGTCCCAACAACAAGACCTGATCAGGTGCTCATGTACAAATGCAAGATGAAGTAGAGAAGGAAAACCAAGTGGAACAAAACCCCCCTACAATAAGATGACTGCTGCAAGAAGCACTAGAAGAACACTATGGAGTAACACTTGAACCTGAAACTAGCAAGCAAGGAAAGATAATTCTATTTACTACTGAAACTAGATGAGAGTCACTGATTGAATCAAGGAATCATGATAAAGTAACAGCAGACCCGATGCCACGTAACACTAGAAAACTCACAAACTAGAACAACCCTAGAATTTGTGAAGAACTAGTAGATGCGATGATGACAGAATTTGGAAACCGTGTACCTCAATGCGGATGCCAAACTGTGACTGAAACTCTTCCATGGGAAGGAGTACCAAAAATAGACTCTGGAACAATAACCATAAAAACATGGCCCTCAAACTAAGAAGAATCTGAACTAATGAGGATCAAGAAACATAATCTCCCAACTGAAGTGTGAACCAATGAATCCGACATGTGTTGAGCTATAGCAAAAAATGTGGCCAAAAGAATGAGGAGACTAGATAACCCATGCGATTTTCCATCAAAACAATATGAATATGGAGATCAAAGTGCATGCACACTCTAATCGCTTCAAGATATCAATTAAGTACTTCCCTCATCCAAGGAAGATCTCTCCCTCTTTCTACCACAACTCCAATCCCAGAAAGTAATGCATCAACCCCAAGTCCTTCATTTGAAACTCTCCTGCAAGATCCCACTTGCAATGTGCTATGAGCTCCTCTGACCCTGTGAGAAATAGGTCATCAACATATAACAACAATATGAGAAGTTCACCCTTCACCTAAACATAGTATAGGTTTGAATCCACCTCACTTTTGATGAAGCCCACACTCTACAACTATCAATACGTTAATACCATGCCCTAGGAGCCTGCTTGAGTCCATATAGTGCTCTTTCTAACCTGCATACATGAGAATCCCTCTCATGTGCTTCAAATCCTTCTAGTTGTTGTATGTAAATCTCTTCCTCAATCACTCCATTTAGGAAGGTCATCTTTACATCCATTTGGTGAATCCTCCAACCCATTTGTGCTGCTACAAAAATGATAGCTCTTGTGGATGAGTACCTAGCTACTGGAGCAAAAGTCTCATCATAGTCGACTCCCTCCTTCTGAGAAAACCCCTTAGCCACAAATCGAGCTTTGAACTTCTCCACACTACCATCTGTAGCATGTTTAATCTTATACAGCCATCTCGAGCCCACCACAGACTTATCTTTTGGCCTTGGTACTACCTCCCACACACTGTTCTTCATGATGGAAGAATACTCTTCCACCATGGAATCTCTCCACACTTGGTGTTTGGATGCCTCCTGAAAGTTGGAAGGCTCTACCTCAATTAATTCACTCATAAGTGTAATATAATCTAAATAATGTGTGGGAGCCCTTCTTTGTCTGATTGAATCTTGAGGATCACCTACATATTCTTGAGCCTCTCTCAGTGTCTGCTTAGCTACCCTATTTCTCCTCTTTTCTAAAATAGGAATTTGAGGCTGAGGAATTATTTGTTCCTCTATTTGATCATCCTGCTTGTTTTGCTCTCCATCTTGCGTGAATGAAGTTTGAGGAATTTGTGCTACCTCAACCATGGGTGAGTGTTCCTCCTCATTCATCAAGTTGCTTGACTTCTGAAGAGCCTTTTCTTCCTTGAACTTCACATCTCTGCGAACCACTATTTTCCTGAGATTAGGAATGTAAACCCAATAAGCCTTAGAAGTTTCACTATACCCAACAAGGATACCCTTCTCTGCAGTAGGTTCTAACTTGGTTCTCTTCTCGACAGGAATGTGACAATACACAAGGCATCCAAAGATGCGAATGTGCCCCAAATTTGGTTTCTTACTAGTGAATGCCTCTTCTGGAGTTAATTTTCCCAACACTTTGTGAGGGCTCCTATTCTGCAAATACACACCTGTGTTGCAACCTTCTGCCCATAATAACCAAGGCAGATCCTGATCATGAAGCATGTCCTTGGCTGCTCCAATGATAACTCTATTCTTTCGTTCATCAACCCCATTCTACTGAGGGTTGTACGGAACTGTCAACTCTTTCTTGATACCTTCCTGAGCACAAAAATATTTGAAGGCATTCAAGGTATACCCGTCTCCATTATCAGACCTCAGTATCTTGATCTTCTTCCCAGTTTGGTTCTCCACGAGAGCCTTAAACTCTTTGAACCTAACGAAGACCTCATCTTTATTCTTCATGAAATATATCCATGTCTTCCTGGAGAAATCATCAATGAAGGTAACATAATACTCATATCCATTCAAGGATGTTGTTGACATGGGCTCACACACATCTGAATGTACAAGATCCGAAATCCCTTCAGATCTAGTACATCGCTGCTTGGAAAATTGGTCTTGGCATATTTCCCAAGAGCACAACCCTTGCACACCTCATGCTTTTCTGTCTTCATCTCAGGCATCCCCATCACTATTTCCTTAAGAATATTAAGTGCTCTATGGTGAAGGTGAGCCATCCTCCTATGCCACAATTCTCCTATCCCTTTACAGCTACTAACCAATGCATGTGTTGGCTCAAACTATAACCAAAACAAGCTGCCATGCCTGACACCAATCACTTTTGTAATCTTGTAATCTTTGAGACGAATATAGACTATTCCCCTCTCAAAGGTCATGATGTAACCCTTGTCTTCCAAGGCAGAAACTGAGATTAAATTCTTTTTCATGCCAGGGACATACAACACATCCTCCACCAACAAAGGTTTTCCAGACTCCCTCTGAAACTTGACGGTGCCAATACCAGTTGCATGGTACTTGGCATTGTCTCCGAGCTCAATATAGAAATCCAGCTTCTTCACCTCCAACTTGGTGAAACATTCTCTGACTCCTGTTATGTGGCAAGAAGCCCCATTGTCAATATACCATAACCTATTGGCAATTGAACTTGAGAGACAGGAAATGAGTGAAAACTCTTCTCAAATCGTGATGAAAACTCGTCCACCTTTGTTGTAGCAGCAAATTGCTTCTTCTACTTGTCCTTATTTTTCTTATTCAGACATTGACTAGCATAGTGACCCATCTAATGGCAGCAAAAACATTTAATCTTGCTCAGATCTTTCTTCTTCCCACTCTTGGAAGAAGAACCTTTTGATTGCTCTTTATTGGACTTCTTCTTACCCTTGCTTGCAAGAGCAAGATTTTATTCATCTTGACCCTTCTTCATCTGATCTCCTCGATGAGCACCTTCATAGATCTCCTCCTAAACAAAATCATCCCAAAGTCTTGCCCAATTAGGTAGTCAATCTCTGCTGACAATACACTTGACAAACACTTCCCAGTGCTTTGAAAAACCATTCAAGGCTATACGCACCAACTCATCTTCTTTAATCGTCTCTCCAAAAGGAGCAAGCTCATCCTTGACCTTTGTCAACTTGGACAAGTAAGAGGTCACACTCCTGCCTTTGGACATATTGGTATTATGCAATTTTTCCTTGAGTATCATCTTACGACTCTAATAGTCCCTCTAATAAACTTTTGTGAGCATATCCCACATCTCCTTGGTAGTGTCTTTCCTGATAAATGAGGAATTAAATGATCTCTTACTCCATCCAGGATAATCCTCTGAGCCTTGGCCTCTTTGACTTCATCCAAATCTAAGGCAACAGGATCATTTGTTGGTGGAGTCACTTCTATGCTAGCATAGGTCCACAACCTATTCTCCTTGAGAACAGATGTAATCTAAACCTTCCACTGCAAGAAGTTAGATGCACCCTTGAGCCTGTCCTCATATCGAACACTAGTTTCCATAGCCACAAAAGAACTGGAGACGAAAATCTAAATTTTTTTTCTTGAAATCTGCGTCACAAATCTTGGCTTCGTATTCAGAGTTTAGAGCTCTGATACCATGTTAATTTCTTATAACCCAGCTACAGATTAATTGCACAATAAATTCATAGAAAAGAAATCTAATTTATAACAATTAATACACTGGATTAAATAACAACTAATAACAGCGGAAGCAAAAATAACATGAAGCCAAACACAAAAAGAAAATAACACAAATTTACCCAAGAAACCCCAATGCGGGGAAAAACCTACAAATGTTAGATCTTCTATTCAGCCTAACAACAAACTTTTCTTTCAAAAAATACAAATATGAGTTTGCTACAACAATCTTACTTTTATAGAGCCTAGCTGCTTTACTTAGCGTGCAAGGAAAGAATCTTTCCTTGCTTTCTTTGGCTTTAATTACACATAAAATCACTCTTGGACTTATCTTATCCTCACAAACTTGGAAACATTCTATTAAAGAATAAAAATCCTGCTGTTGCTAAAAATCCAACTCGAATTGATTTAAAGCATATCTAATCTTGAGTTTCTTTAAAGCAAGTCCATATCCCACTTTTCGAGCTACAAAAAATCAACAGTAAATGCTAAGCCGGATTCCACAACCTCTGCTAGCGTCCTCCCTGCTCGCGTGGTGAAAATTTGACAAAATTCTTCAAACAAGATTCATCACATGCAATGCGACAATGGTAGATCTACATGCATAGAGGGAATTTGTTGAAAAAGCACAAAGGATAGATAAATTTTTTCAAACATTGTAGTCACCACTGCTCAAGTAAACATGCGTACAAAATGTGAAGGCATAGACATGGTGTGTGAATTATTTGGTTGATTGTTTCAGAAACACGAAGTGAATGCTTGGAGAGAGGCTCCATCTCATGGAAAAATGATTGTAGAATATGCATAAAGTGGATTTATTGATAAGGCTGTAGAAACTTTCAAGCAAAATGTAATGATTGTAGATTATGTGCAAAATACAACTGCCCTTGTGAAGATGCATGCGAAAATGTGAAAGCAAAGACAAGATGTAAAGCCAAACTCCGCAATCACTTCAAGCATCCTCCCTGCTTTGTGCCAAAATGGAAGTTGTGGAACAAGGTATGACATCCATCAAAAACATGAGGGATGGATGAATTTTGTCAGATGTTGTAGTTTCAATTGCCCTGACCAGTAGATGTGCATGTTAAATGTGGAGGCATAGAATAGCAGTGAACTGTTTGACAGTTTGCCTCAAAGAGATTTCATCTCATGAAGACAAATGGATTTCACTAAAAAAAAAGCTTTTGAGATTCATGTGAATGCAAATGACAGTTGTGAAGCTGAATTTATATTAACCTTCCTTGAATATCCTCACTCATGAAATATGAAATTAGAGATTGAGACATTATGCAAGGCCTGTGTATAATGATAATAATGTATGCAAAGTATGGAGATAGAGATGTCTCCAAAGAAATGCGTTCTCATGGCACACAATGATTGCAAAAAATGCACAAAATACAATTATGGAAAAGACTTTAAAAGCTATGGTCTTATGGAACACCATCAATTGCAGTTATAGTGACCATGGTAGACGTTGCATGTGAAATGTTGGAGCAATGGGAGGGCAGCGAATGTGTGATAGAATGTTGCCTCTAGAAATAAAGTTTCATGGAATGCATAAGGTTTTAGAGAAAATAAGGTGAGGAAGAATGTGCACAAATTGGATTTGATGAAAATATTGTTGGGAATGCTTAAGAAGCCTTCAAGTAAGTGCAGATTCGTTAGTGTGAAACCAAACCCTCAACTTTTATCAGCATCCTCTCGAAATTTTTTCCAAATGAGGAATTCTAGAGCGTGTAAGGAGTTGGAGTGGAATGCATCATGGAGGTGTCTTCTATGCAAGTAATGACAGTGGGTAATGATCTTGTTAAGCTTTCAAAAAAATGTTTAGTCATGGTGGTTACATTGAGATAAATATTTGGAATGACAAAAAGGGTTTTCTTTTATCTTTCTCATAGTATTCCAGATATACATTTGCGTTGACATTCTCTTCGAGCCTGTCATAATGAAAAGTTTAAATATTTGTTAAAGAGGATTTACTAGTTTCAGGGTACACTTATGACATGGTTGTCTCATGGGATGCAATAATTGAGAGCAATAAGAAGACTTAATTGTTAGTAAGGCAAAGGGGAAGGAAGCATTTGGTGGTTTTCAGTGAGTCTGGATATTCTACGACTTTATTTAAGACAGGGTTGCCTAGAAATTTTAATAACATCAATCAAATAATTGATTTAATAAGTTATGTTGATTATGAGGTGAGGTGTTTATTAAATACATTTAAATGAAATAATTTGAAATTGATTAATTCTTTGAAATTAATTATTAATTAATTAAATTATTTTATGAATTAATTAAATGTGCACTTGTATGTGAGTAGGGGCTTTTGGAGGGGGGGGGGATAAAGTCTTTAAAGCTGGTTTACAAAACTCACGTGCAAAAAGGAGGAATATTTTTTGAAGGGGTTATCAAACTAAAGTAAGTTGAAAGTATGGTAGGCCCGGGAGACATTATTTCTGGGAAAAGAGATATTTCTCTACATTGTGCAAGATGGGAAACTCAAAGCTGAAAATGAAAGTTATAATTGTGAACTGGAGTCAGCTGAAACTAAACTAGAGAGTGGGATCTCAAATTGAAATCAACTAAGGACAAACATGAGATGAAACAAAAAGTTATCTTTCTGATTTAATTATATGCACAAAAAGCTACAGCTTTTTGATGTCTGAGTTTGAGGAGGAAATTATGGAATTGAGCTACAATTTGTCAAATTAAGCTCATTGTAAAGTGTGGGTGAGACACTTAGGAAAATAAGTTAGAAGTTTTTAGAGCTTAGTTGATGAGAGTCTTATAGTAGGATAAGCGATGCAAGTTTCTAATTTTATTAGTTTAGATGGAGGTAACCTGAAGATATGGGTTTCTGTACACTGGTGATCTTGCCAGATTTGTAAATGTTGCTTATCTATTTCATTGACAGTAGAAGTAGTTAAACTTAAACCTACTTTAAGTTATGCTCTGGAATGATGTTTGTTTTATTACTCATTTGATTTGGAAAGCTTTCAAGGAATGAAATTCTATCTTTTTCTTTTGTTTGACTTATGATTTGAAATCTGTTATTAATATTTGCATTGTGAATGAATTGCTATGTATGGATTACAGGTTGATTTATTTTGCAGTTCTAGTTTATGGATTCCTTGGAAAGAAACAGGTTTGATTAGTTGAATGAATCAACATTCTTCTTTCTCTTGCATCCCTGGTCTATCTTTTTCCTTTTCTTTATACCCCCTTGTTAGAGTAGGTTTAAATAAGAATTCAATCTTACAACAATCAAAAGGATCAATAACCAACAAGGCCCTTGAACATTACAATTACATTGACCATTGAGCAATAGCAACACAGTTGAGAACCGACTACGAGGACCTTGGGAGTTAGATTACTATATGTTGTCTTTCTTTTTCAGGAGAAATAGAATAGAGATATTCTATTTAAATGTTGTTGTGCTATTTTTACCATAAACAAGACTGTAAGTCCATGATGAAACATGTACCCAAACACAGCGAGCCTATTGCTAATGACCTTTCTAATAGCTACCCGTTTGAATCAAACATTCTTAAGATTATTGACTCCCTAGACAAGACTGATATTTCTAAGAATGTAGATTCCTCGATCAATTTTGATACCCTTAAATCTGAGAACTCCCTAGTCATATCTAGGTCTGATGCCCAAATGTTCCCAGTTGTTCCTTGTGAAGATTTATTCTCTATTGACTCTTGTATGATCCCTGCCATTCTTTGTTCAACTGATGCCCAAAAACTGCCCGATGCTATGATTGTTAGGGTACCCTTGTCATGATTTGAATGTATTCATCCCCCTAGCCAAGATTTGGCTAAAGATAACATGAAGAGGGTGAAATCCTAAAGGACGAGGGTTTTAAAGTAATAGTTGAGTCAGTGAAGATTAATCATGAAGAGGGTGAAATATTGAATGAAGAAGTTTGTAAAGTAATAGTTGAGTCAGTGAAGACTGCTTCTTTAGTTTTGGATCAAGATTGTTCCTTGTGTATTTATATCTGGAACCCCCATAAAAAATATGAAGTCGATACTAATAAATTAATAATAATGCTAGCCTTTGAAGCCTTCTAGATTAATAATATGAGGAAACATTCAACCATGGATTTAGTATCCTTTACTTCTATTATAACATCTAAGAGCATAAGTTAATTGCATTCTTGAAAGATAAGTTTGCATCTCTTATAGAGGTGCTTATTGAGGAAGTCAAGAATGAGATTATTTTTCTCCTCAGGAAATTTCTCTTGAACAAAATGGCTTTCGTTTCTTTTGGAAAAAATATGATGTCTAGATGGGGCACATCAGCCTTGTGTTGGTCGCTACTAATATACATGCTTCTATTCCCATAAAATTGAGAAAATAATGTTTGGTGCCCATGATAAGTAGGGTAGGAGCTTTTATAACAAAATCAATTAGATCAGAGAAAACCTCCCAAGTCTTGTAAATTGAGATCTAAAATCAAAAGTGAAAGCATCAAGATTAACTCTCCATGTTTGTAGAGAAGGAGAATTTGCTACTTATGAGTCTCTTTATTCTCAAGAGATTCATAGGGAATGAACTTCCATTAACTACCTCAAGGAACAAAGTAAAAGTTCTAGAATCAAAAGGAATAGGTCATAAATCTTTTTTAGACAAACTAGCAAGTTTTCGGGCAAGGATAGAAGTGGGGTACATATAGACTATAGCGTACCTCACTGGTGTCCCAAAGGTGTGTTAGCATCCTGTACGGACCAAAATTTGAGAATGTCATAGAAAACAACAAAGAAACTACTAGCAATCTAATTAATAAGAACTTCCAAACTATGGGAAAATAATAGAATATAATAGATTTAAACTAAAGTAAACTAACTAAAACAAAAATGATAGAGTGAGAAGATAAGAGATAGAAAATTCTCACAATAACCCAAGTAATGAAGCCTCCAACAAGTAGAAATATTTGATACCTACACACATAAGATCAAGGAAAAAATGTTGGGGTTGTTTAGGGGTTTTCTTTGCTTCAATCAAGCCCCCATTTCGGTGTTCCTACCTCCACAGACAGTTAGATAGATAGAGATAAATAATAAACAAAAATGAAATGAACACAAGAGTGATAAAATCAATCCCTACTCAAGGAGGATAACTCGTATAATGAAATAGAGATGCAATAGATAGGGGATATGAGAAATCCCAAGATTCTCAAAGATATAAAGTAAGTAATATATCACCTACAAGGCTTAAGCAAGCTAAAGAGAGAAAGAGACAACTGTGAGAGACAAGAGAGTTGTGAAGGGTGTTGAAAGAGCTTGGGAGTGTTGTTGTAGCAAGTTGTAGAGAGTTGTGCAAGAAAGATAGTAAGAGCATGAGAATTTCTCTAGGAGAGAAAGACCAATAATAGGGCCAAATGGATTGAAAATATAGCTTTTAAAGAGAGAATAGGAGGGAAAAGAAGCTTCTCAAGCCGTTAGCACAAACAAAAGTAGTTGACAAGTGGAAATGCACTTAGAAATGGTCATTTGAATGTCAAAATTTCACATGACGCTAGTGTAGTGTGCTAGTGTCCATACACATCACACTACAAAATGACATGAATGGGAGAAGCACAAGGTTTAATGCAAAGCTAACACATGAGGGTTAGTTGTTGAAAAGGGGTCCTAAGCATCTTGAGAGGGAAAAAGGATTATGTAGGGGCTAAAATGAACCTACACAAATTCTAAGGGATTGGACACTAAAGTGGATACAAGAATGTATGTGAAATTGCAAGGGATGCAATTTTATGACATTACATTTTTCCCCCACTTTAGCGGGCATATGAATCTACACTAATATGCATGCTAAAGAAAATCTACTAAACACAAATAACATCATGATGCCAAAAGGATACTATAAAGGAAGGAGATAACCCTTTGAACCAGGGAAACATTCCCCCAGGTTGAAGACCTACAAAATAAATGTATTAGATAAGAAAGACCTACATAAGAAAACAATGTTAGAACATAAAAATATATTACGTCACAGGGTTGGAACATATAAAAACACATACACACAAGCACACAACAAACTAAAGGATTTGAGTCGACAAAGTGAGACCTTATTGTCTCAGTACTATGTGTCATCCCCAAATTAAGAAATAACACATAGAAGAAGATTTAAACAAAGAGAAGAATGTAAGGATTGATTGCACCAAGAGAAGAATTCACCCAAAAGTCAAGGAAGCAACCAATTTTGAAGAGAGAAAGAGGTATATACTCAAGATGAAGAATATGCAAGTCTTCAATCTGGTACACTATATTGAGAAGAGAAGAGAGATATGGCTCCACAGGTGCTTGGTCCTATGGAAGGTTGAACAAATGTACCACAGACCCTTGGACCTATGAAAGGTGAAAAAAAGGCTTTGCAAGTGCTCGGTCCTATAGAGTTAAACAAAGAGATCTTGTAGGATGAAAACACTTTACAAGCCCTTGGACTTGCAAAGGAGGTACCCCCAGGTGCTCAATCCTAAAGGAAGCTAGATGTGAGAGGCTCTGTAGAGTTTGATTGGTCCTCATAGGTGCTTGGTCCTGCAAGGAAAGCTTGATGCAAAGGAGCTCTATAGGTTCTTGGTCCTACAAAGAAAGATTGATAAGATAATCTGGTGGCTATTGCAAGCCACATTATAGGATAGTCATAGAAAAGATAGGTCTAATCAGGATATCCCCAAGCTAGACACCAAGATATAAGATAGGTTTAGTTAGCGTTACCCCAAGCTAGATGTCAAGATATAAGATAGGTCTAGTCAGGTTTCCCCTAAGCTAGATGCCAATGAATTCATTTAAAGGAGAATCTTTCAAAGTGGGTTCCCTTCGAAACCCTTCAAGACAACAAGGGGCCCAATTAAGGGAACATTCCAATTGAAAGATAGAGAGAAGAGAGGGGGTCCTTAAGAAGGACACACATCTCCAAAACAAGTTATCATTGCCCTCGACATGCAGGGGAGGAGAACCATGCAAGATACTATAGAAGGGAGGTGTGAGAACCTCATGGGAAAATTATTAGAATAAATAGGATAGAGGTAGACCTCAATATCACTTATTATTTGAAGAAGAGGTAGATGCATCAAAAAATTGAAAAGTGATTGCACCAAAATCATGAAGTTGTATTTTATCCATCAAGGGTCGACATTCATTAGTGGAATGGCCAAGCATTTGATGGTATGCACAAAAAAATTATTTTTCTTTATCATACTTATGAAATTTCTTATATGTAGAAGGAAAAGTAATCAAGTGAGCTTTGAGAAGCCTCAAAAAGATATGCTCTTTCTCAAGTAAAGAATGAGGAGTAGGAAGCAACCCTTTCTCTTGTGGAGAAAGGCTTGAATGCTCACAAGAAGAAGATGTGAAGATAGCAGATAATGGCGGATGAATCAATCCATGAGAAAGAGTTTGAGTGGAAATAATGTCAACATTTAACCATGTTTCCATTTAGATTGTTCATTCGAGCAACCAAGCCCCAAATTATGCTTATGAGGTACACATTCTTTAGGGACTTGAATGCCTTGTTCATTATGCCCACAACCTTTATGCCCATAGCCATATTTAGAGACAAGGTTAAATCTAGGGCCATAACCTGTTTGCAAATCTTGAGGAGGAGGATCTTCATAGAGAGTATTATTCTAGCAATGGGAATTACACTCCTCTACAAGATCACCTTCAACCTTCTTCATAGGACTTTCAATATTATCCTCTTTAATAGAAGCATGATCATCTTCCTTAGAAGGGGAGGATCAACATTAATAACATTACAATTTGTGTTCATAGTATCTCGCAATGCAAAATAATAATCATTTGTAGTAGTGGGTTTGGATGATGTTATCGAAAGGTCTAAGTGGACCAAGTCAACTTTATACTCCCAAACGAAGGATTCTATAAAGTCTAGAGAACTACAATCATCACCAATACATGCATTCTCTGAGAAGTAGAAAGAGTAGAATTAAGATTTCTTTCTTCAAAAGGATCTTCTTCAGGGACATCTATGTCAAGCACATCCTTCATAACAGGTACTACTAGAGTAAACACTAACACATTGGAAGACACTGAAGGGATAAGAGTAGGCACAACCAAAGCCTGACCAACAATTTCCATCTCACATAAGTGTATAGCATTAGGGTCAACCATAATTGTGACTACTTGACCATTATGAATGAACTTTTATCGATTTATGAAAGGTAGACAGGACTGCACCCATAGCATGAATCGATAGTCTATCTAGAAGAAGGTTATATGGTAACTTTTCTAACATAACATATACTAGAGTGGGTATAGTAATGGGTCTAAGATGCAAAGGTAATACTATTGTACCTAGAGCTTTTCGCCTAGCATTATCGAACCCACAAATGACAATAGAAGAAGTTGCAAGTGAAGCTAAATCAATTTCAATTTTAGGCAATAGATCAGTGCTACATACATTGAGCACCAAACCAACATCAATGAGAGTACATCTAATTATGATTTTATTAATGTTAACTATGATCATTAGAGGGTATTCTTGCATGGTATATAGACTACAATGTGGCACACTAGCGTCCCAAAGGTGCACTAGCATCCTATACAGACCAAAAGCTGAGAATGTCACAAAAAACAACAAAGAAACTACTAGAAATCTAATTACTAAGAACTTCCAAAATACAGGAAAATAATAGTTCTAATATAATAGAATTAAAGTTTAAAGTAAACTAACTAAAATGAAAATGATAGAGTGAGAAGATAAGAGATAGAAAATGTTCACAATAACCCAAGTAATGAAGCCTCCAGTAAGTAGATATCTTTAATACCTGTACATATAAGATCAAGGGAAAAATGTTGGGGCTATTTAGGGGTTTACCTCAATCAAACCCTCATTTCTGTGCTCCCATCTCCATAGACAAATAGATAGATAGAGAGAAATAATAAGCATAAATGAAATGAATATGTAAGAGTGATAAAAGCAATTGTTACTCAAGGAGGAGAACCTGTATCATGAAATAGAGATGCAATAAATAGGGGATAAAAGAAATCCCAAGATGCTCAAAGATACAAAGTAATATATCACCTACACAGCTTAAGCAAGTCAAAGACATAAAGAGACAATTGTGAGAGCCAAGAGAGTTGCGAAGGGTGTTGCAAGAGCTTGAGAGTGTTGTTGTAGCAAGTTGTAAAGAGTTGTGCAAGCAAGATAGCAAGAGCACAAGAATGTCTCGAGGAGAGAGAGACCAAGAAGAAGTCCAAATGGATTGAAAATATAGCTTTTAGGGAGAGAATAGGAGGGGAAAGAAGCTTCTTGAGCCGTTACAAGGTGTCCTAGGCCGTTACCACCAACAAAAGTAGTTGACAAGTGGCAAGGCACTTAGAAATGGTTGTTTGAATGTCAAAATGTCACAGGATGCTAGCGCGATGTGTGGACACCCACACAACATGTTAGTGTCCAAACACATCATGATACAAAATGATGCAAATGGGAAAAACACAAGGTTTAACGCAAAATTGACACACAAGTGGTAGTTGCTGAAAAGGGGTCCTAAGCATATTGAGAAGGAAAAAGGCTGATGCAGGGGCTAAAATGAACCTAAAAAAATGCTAAGGGAGTGGACACTAAAGTGGATATAAGAATGTACGTTAAATTGCAAGGGGTGCAATTTTATGACTTTATAATGTTAAAACAATATTCTAATGGCGATTTTCCACATGTGGGTATCCCAAGCAAATTGAACATGAGTTTTGCAGGCTTGCCTTGGTAAACAATAGTATGGAACTTGCAAAGCAAATTGAAACCTAGACTTCTCATACAAACTTGCATAAACATTAAGGTCATCTTTAGTGAACCATTGTGGCATAGGAGTGGTAGGGTCATAAAGATCCATAATCTCTTTATCCTCTTCTACAATATGCACCTCACTTTGAGATAAAAGTGTATAGATGTTCTTCACCACTATTTTTACATCAAAACACCCAAAATTTACCTACTCTCATAGACATCTACACATTAATATGAATTAAGGCTAATAGAAAACTAAATAGTTATCCAACAGTAGAT
Source organism: Sequoia sempervirens (assembly GCA_007258455.2). Classification (NCBI taxonomy): domain Eukaryota; kingdom Viridiplantae; phylum Streptophyta; class Pinopsida; order Cupressales; family Cupressaceae; genus Sequoia; species Sequoia sempervirens. The sequence goes on from VDFB02193867.1 coordinate 454,855,803, forward strand.
TATAGGGCATATGGTCAAAATATTCAAAATTTCCAAATCATGAAATTTTATGACACATCTATTTATATTACCTACTACTGTCTAGTATAAAAACCCTCTGAAGGAATGTTTTTCTAGGTGATTGAGGAACCAACTCTCCTATAGGGTATGCCTAATGCCACAATACCCTTCACTATATCTGGGTGGAGAAGGTCTAGATAATATCGAACAACTTATCTAGAATCCTTGGCCACAACAAACACTTAACCAAATAAAATCAAACAACCTTCATCCAAAGCACCAAGAAATTAGCCTGCAAAACCCACCAAAGTGAATCTAAAGAGTACTAATTTAGATAAGTTTTTGTAGCCTTTTAAACAAAAATATTGGTTGTGAGTTAAAGTTTATTTTCTAGTGGGGGCAGGAATATTTCAATTGCCTGGTAGTTGTTTTTTTCAAACATGAAGAAACTTTCCAGAAAACCATGTCAGCATAGAATGAAATAAAACATAACAAATATGATTTGGGCAGCATACAAATTCCCAAAATAAAACTCATTGAGACCATGGCAAGTGACTTACTTCAAGATTCTACAGAAATTGTATTGTCTTTGAATGATGCCGATGAGAAAAATGGGCAGTTTGCATGAAAAATTCAAGAAGACCTACCACAATAGAATTTTTTAAAAATTAGACAAACCAAAACCAATCTCCATAAGTACGACCTTTGTTTCAGTCAGCATATTTAAATGCAAACTTCAAAAGAAATCTAATATAATTTGGAGATCCAAAACTTAAAGGCAAGGCATCAAGGGTAGATCTAGTTTTATCTGATGGTGACTAAAAACTTGTAAACCATTTATTGTTTAATGACAACCACACAATTGTTTTACGTGTGAGACCAGTTTCAAGGTGAAACTTCACTCTATATGTAGCCTATCGGCTAATTAGGTGTAGGTCAATAATTTTAATTAAAACTATGCTGATAAAACATTACTTAATAAGTAGGAGGTATTTTCCAGAGTGTGTCAAATTGTGATATTGCTATCAAAGTCAATTCAATTATTACGTTGAGAGGTGTTATACAGTGAAAGCAATCAAGGAATATTCTCCGTAAAGTTTTTGAAGCTACATTTAAAATGACAAGAAGATGGAAGTAAAAACTCTTCAACCAAAAATGTCATGTGCATTTGTCAGTCTTAAATTCTAAATGAATTAAAATACATTTGATAGGGTAGTGGATAATGGTGTGGGCATGCAAACTGATTCATGTAAACCGTTGGCATGCAAACCATCTCTTTTCAACCGTTGGCAGATGCAGCCTATTATTGCATAGGTATAGAGTTTTAACAAATTGGAAACATGCCTCTGTTTGGTATTTTTGTGGTGGTGTGCGAATAAGAGTAGGCTTCCATAGCATTTTCTTGTGTTGCTTTCAGCGTTGTTCTTGCAGGTTTTGATGTCAACCCATGAATATATTGTTGTGTGCTCTGGCATTGCCCACATTTCTTTGGTTAGTGAAATCAGAGGATGAGTATAGTATTTATACTGGGCCTGTCTGTTGGTTTTAACTATTTTGTTTTTCGCTTCGACTACTACTCAGATGCTTGGATGAAAGCCGTCTATGCTCATAGGTGGAGCTTTTTCCTTGTGTGGAGCCGCCATTAATGGTGTTGCGGTTAATGTGGGCATGCTTATCATTGACAGCCTCTTGCTGGGTGTTGGAATTGGCTTTGCTAACCAGGTTAGTTTAGCCCAATTCAGCATGATGCACCTCCTCAATTGTTTTGATAATCTCCAATTGCATTGATTTTCAGTATTATTCTAAATTTGTATTGATGGTGTGACTGCTACATAAAGAGTTTTACTTCGTCATCATGTCTATTTCACCACTTCTATCACTAGTAGTTGCACAAAAATCACGTGCAATAGTACGCGGATAGGCTATTCTTCTGACAATCTTTGAACTGTTTAATGCTTCTCCCGGATCATTTATTCTCTAGGTTTTAGGCACCCAAAGAGATGTTTCAGGTGTTGCTTCATCTCTTTCATGCTTTCCTAATTTTTTCATCTCTGAATTAGCATTAACTGGCTTCCATGGTACGCTCCATTATTGTCCCCATATTGAACTAGAAGGCACATGCCAATTTCCAACATGCACTAGGCTTGGGGGAAACTGGGACACACCATTTGTCTTGAGCTGAACGCTCCCTGAAGCACTTACGTCGGAAGGCATGTTTCCAAATCAACCATTGTCATACACAGGCCAAGAATTCCAAATAACACTCATAGAAGAGAATGATGGAAGTAATGATGATGAGAAATCATTAGGCCTTATGGCTTGAGGTTCTTATTTAGGGCCTACCGATACCATTCCATTCTATGTTGAGTCACAAGCCTCATCATCCATGGTCTGAACCACCTCAGATGATGATTCTCCTTTGGTAGCACTCACTTGGGTTTTGTCACTGAATGAACGACTGGGTTTCTCCATACAACCACTCCCAACCCTTTTGCCCACATGGGTGTATGTCTCAGGAAACTAAGACTATGCCACATAAACCCACACCCACAGGCTTGTCAGAGCCGAGGATCCCTTCGTTAACTCTTTTTTTTCTTGGCAGATTCAATCTATGTGAATAACCATCAAGATGGGATTGGGGCTTAGGCTTACCTTGTGCATATGACACCTCTGCCCCATTCAAGGCCTTATCAAAAATTCTCAATTCAGGATAAACTACCTCAACTTTCACCAATTTATCAGAATTCAGAGATGGGAACAGGGGAATACAAGCCTACGCATCGGTCCACACATTTTCAGAGACTTCAACAAAGTGACCTTGATGGATTCCAAAAGAGGGCTTATTCTTCCGCCTACCAGCTCCAACAGGGACATTTCTTAGAGTTCCACCAGCAGTCCAGTATCTTTGACATTTCTTGCAATAATGTCATGGCTGGTTGACATTATAGTTATTGAAATAGAAAAAATTGGTGTCCATGCTTTTGCACGGAGGGCAGGGTATGACCTTGGTGGGCCACTTCAAGCCCGCCTAATAATTTATTAGTAAAAATCTGGGTGGAGTTTACTTTTTAGTAAAAATCTGCTTAATAATTTTTTTGGGTGGGTTCATTTGTTGATATAAGAACCTGGCTAAGGATACAAGTTTTTAGTTTTGAGTAAGGGAAATTCTATGTTTATTTTTCCAATAAATTTGGGCCAGCCAACCCAAAAGTTTGGTTCCAGAATATAGGTCTATAAGTTTGTGAATTTGGGGAGGAATCTTGAATCATGAATCATATGGCTTGCTGGAACATGAGTGTGTGAGAAATGAGGATTAGGGCACAAATTGTGACTAAGGTTAATAGGTTGCAGTGACAATGTGAGTTTTATTTCTTTGTGGTAGGTTCCGATAAGTGCTTGGCCTTATCTTTGTGATTTTGTTGTGTGGCTTTCTTGAGGGAGGATTTCAATATCTGTAATATCTTAATTGATTTGATTCTTATTAAGATTTCACTATGACATTTTTTCAAACTATGAAATTTCAATAAGAATATGAGCATGATGGATTACTCAACTTTATTTCTGAAAATGAATTTTAAAATGGAGTCTAAAACAATTAGCTCGGCAGATCAATTCCAATATTGTGGGCATAAAAATAAAATAAAATAAAATGCTTAGGCACCGAGTTTTAGATTTAAATAAAAAGGTTAACTCCCCACTTGATCAAAATGATACTTTAAGTTATAGAAATAAAAATAAACTGATCTTTACTTTTTCAGTAGAAGAATTATCAATGTTCTTTTTATAGAATTTGTTATTTTAGAATATTAACTCACTATTAACATATGTCTCACTTAATATTAAAATTTATATAGTGAAGTTGTTGTTGTTGTGTTTTGATCTCTATTAAAACTCATCAATACAATAAATTTATATATAATGCTTGTTGGTAATTCTAAAATAAATATGTTCTCATATAAAAAAAAATTGTATATCCAGTTTTAGAAATTTTTGTATATCCAATTTTAGAAATTTTTGTATATCCAGTTCCTTTCTTGAGCAAATGATGATTAAAATGATGATTAAGTGACTAATGTGAGGATATGTTCTCTACTTAAATGCTTAAAATTCCCCTCACCATTGATCTCCATTTGATAATGTCACGATTGACCCACCCTGCCTATCAAGCAATTTTTTTTGTGATGGTCATTTATTTGAAGTTTCCTTTCAAATATTGAAGGTTATCTATTTTAAGAAAAATATATGTAGATTGAAAAAACATATATAGGAATAATTACATAGAAAATTTGACAATTTAACTAAAATTTTGCCTTTCAAGTGATACAGCCTTCTTAAAATTTTAATTGTATTTTACAGCTAAAATGACTAAATACGGCCATATGAAAAAAAAATTTGACTTGAAACGTTATTAATTTTACCATGAATTAGATGCTTTAATCCACTCTTAATCAAAAAGTGCTTTAAAGTTCCACTATTACTCACATATAGGAATTCATGGTAATACCATTCTCTATGTTTCTTTTATATAAATTATTACTATTTTGTCATAGTTTACTTAAGACCATGTATTAGTTTTGGTAATTGTTCACAAAAATAAAATAAAATATAGAAAGCTTTTTAATTGCTGGAACCACTACTTTTTACCATGGAGAATATTACGGTAGAGTAATTAATAAGCTAATGTAGAGTAAATCATAGCTAATTTTTTATTATCTTAAAGTAAAGAAAATAAAATCGCCCTCCTTCATTTTCTTTTATCAACTAATGGTTTCAAAATTAGAAACTTACAATTTAAAAGCTTGCATGTAAGAAACAAATAAACTTTTTAGGTTTTAAAAAAATAAAAGTAAAAAGTAAAAGAAAGAAACCTGAGAAAATTTTAAGAAAGAAGGCTAAAAGAATAAGTCATGGAATAAGAATTAAGAACATAAAATAGGGAATTTAAATATATCTAAATAAGCATTTGAATAAATAATGTTTAAATATATTTAGAGGTATTTTAATGGTTAATTTTAAAAGAAGAGGAGATTTTTATATATAATTATGTTTATATTATAAAGATAAAAGCAGTAAAAACATTTATTCCAATCATGAATTCAAACAGTATTCTATTCCAATCACTATTTTAATCTCAACTATGAAAAGTTAGATAGAGGGCTATTTAATGTCTAATTTGTTTCAGATTTATAAACAATTAAAAAAAAATCAAAAATTTGAAATATATGGTAGATTCTTTACCATATGAATTGTTTATAAATCTGAAACAAATTATGCATTAAAGAGTGAAAATCGTAATGGCAATTACATGTTGGTGAATAAATGACAATTAGACAATGTTTCAATAGTTGTGATAGTAGTTGAGCATGTTTCAATAGTTGTGATAATAGTTGTTGATATAATGCTCAAAACATGAAACTCCACCCCAATATATCTGAACTTCTAAAGTTGATCTTCAACTTGTAGAAGCCCAAAAGGATAGGTATCACCATTTGATATGGGACAAATACTAGACAAGGAGTAGTATGTGCTAGACTAGACTTGACATGGTATATATTAAAGATATCAAGTTTCCACAATCCATCAAGTAGTGTAGTAAAATTTCTGGATTTGATTGTGTTTTAGTTTTTCATATCAACGTTTCGAATCATGCTACATGATCCATCATTAGGATGAAAGAGAGCTAGATTTGTTTAGAACATGCTCCCATTTGTTCAAATTTGTTCAAATAACTTTATGGTTAGGGTTAAGCTTCAATTTGGGTTAAGGCTCAATTGATTAAAAATAGGCACCTTGAGAAGGATATCTCTTGGCATACTTTACATATATTTTTAAAATATAGGTATGCTAGTGTAGTTTTAGTCAAACTCATTGACCCATGAAACTACACGGCTAATCGTGACAACAATATCCCAAAACATCACTTGTCAAATCCTTGCCAAATCAAATAGGTTGGCTTTGTTTGCCGCATCTGTTCCAGGTTCCAACGATTGATGTATTGGCTCTGATTTCTTTGAATTTGAATGCCCCATTTCTGTGTAATAGTTTATAAGGGTTGTGTTTGGATGGGGTGATAATTTGATAAAGCTGAATGATGGTGAGCGAGAGTTTATGGATGTGCGAAACAGGTTTTTTGGCCGCTCTTAGCCCGATTACGCTTTTTATGACAAAGAATGGGGATTTTCAGTGGCATTTGGATATTATTACGAGAAAGAATCAGGGCAAAGAAATATCAAGTATGCCTGGCATGGAACCTCTGGGATGCCGTCTGTGGAATAATAACACACAGTTTTGGGCAGTCTAAGACTACGTAACATGTGCAGCTCTTGGCAATGGAATCTACCTTGCACCTGTGAAGTGCTCTTATTTGAGGTAAGGAAATCTCTCTATTTTATTCCTCTTTAAAATTTTGTTGCATTGTGCTGCTATATACAACTTAGAAGTTGAAAGAAATTAACCTGGGAACGATATGTTCTTAAATATTGTTATGTAAGTTTATTATACTCCAATAATAGGCGCCCGTGTAGCAAATAACTTGTCAGTGCAGAGTGGTGCAGGTCCACTCCCTAACTTTATTGACATACTTCACAAATCCAATGTTTTGTGCTTTTCTCTGATATATACACCTCACAAGTCCTAATTTTGTGGGATTTTTGCCAAATGATTCTCTGCGCTTACACGACTTCATGGTTGTCACCTGAAACTTCGCATGTATTATAAAGGTTGTTTTCCAGTTTTATGATTGTTAGTTTTCCACTTTGCAGTGCAGCGTTCTCTGATGTTGACGGAAATAGCGAACAACGCATTCTGTTGTGTCGCTTAATATTGGGGAATGTGGAGCTGGTGAGCCCTGGCTCACAGAATTTCATTCTACCAGTGAAGAATTTGATACTGGTGCAGATGATCTTACTAATCCAGGACATTACATCGTTTGGAGTACTCACGAGAACATACATATTTTGCCAGAATACTTCGTAAGCTTTAAGATTTCTCTGCAGTTACATGTTGATGCTTTATATCTCATTGCACTCAAATTTGGAATGTTGCTTGTCATTTGCTCTTTGTTAAAGTGGGTGATTAGTTGGAACTTGGAAGAAATTATTTGAAGGAATCAACACATGTTTAATTGCTATCTCTGTTTCTAGTATTCTACCTTCATGTTGCAGAGTATTGGTCTAGATTGAAAGCAAGGCAGCATGCAAGATCAATGCTTGAGACTGTAAGTTTATTTTGATTTTACTTATTTTTGTGCAAGCAGCTCAGTATTTGTTGACAACTTGCAGAAGACGTTAAGATTGCATAGCTTTGCCTCTTTCTGGAAAACATCTTTTTAATATAATAGCATTGTTTTTAAATCAATAATGTCACTTCCAAAAGGAGGAGAACCAAAATCTTTATTTTCTACCAACTTGCTGCTGAGTTAGCAACTTTAATAACCTCAATTATAGCCATAGTATTGTTTGATAAGTCTCTGCTATTATTGTACTCAAATTTGGAATGTTGCTTGTCATTTGCTCTTTGTTAAAGTGGGTGATTAGTTGGAACTTGGAAGAAATTATTTGAAGGAATCAACACATGTTTAATTGCTATCTCTGTTTCTAGTATTCTACCTTCATGTTGCAGAGTATTGGTCTAGATTGAAAGCAAGTCAGCATGCAAGATCAATGCTTGAGACTGTAAGTTTATTTTGATTTTACTTATTTTTGTGCAAGCAGCTCAATATTTGTTGACAACTTGCAGAAGACGTTAAGATTGCATAGCTTTGCCTCTTTCTGGAAAACATCTTTTTAATATAACAGCATTGTTTTTAAATCAATAATGTCACTTCCAAAAGGAGGAGAACCAAAATCTTCATTTTCTACCAACTTGCTGCTGAGTTAGCAACTTTAATAACCTCAATTATAGCCATAGTATTGTTTGATAAGTCTCTGCTACAAGAGTTGACCTTTGTCAACCGCAAAGAAAGGCGATCTTGAAAGATTGAGTTACATTGGAACGAAATTTGTGACAAGAAAGTACAGTTTGTCTTAGGTCTTTCGGAAGGTTCTTGATGATTCAAGTGTATTCTACTATGAAATATCAACTGTTAAGGTTGTCACGATAGCCCTGTCCAGTCTCACGAATGTAAGTGCAGTATATTATTGCAGCTTGTTTTAAGAGTTTTGTTCCGAGCAGCAATACCAGCGAATTCATAGAGGATAGTTGATCAGTATGAGGACTTAAATTTTGTTGCAATTTCCACTACTCATGCAACCAGAAACAAGAAGCTGAACCAACCCGAACCAGTCACAGGACACAGATCTGTATTTTTCCACCTGCAGCAAGGTTTGGGCAGATTACAGTGCAGTGGAGAAGTCTGATTTACTGTAGACAAGGTTAATTGACACTAATCTCACGAGGTCTGCTGATCTAGGTAGATCACCAGCTCTTATACTAGTAGTTTCCTGCCCTAAAACAACAGCGACCAGGAAGCTGTATGCGTAAACTTACCTTGGCAAACTTTAACGTCTGTGTTCAGACTTCAATACAAAATTATCTACTTTAGGTGAATGGAATTGTTGTGGGATGATTTGGAATTTTTGAGTAAAATGAATTAAGCTTCTGCTGTTGAAATAATCATGTGCTGAAGAGTTACCTGAATCAGTAGATCAGATTTTGTTTCTTTCTTTCTGAAAACCCTAGGGTTATTACATACCACATGAGAGAATACATCCCAACCTCCATGCACTATAAGAGATTAACTCTCCTTTGAAAGTGTCCATCTGCTTCTGAGAGTGCCAAAATTCGTCTTACAATATTGTGAGAACCAAATCCCTCCTTTATTGCAGAACAAAAACAAAACCATTAAAAAGTAAATACACTAATAACACCACTTTCAATGGTCATACCGTCCACAAAACAAATAAATGTAGATACAGTAACCACGCCTCCTTCAATAATTACATTGTCCACAAATACTACCTAGAACTACCAAGCCTCCCATGTTCCAAGAAGGGACTCAAATATGGTTGTGCTTCTCAAACAATTTGCCATCTCAGATTGAGAAGTTAGCTCAATATGCAGAAATTCCTCCAATCTCCTATGTCTTCCAGCCTCCTTGACTTGAGTAGTCCAGCCTCCTTGACTTGAGTAGTCCTTATTCTTAACAAGTTCTTCACTTTTTATGTTGTCACTTTTTATGTTGTCTGTTGACTTCAATGTTTGCCTCATAACCATCTTCATGCTTTTGCTTTTCATGGCTAGTACTATAACTCTCTGCATCTAAGCCAACTGAACTAGAACTATCCGCCATTCTCTATGAAGTTATGAACCTAAAATAAAAAATAAAAAATCAATACAAATTAACAACACAATAATTAATTCTCTTTAAAAAAAATTGACATTATAACCCCTTATTATGCATAAAAAGTTCTTAAAAAAGTTCAAAACTCACTAAAAAAACCAAAATAAAACTTGAAAAATCTTCAAAAAGATTATTGAAAATTAAAAAAAGGAAAAGATTCACTCACCTTTGACGGTTAGATCTTCTTTGTGCAGCTATCTCTCCCTTGATTTTGTAGGTTGAACTCCTTTGTAGATCACCTTCGAAAAAAAAGACAGCCTTCAAAAATCAACAATGGCAGCTTAGAGGCAAAAAATGGTACTTTTGGCCTTTTTGTGTTTGTGAAATGAGTTAGATTAGGTTGGCCAAGTCATAATAGCACTTTTTTTAGGTTTCAAAAAAGTTTTTTTATTGGTTTTGGGCACTTTTTTAAGCCCCCGCCCCGCAGGTCCTCCCGGGTATGCCTCGGGCAGAACCCTAGGCGTACTTGGGAACGTACTGGGGTCGTACCGGAACCCAGTAACATAGATATAAGTAGCCAGTTTGTTCAATGTAAAATAAAACTTTAGGTTCTAACAACTTGCTATAATCGTATTGTAAAAAAGCTACCATTAAGAAAAGCATAATTCCAAACCAGGTAAGAGATATAAAATTTAAGTATTATGTCAAGCCCGGACACCCTTAGAGGATTCCTTGACATGCATGTAGTGAAGTATGCTCCTCAGGAAAAATACCCAAGTTATTGGTTTGCCCAAGGGAACCCTTGGGTCTCGGTTTGATGTGACCTGGGTTTGGGGTCTAGGTTCGGTCCCTTGTGGGTTTAGACAGGGTCCGATGCACAAATTGTGGGTCTTGACTCAAGGCATTTTTGGGCATTTTTAACAATTTTTTTTTACTTTATTTTTAAACTTAAAAAAGTCCAATCCACCCCCCTAACTCTGAAATGATGTCTTCCATGAAGGTTTGTGTGGCTTTGAAGGCCTTAATTTGGGTCTTCTTGTGAATGCAAAATAATGTACGCCATGAAGGTTTGTGTGGCATTGGAGGTCTTACTTTGGGCTGCCCCCTCGACCCCACTAGGGTCATTGCCCCCAAACTCCCATTGAATTCATTTGATTTACTATGTACTCTCTAAGTCGAAGTTTACAAGTTTGCCTACAAGTATTCATCTATAATATTGTCATCCAATTGGACAGTCTTCCTTGATGCTTACCTGCAAGGAGAAATGTGGCAATGTAGTTAATTTTAATGTATAATATATAGCATGACATTCGAGTTTGACTAATTGACATTCTAATGTTTTTTATTTTTATGACGGTTTATTTATTATACAATATATGATGCTATGTGTGGTATTTTGAACTTAATTACTGTTGTAAATGTGTATATATTTCTAATTTTTATATGTTTTTGTATGGACGAACCCAACCCCCTTTTTTTTTTTGACTAAACCTGTGAACTGTACTCTTGAACCCCCCAACCCGAACCTGAACCCAAACTTGAACCGGTAACTTAGAAAAATACCAATAAGCTGACAAGCTCTGAATTCTTAGTAAGTTGTAGATGGACTTCTGGGAAATGGTGTATGGATTTAGAAACAAATTGTTCAATTGACATAAAGGAAGAATTTGGTGGTGTGTTTATACGAGTTAAAAGAGATTTCATCTCACAACCATAGAATTAGCTGTACATGGAATAAAAATTTGGGTTTCATTCTTATTTTTATGAATCTTTACATTGAACTTTACATTTTAAAAAGAAACAAAAATTTGGAATACAAAATTGTCTTATGAATTTAACATTGAAAAATTTGAAACAAAAACATAGAATACAAATTTTAGTAAATTCAAACCTTAATCAAGGAAGCAAACTTTTTCCATGTTGGAAGTAAGTTTAACAAATACAGAAAGAACAAGAGGAAAAGAAAGGATGGAAAAATTTGTATCCCCTATAATGGTGCCAGCAAGCTAAAAGAAGTTAACATGGTGTAGAAAGAAGCAAACCCAACAAATTCCTACAATTATGTAAACAATATTAAAAACTTAGTAAGACTTTAGAACGAGCTTGAAACTACTTTACAGTTCTATTACTATATTGTTCCCCCTTTTTTAAAGCTTTCTCTGAATCCCAAGCTTAAATATTAACATCCTCATAGCATGGACAGTGAACCTGTCTTTAATCAACTACTTTGCCAGCGAATTATATGCTATTAAATATGGGTTTGATAGGAATCAAACTTTTTCTTTTCTACTACTTGATGTATAGGTCCTCTTGCAATGTGGAATCTGTTCTCTAGTGCTTGGCCTTATTTAGCTTATGACTTTCCTCCACTAGGTTGGCCTCCAATCCAAGACCTTCGATGCCATGTTGTAAAATATAGATAAGCAGCTAAGCTAACCTCCATTCTTTGGTCTCTGCCCAATGGCCAAGTCTACCACTTAACTACACAACCTTAATGGTTCCTCTCTCAGGGATTGGATTGTAAATTCTTGCATCGAACTTTGTGGACATTGATTTTTTTTGTAGAATTTAACCTTTACTCTAGAGCTTTGGGTTCTTGAATAATGGGAGGTGCAGTGCATAGCCTTGCTTTCCATTAAGGTCAGATTTGTTTCTCATATTCCACATTCTGGAAGTCTTTCTTCTCTATTTTTTTTGTTGCTACCATATCTCTACCATATACCTAAGGTTGTATTTATGTGCTCTTGATATACGAATTTCCAATTTTAATCATCTGGAACACTATTAATTAAAATTTGTTTCTTTTTTTGCTCAAAAATCCACAATGTTGAATTATCTCATTCTCCAATCCTGTGGACTTGTGCAAGGATTGAAAGCCTTTACTTGGAACTTGGAAGTAATTCTGAGTTATTATGGCATCTCGCTTACCTACAGTACCCTAGGTTTACAGTCTTCTGTGTTTTGACAAGTTTTTACTTATATTTGGCCCTGGTTGATCTAAAGGATTTAAATATCTGCCAAACATAACAACAAATGCTTCTCCCTTTTGCTATTCCTATACATTTTCAAAGCTTTGAAGAGTTTCAGACGTATCTGTGAAATGTCTTCTCCAATTCTAATAACTTGATGCTTCATACAACTGCCGGAGTTTGCAAGATCCTATATTTCATTTTACTATCTTTCTGCAAACACAGTGACAATGCAAATGACTATTAAAACCAACATGAAAACTGCCATGTAAAACCACACTATGAATGACAATGCAATGATAAATGTCTCGTAATGTAAGATTTGAAACACATTTACTTTTGATCTATCTATTATATGTAATTACACATACATGTGCAATCATTATCTTTTAGGTAAGAATTATAAACCAATACAATGAAGCAGAGCCGAAAGAGTAAACTTTAAAACCAAACATTTGGCCCCAAACACTATTTTTGAAACAAGTGAACATCTTGTCTAACATCCAGAGAGCATTTGGTAGAAAGGATATGAAAAAGCATGGCATCTTATTCCTTGCACATAATCTAAGCTCTCAGGAGTGTTGGAATATAAATCTAACTGCCGCCAATCAATAAAAAAACCACTGCGATACCGCGGGAGACTTCCGTAATATTTTTGTTTTATCTTAACTGGTGTCGTTTACTGCGCCGTCAACAAACCACTACTCGCGATATGGCAATATGGGTTTTACCCATTGCGATACCGCGGGGAACCATGGATTAAGCCACCACCGAGTAGATATTTCGTAATATGACATTTAATATTTAAGTTTTTATATTATTGTAAAGGACGCTTTATTAAATGCATTTTGACGGGAAAAAGTTAGGTAATTTGTATTAAATTTTTGTTGAGCCCTTTCTTCTGTGAAAAACTTTCGCATGATTTTTACCTTTTCATATATATGTATTTACTTTTGAATTTTTAATGTGAAGGGTGAGTATACAGAAAATTAACGAGCATCAGCTCTGTGTTGAAGAAATTAATATTTTTTAAAGTTTTATTTTTACTGTGAGAATTCCTCTGCCTCTGGCCTTCATGTGGTATCAGAGCAAGTTCGATTATCAGAGCCAATTTTATCAAAGCAGATTATCTGGGTAAATTTCCAAGATATATATACAATGCTTTAGTAGAGAATGGATTTCCAGAGCATACAATGCTTTAACACAAACAGAAAAAGACTTATTAAAAGACACAAAGAAGAAAGACTCAAAGACTTTATTTTATCTATTTCAAGTTGTACATGAGAGCATTTTTCCAAGGATTTCAGCAGCAACAAAGTCCAAACAAGCATGGTACATACTTCAAATAGCCTATCAAGGCATGGCAAAAGTTAAAACAGCAAAGCTACAAATGCTGAGAAGAGATTTTGAAACAATATGTATGAAGGATAATGAATCTGTAGATTCATTCTACACCCAAGTCATTGGGGTGGTTAATCAAATTAGGTCTCATGGAAAGAATCTGGAAGATACCAGAATTGTTGAAAAGATTTTAAGGAGTTTTTCCACAAAATTTCTACCAGTTGTAGTTGTTATAGAGGAGACAAAGAATCTCTCACAGTTCTCAGTTGATGAGCTGTATGCATCTCTAATTTCTCATGAACACAGGCTGAAAAGGTCAGTAGATACATCACTGGAGCATGCTTTCAAAATTGAGGCTTTAGTCAGTCAAGGAAGAGGTAGAGGTAGATCAAGAGGAAGAGGAAGAAACTCTTATAGAGGTGAAAGATACGGTCTATCAAGTTCAAGTGGAAGAGGCAGCAATCAAGGCTCAAGCCAAAACCCAACACAGAATCAGTCACAAAATCAAAGGTATGATAAATCTCAAGTCCAATGTCACTACTGTAAAAAATATGGGCATTATATGAATGAGTGTAGAAAGAAGTAGTATGATAATAATAGACAAAATGCAAATTTTTCAAGAGAAGGTCAAAATCAGAATTCAGATAAGAGCACAATGTTTTTAGCTTGTAATGTTGCTCAAGCAAATGAAAAAGATGTATGGTTTTTAGATTCAGGCTGTAGCAATCATATGACAGGGAATCTAGAAATGTTTTCAAGTTTAAATGAGAATGTAAAGTCTGATGTTACATTGGGTAATGACAACAAAGTGTCAGTCAAGGGAAAATGAGATGTCAATATTCTAACTAAACAGGGGAGAAAAAGTATATTTCAGATGTGTATTTTGTTCCTGGTCTGAAACATAACTTAATGAGTGTAGGGCAACTGGTTCAAAAAGGGTATAGAGTAACCTTCAAGAATGGTCTATGCACAATTTTAGACAAATACCCAAGCAACCAGCTTATTGCAAAAGTCAGAATGACAAACAACAAAATGTTTCCCTTAAAGATAAGGCCAGATTTGAATATAAATTATGCTCAAGCACAACACTTAATGAATTCACAAGTGGGTAGAGAAGAAACTACAGCAGTAGTGCAGACAATCTTTCAAGCTGAGATAAAAGATGAAAACTAGTTATGGCATCTGAGATTTGGGCAACTCAACTTTGGAGGTTTAAATTTACTTCATAGGAAAGGCATGGTCAAGGGACTAACTTTAATAGAAAAACCAGAAAGCGTATGTGAAGGGTGCATTTTAGGAAAACAACATAGAGAATCATTTCTAGCAGGAAAATCAACAAGAGCAAAAGCCCCTTTAGAAATTATACATTCAGATTTGTGTGGACCTATGCAAACACCTTCAATAGGTGGTAGTTTTTATTTTCTGACATTCATTGATGATTATTCAAGAAAAACATGGGTTTATTTTCTAAAGCAGAAAAATGAAATGTTTGATCTGTTTCGTCAGTTCAAGAATTTGGTTGAAAAACAAAGTGGTTATTATATCAAAGTGTTGAGAACATATAGAGGTGGTGAATATATTTCAAGAGAATTTTTTAATTTTTGTAAAGATCATGGAATTCACAAGCAATTCACAAATAGGTACACACCTCAACAAAATGGTGTAGCTGAAAGGAAAAATAGAACAATCATGGAAATGGCTAGAAGCATGTTCAAAGCCAAACAGTTGACAAATGAATATTGGGAAAAAGCAATATCTTGTGCAGCCTATATAATGAATAGGTGCCCAACAAAAAGTGTTATGAATATGGTACCTGAAGAAGCATGGACAGGAAGAAAACACAGTGTTACTCACATGAGAGTATTTGGATGTGTAGCATATGCACATGTGCCTGATGAATTGAGAATGAAGCTAGATAACAAAGGAGAAAAATGTATATTTGTTGGATACAGTGAAGAATCCAAAGCTTATAAGCTCTATAATCCAACAACAAAGAAAGTTATAATCAGCAAAGGTGTACAATTTGTAGAAGATGAAGCATGGGATGGAAGCATAGAGAAGAAAGTAAATATTTCAGCTAGTATACCTCAAGAGGAGAATGAAGTTTTAGCATCAACAAATATTTCAGCTATTGCGACTCCTACCACTCCCATTCAAGCTCAGCAAAGTAGTCCACAAGTGACACCATCATCGACTATAAGAATAGTGTCAACCATTCAAGGAAGTAGTCCAATAAGATGAGAACAAACACCATCTACAGCAGGACCATCGGGTCCACTTTCCACAAGTTCAAGTGATATGTCAAATCCTACATTGGCAAGTCCGAGAAGACAGAAAATCAGAAGCATAAGAGATATATATGAGCAAAATGAAGGTGAGAATAATTCAGATCAAATTTCTCTTTCTGCATTTTATTCTCAAATAAAAGATTCAGTTCATTTTGAAGATGCAGTCAAAGATGATAAATGGGTAAGTGCTATGGATGAAGAGATTGAAGCAATTGAAAAGAATCAGACATGGGATCTAGTCAGTCTTCCAAAAGACAAAGATGTCATTGGAGTGAAATGGATTTATAAAACCAAAATGAATGAAAAAGATGAAGTTCAGAAGCTTAAAGCAAGATTGGTTGTAAAGGGCTATTCACAACAGCCTAGAATTGATTACAATGAGACATTTGCACTTGTAGCATGATTGGATACTATAAGGATGATTTTAGCTTTAGTAGCTCAGAATAAGTGGTCTGTATCTCAAATGGATCTAAAGTCAGCTTTTTTAAATGGTTATTTAGAAGAAGTTTATGTGGATCAGCCACCTGGGTATGAAATTCTGGGTCAAGAAGACAAAGTTTACAAATTGAAAAAGGCACTATATGGATTGAAGCAAGCCCCAAGAGCTTGGTACAGTAGAATAAACAGTTATCTTTTGTTGAATGGATTTAATAGATGTAGCAGTGAGCCCACACTGTATACAAAAATGAATGAAGAAGGTGAAATACTGATAGTATGCTTATATGTTGATGGTTTAATTTTCACTGGCAATTTGTCAATTGATCTGTTCAAGGCAGACATGAAGAAAGAATTTGAAATGACAGACTTAGGTCTGATGAAGTATTTTTTGGGCATTGAAGTGAATCAAAATAAAAATGGTATTTTTATTTCACAGTCAAAATATGCAAATGTCATTTTGAAAAGGTTTAATATGATAAAGTGCAAACTAGCACGAACACCTATAGTGACAGGTTTGAAACTAAGCAAGGATGATAGAGGGTCTAATGTTGATCCAAATTTGTTTAAGAGGCTTGTTGGAAGTCTCATGTATCTCACAGCCACAAGGCCAGACATTATGTACGGAGTAAGTTTGATTTCTAGGTTTATGGAAACACCAAAAGACACCCATTGGAAAGCTGGGAAGATAATTTTAAGGTATGTAAGTGGAATAAGAAATTTTGGCATCAAGTATTCAAGTTCAGATGAGTTCAAACTCATAGGATACACACACAGTGACTGTGCTGGCAGCATTGATAACAGAAAAAACACATCTGGTTATGTATTTAATTTTGGGACAGGGGTTGTCTCATGGTCTTCAAAGAAGCAGCCAATAGTCTGTCTTTCATCAGCTGAAGCAGAATACGTGGCAGCCACAAGTGCAGCATGTCAAGCAGTCTGGATGAGAAATTTTTTGAAAGAATTGCAAAATGAACAAATGGAGGCAACAAAGATTTATATTGATACCAGGTATCACTTTATCAGGGAATTAATTAGCAATGGTGACATATTTTTAGACTTTTGCAGATTAGAAGAACAAAGTGCAGATATTTTCACAAAGGCACTGGGAAGAGATAATTTCATTTTTCAAAGAAACAGATTAGGCATGGTGGATAGTGTAATTATGTTTAAGGGGGAGTGTTGGAATATAAACCTAATTGCCGCCATCTCCGCCAGCTGTTGCCCGCAATATCACAATCAATAAAAAAACCATTGCGATACCACGGGAGACTTCCATAATATTTTTGTTTTATCTTAACCGCTGTTGTTTACCGCGCTGTCAACAAACCGCTGCCCGCGATATCGCAATATGGGTTTTACCCATTGCGACCGCTGCCCGCGATATCGCAATATGGGTTTTACCCATTGCGATACCAAACCATGGATTAAGCTGCCACCGCCAGTAGATATTTCGTAATACGACATTTAATATTTAAGTTTTTATCTTATTGTAAAGGACGCTTTATTAAATGCATTTTGACGGGAAAAAGTTAGTTAAGTAATTTGTATTAAATTTTTGTTGGGCCATCTCTTCTGTGAAAAAATTTCACGTGATTTTTACCTTTTCATATATATGTATTTACTTTTGAATTTTTAATGTGAAGGGTGAGCATACAGAAAATTAACGAGCAACAGCTCCGTGTTGAAGAAATTAATATTTTTTAAAGTTTTATTTTTACTGTGAGAATTCCTCTGCCTCCGGCCTTCAATGAGGAGAAATTTGGAACCCCACAAGAGCCTTAACCCATTTTCCATCTCTAAATATTTCTCTCCTTCAATAGACTTTACATCCATTGCTTTTGAATTTTCAACAAAACGATTAGATTTTGTGCAATGAAATGGTGGCTGCCATCAACCAGTGTATCACACAATCACTTTGCATATTGGAACACAAAATAAACCAATAATGAACCAGCACATAAGGACTTAATTTATTTACAATGATAAATTTTTCCATCTCTCAGATGATTTTCAAAATGGATTTTGCACTTTTTCCAAGAAAATTTCTTAATTTTTATTTCTCTCTAATTTCCACGAACAAGATGGCAATCTTCATAACTTTTATGACCATATGTTTTCTTGATATTAAAATGGACTGTATTCATCGAGTGATTTGTTTGTCTTTATCTTGCAGAGAAGCAACTATAAGAGCTGGAATAAGAAACATTTAAAGTGGTTGGCTTGCTGCTGCTATGAAGTAAATTGCATAGCACACTTGTATTGACATATTGGGTATAAGCAAAACCTATTTTTTGGTGGGTTTCAAAATATATAATTAATTATCAACATACCTAATTCTTCCTTTTACAAATTTTCTTTCCAAATATTCACTTTCCTCAATCATACAAACTTCATTAATGATGTTAGATTCTAACTTATGATGCGGCGCAGTGAATTTTGAGAGTGAAATATAGTTTGACCATCATGTAGCTGACTTGACCGTAGCCAAGCATATTTTGTCAATCTCTGAATGATGATAAACTGATTTAATGTATGTTTTGTTTTCTGTATCAATAGTCTGCATCACTTAACTGCCTTTAAAACCATTTTTGTATCAATAGTCTGCATCACTTAACTGCCTTTAAAACAATTGCATCTTCTTACTGCAGCATGACCATCTTGTCTCTACTCCCTGTTTTTTGTCTAATATTGTTTTACCATTGGCACTTGACACTTGTGCTTTCTTTTTTTTTCTAATAAAAAAACACGACCTCTGAAAATTTTATACATTGAAACTAAGATAAACAACTTCATATATCTAAAAGTTGCACTTTTCTCTGTCACATGTTTATTGTAATATTCCTCGACTTTCGTCTGCAGGGTGCAAGAATTATGGTGCATGGGCTTGATGCTTTCGAACATATGCTTTTGGTATATCAGGAACATATGGATTTGGCAATGGAAACTATCAGGAAATCTTTAGTATTATTGCAAAATGGGAAAGAAAGCAGCGAGTCACCCATTTCTTACTTGAGACAAGAATGCTCCCAAGATTCTTGTTGCAGGGACACATGCTGATATCATGTTTATTAGTATGGTGGATGGACAATCCAATGGCAAGGGGTGAGTGGTAATTCAGCTATAGGTAAGGTTCCCAGTGAGGGAATGATTATCATTTAATAAATTGCAAGAAAAATTGTTGATACTTCTCCTCCTCAGCTTAGATACACGTATCTTTGTATGTAATTGATACAGATATGATACTCTTGGATAAAACATGAATATCGCATCTGTAAATGAGCCTATACTTGAGCTGTATCTGATACATTGATGAAGCACCACATCTTTTGGTGCTGTGTCGGGTTTATGGCTTATGCATAGCATTCAAAATTTGTAACTTCTCTTAAAATTACACACATAAATCACTAAGGACACAAACATAGCATAACAAAAAATATATTATAAACTAAAATATAAAAACCAAATAATAAATATACTAATATAAATTAATATTTTATTAATTATGTTCTATACCCTAGATTGAAAACAATTGAATATATGTGTAGTTCTATAATTGTTGTATCTAGCTGTATCTGTATTAGGGGATCTTGAAAACTTGCCATATCTGTATCTGATATTGTATTTGTATATGGTACGACATCCATTTCCATACAATTGTGATTTTAAGTTTACCAACAATTGTGCAATAATATTTCTTAATATTATCCCATAGTGTGCAAGTCTACATGGAAACTATGTCAAAGGAAAAGGGTTCTCTTATTAAATCCTTTTCTCAAGAAAATTGTAATGCATTGCGCTAAACAATAGTCCACAAAGATTGGGCCCTTCTCTTCTAGAGGTTCAAGTTAAATTTTGCAAATATGATAGTTCCATATTGTATAGTTAAGTTAAAGCACAATTCTGCAAAATGAGATGAAAAATTTATTTTAGGAAATGGAGTTTTTTATGTAGAGAAGTTTATTGATTACAATGCTTAAATTGTTACCAAATAAAACTTGTCAAAGATTGTATGTTTCACTACAGATATTATAGCTACTTAATTTATAATCTCACACTTTATTTGCTTAGGATTCATATGACTGTTCCTTCAATGCTATTACTTACCATCTGGAAGAACCCTGTGATAATGCCATAGTCGAGCACAACAAAAATCAAATTAATTTGAAGGAGAATACAATATGATTTGTACTTGGCATTAGAGCATTGAGAAAATTTTACTAGGAAATGTAGATTATCGAGAATATTATGTATGCCATCCTGGCTTTACCAAGATATTGCATGCGGTATAGGTAACTCAGATACGGAACTATAGCTTCCTCGTCTGCCCCTTCCCTGTATTAAACTTCAGAGTCAAATCCTTGTAATTTGATTGCCTTCTTTACAGCCAATTTTTGTCTTTCTATATCAGAAGACCATTGATTTTTTATGAGAACAACTCCTATGTCTATGTATATTCCAAGGGCAAGGAAGATTTGATTAGATATCAGCAAAATCAATCACAAATCAAGAGGTAAGTCATTCTGGAAAACTGAGAAATGCTCTAACAATGCAATTTGAATTTTCCGGTGCAAGAGTTAAAAAGAAAAAGACGATCTTGAAGTCCTAACTTGGCTTGTATGCCTTGTGGGTGCATCATACTGCCCTGTGGAGAAAAGGGATTTTTTCCACATTACCTTTATATATGGTCGAAATCTTTTACCCCACAGAGCTTGAGCTCATAAAAAAGTGCACTCTGTTTACATCATGTTGCATATTCAAATTTCCATTGCATTTAACATATACATTTGGCACATCTATAAAGAGGGTGGAATTGCGCAGTATATGGAGGCCATGACTGGTCATGATGAGGGCTTGTCTCATAAGTTTGTCACCTCGTGGAAGGAGGGTAGGGTCACCATCGGTGGCATTTCCTTCAAAGTTTTTGAGGAGGTTATTACTAGAGTTACTGGGCTCCTGAACAGTGGTCGTACTTGGAAGAAAACTACGAAAGTTTCAGACTAGGTTAGTCTGAATTAGTTTTTTAGTGGAGATGAGAAACCTGTCAAGTTGCGAGGTGGCTTTGACCGCGAGGCACTGCCAGAGCCATGGGATAAAGTCTGTTTGGTGATCATGAAATATTTCACGCTGGAAGGAAGGTATGGGGTTTGCTATTATTACCACTTTAATTTCCTCAACCACCTTAGGAACCATCTGCATATTTCTATTACTTTCTTCCTGTATCATGCTCTTGACAACACTGTTGTGGAGTTTAATAAAGCCACTATTTCTAGAAAGAATTATACTATCCTTCACCAAGGCCTTATGTCTAGGGTTTACCATTTCCATATGGCGTTTTGCCCTGCTTAGCCTATCACTGTGCAAGAAGCCCCGTCTCTCCCTACTCTTGACGAAACCTCGGTTTCATCTACTCCCCCCTCTGCTAGTATTTTGGACACGCCGGGCCCAAGTAAGAAAAAATGCCTTAAGAATCCTGCTTTGAAAGCCCATCTCCATAGTGCTTCCCCTGTTTCGGGCCCAGGGGATACGGGTAGCGAAAGAAAACGGCTTGCTCCTACCCCGTGCCCTAAGGCTAAAGCCTCTAAGAAAGTTATAGTCTGCCATCAAATTGATTCTGACATTGAGATCACTGAAGAAGCTAACACCACCCGTCGATCTTTTAGACTGGTTTGTAAGCAGGACAAGGTCGGAAGCCTTAAGGAAGCCTCTGATTTGGACAAGGATCTTGAGAGTGACAGTGAAAGTCACAAGGAAATGGTGCCGAGAGGGGAAGGCCAGTCGGTGTCTGTGAATAGTGCTTCCCATGTGTCGGAAAGTTTAAAGAAGGGTCCTCCTGGTGACAATGTGCTGGAAGTTACCCCCTGGTCCTCTAATGCGGTTAAAGGAAAATCCCTCCTACAGGTAGACCACAAGGAAAAAGAATTGGCTTGGGAAGAAGTTGGTATGCTAAAGGGGAGATTGGAGAGGCTGGAAAAGAAGGTTCAGGAGGTGTCCCAATTTTCCCCAAGGATCATGCACAAGTCGGCCACCAGTCTTTGCTTGCTGCAGAAGGAAAAGTTTGCGAATAGTGCTGAAGATGATGCTGGTTTCAAGGAGCTGCTCGAGTTCCTCACGGCGGATTGGGCAATGGCTACTCATGATATGCCTGGTAGGAAGGAAAAGAATTAGGCCGCTGGGCCTGTTTGTACTTGTTTTTCTCTATGTCATGTTGTTTGTTTTTTCTTCTAAAACTTGGTAGACCCCTAGTGGTCTTTGGACTTAGTTCTTTTGTTACTTTTATTTTTGACGATGTGCTGTAGGTGATGGCTTTCTCTCTCCTGTCACTCTGCTGTTAGTGTGCTTTTACTAGATGGCCTTTGTGCCTTGTTCTTATGGGTCAGCACCCTTGTTTTGTTGCTTTTTAATTCAAAAACATATACTCCTTGTTTAGAAAGGACGATTTTCAACTAAGAATGTCCCAATGTATGTAGATTAAAGAACTTAAAAGAAAATCCCCATTGTTATGCAGGCCACTACGATAACCATGCTAGTTTGCTTTTTAATACAAATGATTTTAATGCTAGAAATATATTCATCTATGGAATGGACAGTGAGTTTTGCCTAAAATTAGTGACTATCCACTTTATTGCAATTTTTAAGTAGGGACTGTAAAATATATGGACATGCACTTCGATTCGATCTGTACAAAATGATAATCCTCTCCAACATGTATTTAATTACACCATTGTAAGTTGGGACTGGTAAAATGTGGATGTGCACTTCCATTAGGTCTGTCCTTGCTGATGTGAATTTATTTATACCATTGTAAGTTTAAATGTCCTTTAGCTAATAGATGTTCCTATTACACCTATTAGCACGCCCATTGCATCTTAGGCAGCAATTGCTACTTAATATTAATATATTTACTAGCCTATCTTTTCCTGTAGACTGCCAAGTTCAAAAAATGTGAAATGTTGTTGCATCCAAAAAGTAATATCACGTTGGAAGAATAAAAATGGTGAAAAGAGGGTAGAAACTACCTAGTGTAATCCCTAACATGATGAAAAACAAAACGAGGCCATCAGAAAAAGTGGCATGTTCTGGTGGAAGTCAAGCAGATTCCTCCTCCACTTAAGGATCTTAAGGATACGAGGTTCACATAGCCTATACTAAAGAAGCTTAAGTTGAAAGGGATGTTGCAGTTGACACCTATACAGTCAAAAGGTTTGCAGGTCATACCTTCTGGTTGTGATATGATCAAGTTTGCTTTTACTTGATTTGGGAAAACCATAATTTTTGTGTTGCCATAGATTATGGCGGTTTTCCAGGTAGAGATAATTTAAAGTAAATATTCTTTTAAGAAGTTTATAAATGTTGATAAACCCTTATTCGATAATGAATTTTCAATTTCATACTTATGGTTAAAATCCAATCCTACTTTCTACTGTAAGGGTCGGGAATTGCATACCTGTCGTCAATAATCTGTTTTTCTTTTCACACGGTTTCTTCAGAAGAATCTCTTTACTTTTTGGTTAATATCTGTAATTATGAACCGTAGTAAGCTTGAATTGTTTATCTTGTTCATTTCCCAATTTCTATATGTTTTTTCATTTCTTGATATGCAAATTTTGACTAAAAACGAGGTAGCATAGATCATTTTTACATTGTAGGAACTAGGAAGGGTTCACCTATGCATGCCTTGTTTTCTGCCTATAAAATATCAATGAGCAAGTTTATTTATCAGTATTGGGTTGGATTTCTTCACAAGAAGGCATAACTATGCAAGATAGATAAAACATTATTGTTCTAGCTAGTCTTTGTATCGACACTCCCCCCAAATATTTAGGTAATTTGCACGTCAGGGTCTTTTCACCCTGAGGCAGCCAATGCCAATTTAAACTTTAATGTTTTCTGTCATATTTTAAAATTCTATAGATCTACCTAGGAAATTTGTTCTCTTTCAATTAGTTTTTTTATTTTTAATTTTTAATTAAAGAAAGATCTAGTTTTTCCTTGAACATGAGAGCAACAACAATTGATAACTGTCAATTAAATTTGTCTTCCCCCATAAAGTTTCAAACAGTAGGAAGAAATTAACCCACGAATCTCTATTTTAAAAAATAGAGCAAGACATAACAATATCAAATAAGTGTCTCCTTAATTTCAACAATAAGGACGATAAGGGTGTAAATCAATGATAATAAATATAGATAAAGTTCTCTACAATCCATAATCTACACACAATTTAGGTTTTTTCCATTACATAAGTAGCAAACCTACATAAAACACAGCTTTGGTAAATCCTTACAGTAGCTACTGGAAATAGGCCCTAAGATTCGTGTTTTGTATATAAACGCAGCCTCAATTTTTCTAGAATTAATGAAAAAGGAAACAAGAATTAGGATCATTGGTTTTGGTTGCCTTATTTGCAAACCTCGGTAGAATGGGTGTTTTATATATTCCAACTGAAGCCCATTATCATCTGTTCGGGCTGTAGTTGAAGCAACGCAAAAATTGAGACCTTATAATTCAGAAAAAAAAGATGATAAAGGCTGAAAGGTTGGTGTGCATCTTTGTAAAATTTCAAAAGTTATATGATGTTACATTTTCCTTCATTTGATGTATTTGCTGAATCATGCTAGTTTTACTGCCTAAGCTTTGCAAATTTTCAAGCTTTTGGCAAGTCTAATATTTTTGGAATCAATGGATAAATTTAGATACACATAATGATGAAAATCATTACTTCAATGGTCGGCATAGGAGAGCATGTGAATTATGAGTGCAAAGTGATATGGGTTTGAGTCCATTGAATGTAACGTTTTTGACTAAGCATGTGAATTATGGGTGCAAAGTGATATGGGTTTGAATCCATTGAACGCAGTGTTTTTTTTGTAAGGTAAATGTTTTTGGCCGGAGTAATGAATTGGAACAAGTGGTTGTGACAAAGGGCTCCATACGTATTAAATTCAATATTGTGCAAATGATAATATTTTATGTCTAGAGGGAGGGTTTTCCTACCAAATAAGGTGCATACCTTTTGCCCCATCTATGTGGCTAGAATTTTTTAATTAAAACATTGGCGTTTACTAATTTTATCTTTTTATTTTTGAGATTTCATGACCCTTTTTGGACCAATGGGAGTGCAAACAATTTGAAGACATTGACATACCATTGGTGGAGATTAATAACCTTAGACAAGTATTAAAGGACAGATTTATTATGTTTAAGCAGGGAGGGGATGAGATTATTTGGAATGGATCAAAATCAGGCTGGTATAATGTGAGGGATGGCTATAAAATAGCTAACCAAAACCCAGTTACCTATCCAATTATGTTGGAATAGAGTGTGCATGCCAAAGGCTGGCATCTTCACATGGGCGGAATTGCAAGGTAGAATTTTGACAGCAGATTGGTTTAAAAGAATTGGATATTAGGGCCTTCAAGATGCTCACTATGTTACAATAGTGAGGAGAATGTCAACCATATGCTTCTAACATGCCCCTTTTCCCTTGAATGCTGGCGGTGGCTTTGTGCTAAACTTGGTTGGATATTAGCATTGCCAAATGATATACTCACACTATTCAAATTTTGGCCAATTCTTTTTTGGGACAGCTTGTGTGGAAATTTTTGGATCATTTCTCCTTCAATTTTGATATGGGAACTGTGGAAGGAGAGGAATAGGAGAGTATTCCAAGGGAAATCCATGGAGATAGAAATGCTTATGAATAAGATTGAAGCTGTTATTGTGGAAACAATGAACTCAAGAGTTCATGCCCAAAGCAACAAAACAAAATTTTATACAAGCTGGGATGACAATATGTTCAATAACTAGTTTGGTTTAAAAACTCCTCAAGTTATTGGGAAAGGGTGTCAATTCAACAAACAAAACAGAGCAAGTTGTAAATGGAGACTTCCAAATATTGGGTGGTTCAAACTGAATTTTGATGGAGCGTCCAAGGGAATCCAGGTCCATCAGGTGCTGGTGGTGTGATTCACTCTTGGCAAGGAAAAACTATTGCAAGATATTCAAAACCATTGGAGATTGATACAAACAACGTGGCAGAATTTAAGGTTCTAGTGTCAGGGCTATCCCTTTGCATAGAATTGAACTTGTCAAAAGTAGAAATTGAAGGGGATTCGGCTATTGTGGTAAATGCGATAAGAGCTAAGAAAGTGTTGAGCTGGAAATTACAATATTTACTAGATTTAGCAATAAATCTGATGGATAAGTTTGAAAATGTAATGGTTCACCATATTTATAGCGAAGGCAATACAATGGCAGATGCTTTGGCAAATATGGGAATTTAGTTACTGATTTGTAGTGTCAACAGTGGCCATGATTATGCTTGTTTTATCTTTTGTTGAGGCTTCATCCTTATACTTTTAATTTTAATACAATCTCGGCCCCTTATTTATCAAAATAAAAAAAGAATTCTTTTTAAAAGTTTACATTGATGTATAAGATATTATTTAAAAATAATTTTATGATTTTTAAAATAGATTATTGTTCCTATAGTACAATTAATCTTACACAATCTAATGATGTGTAGACAAAATTATTCAAAATAGTAATATGATAATTTTTATAAACAAAATTATTTAAAATAATAGTATGATATTTTTTATGAAAACAAGTAACATTCATAATTGTATTACTGAATGACCAACTCTTCTCTACTAACTATCTATGCAAAAAAATGTTTGTAATATTCTATAAGGAAATTTATATTCCATATAACTTGTTTTGAAAAAGATATGGGCAATAGAGAATCACATTTAAGAAAAACATTCACTTAATATTTGATTAAATTAGCATGAGAAAAATGTTATTTTTCATTACAATTTTCAAGATTCCGTGAACATTCATAATTAGATTATTGGATGACCAACTCTTCTCTACTAAAAACTTATGCAAAAAAAAAAAAAAAAGAGTCGCATTTAAGAAAAACATTCACACTCAATATTTGCTTAAATTTAGCACAAAGAAAATATTATTTTCCATTACAAATTTTCAAGATTTTTTTTAACCGTGCAAGTAATACTTATATTCTATTTTTAAAAGGATGGATACATATATTACAACTTATTATTTTCATATGTTTTTTAATTATACATCAATAATATCATTGTTTCTTTTTTAAGTATTTAACTATATTCTTTGATTACCAATATGGCAAGCTTTTATGATACAAACATAATTTTAATGAAGGTTAAAAAATAAAAATAACTAAAAACAATAAAAATAAAATGCAAATGGTGATTCAATGGCAGGGCGAATCCTTTTGCTGCGTATATCCCAAACACTACTTACCCTTTTTTAACCAATACTTCCTATACCAACATTTCGAACACTATAAATCCCCTGTGCTTGATCATTATGAAACACTGTAAAAGCTTATTTTTGGCTGTTCAATTATATAGTCATATTAGTATAGAAGTAATGATTAGGAATATTTGATAACAGCAAGTCACGTTTTTCAGTTCGTCCTTTTAGGAGATTCCTATGTACAGTGCAATCCATTCATAATTCAATGTCATCAAATTTATGTGATGCTTTAATAACGCACGCCTCCAATTAATTTTAAGCTCAAAGTTAAATAGAAGAATGGAGGTTAAAAATTGCAGAAAGCATGAATTCAACCTCATTCTGCAGTCAAGAAGTTTGAAACATGACTATCTCTTTTGAGACTTACAATAATTGTTGTCTAAGGTAAAATGGATACTATTATATTAATTAATCAAAATTCTGAGTGACTAGAAGTATTTCCAATAAAAATCTATTTGTGATTGAATCTCTTATTATCTTAAAGAGATCAATCATTTTCACCTTAAATGAATGATTAGAGTTACTAGTGGTGGAAGAAGATAATTAGCATAAAATAAATTATGGTTGTGACTTTGTTCTTTGAACCTTTTTTTTTTTTAATTTTCTAATTACAGTTTGAAATCTAAATAAGATTTCATATTGATTCAAAATAATTTATTATTTTCTAATTGTAGTTTGAAACCCGAATAAGATTTCATATTATTGCATTAGCATATAGAATTATGCTAAAATAGGAAAAATTAGAATAGACACAAAAATAAAACAATGAATGAAATTACTGGTATAGACCCAAAAAAATATATACATATTTAGTATCTTTGAACATTATAATGCCTTAACAAACCAAGGCATGAAATGGTTACTATCTTCTACATTTAAATAGCAGCACATTTTCCACGGGATTATTTATGTGTACTGGATAAATCTGTCAATTTAAAATTCCTCAAATCAATTGATTTCATTTAAAAACTAAAATAATTTCAAAAGATAAAATCGATACATTTAAATTAATTAATTGAAATTGGTTGTGTATGACTGATTAATTTAATTAATTTAAATTGGTTGTATTCAATCAGAAACTTATGACAGAAACATTATTTGATTCTATCATCTCTTACGATTATTCTCATATTGTTGAATATAGTTGTGCTTTGCAATGTAGAAAAGTAGATGAAAAAAGTGATGACTGCTTGAAAGCTAAAGTAATAGTGCATTATGTAATTACCCTCACAATTTATGGCTATCATTAGATGAGATTTTTTTTTATTTTTTTTTAAATTTAAATTCTTTATAAGATGTGTAAATGAGATACTTAATTTTTTTTAATAGAATTTTTTTTGTCTTTTATTAGTAATAATTCAATTTTTTTTATTTTAATTATTTAAAAAAAAAATTGTAAGGTATATGTGACTTTCTACATCTTTCAATTTAATTAGGATAGATCTAGATTGAAACAAGTGTGTATGGAGACACATTGAATACACATATAGATGTTGGAAATAGAAATATATAATTTTAGAAAAAAGACCTATTTACTAACATTGTTATCTAACAAATAAGAATTCTATTTTAGGAATTTATATTGATGCATAAAATATTATTTAAGATTACTTTTATGATTTTCAAAATAGATTATTTTGTTCCTTTACTACAATATGATAATAATAATATGATAATTTTTGTGAGAACAAGTAAACATTTATAATTATATTATTGGATGGTCAACTCTTCTCTACTAGTACCTATTCAAAAAAATGCTTGTGATTTTCTTTTAGACAATTTTATAATCCATATAACTTGCTTTGAAAAGGATAAACTAATAGAGAATCGCATGGAAAAAGAGATCCTCACTTAATATTTGCTTAAATTAACATGAGAAAATTGTTATTTTTCATTACAATTTTTCAAGATTTTTTAACATTCATAATTATAATATTGGATGAACAACTCTTCTCTACTAACTATTTATGCAAGATTTTTTAACATTCATAATTTTTTGAAATTTTTTGAATGAAAACGAAAGTATTACAAAGAATAAACTAAACATATATGCTTGGGTATAATTACAATAAAGGATGTTGGCAAGATATGAATAAAATACGTCCATGTTAATACTTTCTGTGACTGAAACCGCAAGTATTACAAAGAATAAGCTACACATATATGCTTGGGCATAATTACAATAAATCCCATGTCAATAATAATATATGAACAGAGAGTTGGACTACATCAAAACTCTCCTAACCAAATGGGATTGTTGCTTTCCCATTCAAAATCAATTCCGTTAAATATTGCACTCTATCTCTTCTGCATCAAAACAATCGATGTATGGTGGTTTTTCTTGAAAATATCATACCTCCACAAGATATTGGGTTGCAACTTTCCTCAGCTTCATCTGCCATATCATACCAACCTATCTGTGGATTAGTATGAATAGGTTCTGCATTAGATGGTATTGCAAAATTATTGAGTGTGTGATTGGTAGATGCGGCTACAAATGGGTTCCATCGAGAGATGGAAAAACACTAAAACCTCGATGCAGCGGGTCATTTCTAAGACACAGATCTTGATTCTTGGAATACTTCCTATACACTACTTACCCTTTTTTTTCCAATACTTCCTATACCAACATTTCTAACACTATAAATCCCCTGTGCTTTTATCATTACGAAAAACTGTAAAAGCTTATTTTTGGCTGTTCAATTATATAGTCGATGCCCAAGTCATACTAGTATAGAAGTAATGATGGGAATATTTGATAACAGAAAGTCACGGTTTTCAAGTTTGTCCTTATTTAGGAGATTCCATTAATAATTCAATGTCATCAAATGTATGTGATGTTTAATAAAGCAGGCCTCCAATTAATTTTAAGATTAAAGTTTAATAGAATAATGGAGGTTAAAAAATGCAGAAAGCATGAATTCAACCTCATTCTGCAGCCAAGATTGAGAGAGTTTGAAACATGAGTATCTCTTTTCAGACTTACAATAATTTTCGAAGATAAAATAGATACCATTACATTAATTAATCAAAATTCTGTGTGACTAGAAGTATTTTGAATAAAAATCTATTTATGATTGGATCTCTTATTATGAGACAAATCATTTTCTGGTAGAAGAAGAAAAGCTTAAAATAAATTATAGTTCTGACCTTGTTGTTTGAATCTAAATGATATGAATTCCAGATTAAATAAATTCAAGTTAATAAACAAATTCAAAATTAGTTAAGATTAATATTTGTGCTAAGTAAAATATTATTTTAATTAATTGATTTTTAAATAATTATTTAATGAAGGTCATGATGATTCTCAGATTAATGTTTTAAACTTCTGATTGTTAGATTAAATTGATTTATCTAAATTTTTGAGTTTACATAGGATATAAATATAGGTTAACAATAATTATTGTTAGATTAAAGTGATTTTTTGGCATTTGGGGGGAGACTAGACCTCATGACCTCTTGTCTACAATAGGATGCTTTAGCCAATCAAGCTAGCACCCCCACCCAAGTTTATATCTAAATTTTATTCTTGATGTTTTGATCAATTTATTTGCATGTGTAATTATTGTTGATATATATAAGAACAAACTAAGCCAAAATAAGTAATTCTATTTGTTAGGGTTCTAAATTGGTAACTAGTGGTGTACAAATGAGCCCGTATAGGAAAAGCTAAGAAATTAAATTTTGACTACTTTGATACCAAAAAAAACTTGCATTGTTTGATATAAGTAGCTAGATAAAACATAATTAAGATCTACCCAAAGTAAATAAGGTTAGAGTGTTACGGAAATTCGTGATGACACTTCCTACATACCCCCTTTAGGAAATTAGAGGCTTCATAGTTCACACACCAATATTAGAGGGATCTCATTCTCTCCTCTTATATGAGATCTTGGATCTAACCTTTAAACAATGACTATTCATTAGTATAAGCTATTAACTTTGTCCAATTAATTATAATAGCTTTCTATCAAGCATTGGATCTATACCAAACATTACCAATCATCAGTGTACAAACATACAAATATAGACAAGGGTCATATCATACCATAATCCCAAGATTACACATAATTGTCTTGGGCATACATCACATATAAACAAGGTGACTATATCATACTCATAATGATTACAACAATGAATAACTAACACACACACCATGCAAGTTCTACAATGACCGACTCATATACACATCATAAGTACAATAGTGACAAGCTCATATGTACATCACAAATACAATCATGATAGGCTCATATGCACATCATAAATACAATAATGACTAGATCATATGTGCATCACAAGTATAAAAATGAATAGATCAAGCGTACATCACATATATCCAATAGTAAAATCCCCATATTGGGCAATTTTTTTTCAATTTGCATTAACTACCAACTTAACCATTTGAACATATTCGATCTAAATTATAAGTATTAATTTCAATAGCTCTTCAATCTCCATGGTGGCATCAAATCATCATTTTCCATTATACGCTTGCAGAAAAGAGTGTTAAGGTTTAAAGGTTAAGATCTTTCCTAGACCTACAACCTAAACCTTGAGGGTTCATGATGACCCTGCCTACGTATCCCCTCATGGGAATAAGAGGCTTCGTAGTTTTCCCCACACTATTAGAGGGAGTTCATTCACTCCTCTTGCATGAGATATTTGATCTCACTTTTAACCCATGACTATTATTTAAGTACATGTAAGTTGTTAACTTAGCCAATTCTAATATAATGATAATAACTTTACCATCAAGTGTTGGGTTCATACCAAACATTAGTGTACAAAAAATCACAATATTCACAAGTGGCATATCATACCATAATCCCAAAGATCATACATAATGGTTGTCATGAGAATAACTCTATATACACAAGTTGACTAGCTCATACACAACACAAGTACAATAGTGTCTAAATCATACAAATATCACAAGTACAATGGTGATTAGCTGATATGTACATCACAAGTACACCATTGATTATCTCATATGTATATGAAATTTACATTAGTGGCTAGCTCAAACATGTTTTGTGAATACACAGTGAAAAGCTCCAACATACATCGCATATACATAGTGACAAGCTTCATCATACATCACAAATACACAATAAAAAGCTCCAACAAACATCACAAATACATAGTGATGACCTTCAACATACATCACATCCACAATGGTTGACTAAAACATTACATTGACTACCACATGTCCATAATGCATCCTAAATAGAAAGAATATCAGTGCATTGTGCACTACACTGTGGCTCCTATCCTTTCCTTTGGTATTCTACACCATTAGAAAAATGGGAATAGGATCTTGTGCATCCCATACTACACCACAGGTCCATCCACCATCCCAAGGGTTTCCCCAAGTAGTGAACCTAGCATTTTTACTTCAATCACCTATAGGCCATTGACGACAAGTTTCTCCACATAGGAAGAATTAGCTCTTGACATGTACCACCTTTATGACCCTAGTGATATTTTTAGCTATCGTCTTCACAAACCTAGGTAACACTGACATTGGTCATTTCCATGCCCTTAGTGACAACCAATGAACCCCCTCAATACAATGGTTAGCCCTAAATTACTATTACTAGCACAGATGGGTCCCTTCCTGTGCAACCATCACTATATCTTAATCATAAATAGGGTAGCTCAGAGAAACCTTCACCTCTATGAATTAGGTGGATGCCGACTAGTCCCTAACAATAGCCCAGACATTAGTCATTGGCACAGTCCAATGAATTCTTGTCACTGTTCAAATATCCTAGAGGTTCAATGTTGGGTGAGTCATACATAACATGAATCACAACCATAATCAGAAAATACATTGGCCTATACATAGAGACCTTTAGATATAGATTTAGTTTTCACAACACATAAAAGTCACATGGAACCAACATGAGATAGACTTACCCAACATATACATAAATATTGACTATATAGTACATAAGTCCCTTACTTCATTCTATTTACTATATAGAAGCATATTATGTGTTAAATACAAGTTATTAGGTTTTCTTTACTTGATCATACCCATTGGATACCCATTTCAGCCTCAAACTGAAGCTTATAGAGGAGGAAAGTGCAAACTAATTAGGAAGAACCCCAACCCTTGGAGTTATCCCCCTAAACCATCCCCTACATACTTGAGGTCATAGAGACATCCTTTACCCAAGGACCACCTATGTACCCACTTCCAAATAGATCAAAGTCACACATAGTTCTCCTTACAAGGTCTCTCAAGGAACCTACACTTGGGATTCCAACAGAAAAAAACCCCTTGTACAATTAATAAATAAGCCCGTAATATGGTTTTCTACCAATGGGGAATTAATTAAGCCTTAGCACTAATCATAATTTTCTTTCCAAATAGCTCAAGGTTCTATTCATATTAACCTTATCTTATTCAATATATATAAGTGGATTAGGATTTATCAAGAATATTGTTATCTAAGATATATCTCTCCAAATATAGAGATCCAACCATCACTAGGTACAAGGTTCTTAGGCAATACTAACTCATTCTAAACATGAGACATTGAGAAAGAGTATACATCTAGATAAGTAGTCAAAATATCGTTAAATATGCATAAATTATGTAGGAAGCCTTGTTAGGGGTTCATGTGAGGTTCCACCTTAATATAGATCTATAAATCCAATATCGTTTATGATATCCTCTTATATGAGGCACAAAATACATCAAGGCCTCATTAAATCCTTTTGAACTTTGATAGACATAGGTCATGTTAATAGAAAACTTGTGTTTTAAGCATAATCAATGTCTGAGTCACACCCAAGACAATTAGCAACAATATGCTCAACACATCTTCATTTATTGATATACACTCCATACTACTAGTAATAATAATATTCTTAGCCTTTGGGTTTAATTTACCTTATGGTGTAATTCATTATTCCTATAATAACTTAGCTCTCAAACTAAATAACTATTCATACATTCTATTTAAAATAAACCTAACCTTAATGGTCATCAGTAGGGTATCAAGAGATGCTACATAAGATTTATCTCATAACTCAATCTTGTCAGTTCATTTTCAAATTAACAATAGTTGTCTTCCATTTGGTATACAATTTGTATTACACTTCATTATAGATAGAATGACAATTTCAATATCAACGTTCTTGTACATTTAAGAGGTTGATATACAATATGTAGTCATACAAAATATGCATCTAGATATCAATGAATTATTAAAGTATCGAGTTTCAATATTGTAGGTATGTAAATAGTAAATCATAGATGTAGTACCATTTAAAAATGGGATCACCATTATTTATAATATAATGCAACTATGAGCCAAGGTTCATATTAATTGTATAATATTTTTGGTTTATATTACTAGGTTATCTTATGGTTAAATATTTGACCTAGAACTCTTTGCCATTTTATTTCCCTTAAAGTTCAAACATAAAGTTATTCAAATAGTCAAACCTTTATTATGGTGAGTTCTTGGTTAATAATTTGTTTAGAAAATATCATATAAGTTCATCTTCATGACAAAAGGGTTAGGTTGAATAACTGACAAAAAATTCTCTTGGTTTGCACAAATCATACTTATCATGGTACCAAGATAATATGACATAGGGGATACATAACTATGAAGTTAAATTGTTGTAATCCCAATCACCAAATCCAATAACTATACCCTCATGCAATCCATATAAGGTTTTATTTGTGCTAGTTCACAAGAATGACCATAAAATAAACCTTTACCTTCACTAACAACATAATAACACAATTTCACCTTTCCTAATAGCCTCATTATTAACTAAGCACCATTTTAATAGAATGCGAATGAAGAGAGCATTGATTAAATATACATACATCTCTATCTCATATTCTTGAATTTTTCTCTACCCTCTTTTATTAAAAAGATGCATCTAGAATGTTCGTTATATTTTGATTAGAGCTTGATTTCACTCAAATTATTCATGACACTAAATAAATTTGATTCATGTATATTTCTATTCATAGGATTCTAAATCAACACATTTCTATCCTACACTAAGGGTAACAAATAATTCAAGAGTGGAACATCAAATATAGACACCAAGTTTTGACATATATTTTTAGGACCATGTGAAGAAATAATGGACACAAATTTTTTATTCAATTATATATACCATCTATAGGTATAGGAACATTTTTTCATCATGAAATTAGTTCAGCTATATAGTTAGCAAAGAGAAGAAACAAGCTCACACTATCTCATGATGATTTTGGACTGGTTATCAAAGGAATTTCAATTTTACTAAACAATGTATGGAAAAGAGGTTCATGCAAATGTTCTACAAACAACAATCCAAGTGATACAATAATTTAAATACCCATTGCAAGGGGTAACATGAGACTCCCCAAAGGGAAGACCATCAACACATGAGGTGGGAATAGGAGGACAAACAAGTGAATAATAGCCAGCATCCATGATAGATCCTTGGGGAAAAGCCAAGTTAGTTGAAGGAATATGATGTTACCCCCATTTTTGGTCCCTTAAAATTTTTGAACATTCCCTTGTCATTTAGTCCTATTGAAATTCAACCTTAACATTAGGTATATAATTGATTTTAACTTCATCACTAGATATAAACAAGAGGTAGCAACGTATCTATAGTTTGAGGGTGCCTAAATTACATTTGGTTTTAGATTCAAAGTTGATTACAAAGTCTAATATGCATACCACAACAGTGTCTCCACATGATTCAAGATTTCTTGAGCATAACATCTTGAAGACAATAGGATCATTCAAGTTTTGATAATGATTCATGGTTTGATGGACAAAATAATGTGAATTATTGGTATACCTCTATTTTACTTGCAAGATAGCAGGTTAGGAACATATAGCAATATTATTGGTGCTGATAGCATTCAGAACAACTATATACTTGGCCTTGAGACATATTATGTTTCTTTCCTCATGGGGTGTTGATATTTTTAAAGGTATTCAATGTATTTGATGCATGAAGTGGACCCCAGCCTATCTATGATTACCTCGACTGCAACTTTATAAGGAAAATTTGATGGTCCTTTGTGAACCTTTGCAAGGTATGAATAGCATATCATGACCAAGTTCACACTATAAAAAGAAGTAACACAAAAGGAGCAATATGATAATCATAATGGTATTCAGAATAGGCTTATTTTTCTGAGCCTTAATGTCGTGGAGTGAGAAGCTTAAGACGCTAATATCTGATGTTAAACTTTTTATCTTCCATGGAGATCTACCATATAATAAAAGAGATTCAGATGCTTCAACCCCTAAACTAGTATGTGATCTGTGGAATGTTGTTATGGGAAATCTACATAGGCTTGATCCCAATCAAATAATATTCATGGAGAAGGTACTCTTGATGTAGATTTTGGTTGACCAATTGAAATAAGAGCTAGAAAAGGCTCTCAGACGAGATGTTTGAAGGTTATGTGAACTATCAATAATACTGCTACATTAACTAGT
Source organism: Sequoia sempervirens (assembly GCA_007258455.2). Taxonomy (NCBI): domain Eukaryota; kingdom Viridiplantae; phylum Streptophyta; class Pinopsida; order Cupressales; family Cupressaceae; genus Sequoia; species Sequoia sempervirens. Next base: position 454,892,899 of record VDFB02193867.1, read on the forward strand.
TTTGAAACCATTCTTAACCCTCATTTCTATTGTGAAAATTCAATAAAGTTTATGCCTACATGGTTAGATGAAACACCTAAAAGGCCACATGGATAGGCCTTTGCAATGGTTATTGAAACCATTAAAATTTTCAAAACACATGACATAAATTTTATCATAGATACTTGAGAGTCTACATTGTATTCCAATGGAACTCATGTAAGATCCAACACCAATCACAATAAGAGTTGTGGATGATGGGCTTAAAGAGAGAGTGATAATGTCAATATTGTAGCGCATAAAATCATCAAAGTTTATGATTAGCTCAATTCTCAACCAATAGTTTCATGGTGTAGGAAAGGTAAATGGCATCGAATCTATCATAAAGTTGAATTGATTGAAGAGCACTCTAAGGAATATGTTTTCCAAACATGAAGGCAACATTTCTGCTCTTAATCCAAACAAACCTCTAGTTCTTAAAATGCTTCTTGGCCTCATCAGTGTTCATGCTCCATACAGGAATTACCCACTGTAGTGAAGGATCATCTTATGACTTTCCTATCCTCCCAATTGATCAGCGTACTTAATGTTAATCCTGGTGGTGCCATGCATATCATAGTAGGTGATGGAAGAAGTCATGATTTTTTTTTTTTATGTATTTGATTACTCTCTTTGGTGATGAACATTGTCATGAAGGAGAATACATGTACATACCAATTCAATTCATGTGAATCACCATGATGTGTTAGCTGGATAATTTGATGAATTTTGTTAGGGTAGCATCGGTTTTGAAAATGATCATAAGAAGAACATGAGGAAAGACTATTGTGTAGGAGGATAAGTGAAAAATATCCACAAAAGACTAAATGGATGTGCTACCTCAGCAAAAAACATATACCCCCTTGGGCATTTCATTCTATATGTTTTAAATAGCATTTAAAATGATTCACTAAAGAAGTAGTTACAAGGAGATGGTGCTATGGATTAAAAATCAAGGGAAAGGCTTAGATAGAAAATAAAGAATGGGAAATGTGAAAAGGAAAAAGGAAGTTGAAAGGCTCTCCATAAAAAGGGAGCAGTATAGAACACCAAGTGTCAGTTACGTGAAGCTAAACAGGGGCTCATTTAGGGAAATCTATAAATGTGTAATTTATAAACATTGAGGCTATATTTGCTATCTTTCCTCATCTAGGAGCCTCTATGAGGGCTAGGGGGAGGAGATCAAGTTTATTTTCTAAGAATGAAATTACTATCTATCTTTGTGCATATAGTTTATTTTTTTATTCAAGGGATAAACGCTTTTGATCAGAGCTATGAACCGGATACAACCATTCAACAATAACACCCCAACGGGGTTTGAAACTTGGTGGCAAGAACAACAATGCCACCTATAAACCATCATACCATGCCAATATAGGCATTGTGCATACAGTCTATGAAGATAATTGATGTTATTAAATATTTGTGTTTGAGAGTATCTTAATGTAGTACTTTATCTTTGTATAGATGATGCAGTTTTCTTCATAATTAATTTCATTTCTCAAAAGGTATTGAGAGCATAGTTTGTTTCTTAAGTAATTTAAATTGATCTTTGTGCTAGTTTTCTATAATCTATATCTTGCATCTGATATTGGGATTCTTCCTGATATTGGGTTTAGCCTTTTATGCTTTCTAGTTAAAAGCAAACATCATTTTTATTTCCCATTCTTTCAATTCATTGGAGATCATAAGACGGACTTGTACCTCTAAAATTCAGAAGATCGCTAATTCAATAGTGATCTATGGAGTTGTTAGTAACTAATTTGTCTTCATTTCTACGCATATTTGAGTTATTTATTTGATTACTTGAAGAGGGCAATCTATTTACTAATAGATTTTTGGTGACTCTGCTGAGGAAAGAATCAAAGTTTCAGTGTTTTCAAGTGTTTTTCTTTTCTTAGAAATCTGAAATTACGTTTTCAAAATGGAGGTTGGCACTTTGTTGTTTGGGATCTACCCATAAATTATTTTTGGTAAAAGACCCTGCCATTCTTTTTATAAATCTACATTATGCGTTGGTTTGGACCTTTACCATTTCCACGATATTCAAATTTTCCAACAGGTTCAAGAAAGAATTTTTCAAAATTTAATGGACAAAACTCATAGGTTGTAGATGATCACATTCAAGCCTTCATAGTAGCTTGTGGTGTTTTGGGGGTAAGAGAAGAAAATATTTTGTTAGACTTTTTGTTGAATCTCTCATTGGAGTTGTTGTTGTTTGGTTTCTATGTTTAGAAGATGGATGTATTACTAACTGGGATAGTATGGAAAAGAAGTTTCTTGGAAGATATAAACCAACAATGGATGCTTGTTCACTTTCATCTCAATTTCTCAACATAAAAAAGAAAGATGGTTAATCTATAAGGGAGTTTGTAGAATAGTTTGATAGATATCTACAAAAAATTCCTCATAATCTTTAGCCAAGTAAAGAGCTGCAAATAACAATGTTTTCATTCGAGCATTACATCCCGATGTTTGATTCCTCTTGAAGCAAAGTAAGGTAAGTGATCTTGAAATTGCAAAACAAGAAGCTATTAATATTGAAGATGATTTTATTTTGTCTGGGGTGTGGAACAAAGATAAAGTTGAAAGGTTTGCACAAAATGGTATGGTTCAAAGGCATAAAACTTCAAAGTTTCAAAAAATGAATTCATCAAATGTCTTTTTCCTTATAGCTGAATGTTCCAATCTCACAATTTTTTATCAATTTTTTTTTTTTTTTTTTGAAAAATGAAGTAGGTGATGTGAGGACTGAATCTTTTGATGCTAAAATTTATAATATTAACTATGAGATAGATGAATATGATTTTGATTCTTCAAATTATGAGGAAGATTAAGCTCTCCTTGTAAACAATCGGTAGGTATGAAATCTTCTACTTTGGCTACGACAAATTCTAAAGATTCATCTACTGTTAAAGATAGTCCAAAATTAAACAAAAGTGAACAATTGTTAATGCCTCCTTGTGCTCTAGAAATTGAAACTTTCATATTTGAAAGCATTGATGTAAACTTATCAGATGATTTGGTTAATGTGAACATGGAAGTTCAATTTAAAAAAAAAAGATCTTAGCAAATTATCAAAAACATAGGTTTTCACTTTTGAAGATGTTCATGTACACTGTGCAGTTGAAGGTGAAAATAAAAATCAGCTTCAAGAGGTAGGTGAATCATCAAACATTCTTTCTTTTCACATGCAGCCTGAATATGAAAATTCCCAATTCATCGATGAGGTCCATAAAGATAAAATAACAGATAATGAGGTACTAAATTATCCCATTCTTGAATCTTTCTATTTTGAAGAGAATATTAGTTCAAGTTGTTCCAGCCATTTGTTTGAATCAATGTATGGGATGGATAAAAATAAAAAAGAAGCTAGGTAATTGAATCAATATATGAATGTGACAAATTTGTTAAAGTATGTGCTACAAATTGGGTCCCAAATTTTTTAAATGATGCAATTATTCCCACACATAGCAACCAAGAAGTCTCCTTACCTCATGATTTGTATGTGGGATGTTCAATTTGAGGGTTATTTTCTTTTTGTTTAGAAAATCAATTATAAAGCAATATTAAATTTGATGTGGTACAAGCAGATTTTGGTGACCCTATGCAAGGCAGTGACAATGTGAATCATTTAGTTATAGAGGCCTACAATAAAGAGTGGCTTATTGAGCATCAAATTTTATTCAAAAAAAATTCACAAGATGTTTGTGTTATCATTTTGATGGAAACAATCATGATTTGGTAGTTGGTTGTGCGGACAATTTTCAGTCACCCAACATCGTTTCACACAGGCAGCTACTTCTCCCAGCTTGTTAATGGATTTGTATGATCAACTTGGAGGCCATTTGAGGTAAGGTCTTCCTACCATGTACATAATAGGAGTTTTTGTTGTGCTGATAGTTTAGGTGCTTTCTTGTCCCACTTTATTCCATTTTTGGATTGCTCTTGCTCTATCTCCTCCATGATCTTTGACTCTGGCCCAATGGAATTAGCATCGATCTATACCAGAGATGCTAGAGTTCTCTACTATAGAAAATACATTCCCCAGACAGAGCCACTGATATCCCCATTTTTGGTCCCTAAATTTTTTTGAACTTTCCCTTGTTATTTAGTCCCATTGAAATTCAATCTTAACATCTAGTATATCATTGATTTTAAATTCATCACTAGATATAAACAAGAGGCAACAATGTATCTACAGTTTCAAGTTGGCCATATTACATTTGGTTTCAAATTCAAATTTGATTACAAATTTTGATACGCATACCACAATAGTGTCTCCACATGATTCAAGATTTCTCGAGTAGCATCTTGAAGACAATAGGATAATTTGAGTTTTGATAATGATTCATTGTTTGACAGAAAAAATAATGTGAATTATTGGTATACCTTTGTTTCAGTTGCAAGATAGTAGGTTAGGAGCATATAGCAATATTATTGTTGCTGATAATATTTAGAACGACTATACACTTGGCCTCAAGTTGTATCGAGTTTCTTTCCTCGCGGGGTGTTGATCTTTTTAAATGTATTCAATGTATTGGATGCATGAAGTGTACCTGAGCCTATATGTGCTTACCTCGACTACAACTTCATGAGGAAATTTTGATGGTCCTTTGTTAACCTTTGCAAGGCATGAACCGCCATATCAAGACCAAGTTCGCACTATGGAAGGAAGTAACGCAAAAGGAGCAATATGATAATTATAATGGAATTCAGAATAGGATTATTTGTATGAGCCTTAATGTCGTGGAGTGAGAAGCTTACAAGGTTAATATCTGATGTTAAACTTTTTATCTTGCATGAAGATCTACCAATAATAAAAGACATTCAGATGCTTGATCCCCCAAACTAGTATGTGATCCATGGAATGTTGTTATGGGAAATCTACGTAGGCACAATCCCAATCAAATATTTTTCATGGATAAGGCACTCTTGATGTAGATTTTGGTTGACAGATTGAAATAAGATTTGGCAAAGGCTCTCAGGTCGGATGTTTGAAGGTTATGTGAACTATCAATAAAACTACTACATTATAAAGGAAAAGTTTGAAAAGTCATTAGTACGTTTTATTGAGGCGGCGATGTTTTTAAGTGGTTTTGAAACAATTCTTAACCCCAAATTCCATTGTTAAAAGTCACTAAAGTGCCACTTGCATGATTAGATGAAACACCTAAAAGGTCGCCTGGATAGGCTGTTGCAATGGTTATTGAAACCATTAAAATTTTTGACACACATAACATAACTTTTATCATAGATACCATAGTCTGCATTGTATGCCAATGGAGCTCATGTAAGAGACAACACTAATAATAGTAAGATTTTTGGATGATGGGCTTAACGAGAGAACAATAATGTCAATACATAGTAGCATAGAAAATTGACAAAGTTTATGATTAGCTCGATTCTCAGGCAACAATTTCGTGAAGGTGTAGGAAAGGTAAATGACATCAAATCTATCATATAAAGCCAAATTGATTGAAGAGCACTCTAAGAAATATGTTTTCCAAACATGAAGGTAACATTTCTGCTCTTAATTCAAACAAACCTCAGGGTTCATTTCTTAAAATGCTTCTTGGCCTCATCAGTGTTCATGCTCCATATAGGAATTAACCAACACAGTGAAGGATTTGCTTATGACTTTCCTATCCTCCCAATTGGTCAGAGTACATAATGTTAATCCTGGTGGTGCCATTCATATCATAGTGGGTGATGGAAGAAATTATGAGAGTTTTGTTTTTTATGTATTTGATTACTCTCTTTGGTCAATGGAAATTGTCACATGAAGGAGAATACACGTACATACCAATTCGATTCATGTGAATCACCATGATGTGTTGGCTGGAAGATTTGATGATTCAGGTCAAGGTCGCATTGTTTTTGAAAATGATCATAAGAACATGTGGAAAGACTATCGTGTAGGAGGAGGATAATTGAAAAATATCCACCAAATACTAAATGGATGTGTCACCTAAGCATAAACTATATACCCCCTTCGGCATTTCATTCTATATGTTTTAAATAGAATTTAAAATGATTCACTAAAGAAGCGGTTATAAGGAGATTGTGTTGTGGATTAAAAAGAAATTGAAAGGCTCAAATAGAAACGAAAGGATGGGAAACGTGAAAAGGAAAAAAGAAGTTGAAAGGATCTCCATAAAAAGGGAGTAGTATAGAATACCAAGAGTCAGTTACATGAAGCTGAATAGGGGCTCATTTAGAGAAATCTATAAATGTGTAATCTAAAAACATTGAGGGGATCTTTGCTATTTTTTCTCATCTCGGAGCCTCTATGAGGGCTAGGAGAAGGAGATCAAATTTATTTTCTAAGAATGAAATTACTGTTTGTCTTTGTGCATATAGTTTATGGAGATAATTGATGTTCTTAAATCTTTGTGTTTGAGAGTATCTTACTGCAGTACTTTATCTTTGTATAGATGATGTAGTTTTCTTCATAATTAATTTCATTTCTTAGAAGTTATTGAGAGCATACTTTGTTTCTTAAGTAATTTAGATTGGTCTTTGTGCCAGTTTTCTATAATCTATATCTCACATCTAATATCCAGATTCTTCCTAATATTGGGATCAACCTTTTTTGCTTTTTGGTTAAAAGAAAACATCATTTTTATTTCTTGTTCTTTCAATTCATTGAAGATCATAAGATAGAGTTATACCTCTAAAATTTAGAGGAAGATCGCTAATTCTATAGCAATCTTCAGGGCTATTAGTAACTGATTTGTCTTCATTGTTGAGCATATTTGAGTCATTTATCTGATTATTTGAAGAGGACAATCTGTTTGATTGCATAGGAGAAGCACACTTGGGAGGAGAAACACCAACATGCAACTCTAGACAAACCAAATCTATGGCAAGAGCAAGGAACTCTTCAGAAGCTTGGGATGATGCATCCTCAAAAGATGTAGAAGTCAAAAAAATCAAAAGATCACCATTAGCATTCTTCAACAAATTAAAAATAATTTTTATTGATATACTCTTCATTAATATATTTTTTCACTTAAAAACAAATTAAAGTAAGAAAAGCCTAATTTTTATATAATTTTTCATAAAATTCAACAACTTAATCAATCAAATGTGATTGGAATAGAAAATATTCATATTGGTAAATCAAGTTGTGGCTTATGAATCAAATTAGAATCAAAGAATGGTTTTTGTGTCATTCTCAATATGATTTATAAGTGGCATGTCTCTATAGGTGTAGTGTCGAAAAATGTTGTTGGTGGCATTTTCATACTTGTTTGGGTCATCCTTGTAAAATTGATCTTAATGATTCCTTGACTTAGTGTTGTAATGTGTTTCACACACTCACATTAGGTCTTCGGCCCTTGTAAACTAAATAAACTTAATTATACCTTATTTATAGTGTTGTAAACTATTGTAATTCACTTTCACACTTTTCTAGGGTTTTCATAAATAACTAGGCTTCTTTATGCTTTAATTGGGCCTATTTTGCACTCACAAGCCTTAATTTATGCATCTTTTCCAGGATAATCTTGACATAAGTCAATATATAATCATAATTCGGGAGTTTTTAGGTTGTGTGGCCCAAATTTAGTGATCTGGGACCCATATGCCACCTTGGGTGTATGAGTCCCACCTAGGGTTTTGGGTCCCGATCTGCATTTTACACCTTTCTAAGCATTTTTGAAATTGGTCCCATAATTTATTGCTAATGGGACTCATACACCACCTTGTGCATATGAGTCTCGTGTGGCCCAAAATTAAATTAAATTCAAATTATTCGTGGGATTTTATCCTCCTACATTTGATGTCAGCTTGCAGTGTTGTAATTTTGAGAAATTTGGCATAATTAAGTATAAATACAAGGTTCCTTCACTCATTTTTCACCCAACAACCTAAGCATTCAAGAGATCATCCTAAGCCTTCAAATTGGAGTTTACAAGTGTTTACAAGAGTATTCAAGAGTCTTCAAGGACTGATTATCAAGTGAATTAGAGCATCATTCAAGTATCAAGCATCATGTCAAAGTCTTCATTCATCATGTTTGTTTTTGAGCTAAAAATTGTGATGTAGGGTTTCATGATCCAAGCTAGCATTCAATTAAATATTTTTCACATTTAAGCAAGACTCAAGATATTTCTGACAAATAATTTATTGCCTAGAGATTAGCCTCGAGCTTGCTTTGGTATTTGGCTTAGACATGCCAATCCTAAGAAGTCATCGCAAAAAATGTGTTTGACAACTTACCTTGTTTTTCTAGACTTCGTGCATGTGGCTGATGACTTTATTTTTAGCCAAAATTGATGAAACGAAAAGGGTTTGTAGAGCAGACTCTCAGATTTCCACCAATATATATTATTATTTACTTTGAATTTAATAAATAATTATTATTCATTTTCTATTAGAATTATGACTAAAGTCCTGATTGATAGGCTAATTGAAAAACATCTATAACTTTCAAATAGTATCATATTTTTTGAATACAAAATATGTGTCACATTCTATGCTTTGCATACTATAGGATTAAAAAAAAAATGAATTTCAAAGTTTTGACCAAGTTAAGGTGGTTAGAAATACAAGTTTTTATATTTTTTAAAAGTTGTAATAAAAAATAATAATTAATTATTTATTTGGAAAAAAATTACAAAAAAATATGTATCACATCTATACATGAGTCCTCTACTTATATCTAAAATATTATAAAAAAATATTATCATTTTATTGTGGTTAGGGTGGTCAGACAGGCACCTACTTTTTATTTTTCCCAAATTTAAGTACTACTACATTGAAATTTCAAATTTTCACCAAATAGACTTTTAAAAAACTTAGTAGTTTAGAAACTACATTCAATTTTCCACAGATTCTATTCTTATATATTTTTGAAATAATATAGATAACTTATTCAAATTTTTATGTCAAGTTGCCTAACTCTAATTTTTTTGAATTTTCATTGCCACTTAAGAGCCTATTTTTTCCATGATGATCCTGCACATACCCATCTACTGGTTGGGAAAAAATGAAAAGTTGTCAAAGATACAACATCCTTAGAGCAATGAAATTGATTCTTAGGACCTAGGGGTTTGGTGAATTAATAAGGCCACTTAAAAAAGCATACCTTACTTTACCATTGTTCTCATAAGCCTTGATCTTCATCATCAATTTTTGGACCACTAGCTAGCATAGTATATCTAGTCTCAACAAACTTCCAAACTCCAAATCCAAGAGATACTAGGAAACCTTCTATCCTTGTCTTCCAAAAACCATAATTCAATCCATCAAACAAAGGAACATCCCTCTTGTGTTCCATCCCAGATCTACCTCAAGAGGTTAATCTTTCTTCATAGGAACCCTACTCTAGTACCAATTATTGAATGCACATAATACAACTAAGAAGGGGGGTGAATTAGTTGTACAATAAAACATCCAAACCCCTCATAAACATTTAGATCCACAACAACTTAATTAACTCTTAATCTATTAGAATGATTTAGCATGAAATAAAATACTAGAAACTAAAACAAATCAACACCATGCACAATAGAACACCAAATTTACGTGGAAAACCAAAGAAGGTAAAAGACACAATGAGGATTATAGCTCACAATATAAATTAATTGCAACATCGAATACAAACTTCTCACTGTTGGAGGGCTCACTATCAAAGGCTTGTTTCTATATTATAGAAAAGAAGAAAGAATACTGTTATAATGAGAAATCTATCTCAATGCAACAGAAAAGATGCACCACAGCATCACCAACAAATTTTTAGTCTCTCTAAGTATGGTGGACACCTTCTGCTCACTGCTTCAAGTAGTCTAACTCATTAATCTCACACTACACTTCAAAAATTCAAACTTCACAACATAATTATACATCAATTTAACACTTATTTATACCATATTCAATTATGAAAACTTTTCCAAAGGTTGGTTATGCACCTCAACCATGAAAATTTAAATTAGGTTGACACTAAACATTCCCACATGGTAGAAAGGAATGAAATCGAACCACACCACATCTTAACTTGGACCCAAATCATACATACACACCCCCACCACGCTTTGGAAAAAATGGAAGCAAATCCATAATTAGTGTAAACACCCAAGGTCAGTTGAACTAATATAAAAACCATTAACATTTAAGTACATTCTTCCTCAAATCCAAAGATGAATCATAGACCACACACAACACTTGAATACAATATGTAATATTTCACAAACACCTTGAAATAAAAAAATCCTTCACAAAAAATTTCATTCGAAGAATGTACACACCTAGTTCACTCAGACAAAATTCCATATACTATAACTCAATAAATCACCTTGCAAAGCACCAACCCATGATTTTTTTTTACTATAGGTATATATATTCATTATCAACACACTTCCAGAACTGTGAGACTAGAAACCTGACTATGAAGAAATGTAGAGAAAAACAATTTCCCCTAGACACCACTAAAACATAGTTCACACACCAGAGAACATAATTTCTTCTACATAACGATCTAGACCAAGAAATTATAGATAAAGAATCTCTAAACATGTTTGACCAACATATTTGAACCACACACGTAGATCTTCAATACAAAAAAAATGTAGAGAAATAAAATAGAACACCTCTACAACACATTATTTCCTTTTTTATTCAAGCTTTCTCAAAAGCTCTAAGAAACCAAGAATCAAAGAAATATACTTGCCATCTTCAATACTTCCTCATCATCACTAAATCAACAACATCCAAAAACTTATCAAAGCAACACTAGAGTTTGACACTAGTAGCACTTACTAATGACAACATAATGAAACTAGTCAAAGCATCAACACAACTACTCAATCATTACCATTTGACATCAATGAAAACATAAAGGACTTCCTCTATTTCAATGGAATTCTTATATAGGAATATATTAAATAAGAGGAAAATAGAGTATGATATATAATTATCTTCTTAAGAGGACATTTACACTTTCCATATTTTTATAAAGTATGTACTTTTGGGTTTCCTTGAATAATTTTTAGGAGGCCTCAACATGCAAAATTGTTAATTAAAATAAATATTAAATGTGAGTTACGAAAATTTTAGTAATGAATGTTTAGATCTTGAATGGAACAAATGGAAAAGAAAAATATATAAAAATTCATTTTCACATTTGAATTATCATATCAAAAGAAACTGATAATGAGGATCTACCAAAATTGAATAAACTTCAAAAGAAACTCTTACATGTATGCTAGCTACAATAGGCACCTTTTAAATTCAAACCATGTTACTTGCCTTTCCTCCACCTCATATGTTCAAAGTATATATCAAGGAAAAGAAAAAAATGTTCATTTCTAAAATTTAGATGGTTCTAAAAAAAGAATAACTATATCATACCTCTGATCTATCCTTTTATAACAATTAAAACAAAAATATAAAATATAAATTACAAAAAAATTAGTAAGTAATTAAATATTGGGATAATTGTTCTTCTTCTTCATCATATTTCTTGAAAGAATGGGTCACATATGTAGCACTTTGGAAAGGATCCTATTGAAATCATACACATATATGACCTTATCAATCGTTTGGACCCACTTTTTGATCTAAAATGGATTAGATATGTTAGTAAGGTTGGCTAAAATTTCTTGTAAGACATATTATTAAAGAATTATCAATGAAAAGACAATCATAGGACTCATTTGCCTAAGGAAAAGACCCAAAATAAAGTTACAAGGAACTTCATAAGTCAAAAATGGTAAAGCAATTCAACCTGGTCAAAGGAGATAGGTACTAAAAAAATGATCAAAAAATAAATTATTCATTCTTTCTACCCTAGCCAAAAATATCATACAATTTTAATTGTAGCCAAAAACATAATTGATAAATCTAATATACAAGGTAGTATTTTTTGTAGTTGAAACCATTTGTAATGAGACAAACCAACAAACTTGTGGTCAAAGGAGAAGCTAGATTGTTTGGAATTCCATATATTGGTGTTTTCATACAGTTGGGCTTACTTAAAAATATATTTTATGTCTCTTGAACTATATTAAACACAAGGGTCAATGCAGGATCATGGGGGTCTGAGCTAGGCCCTCAAGTGGCAATTAAAATTTAGAAAAAATAGAGTTATGCAACTTGACATACAAATTTTAATAGATTATTAACATAATTCAGAAAATAAGTAAGAATAAAATTTATAGAAAATTGAATGTAGTTTCTAACATACTAGTCCTCTTTTGGAAAAAGGTAAATCTATTTGGTAAAAATTTGAAATTTCAATACAATAGTACTAAAATTTTAGGAAAAAATTATAAAGTAGATGTATGTTTGACCAACGTAAGTACAAGAAAAAATTAATATACTTTTTTGAAACTTTCAATATAAGTAGAGGACACATGCCCAAATGTTCTACATCTTTTCCATATTTTTTCACAAGGAAATAATTAGTTATTAATTTTTTATTAGAATTTTTTTTAAATATTAAAAATTGTTTGTTAGACCACCATAACTTGGTAACAAATTTATGAAAATATTTTTTTCTTTTTTATCCTATAGTATGGGAAGCACAGAATGTGTCACATCTTTCAAATTCAAACAATTAGAAATCGCTTTAGAATTATAATAGATATTTTTCAATTAGCCTATCAATTAGGACTTTAGTTAGAATGCATGTAGAAAATACATAATAATTATCTATCTAATTCCAAATAATTCATATCTTATACTAGTGGAAATCTAGCATTTTATCAATAAACCCTTTTCATTTCATCAAATTTGGATTAAAAAATGTCGCCAACCACTTTTGGGTCATATTGCCACTTTTTGGACCCCCACGATCCTATGCTCACCCCAAGGGGAATATTGTGTGGGAGTTCATTTCCAATTTAATTGAGAATGAATGTATTTAATTTCTCTAGTCATGTAGACTTATTTTGAGTTTCTCCAAGGCAATGAGTATATTGTAAAACGTGCTTGATATATCTTAGCCTTTTTTATTAAGATAAAGTAAGAAGAGCCTAAAGCTGATAAAAAATAATCATCAAGGAAAGCATGAAAAATATCACCAGAGATGAGCTTTAAAAGAACCAAATAAATACTAGCAATTATTTTGATTAGAGTAAGGAACTAGAGATAAATGAGAGAAAAAGTTCTCAACCTTATACAATAGATTTATAAAAGTGTCATGAATGAGAAATCAAGAGGTAGAGGAGGAACTTTATGTTTTCTACAAATGATAATCCAAGTGATAGAATCATTTAAATACCAATTGGAAGGGGTAACATGGGACTCCCCCATGTGAAGACCATCAAAACATGAGGGGGGAATATGAGGACAACTAGGCGCATAATAGTAACCATCCATGATAGATCCTTGGGGCAGAGCCAAGTTAGTTAAAGGAGTAGTAGAAGTACAATTAGGAGGAGAAACACCAACATGGACCCCTAGACAAAACAAATTTGCAATATGAGCAAGGAACTCATCAAAAGATTGGCTTGAGGCTTCCTCAAAAGAGGAAGAAGTCCAAAAAATTAGAAGATCAACATTAGCATTCTTCTACAAATTAAAAATATTTTTTGATGATATATTCTTAATTAATATATTTCTACACTCAAGAACAAATTAAAGTAAGATAAGGCATAATTTTTATATAATTTTGCATAAAATTCAACAACTTAATCAATTAACTATGATTAGAATAGAAAATATTCATATTGGTAAATAAAATTCTGGCTTATGAGTCAAATTAGTATCAAATAATGGTTTTTGTGTCATTCTCAATATGATTCATAAGTGGTGTGCCTATGTAGGAAGCAATTTTCCTACAATTTTACAATTATATGCCTATCAAAAAATTAGGTTGTGATAGAGGTCAAGGAATTTTATTTAAATATTTTCATAAGGAGGTGGAATAAACAAATTAATATGACTCTTGAAAAGAAATTTAGACTACCTCTTTGTGGTGAAGAAATATTCAACAAGTTGGTGGAGGATGTAGCCATGATGCAGGGACTTCAGAGGTCATAACTTTTGACTCAGATGTCTGCTTAGGCTGAGATTTTAAGGTGAATGTGTTATGAGGTGGCACTTTTTTGAGGCTTGAAACTTTCATCTTGGCCCTCAAAATGGCAATTTAGTGTTTTTTCTAGATTTTAAAATGTTGTTTTTGTTAATAACTCAAAACTCATGTTTCAAATTTAAGATGTTAGGTGACAATTCGTCCTACCTTAGTTCTAGGAATTTTTCGGAAAAACTAGACTCTCAAAGATATGCATGCGAAATTACCTAAAATGGAAAAATCTAACAATTGTCGAAATTTTCCAAAAAAAGGTAAAGTTTGGTTTTCTATTTTTTTTCAGTTTTTTGGATATAAGAGAGTTTTATCTCATTGTAGTAGTAGAGTTGGTGAATAGAAGATTTATATTTTCCAGTTATTTCCAATCTTTGGTTCTCACACATGATTAATGTCACAATTCTATTGAGTGTATGTTGTTAGCTACATCAAGCCATCAAGTTAATTGATGTATTTTGTAGTCACATTGACCTAATTTTGTCATATGTAGATGCTCATAAAATATCAATCACAAAATTATGTTGTATTAGAGCATGGGTTTTATGCCATTTTTAATATGAATTTTAAGTGGTGTGTTTGTATAGATTATAATTTTGCAATTATATGTCCCTCACAAAATTAGATTGTGATAGAGGATAAAAAAAATTTGTTGTAAGGTGTGCACCCTTGGTATCCTTGTTCTATGTAGTGCAATGCTTGGGTTTGTGACATGGATTAACTATCTCTTGTGGATTCATTAATTTTGGTGGTTTTATTGAGCATTAAGAAGTCGATCTTTCAGTGCAACAACAACCGTCTGTGAAAAAATTGGTACCAAATCTAGTGTATGGGTTTGAATCCCTCACTTGTGATAGGGGGATTTTTGAAATGTGTGTGCCCTTGGTCTCCTTGTTCCATACATAGAAAGAATATTGGTTTGTGACATGGTTTAACTACCTCACATGGATTCATTAACTTGGGCATTTGTATCAGGCATTAACAGGTCAATCTTTTGGTGCAACGAAAACCATCTGTGCAACAATTTTTATTTGAATATTTCTACAACATGGTGGAATAAACAAATCAGAATCATATGGATCTTGAAAAGAAAGGTAGATTACCTCTTGGTGGAAAATAAAGATTCAAAAATTTGGTGGAGGATGTAGCCATCAAGTCAATTTCTATATCCTATAGTCCCATTGAATTTCTTTTTTCATCTATGGACATTCATAAAATATCTTCTTGTCTCTCTATGAGAAAGCTTGAAACAATGGAGAAAATATTGGAGGTACCCATAGACAAGTTAGAAGTATCTATTGAGATACCAAAAGAAAATGAAGAGTTACATAATCAAGAATCCAAGAAGAAGCAACCTCATACTACCCAAGTTTAGTGTGGAGGCCAAGATGGCAATTCATCTATATGAGTGTTAAAGTGATCTAAAATATTTTACCATTGAATTGCTCAATTAGAGATATATTTCAGTTTGAATAACCTTATTGAAGAAAAAAAAAATCCTTTCCTAAATTTAAAGCTAGGCCGTCATGCTTGACATGTTTTCAATGCTATGTATTCCTTTGGAATAAAGAAAATATCACCAATTGGGATGAATTCAATACTTTGATTAAGAAATTATTTTATCCTATTTTTTATGAAGAGGATAGTTATATTAATTGATAATATTTGAAAGAGGGACAAAGACAAAAGGTGCAGACCTACACAATCAAATTTTACAAAAATATAGTCTAAATAATAATAGATGTGATAGATCTTGATGCACTCATGGTGCTAGAGCACCCCAAGCGAACGAGCTATCCACATCAACCAAAAATATTTCATTTTAAGTTTTGTTTCAATTTTGGTGTTTTCTCTTGATTTGTAGTTCATCTAGGTCTTAGTGGGCTTCATCAACAATTAATTGGCATGTTTCTTATTTTGAAAATTTTCATTATGTCTCTTCTCTTAGATGATTTATTTTTTTCATTAATTTAATGTCAATGTTGCTCATGAAAAAGTTTATGGGTTTTTGATAGTATAAAGAGAAAATTTAAATAATTTGAATTGTATTCTTCAAAATGCAAAGAGTATCAATTAAAATATGGAAATAAATACTATGATGCAAACATTATGAGGAGTATTAAGTAATGCATTTTCCAAGAGGTGAAGGTATGTTGAGTAGATGAATAGGATCATGCAGAAGGGAGATGTATGGTTAGTTAATGTGGTAGATGAACATTAAGATAACATTGGATTATGAAGTGTGAATTGCTGCAACAAAGATTAGATCTTGCACCACTATTATGATGGCATAACTTTCTTGGCAAGAATATTAATATTTATAATATATGGAATTATATATATTGAGTCTGCGGAATCAATACATATAGAAGAAGTGTAAAGGTCATGGTAAAAATGAATAGGGGAGAACTTATGAACTTCAGGTAGGGAAGTATAAAGGAGGAGGAAGTTGATACAATGGTAGGAAGGTATAAGAGGAGGCCAAAAGACATGGAGAGAGAGAGAGAGGAGAGCAACAAATTGTTTTGAAAACCAAAAAATAGGAAGCAACTACATAATAAGAGGTGGCATGGGGAATTGGAAGGGATTCCTAGAAAAGAAAGAGGGGGTCAATGTTAGGAACACAAGGAGAAGCTACACATAAGTGAAAGACAAAGGGGTGTCGGTTAGAGAGAAAAGAAAAAAAGGCTGAAAATTTTTGGAAAAAGAAGGAATTGACCTAGACAAGAAAGGAAGAGGCATCAATTTTCCATTTGGGAATATGTAGCTAATAAAAATAAGGGGCATCCATGAAAGGAAGTAGCACAAGAGTGTAGGGAAATTGACCAAGAAAAACAAGAGTAGAGGCATTGAATTGTGAAGGGGCTATGTGGGAAAGTGAAATGGAGGGTGGAATATAAAATAAGTGTAGAATAAAATGTTAAAGTGGCTGAAGGGCGTACCATGACAAAGGAATATCCATCTTGGAAATGAGAAGAAGGATGTGTGGTATAGAGGAGTATCTTTTCCGATCTAAAGGACATTTGAATTGCTATTATAACTAGAAGAAGGCATAAAAGTTGCAAATTATTAACAGTGCAAGGTGAATATTGGTTGTGTGAATTGAGATCATCTATAGAGTTGTGAGTACTTGATGCAGGAGCATCTAGTGGTGTGAGGGAAATCTTGCATCACCCAAAATGATGCTTTCCATTTATGTTCCTTTTGTTTTCTTTTTGTAGATTTTTTTTCATTTTTGGATACCCTTTTCATCGAATAAGAGTTTCCAACTTTTAGAACTACTATCTTGCTTTTTCTGCTCCACTGTTATTTTTAGCAGGTGGGAATTTTAAGGAATAGGAAGAAAAAATTTATGGGAAGGTTCATCATGGAAAAATAAGCACTTTGGAAAAAAAATAAGGTCAAGATCATTCACAGTTTGAGAGTTATTAGAGTTCCAGTTTCTTCTTTTTGCCTTGAAAAACCTTTCAAGTCCACTTTGAGGCACTAAATAGTCCCGCACGGGCCCAGAAATCATTGGAACTGGCAAGGTGGGTTCTTAGCATGTTCTTCACTTTGAGAACTTTCCAACAGTGCAAATGGTTCAAAAAATAGAGTCCCAGATCAAAAGTTATGGCTTCTGGAAGTTGGCCGATTTTTTGAAAATTGCCAATTTTCGAATTAGGACTTTGTTTTTGAATTTCAAATTGTAATTTTGGCACCAAACAGTCAAAATCTTATCTAAGTGTTTTTTTTGGTTCCAAACGGAAAGGGGTCTATTTATGGGCTAGTTTCTAATTTTTGAGTAAGTTTTTGAGGAAAAGAGTTTGCATGCTGGAAAAGGGGTTCTTCTGTAATTTTTTGTAACTTCCGTAATTTCTGTAATTTGCATGTATTGCAGAGCTTGAGGATTTGTGATCCTCTACATGTAAGAAGTTCCATTCTCAATAAGAATAAAATTTCTCTAGTTTTTTGCCTCATTTTCTATGTCTTGGGTTTGCTCCCTCGTTAGGTGGTATCAGAGTGGGTTTTCTTGAGCGTGTGGATAGATCGCCGATCGTGAGGCAGTTCGCACCAGAACCATGGTTGTGGGTTTGAGGTATTCAAGATGCCTCCAACAATGATGCCCAATAGGTGTGGTGATGTGAGAGGTGGCAAAGGTGGCAGAAATGCTGGTGGAAGAGATCCATTTGCGGCTGAGGGTTTCAGAGCCCTCCAAAGACAAATTGATGCATTGCAGGAACAAATGAGGAGAGGGTTAGACTCAAGAAGGAGAGGAGAAAGTGAGGATGAAGAAGAGGTGGAATATACAGATGTAGAAGAGGAAGAAGAAGCTATTGATCAATATCAAATGTGATTGATTAGGGCTATTTTGAAGATCAGAAAAAGACTCAGAATAGAAGTCCCCAGTTATTCTGAAAGTCTGAACCTGGAAGAGTTGATCAACTGGATCAATGAGCTAGAAGAGTATTTTGAGTATGAAGAAGTGGAGGACCTAGACCAGGTTAAGTTTTCAAAAAAAAAGTTGAAGGGCCATGCCAATATTTGGTGGAAAGAGGTCCAGTTGGAGAGAAATAGAAGAGGAAAAGGAAAGATCAGTAGTTGGGATCGCATGGTGGAGAAACTGAAGAAGTAGTTCATACCAGTGGACTATGAGTTAGATCTATTGAAGAAATTGCAAGAGTTTAGGCAAGGAAGTAGATCTGTGAAAGAATACATAGAAGATTTTCACAAGATGATCATCAGAACAGGCCATGGAGAGGCCAACAAGGAGAAGGTAGCCCATTATCTTAATGGGTTACGACTGAGCATTCTAGAGGAGCTAAGCCTGGTCAGAATGACCACCATTGAGGATGCATACCAATTTTCTCTAAAAGTTGAAGAGAAGCTGAAAAAAAGATTTGACAAGCAAAAAGGTTGAGGAGGTCAAAGTGGAAGGGGTAGTGGAAGATCTTTTGGGAGCCGAAATGAGGATGAAAGGAAAAATGAAGATGTGGGTACTAGTCGAAGCTAGAGGAATGATAACTTCTACCACCCACATGATCAAAATAGTGGTGACCAAAGAGGTAGAGGACGAGGAAGATCTGGGCCAGGGCCTGGAAGAGGTGGTTTTAGAGGAACTTTTCTCTATTGTGGTGAAGAAGGGCATCAATCCTATGAATGTCCACAACACCAAGGAAGGACAGACAGAAGGCCAGAAGGCCGTGGAAGGGTTGCACATGCAGATGAGGAGGCTCAATTTGAGCATTCAGATGATGTTGCAAGGGGAGAAGCCCTAGTGGTTAGAAGAGCCCTGGTAATTGAAGAGAAGGAGCCATAATAGAGGAAGAATCTATTCCGCACAAGGTTCAACTGTGAAGAAAAATGCTGTGAAGTCATTATTGATAGTGGAAGCACCAATACTTTGGTGTCAAAATAGATGGTTATGAAGTTGAAGTTGAAAAGGGAAAGGCATCCACACCCATATTGGATTGCCTAGTTGCAGAAAGACTACAAAGTTCTAGTCAATGAGCAGTGCCTGGTGAAGTTCAAGATCGGAAGCTATCGTGATGAGGTACTCTGTGATATCATCCCCATGGATGCATGTCACATGTTGTTGGGGAGGCCATGGCAGTTTGATAGGCGTGTTGTACATGATGGCCATGCAAACACTTACTCCTTGATAAAGGATGGAGTCCGCCATAAGTTGAAACCCCTAAAGAAGGACAAAAAAAAGGTAAGTAGTAGTGCTAGAATTTGTTTTGTTGATGGAAGGAAATTTTTAGAAGGCATGAAGCATGAGTGTATGTGTTATGCATTGATTCATAGAATGGATAAGGAAGGTAGTGAGAAGGTACCAGTAGAAGTTTCTAGACTATTGGATGAGTTTTAGGAGATTATTTCTGATAACGTACCTGAGGGTTTACCACCAATGAGGAAGATTAGTCATCAAATTGACTTGATCCTTAGAGCCAGTTTTCCAAATAAGGCAACTCATAGAATGACTCCTGCAGAAAATGAGTTGAATAGACAAGTTCAAGATTTGTTGAGAAAGGGTTTGATTCGAGAGAGTCTGAGCCCATGTACAGTACCTGCAGTACTAGCACCAAAGAAGGATGGGGAGTGGAGGATGTGTAAAGACTCCTGAGCCATAAATAAGATAACAATCAAGTACAGATTTCCCCTGCCAAGGATGGATGACCTGATGGACTATTTGAGTGGAGCTCAATAATTTACAAAGATAGGTCTGAAAAGTGGGTATCACCAGATATGAATTCGAGAGGGTGATGAGTGGAAGAATTCCTTCAAGACCAAAGAGGGCATGTGCGAGTGGTTAGTCATGCCTTTTGGGCTAACCAATGCACCAAGCACATTCATGTGGCTCATGAATGAGGTACTGAAAGAGTTTCTGGGAAGTTTTGTCATTGTGTATTTAGATGATATTTTGATTTTCAGTAAGAACTTGGATGAGCATTTAATGCATATTCTTAGGGTTTTTGAGAAGTTGAGAGAGGAGAAACTATTGATAAATTTGAAAAAGTGTAGCTTTGTTAAAAAGGAGTTATTGTACTTGGGGTTTGTTGTCTCAGCAGAGGGTCTAAAGATGGACCTAGAGAAGGTGAAGGCTATTCTGGAATGGCCTACCCCAAGAACTGCTACTGAGGTGAGATCTTTCCATGGTTTCACTAGTTTTTATAGAAAGTTCATTAGAAACTTCAGTAGTATTTGTGCACCCTTGACTGAAACAATGAGAGGTGATAGAAAAGAGTTCAAGTGGAGCACTGGAGCAGCAAAGAGTTTTGATTTGTTGAAGTAGAAGGTGACAAAGCAACTAGTTTTGGCCCTCTCATATTTAAATAAGGTGTTTCAAGTGGATTGTGATGCCAGTGGTTGTGCCATTGGAGCAGTGATGAGCCAAGAAGGTAAGCCCATTGCCTATTTTAGTGAAAAGTTAAATGATGCGAAGAGAAAGTACTCTGTGTATGATCAGGAATTTTATGCAATAGTTCAAGCATTAAAAAAATGGAGAGATTATCTGTTGCCAAAGGAATTTGTTTTGTTTACTAATCATTAAGCATTACAATATTTGAGTAGTCAGGGAAAATTGAATCAAAGGCATATGAAATGGGTAGAATTTTTGCAGAGTTATACCTTTGTTTTAAAGCATAGGAGTGGCAAGTGGAATAGGGTTGCAGATTCCTTAAGTAGGAGGCAAACATTGTTGACATAGATGCAAATTGAAGTGGTTGGGTCCAATGAACTCAAGACATTATCTCGTAAAGATCTCGATTTTGCAGAGGCTTGGAAAGCTTGCAAGGAGCCTGTTACAGTTGATAGGATGAAGTGGTTGGATTTCATAAGCTAGGATGGCATGTTGTTTAAGGGAAGTCAATTGTGTATTACAAGGAGTTCCATGAGGGAGAACCTGATAAAGGAGAAGAACAGTGGAGGAATGACAAGACATTTTGGTTGGGATAAGACCATTGCCATTATCACTGAGCATTATTATTGGCCTCAGTTATCACAAGATTTGAAGAAGTTTGTGCAAAGTTGCAGGGTATGTTAGATGGCTAAAGGAGGGAGCCAAAAGACTGGGTTGTATTAGCCCTTACCTATACCAGAGAGGCCATGGGAGGATATAAGTATGGACTTTGTTCTTGGTTTGCCAAGGACACGGAGAGGGAATTATTCAGTATTTGTGGTAGTTGACAGGTTTTCAAAGATGGCACATTTCATCCCATGCCAGAAGACCCATGATGCAGTCTGCATTGCTGACATGTTCTTCAAAGAGGTGGTGAGGCTACATGGTTTGCCAAAGAGTATAGTCTCAGATCGTGACATAAAATTTGTTGGATACATTTGGAGGACCTTATGGAAGAAGTTGAAAACATAGTTGAAGTTTAGTTTTGCACACCATCCACAGACTGATGGGTAGACTGAGGTTGTGAATAGAAGTCTAGGTAACCTACTACGATGCTTGGTAGGAGATAAACCCAAGGGATGGGACTTGATCTTACCCTAGGCATAATTTCTTACAACAATTCTATCAACAGAAGCACTAGTAGATTACCATTCCAGATTGTGTATGGAGGTAGTCCCAGGACCACTCCAGAATTGAGGAAGATGGACCAAGAGAAGAAGACAAGTGCTGAAGCCGAAGACTTTGTAGAGCACATCAAGAATGTACATGAGAAGGTAAGAGAACATATTAAAAATATGAATATGCAGTATAAGGATAAGGCAGATCAGAAGAGGACGTATAAGGAGTTTCAGATTGGTGATGAAGTGATGGTCCACTTGAGGAAGAAAGGTTTCCAGTGGGAACCTATAACAAATTGAATATGAAGAAGTTCAGTGCCTATAAAACTCTGAAGAGGCACGATTCAGGGAACACATATGAGGTCAAGTTGTCAAATGGAGTAAACATTTCCCTTGTATTCAATATTTCAGATTTGACAGAGTATCATGAAGGTGGCACAGAGGAACTACCAACATTGGATTAGTGTGGCATTCCAGCACCTACTTCAGAGAAGGAGGAGATTGAAGAAATCCTAGATAGTCATGTGGGAAGGAGTAATAGAAACAAGTAGTATGAAGAATATTTGGTTAAGTGAAAAGGAAGGCATGTGGAAGATTCATCTTGGTTGCCTAAGGCAGAGGTTGACCGTTTGGGTTTTCCTCAACCATCTGAGATGTGACGGGGTCACTTCTCAAATTACCCTGGGTGTCTGATGCATGAGCATCCAGTGGTGTGAGGGAAATCTTGCATCACCCAAAAATATGCTTTCCATTTATGTTCCTATTGTTTTCTTTTTGTAAATGTTTTTGCATTTCTGGATACCCTTTTCATCGAATAAGAGTTTCCAACTTTCAAAACTGCTCTTCTACTTTTTCTGCTCAACTGCTATTTTTAGCAGGTGGGAATTTTAAGGCATAGGAAGACATAAATTTATGAGAAGGTTCATGATGGAAAAATAAGCACTTTGACAAAATAATTAGGTCAAAATCATTCATAGTTTGAAAGTTATTAAAGTTCAAGTTTCTGCATTTTGCCCTGAAAAACCTTCCGAGTCCAGTTTGAGGCACTAAACGGTCATGTATGGGCCCATAAATCATTAGAATTGGTAGAGCTAGTTCTTAGCACGTTCTTCACTCCGAGACCTTTCGAACGGTGCAAACGGTTTGAAAAATAGAGTCCCAGATCAAAAGTTATGGCTTCTGGAAGTTGGCCAATTTTTGGAAAATTGCCAATTTTCAAATTAGGACTTGCTTTTTTTAATTTCAAATTGTAATTTTGGTGCCAAACCATCAAAGTCTTATCTCGAGTGTTGTTTTTGGTTCCAAACGGAAAGGGGTCTATTTATGGGATAGTTTCTGATTTTTGAGTAACTTTTTGAGGAAAAGAGTTCGCATGTTGGAAATGGGGTTCTTCTGTAATTTTCTGTAACTTTTGTAATTTATGTAATTTGCATGTATTACAGAGCTTGAGGATTTGTGATCCTCTGCATGTAAGAAGTTCCATTCTCAATAAGAATAATATTTCTCTAGTTGTTTGCCTCATTTTTTGTGTCTCAGGTTTGCTCCCTCATCAGTACTATTCCAATTAGAGGAGTAGATTGGTAACCAAGAAGGATGAAATCATGAGTGGCCATCTAATGTAATTTAATTTTAATAAAAGAGTTTTGTTTGCTTGTAATCAAATTATGTTGAGTCACTGAATTTTTTGTTGTGAGTCCAATTTTAGGTTTTTTGTTTGAGTGTGTTTTTGCAAAAGGGAGTACCCTTTGCATCAATTGACCTATTAGAGCAGGTAGTTTTAAGAGTGGAGAGGATCCACTAGGACTTGTGAGTGTTGTGTGAGTGGATCGTTGATGGGGAGGTAGTTCACACTTAGTGGAAAGTGTGTGAAGTGGTAGAGAAGAAGCTCGAGAGAGTTGTTGTAGGTGCGTGAGGAATCGTGATAATGAGAGAAAGAGGTTGAATCTGTGGAAGAAAATTGAGAAGTGATGATAGATTGTGAGAGGTTAGATTGTAATAGAAAAAATGGGTTGGGTCGTGAGGAAACCTGTGTAGGTACTATTTTGGGAGCAGTATTGGGATAAAGTGGAGGATGAGATGATTGAAAAGATGGGACAGATAGTTTGTGAAGAAGTAAGAAATAACGATTTGAGGCTCAAGGAATTATGTGAAGCATTGAGGAAGATGGTTCGAGGAAAAGTAGAAAAGAGTGTTGGAAAGAGTGAGAGAAAAATGTAGAAGAGCAATGAGAAGAAGAAGGTCCTCTTGAAAGAGGATAGTGAGAAGAAGAATAAGGATAGTAGTCTGAGATGAAAAGAAGAAGATGTAGCCCCTATCAAAGAAGTTGCAGTGAAGACATGTGAAGAAGAAGGCATGGAGAAAAAGAAAGAAAAGAAGTGAGCAACAAGGAGGTTACAGTAGTGAAGTATAACGAAGAATATTTGTTATTGGCGATTGAGGAAGAGTGGACATCTAAGCTAGATGGTATAGTGAATGGAGATCAAAGAAAAATTGCAGCTAACAAGAATGTGGAAGATGTCATAGTGGAGTTCGATGTTGCATCTATAGATGCAGATGACATAAAACATCCTTGTGATGTTATTGTATTTTCAAATGCAAAGATAGAAGAAGAGATGGATAGAAAATTAGAACATGTAGTAGATGTTTTAGATGGTGTGTGGTTGTGTATAGGGATGGTTGAAGATATTGTAGGTTGTTTTTGGTGGAGGTGGACGGTTAGAGGTGGGTTTGAACCCACATAAGAGAAGAGAAGTGTAGAAAGCATTTGGCAAAGGAGATCAATCTTTGGTGGACGTTAGTCCACGAGGGGAAATAAGAAGAGGGTGCAATGTTGTTGGAGGGAAGTGGTGCGTGTTCCAACACGATGCTAGAAAAGGTGAAAGAAAAATTGATTTTCAACACTTGGACAATGAAGGAGTTCGTTGCAGGTTGATATCAACCTAAAAGAGTGATTCTATCACTCAACCCCACCATTGTGAGCCTGTGCTCAAAATATTTCTACTTAACATGTCTAGTGCAAGAGCACTCTAGGAAGATGAGCTATCCACATCAACCAAAAATATTTCATTTCAAGTTTTGTTTCAATTTTGGTGTTTTCTCTTGATTTGTAGTTCATGTTGGTCTCGGTGGATTTCATTAGTGATTAATTGACATGTTTGACATTGATTGTCAAAATGTCAACTTTGCACTTGGTATTTTGAAAGATATGATTATGTGTCTTCTCTCAGATGATTTATTTTTTTCATGAATTTAATGTCAATGTTGCTCATGGAAAAGCTTATGTGTTTATGAAAATATAAAGAGAAAATTCAAACAACTTGAATTATATTCTTCAAAATGCAAATAGTATCGCTTAAAATGTAGAAATAAATACTCTGACACAGCCATTATGAGGAGTCTTAAGTAATTTAGGAAGTGAAGGTATGTTGAGTAGATGAATAGGATCACACAAAAAGAAAATTTATGGTTAGTTAATGTCGTAGATGGAAATTAAGATAGCATGGGATTATGAATAAGTTTGAACAGCTGCAATAAAGATTAGATCTTGCACCACTATTATGATGGCATAACTTTCTTGGAAAGAATATTAATATTTATAATAGATGCAATTATATATATTGAATCTACAGAATTATGACCTCCAGGCAGCAAGTCTAAAGGAGGAGGAAGCCGATACATTGGTAGGAAGGTAGAAGAGGAGGCCAAAAGATGTGGAGAGAGAGAGGAGAACAGCGAATTGTTTTGAAACCCAAAAAATGGGAAGCAACAAAAAATGGGAAGCAACAACAACAAGAGGAGGCGTGGGGAATTGGAAGGGACGCCTGGAAAAGAAAGAGTGGGGTCGATGTCAGGAACACAAGGAGAAGCTACGCATAAATGAAAGACAAAGGGGTGTCGGTTAGAGAGAAAAGAAAAAAAGGCCGACAGCTTTTGGAAAAAGAAGGAATCAGCCCAGACAAGAAAGGAAGAGGCATCAATTTTCTATTTGGGAAGAGGGTGCTAATAAAAATAAGGGGCAGCCATGAAAGAAAGTGGCACCAGGGTGTAGGGAAATCGGCCAAGCAAAACAAGAGCAGAGGCATCGAGTTGTGAAGGGGCTGCATGGAAAAGTGAAATGGAGGGTGGCACATAAAATAAATGCAGAATAAAATGTTAAAGTGTGGTGAAGGAAACACCATGAAAAAGGAATATCCTTGTTAGCAATGAGAAGAAGGATGTATGGTACGGAGGAGTAGCTGTCCTATTCTAAAGGAAATTTGAATTGTTGTTATAACTAGAAGAAGGCATAAAAGTTGCAAGTTATTGACAGTGCAAGGTGAATATTGGTTGTGTGAATTGAGATCACCTGTAGAGTTGTGAATATTGTTCCAATTAGAGGAGGGGAAAATTGGTAACGAAGAAGGATGAGGTCATGAGTGACCATCTAATGTAATTTTTTTTAATTATAGAGTTTTGTTTGCTTATAATCAAATGAAGTTGAATCATTTATTTTTTTGTTGTGAGTCCTATTTTGGGTTTTGTGTGTGTTTTTGCAAAGGGGAATATCCTCTGCATCAACTCATGAAAAAAATATAAATTTTGCATAGTCTAATTTTGATAGATATGCCTAAGGATATTGTTGATAATTTCATTCAATAGAGATAGACAAGAAAAATAGTTTATCTTTCTCTCCAAATTAGTTAAACCAACAAAGTGGTCAATGTAGTTCCAACTCTAATCCCGAAGAGTGGAGTAAATAAAAAGTAAAGTATAATGTTACAACTACTGTTAAAAACAATACTAAAAAATATTGTAGCAATTGTGATGTTGATTTCCATGCACATAAACTAAGTTACAAATGGTGTCTAGAAATATGTTTTTTGAAAAGAAAGAAAGAGACAAGTAAACTTTGACTTCTTTAAAAATTAGATAAATTGAATGTGTTTCCAATATGGATGAGGGGTTGGTTTATACCTCTATTTATAGATAGATGTATATTAACAACAATGAGACTCAATGAAATTATACATCAACAAATGAATATTGTTCAATATAGAAGGTAGAGGAAAGAAAAAATTGGCGTCATTGCTTAAGATTACATAATTTGACTTTGCTATTGTTTTCTGTTTTTATTAATAAAATATTATTCCAGAGACTTGAATGATTAATTAATTAGCAACCAATTTTATTTTATTTTTTTATATTCAAAAGTAGTGATTATGTTTCTAAATTGATGTTCTTTCGAAAAAGTATTCCCATTTCTTAAAAATGTTTGCCCCATTTAATTTAAAAATAGAAAATAAAAATTAATAGTATGTCATTTCAAAAATATAGAACAAATTTGCTTATTAAGGTCTAGCTCAAAGTATATAAAAAATTCTTTTGTGGGAGCAATTCAATTGATGAATGTCACACGAATATTAGTTCTTTAATAGTAAATAATAACCTGAAATTGCAACATAGATCAATGCTTTAAGTCTTGCAAATATTTTAGTTTAAACACACAAATATCATTGAGCTAGTAATAATATTATTTTGATGTTTCTTAAGTAGTTCTAGAAATCAAAATAGGAGAGACGAGGCCCAATGAAAACCTTGACAAAGGTAGTTACATAGTTTATATCTGATAAAGCATCGCACTACATATTTATCATCTCAATGAAAACTTTGACAAAGGTAGTCACATAGTTTACATCTGATAAAGCATCGCACTATATATTTATTATCTCAATGGGAGAGCATCCCACTTTCTCTACATATGGGTTCTCCTATCATCATCTCCGTAACATTCTTTTTATCCTTCACCATCGTAGCCAATCTGAAGTCTGCAAACTTAATTTTCTGAAGTCTGCAAACTTAATTTAGATGGCCGATTCCTTGTTAACGATTGAGATCTCTATGCAATGCCCACGTCTTGGTAATAGGCCACAACATTGTACAGCTCCCACATTAATCATTACACCATGTTTAAATTGCTCCTTATTATAGATACAAGTCTGTGTTGGATAGAGGTGACAATATAACATGCAATGAAATAAGGATATAATATTATGCCTTAGAAGAGCCTAATACTCTCTGCATAAATCATCTATGAAGATTGGAAAAAAGAAAAACTATTATTTAGTATACTTTGAAATATGATAGACTTGAGGTTAAGAAAAACTATTATTCAGTATACATTGAAATATGATAGAATTGAATTTGCTGCTAAATTCATGTTTTCTAATTGCAGTTTGAAACCCGAAGAAGATTTCATATTATTGCATTAGCATGTAAAATTATACAAAAATGGGGAAAATTAGTAGAGACCCAAAAATAAAAAATATACAGAAATAGGGAAAATTAGTAGAAACCCAAAAATAAAAAACAAAAATTGAATGGGATTACTGGTATAGACCCAAAAAGAAACATATACATATTCAGTTTCATTTAACCCTATAATTGCCTATGAGGCCTCAATAAACCAAGCCATGAAAGTCCTTTTCTACTTTTAAAGTTTGAAGGGAAAGATCAATTGAGAGAGCTAGAACTTGCTGCAGGACCTGTTAATGTAAAATGCCTCAAACCTATAAATTGTGATGTTTAAGAACAACCCTTTAAAATAAGATAAACTCATTTTGAAAATAAAATAATTTCAAAAGGTAAAATTGATACATTTAAATTAATTAATTAAAATTAGTGGTGCATGGCTATTAAAAGATAGCCAACCTTTATTGATCAACCCATGAGTTTGTATTCAATCAGAAATTTATAACACAAATATTATTTTATTTTATGATGTCTTATGATTATATTCTCATGTTGTTGAATATAGCAATAGTGCTTTGTACTGAAAAAAGAAGTAGAAAAAGAGTCATGAATCAGTGATGACAGCTTGAAAGCTAAAGTAATAGTGCATTATGTAATTAACCTGCAACTTATGGAAATCATTAGATAAGGTTTTATTATTATTATTAATATTATTATTATTATTTTATAATTCTTTATAATGTGTAAATGAGACACTTGATCTTTTCAATAGAAATTATATCTTTTCAATAGAAATTATATCTTCCTTTTATTAATAATAATAATTCACTCTTTTTATTTTAAATTTATTTATCTATTTATTTATTTTTTATTTTATAAGATATATGCAAATTTTTATAATTATCATATTTGATATATCTTTCAATTTAATTAGGATAGACGTAGATTGAAACAAGTTTGTTTTATAGACATATTCAATATACATATAGATGTTGGAAATATAAATATATTTTTTTAGAAAGTAGGTGTGTTTAGGAGCATTGTTATCTAGTATATAAGACTTCTTTTTTAAGAATTTAGATTGATACATAAAATATTATTTGAGATTATTTTATGATTTTCAAAATAGATTATTTTGTTCCTTTACTACAATTAAATCTTACACAATGTAATGTTGTGTAAATAAAATTATTCAACATAATAATATGATAATTTTTATGAAAACAAGTAAACATTCATAGTTCTATTATTGGAAGACCAACTCTTCTATACTAGCTACTTACACAAAATAATGTTTATAATTTTCTATAAGAAAATTTTATATTCCATATAACTTTTTTTGAAAAAGATAAACAAATAGGGAATCACATTTAATAAAAACATTCTCACTCAATATTTTCTTAAATTAGCACAAAGAAAATATTATTTTCTATTACAATTTTTGAAAAACTGAAATAAAATAAAAAATAACTAAATTTTTAAAATTTACACAAATCTATAATCTTACAACTTTACAAATAATTAATTTTATAGAAATTAAGAAGTCAAAAATTAAAAAAATACATCAATAATTGTAATAAATTAAAATTTAAAATTCAAAATAATATACATGATAAAGATAGCGAATGATTTTAGTGAAAGTTGAAAAAATTAAAATAACCAAAAAAAAAAATTAAAATAAAAGAAACATAAATAAGGCCAAAACACTACTTACACATATGTTTTCCAACATTTCCTATACCAATATTTACACTATAAATCTCCTATGCTTGATCATTATGAAACATTGTAAAAGCTTATTCTTGGCTGTTCAATTATATAATCGATGTATAGAAGTATTTGATAACTCCAACTCACATTTTTCAAGCTCGTCCTTATTTAGGAGATTCCCAAGTAATGATAGGAATATTTGGTAACTGCAAGTCACATTTTTCAAGTTTGTCCTTCTTTAGAAGATTCCTAATGCAGGAGCATCCAGTGGTGTAAGGCAATCTTGCATCACCCAAAAATAGTTAAATTTCAAGTTTCTAAGTTTTTAGATGTTTTTAAATTTTTGGATACCCTTTTCATCATAATGAAATTCCCAATTTATGGTTTTTATTTTATGTTCCTAGGCTGAAAGATATTGCAGTTTTAGTTTCCCAGATTTGCACCTGAAAATCTTCCAAGTTAGATTTGAGGCACTTAGAGTTCCCCAATCGGC
Organism: Sequoia sempervirens; assembly: GCA_007258455.2. Taxonomy (NCBI): domain Eukaryota; kingdom Viridiplantae; phylum Streptophyta; class Pinopsida; order Cupressales; family Cupressaceae; genus Sequoia; species Sequoia sempervirens. The sequence goes on from VDFB02193867.1 coordinate 454,923,378, forward strand.
CCCGAAACTTGCCAAAATTAGTGTAGAAAATTTTAAGCGTAGTATTGACTTCGATACCTTTCCAACGGTTCAAACGGTTCACGAATCGGAGTCCTGGATCAAAAGTTATGGCCTCGAGAAGTTGGCGCACTTTCTAGAAGATACAATTACAAATGCTCTTTTGAAATTTGAACTTCATGTTGTAATTTTTGGTGCCAAACCACCTAAACTCAAATTTGAATGTTGTTTTGGCTCCAAAATAATGAGGAGCTCTATTTATAGGCAGGTTTCTAATTTTTGGGTAACTTTTTGGGAACAATTTCGCATATTGCGAAGGGGTTATCCTGTAGCTATCTGTAACTTGCATGTGTTGTAGAACTTGGAGATTTGAGATCCTCTACATGTAAGAAGCTCCATTTTCTGAATAATAAAATTATTCTCTTGTTTGTGGGTTATAAGCTGTGTCTTAGGTTGTGCCCTCATCAAGTGGTATCAGAGTGGGTTTTCTTGAGCGCGTGGACAGATTGCCGATCGTGAGGCAGTTCGCACCAGGACCGTGGTTGTGGGTCGAGGTCAAGAAAGATGCCTCTACAAGTGATGCCCAGTAAGCATGGTGGTGCTAGAGGTGGTCGAGGTGGCAAAAATGTTGGTGGAAGAGATGCACTGACAGCCCTCCAGAGACAGATTGACGTGTTACAAGAGCAGTTGAGAAGAGGGTTAAACCCGAGGGAGGAAAGTGAGGATGAAGGAGAGGAAGAAGGTTCAAATGTAGAAGAGGAAGAAGAGGCAATTGATCAAGACTAAATGCGGCTAATAAGAGCCATTTCAAAGATCAGGAAAAGACCCAGAGCAGAAGTCCACAGTTATTCCAGAAGTCTGAACCCAGAAGAGTTGATCAATTGGATCAATGAGCTAGAAGAATATTTTGAGTATGAGGAAATGGAGGACGCAGATCGGGTTAAGTTTGCAAAAATGAAACTAAAGGACCATGCCAGTATTTGGTGGAAAGAGGTCTAGTTGGAAAGAAATCGAAAAGGAAAAGGCAAGATCACCAGATGGGATCGCATGGTAGAGAAACTGAAGAAGCAATTCATACCAGTGGACTACGAGTTAGATCTATTGAAGAAATTGAAAGGGTTGAAGCAAGGAAGCAGATCTATGAAAGAATATACTGAATATTTTCACAAGATAATCATTAAAACGAGGCACATAGAGGCTAATAAGGAGAAGGTAGCCTGATATCTTAATGGGTTATGATCGAGCATTCAAGAGGAGTTAAGCCTAGTCAGAATGACCACCATTGAGGATATGTATTAGTTTGCTCTGAAGGTGGAAGAGAAGCTGAACAAAAGATTTGATGGCAAGCAAAAAGGATGAGGAGGTCAAAGTGGAAGGGGCAATGGAAGACCTTTAGGAAGCTGAAATGATGATGAAAAGAAAAGTGAAGATGTGGGTACAGCCGAAGCCAAAGAAATGACAACTTTTACTGCCCCCATGATCAAAACAGTGGTGATCAAAGAGGTAGAGGATGAGGGACATATGGATAAGGATCTGGAAGAGGTGGTTTTAGAGGAACATGTTTCTAGTGTGGTGAAGAAGGGCATCAAGCCTATGAATGTCCACAACACCAAGGAAGGGTAGACAAAAGGTCAGAAGGTCGAGGAAGGGTTGTGCATGCAGATGAGGAGGTCCAAATAAACATTTAGATGATGCTAAAAGGGAGAAGCCCTAGTGATTAGGAGAGCCCTGGTGACTGAAGAAAAGGAACCAGAATAGAGGAAGAATCTATTTCGCACAAGGTGCAAGTGTGAAGGAAAATGTTGTGATGTCATTATTGACAATGGGAGCACTGATAATCTGGTGTCAGAGGAGATGGTCACAAAGTTGAAGCTGAAGAGGGAAAGGCACCTACATCCATATCGGATTGCCTAGTTGTAGAAAGACCATAAAGTTTTGGTCAATGAGTAGTGCCTAGTAAAGTTCAAGATCGGGAGCTACCATGATGAGGTACTCTATGATATCATCCCCATGGATGCATGTCACATGTTGTTGGGGAGGTCATGGCAGTTCGATAGGTGAGCTGTGCATGATGGCCATGCAAACACTTATTCCTTGACAAAGGATGGGGTTCATCACAAGTTGAAACCCCTGAAGGAGACCGAAGAAAAGGTATGCAGTAGTGATAGAATTTGTTATGTAAATGGAAGAAAATTTTTAGAAGGTATGAAGCATGAGCGTGTGTGTTATGCATTGACTCCTCGAGTGAGTAAGGAGGATAGTGAGAAGGTTCCAAAAGAACTTTATGGGATGTTGGATGAGTTTTAGGATAATGTTTCTGATAATGTACTTGAGGTTTTACCACCAATAAGGAAGATCAGTCATCAAATTCACTTGATTCCTGGAGCTAGTTTGCCAAATAAGGCAGCTCATAGAATGACTCCAGCAGAAAATGAGGAATTGAACAAACAAGTTCAAGAGTTGTTGAGAAAGGGTTTGATACGGGAGAGTTTGAGTCCATGTGCAGTACCTACAGTACTAGCACCAAAGAAGGATGGGGAGTGGAGGATGTGTATAGATTCTGAGCCATAAACAAGATAACAATCAAGTACAAATTTCCCAAGGATGGATGACTGATGGACCGCTTTGAGTGGAGTCAAGATTTCACAAAGATTGATTAAGAGTGGATATCACCGATCCGATTTGAGAGGGAGATGAATGGAAGACTTCCTTCAAGACCAAAGAGGGCATGTACGAGTGGTTAGTCATGCCTTTTGGGCTAACCAATGCACCGAGCACATTCATGCGGCTCATGAACGAGGTACTAAAAGAATTTCTGGGAAGTTTTGTTATTGTGTATTTAGATGATAATTTGATTTTCAGTAAGACGTTGGATGAACATCTGATGCATATTCGGAGAGCCTTTGAGAAGTTAAGAGGAGAGAAACTGTTGATTAATTTGAAGAAGTGCATTTTTTTGAAGAGGGAGTTAGTGTACTTGGGGTTTTTTGTCTCAGCAGAAGGTCTCAAGATGGACCCAAAAAAGGTGAAGGCTATTCTGGAATGGCCTACCCCAAGAACTGCTACCGAGGTGAGATCTTTCCATGGTTTGGCTAGTTTTTATAGAAAGTTCATTAGAAACTTCAGTAGTATTTGTGGACCCCTGACTGAAACAATTAGAGGGGATAGAAAAGAATTCAAGTGGAGCATTGGAGCAGAAAAAAGTTTTGAACTATTGAAGCAGAAGGTGAAAAAGCAACCTGTTCTAGCCCTCCCAGATTTCAACAAGGTGTTTTAGGTGGATTGTGATGCCAGTGGTTGTGCCATTGGAGCAGTGTTGAGCCAAGAAGGTAAGCCCATTTCCTATTTTAGTGAAAAGTTAAATAATTCCAAGAGAAAGTATTTTGTATATGATTAGGAATTTTATGCAATAGTTCAAGCTTTAAAGAAATGGAGACATTATTTATTGCCAAAGGAATTTGTTCTATATACTAATCATTAGGCCTTGCAATACCTAAATAGTCAGGGAAAATTAAATCAGAGGCATATGAAATGGGTAGAGTTTTCGTAGAGTTATAACTTTGTTTTGAAACATAGGAGTGGGAAGTCAAATAGGGTTGTAGATGCCTTAAGTAGGAGGCATACATTGATGACAAAGATGCAGATTGAAGTGGTTGGGTTCAATGAACTCAAGACACTGTATGCAGAAGATACTAATTTTGCAGAGGCTTGGCAAGCTTGCAAGGAACCTGTTACAGTGGACAAGACAAGGTGGCTGGATTTCATAATCCAAGATGGCATATTATTTAAGGGAAGTCAATTGTGTATCTTGAGGAGTTCCATGAGCGAGAATCTAATAAAGGAGAAGCATAGTGGAGGAATGGCAGGACATTTTGGTCAGGATAAGACCATCGCCATTATTAGTGAACATTATTATTGGCTTCAATTGTCATAGGATGTGAAGAAGTTTGTACAAAGCTACAGGGTATGTTAGATGGCTAAAGGAGTGAGCCAGAATATAGGCTTATATTAGCCCTTACCTATACCAAGGAGGCCATGGGAGGATATAAGTATGGACTTTGTTCTTGGTTTTCCAAGGACAACGAGGGAATGATTCAGTCTTTGTGGTGGCTGATAGGTTTTCAAAGATGGTACATTTCATTCTATGTCAGAAGACCCATGATGCAGTCCACATTGCTAACTTGTTCTTCAAAGAGGTGGTGAGGCTACATGGTTTGCCAAAGAGTATTGTTTCAGATTGTGACACCAAATTTGTGGGGTACTTTTGGAGGACCTTGTGGAAGAAGCTGAAGACAAAGTTGAAGTTTAGTTCTACACACCGTCCACAAATAGATGGGAAGACAGAGGTTGTTAATAGGAGTCTGGGTAACCTATTGAGATGTTTGGTAGGAGATAAATCCAAGGTATAGGACTTGATCTTACCTAAGGTATAATTTTCTTACAACAATTCTGTCAACAGAAGCACTGGTAGATCACCGTTCTAGATTGTGTATGGAGGTAGCCCCAGAATAGCTCCAGAATTGAGGAAGATGGACCAAGAGAAGAAAATAAGTGCTAAAGCTAAAAGATTTTGCAAAACACACCAACGATATACATGAGAAAGTAAGAGAACATATTAACAAGATGAATATGCAGTATAAGGCTAAAGCAGATTAGAAGAGGAGGTATAAGGAGTTTCAGATTGGTGATGAAGTGATGGTCCACTTGAGGAAAGAAAGGTTTCTAGTGGGAACATATAACAAATTCAAGATGAAGAAGTTCGGTCCCTATAAAATTTTGAAGAGCCATGATTCAGGGAATGCATATGAGGTAGAGTTTCTGGATGGATTCAACATTTCCCCTGTGTTCAACATTTCAGATTTGATAGAGTATCATGAAGGTGGCTCAGAGGAAGTACCAACGATGGAATAGTGTGGCATTCTAGCACCTACTTCAGAAAAGGAGGAGATTGAATAAATCCTAGATAGTCATGTGGGAAGGAGTACCAGGAATAGGCAATATCAAGAATATTTGGTGAAATGGAAAGGAAGGCCTGTTGAAGATTCAACCTGGTTGCCTAAGGCAGAGGTTGACCGTTTGGGTTTTCCTCCACCATCTGAGACGTGATAGGGTCACTTCTCAAATTACCTTGGGTGTTTGATGCAGGAGCATCCGGTGGTGTAAGGGCAATCTTGCATCACCCAAAAATAGTTAAATTTCAAGTTTCTCAGTTTTTCTTGCATCACCCAAAAATAGTTAAATTTCAAATTTCTCAGTTTTTAGATGTTTTTACATTTTTTGATACCCTTTTCATCATAATGAAATTCCCAATTTATGGTTTTTATTTTCTGTTCCTGGGCTAAAAGATATTGCAGTTTTAGTTTCCCAGATTTGCACCTGAAAATCTTTCGAGTTAGATTTGAGGCACTTAGATTTCCCGGATTGGCCCCAAAACTTGCCAAAATTGGTGTAGCATATTTCAAACGAATTATTGACTTTGAGACCTTACCAACAGTTCAAATGGTTTGCGAATCGGAGTCCCAGATCAAAAGTTATGGCCCCGGGAAGTTGGTGCTTTTTCTAAAAGATACAATTGCAAATGCTCTTTTGAAATTTGAACTTCATGTTGTAATTTTTGGCACCAAACCACCTAAACTCAAATTTGAATGTTGTTTTGGCTCCAAACTAATAAGGAGCTCTATTTATAGGCTGGTTTCTAATTTTTTGGGTAACTTTTTGGGAACAAGTTTGCATATTGCGAAAGGGTTATCCTTAGCTGTCTGTAACTTGCATGTGTTGTAGAACTTGGGGATTTGAGATCCTCTACATGTAAGAAGCTGCATTTTCTGAATAATAAAATTATTCTCTTGTTTGTGGGTTATTTTCTATGTCTCGGGTTGTGCCCTCCTCAATTCCCAAGTACAGTCATCAAATTAACCGCATTTGCAACAAATGATTAGGATTAATATTTTTGTTAATTAAAATATTAATTTAATTAATGTTTGATTTTTGAATAATTATTTAGTGAAGGTTATAATTTTTATTATTGTTTTTTAGATTATTATTTAATATTAATTATTGTTAGATTAAAGTGAATTTTTTATGTTTTTGAGATTATGTAAAATATAAATTTAGGTTAACATTTATTTGTTTTTGAATTTTATTATATTATTATTTAAATATAATTATGTTTTAAGTATATATCCAAATTTTATTCTTAATGTTTTGACTAATTTATTTGAACTCATAATTATTATTGACATATATAGAGATATCATAATATATACTAAGTAAGAATCAATGAAAAAAGTACAAAAATATTTCAAAAGAACAATAACTGATACTAAAACTCAAAGAATAACTGTCCAAGAAGGTTTTCCATAAATCTAACACCTTCAAAAATCAAAAGAACTAATGAAACTAACATTAACACAAAATACTAATGAAAAATAAAAAATGATCAAACTAAATCATTATGAATAAACTAAAAAAAAATTTAGCTGCTATTTAGTAAAAAACTAATTTTTTGATTCAATAAAAATTTTACCCTCTTCTCTTAAAGGAAAAAAAAAGATAAAATTAAATTATATTAATGATTAAAAACAAAGGAACTCCTATGCACTTTTAAAAGTTTCAATAATTTCCAAATTTACTATTCATGCTTATAGTTTGTTTTCGTTTTGAAAGATAATTTTTCCACCCCTACATACACCAAATCACAACACACAAGGCTACCATGCTGCTAGGAAGTTCCTCCCAAATGCTGGTAGGTTAGTTTTGTTCTTTGAATTTATTTGTTTAAGTGATTGTGTTTACACAATCAATAATAAGATAATTGAATGGTTTTGAAAAATTTGCAGCATGAGAAAAATAAGTGTTTGTAAATAAGAGTTTTTATGATAGTGGCACATATTTATAGTTTTGATTAAGCTTTTGAACCAATTTTTAGTTTACATTTTGCAATGTCAAATTTCTTTGATTGTTGGCCGTTATATTAAAAGGGGATTGGTGGGTTGCACCTTAAGAAAAAATCATTTCTTGCATTGTCAATGTGGAAATATAAATTATATAGCAATTAGTGTCACAATAAAAATCTCAAAGAATACGAGCTACAACTAAAAGAGATATAGATCATCTGTTCTTGTGCTTAATCTTCATATGCTTACCTTGAATCAAGAGTATTGACTCTATAACCTATAAGATGATGCATACCTTTAACTCTAGCAGTATTACAAGTATTACCGAGTACCATAGAATTTATGGTTTGATGACATGTTGGATTTGTGCAAATATAATTTCTCTTTTAAATTTTAAATTATGTTGTATATATGAGTATCAAATTTAAAAATTATAATTTAAAAAAAAACTTCTTATTAGATCTCTTGTCATGAAACCTATATATTGTTAATTGGATGGAGGGTTATAGAAGAAACATTCCAATGCAATAGCCTATCTATGAAAAAAGCATAAGAATTTAAGATATTTAACATAGCTAAAAAGGAATAATAAAGAAACAAGTTGCTATAATAAAGAAACAAGTTGTTGTAGCTTTTTTTTACGTATCTATTTGAATATTGCATCATTATATTATGCCAAAAAAATTTACAATAATTCATAAATCCTTTTAGATAAGTTGCTTAGTATGATAATGAAAATGATGAGTAAAATGATGAGTAGATATTTTTATGTCAATGCTCATAAAATCTTTTGTACTAAATCTATAAAATTTTGTAATATTTTGTAGACCTCAAAATTGAAAGCCTTAACCCCCCTTTGTGTGGATATACTTAAAGGTGCTTACAAAGTCAAGAATGTTTTGGTTTTTAACAATATTAATGCATTACTAATTGATAGGGAGATATATCAACCAAACCTACCAGATTTGATCATATTCATAGATTCATGAAATCTTCATATTCATAAGTTAGTATGCACTCTAGAATAATCTCATTCAAAGTACATTATTATTACCCAAATTCATCTCTTCTTAATACACTACACATTGCATGTATGGTAGGGTGGAGGTATCAAGGTACTTTTCTTCTATTCTCTTATCAAAGTTACTGATATGACTGGTGAATGCGCCAATAAATCAATAGAAATAAGTTGGGAGAATATATATATATATTTTCCTATTAAAGTTAATAGCATCAATGCACAAATAAATCAATATAAATAAGTTTGGATAAATATGTTTACATAATATCTCAATAATTAGTTTTTTTTAAGGCTAATAAGGAAACTGAGTATGGAAAAGTAAAACTTAAAATAATCTTGATAAACTTAACTGAAGGGCATAAGAAGTAACATAATAATATAATCTTGATAAACTTAACTGAAGGGCATAAGAAGTAACATAAATTATTAAATTATCAATTAATCCATAAATGTATAAGAATGTGAAAAGAAATGTTCACATGTTTAACTTTGATTAGAAGCTGTGAATTTCCATTGTATAATATGTGACTATATATAAACATATTAGAAAAATAATAATTAGTAGCAACAAAATAGTAAGAAGCTTTTAATACACCTAAAACCTACCTATTTTTCAAAAAAACTTAAACAAGTATTTTTCATAAGTAACATAATGGTCGATACAGATACAATAAAAAGCAGGAAAAAATTAGCCCCATGAAGCTCCACTGATAGATAGCACTCATCCTCATAAGCAAGCCAGGAACCCTCACCTTATACCAACTCTTCAATAAAGAGATTTGTAAAGAGCCTTTCTTAAAATTTCTAGCAATCTTTCTCACTTTAGAGCCATGCTTGACGATACCATCTAACACACAAAATACTGAGTGACATATGTAGAGAAATCCTTCTCCACTCTAAATATATTAGCACATCAAACATGTTTGTGAAGATTAGAAAACCCTTCTCCCTTTGCTTTGGTCATAGTTTCTTATGGCTTAAAATCATAATGAAAGTCAACCTGGTCATGCTTTTGAATGTATGATTCTTTAGCTTTTCCGTATTTTTGCAAAGTTTCTCAAATTCTTTTCTTGGTAGGGTCACGTTGCCCCGAGTTGGAATCTAGGGTAAGATAACTTTTCTTGGTAGGGAGACGTTGCCCAGAGTAAGAATCTAGGGCAAGTTATATCTTATCTATTGTAATTTAAAGTTGAAAATAATATCTTGAATGAGATTTAAGTAAATTTAGAATATAGAAAAGGAAAATTTATTAATTAGGTCATAAATGCTTTCTAAATTGTTTTCTAAAATTGATTTAATAAAATTAGAAAACAAAAGAAGTACGAAAGACCTAATTCCTTAATAGATTTTAGTTGGACTTGAGCAATGATTATAAACAACCAACTCAAGGAATAAAATTTTCCTAATTCCTCCATAGATTTTAGTTGGACTTGTGTAATGATTATAAACAACCAACTTAGGGAATAAAATTTTCTCAAGGACGAGTAAGAAATTAAAGCTCAAAAGATTTCATAAATATCAAAGCTCTTGAAAAGAGAAATTTTTGATGTAACAAAACTAATGAAAGGACATTAAGTTTTAGAAATTTGAAATTTTGGCATCCTTAGCTAAAAAACTTTAGAAATGATAAGCTTGAATGGTGAAAATTTCTAATCTTTAAGTTTTAGTCTACTGAAAAAAAAATGGCTTTGAGAATTACACTTTATAATCATACATGCAAAATAAGGTATAGTGAGAGTTAATCGAAGCTAAACAAAAAATCAAGTGAAGAACCAAAAGCTTCACCACACGAGTCTTTATAAAATTTACAAAAAATTCCTCATTCAACAAAGGAAAATATTTTCTTTCTTAAAATAAGAAAACTTTTTTTTCTCCAACTTGTTAATTCTCTACACAATTTTTTTTAACACTTTACTTGCATATAAGAAGAAGAATATGTTGTTAGGTTACATGTGTTCTATTGTTAGTTAGGTTTATAAGATTTTTTTTTTTTCAACTTGTGAATTCTCTACACAACTTTTTTCTTGCATATATATAAGAAAAAAAATACTTATAATCAAAAGGGAAATTTTTTTTTTGAAGGGACTCAAAATCCTTCACAACTTTATGTACAAAATTTTGCTCTAAAGATACAATACTAGATAGTCATGAGCATCCAAAAACCCAAAAAATACAAAAGATACAAACAGTTTCTCCAAAGGTAAACAAATAAGTACAAACAAGCAATAGTGGGCTAAACCACATGCACAACCTTTTGACCACCACAAACAAAATTTACAAGGGACCAAGAGGACTAATTATGATTAGGAAGACCTCTCCACAAACAAAATTTACAAGAGACCGAGAGGACTAATTATGCTTAGGAAGACCTCTTTCCCTTCTTTGCACAACCATCCAAGAAAGATCATGCTCTAAAGGATTAGAGAAAGGGGAAGTCAGAGGACAAGCCAACAAAGGAAAAAAAGGAAGAGAACTAGGAGTGTCACTCTCACAATTAGCAATAGCAATAGGAGTTGCAGGTAAACTAGCAGTCACAAAAATATCAACAAAATCATTAGCAACAACAACAACCTCACTAGTTGTAGCAACAACTATAGGGAAACTAGCCACATTAGTAGCAATTACAGATGAACCAACAACTGCAGAAGAACCAACAACACCAATAACACCAACAGAACTAGAAGCCTCAATAGCAACTGCAAAAGACCCAAGAGTGACAAAAATAACAACTAAAGGCAACTGAGAACCATCAACAAAAGAAGCCATTATTTTAGGGGCTAAGACATCATCCCCAAAATCATCATCTAGACCATATGATTCATCCATAGTAAGATGCTCATGAAGAGCATCTTTCCACCAAGTAGCATAACTCCAACAAGATTTTTTGACAATTTGCAACCAAATAACCTGTAGAAAAGCATCTCCTACAACGGAAAGGAAGACCTTCATAATCAAGAATCTAAGACCATGGTCTAGGCCTCACCATCAAAATGACCTCCCCATGTAAATATTTTGAGGTATCAATGTCCACAAGAATTTGGATGAAAGTAGGATGATCATAGATAAGAGAAGATGAATCAGCCACGATAAACCTACCAATAGCATTTCCAATAGACTCAAAGAAAGAAGGAGCCCAAAATTGAAGAGGAAAATTAGGAAATATGACCTAAGTAGGAACAACACTAATAGATTCAAAAAGAGGGTTGAAAGAAGGGAACCAAGGCTAGAGAGAAATTGATTGCTTTCCCCGCAACCAAACACCCCCTTCCAACACTCGATCCCTGTCATCCTTAGATTGAAAAGAAACCATTAAAAAACCCCAAACTGAAGGATATAGTTCAATCCTATCCTCAATAATAGGCCTCCAACAATCCAAAACCCATTTGTACAAATTTGGAAGGGAGGACCATAAACCATTAAATCTAAAAATAAGAGTAGAATGAGAGAAATAATCTTCTTTATCCAACACCTCCTTCCCATAAAAAATAGTAGGGGAAGAAGAAGAGTATCGTAAAGGTTTACCCTTAAAAGAGGGAAGAGAAGAAGTAGCGATTTTACCATTAGAACCAACCACCTTAGCAAAGGACAAAGAAGTAGGGCACAAAAGAGGGAAATCCACATGTAGCTACCCAGACCCTAAAAGAGGAAAATCAGAAGCAGCAAACCCACCTAGCAAAGGTTGTCAACCATTAGGAGACTGAGCTGAAGACAATGAAGACCCAACAACAAGTAGTGAACTATTTGTAGACACCTGTGAGCCAATAAAACACAACCTGACAGTAGCCAAAACCTATCCAGTAGAAGTTGACGACACACTAGAAGCCAACGATGCACCAGAAGCCAACATCACAACATCTGCAAAATGTAAGAGGGTTTCAATAGAGAGCGGGATAACTATTCTAGCAAAGAGTGGAAGAGCCATTTCAAAAAAATCTTTCCAACAATACTTAATACGTTACTTGTTCTATTGTTGGTTAGTTTTTTTCATGTCTCTATTTGAGTTTGGTAGTACATGGTTGTAGTCTACATGGAAATGGTGAATTATTTTTAACTAATATCAGAATTTATGGTAATAATTTTAGAATTAAAGCATGTAATTTACTTTGTATAAAAAGTTTCAAGAGATTTTAATATTTTATTAGGAAAATTTAATTATTAATAAGAATATATTATAGGTATATAATGTTACGATAATGAGCTTATAAAAAATGTTATAATAAACTAATTCAAATAGAGTTCATATGGCGCAAGTTGGTGAACAAGAGCAAAAAATTATAGAGGAGAAAAGAAGACGATGGGGTGACATGGTGAAGGATGGTTTACTAGGAAAGAAGGGGGATGGAGATGGTAACTGACAGAAGATGGATCACATCCCAGAGTGGATGTTCGAAAATGGAGCCTAGGTGGACAAGTGTCACCCACACTATCACCAAAATTGAAACCTAGAGAATCAAGATTGCAACAAGAGAAGAGGTTAGCAAGGGGATGGTGAGAAGAGGGCTCCTCAACAAGGGAAGAATGCAATAGTGTGCTAGAGGAATAATCAAAGATGCAACATGTGTGAGCCAAGGTGCGGGTGGTCCTGGGAAAATGGACGTCATGGGAAACCATCAAATCCCAAGTGAACCCAAGGATAATGGCATTCAAAATGGCAACAAAATTTTTTGGAGAGTTAAAGGGTTGAGAAACCCTAAGCCAGTGAATGAAGGAAAAATGAGCTATCAAACGGGAGAAGAATTTGAGTTTGGAAGAAGAATGAACCAAAGAGACCAGGAGTTGTTCAAAATGAAAGCGAACAAAAGGAAATTCCAAAGCAAAGTGAGAGAAGGTGACTATTTGTGACCGTGGGGAAGTAAATTGTACCAAATGCCTTCAGAAACAATTGAACCAAGAGTGACTAGACTGATGGACAAAGCTCTATTTTCCAAGTGGGCTGGCCCAAGATGCCCTAGGGAGGAGATCAAAACATGGTGGAGAAACAAGTACAAAGATTGGGTAAGCATCTACCAACTAGCAAACTCTTTCTTTCTCATAGAATGTATAGATCAACAATTCAAGCTAGAAATTGTAGAAGGGAAACCACTATTTTTGAATGGTCATAGTTTTCACTACCTAAATTGGAGATCAAGCTTCAACCCTTGGAACTATAAAATGAATCAAACCCCCACCTGGATCAAATTGGTGGATCTGCCCTCAGAATTCTGGAATGTGGAGGCTAAGGTGAGATTGGGTGATACCCTAGGGGTGTGTTTAGGGGTTGACGAGGACTTGATAAATGGAAAATATGGTGTTGAAGCTTGCATACTAGTAGTGTAGACATGTAAAATTATCATTATGCACTTAGTTCACATTCATCCACTCATCTGGTAAATTAGGTTCATCATCCATTTAAATTAAATAAATTAACTTTATTTGATTTAAGCTTACCACTACCTCATTTAAATAAATCAATCAAATCCTAACATTTCATTAATCCACCTTTATCTTGCAAGCATTCATTTAATTAAATCCCAAATGCATTTTCCATTCCTTTTGATTTAAAATTCAAATATTCAAATCAAAGGGGTCAAACTCACCTAATTATCATTAAGCTAATCTAATCCTAATTAGCCTAACCTAACCACCCATCAAATCCTCTAGATATTCCCACTTGCACAAATAAATTAATTTATTGATTTACTAAAATCCTTATTTTCTTTCAACTTGGCATAAAAAAAAATTGTTCCCTCAAGTTTGAAAATGATGAAAAGTTGACTTGTCCCCTCTAACATTGCATTAACTTCTCATTTTCATATCCCCATCTCAACATTTATTTCACATATTTGAATTTGAAACTCCCTTTCTTGGGCACATTGGCCAAAACTTGCACATTCCTCAACCTATGGCAAGTTCACAAGTGGCCTCTTTTCATTGGCTTGTTTTTAGTCCCACATTACTCTCTCATAAGCATTATTTCAACTTGAGAATCTATAAATAAGGATCATCTCCATTGGCTTAATCCTCCACAATCTCAAGCACAAATGCACCATTTTCATTTGAATCCATATCGTCTTAGCATTCCATATCATTCTTCATAGCATTTTCATCATGGATCTTAAGTAAGGATTCGGAAAGGGCTTCTTTCCATAGAAGCACCAATCCACTATAAGATGTTGGTTTGATTATTAGAATAATGTTTTTCTATGTTTTGCTTGCTTCTTTTGCATTATTCTTGTGTTCAAATGAATCTTATAGGAAATCTTTTGTTTTTTTTGGTTCACTAACAATGGTAAGGGTTTTTGTTTTTGAGCTAATGTAGATTTAAGGTTCTACATTATGGTGCTAGAAGGAGGGTAGGAACATATAGTCTATACTTTGTTTTCACTTAATTGAAATATTGCAGGATTATTACATCTTGTTGTAGGTAAAACATTGTTGCAGATTTATTATAGTGATTGGAATATTTTCTTTCCTCATCTAATGCTTCTGCATGCCTGAATCATGTTATTCTAGACAGTTAAAAAATAATGGTGTGCATTTTTATCTAAGGTAATGTTATTTTAATGGTAGAGTCTTCAATCTTCACGAAATCACAATTAGTATACCCTCACTGCTGGTCTTTTGGCTATACTCCACACTTTGTAGAAATTTTGAACTTCTTTGATAGAGAATATACAGTGTGAGTGGCTTCTCTTAACAAAGTTTCTGCATTTACTTCAGTTGCGTCATGTTGTCCCTTCATATAGTCAATTATTAAAAGCCACTCCACATCCTTGAAATACCAAATGGCCACTTATCACATCATTCTACCTTTCTTCTGTAAACATCGCTCCTATAGATGATATAAATCACATTCGTTCCTTGTCTAATAGGTGAAGCTTTCCTAGTCTTCCACATGCGTTCATGTAATTCACGTTTCTTCCACATCATCTTGCTGTCTTCCACACTTTTTACTGCACCATTCTGCATTTTTCCCACGTGATCCTATTGTCTTCCACACAATTTTCTTGATTCACAAGATTCTCTATTTCTGACATGAATTTTCAAGCGTAAATCACACGTACTCGTGCTTGGTGCTTTCTCTGGCTCAAAACCAAGCCTCTTTCTGATATGTTTTCATTGACTTTCTCTCATTTCTTCTTTATGTTTGATTACATAAAGGCCATGCTAGAATGAAACACAAATAATACGATATTCATTGGCCTTGTAGTTGATGTGGGCATAGGAAAAAGAGAACACAGAAGAGAATGTGCTATGACACAATAAAATTGATTTTTATTGCTTGCTGGAAACGATTACATCTACCTCCTTTTATAGAGGTTTCAGAAAAATATAGAAGACTCTGGAATTTCCCTTATGTTTTTCTATTCTATCACCAACATTTCTAGATGGAGAATTTTAAATGTAGTCGGTGGAAGAAGAAACTAGACTTTGACCATCGACATTTCTAGATGAAGCAATTATTGCAATTGGTGGTGAAGTTGGTGAATTGAATGCAAACAGTTGAAGGTAAGGGAACAGTAGAAATTACTAGATAGTTCTAACACTCCCCCCTAATTCCTACTATCAACAACTAATTACATCAATATTTACAATGCCCAATATTTCTCTCAAATATTCAAATTGTTCTTGTGCTAATGCCTTTGTGAATATGTTTGCAAGTTGCTCCTTTGATCTGCAATGTTGTAGAATGAGTTCTCCATTGTTGTCTAATTCTCGAATGGAGTGATATCTAGTGTCAATGTGTTTTGTCCTCTTGTGGAAAATATGACTCTTTGATAGTGCAATGGTGGACTTGTTATCACAATAGATTGTAGTAGGTTCCTTTTGCTCATGCATTAGATCCTTCAAGATTATTCGCATCCAAACTACTTGACATGCTGTTGATGTACCTGCTACATACTCTGCTTCTGCTAATGAGATTGTCACTATTGGTTGTTTCTTTGACGCCCATGCCACAACTCCTATTCCAAGATGAAATGTATATCCAAATGTACTCTTTTTGTCATCAATACTTCCTGCAAAATCACTATCTGTGTATCCAACCAACTGAAAATTATCTAAAGTAGAATACAATATACCATGATTCATAGTTCCTGCAATGTACCTTAATAACCTTTTTCCTGCTTGCCAATGTGAATTTTTTGGTGCATCCATGAATCTAGAAATCAAACTAACTCCATACATTATATCTGGCCTAGTTGCTGTGAGATACATCAAACTACCAACCAATTTTCTAAATATAGTTTAATTATAATCCATTTCATTATCTTCTCTACTTAGTTTTGTTCCTATTGCCACATGAGTGGAAACTGGGCTGCAATTTATCAATCTAAACCTCCTCAAAACATCTTTTTCATATTTACTTTGACAATTAAAAATGACTTTATCATTCTAAGTGACTTCAATGCGAAGAAAATATTTCATTAAACCCAAATCTGTCATCTCAAATTCCTTTTTCATTGCTGATTTAAACATGTCAATAGAAAGATTTACCTGTAAAGATCAAATCATCAACATATAAGCAAACAATCAAAATCTGATCATGCTCATTGACTTTGGTGTATAGTGTAGGTTCACTAGTGCTTCTGCTAAATTCATTCTTTATCATGTATGAATCTATCCTACTATACCACGCTCTTGGTGCTTGCTTTAATCCATAAAGTGCCTTCTTCAACCTATAAACTTTGTTTTCATAACCTTTTATTTCATATCCTGGTGGCTGTTGCACATAAACCTCTTCTTCTAAATATCCATTCAAGAAAGCTGATTTGACATCCATTTGATAAACCTTCCAATTGTTTTGGGCTGCAATAGCTAGTACCATTCTAATAGTATCAAGTCTTGCTACGGGTGCAAATGTTTCATTATAATCAACTCCATATTCTTGTGCAAATCCCTTAGCTACTAATCTTGCCTTATATTTGTCAATTCTCCATTTGCCTTATACTTAGTTTTATAAACCCATTTTACTCCTATGCATTCTTTATCCTTAGGTAAATCAACTAGATACCATGTATCATTTTTCTCAATAGACTCCATTTCATCATTCATTGCATTAATCCACTGTTCTTCCTTAATTGCATCTTCAAAATATATAGGATCTTGGGCAAATAAAGCAAAATTAGATTGCAAATCTATCCTATCTCCTTGATCATATATTTCTTGCAAGCTCCTAGTCTTGTTGCCTCTTAGTCTTGGTTTTAATGATGCAAGTGTAGGATTTGATTCATTACTTACTTGTGGACTTGATGATTCTCCTTGCTCAACTTGCATTTGTGAGTTTTCTCCTTGTTGGCTTCTTGATGGTGTTCCTCCTTGCTCATTTGAGTGTTCTCCTTGTTCTCCTTGACCTTTTTCTTCTTGTTCTTCATATGGTATTGTTCTTGTACCTGCAATTGTCTTGTCTATATTGCCATCCCAAGATTCTTCTTCTTTGAATATAACATCTCTACTTACAATGACTTTCTTAGTTATAGGATTAAACAACTTATATGCCTTAGATTGCTCATCATAACCAATAAAAATACATTTTTCACTTTTATCATCCAATTTACTCCTTGTTTCTTTAGGCACATGTGCATATGCAATACAACCAAATACTCTAAAATGAGAAACACTATGATGCTTACCACTCCATGCTTGTTGTGGAATCATGTCCCTCACAATCTTTGTTGGACTTTTATTCAAGATACAAACTGCACAAGCAACTGCTTCATCCCAATACTCATTAGGTAGATTCTTACCTTTCAACATGCTCCTTGCCATCTCCATTATTGTTTGATTCTTCCTTTCTGCAACACCATTCTGCTAAGGTGTGTAACTTGTAGTGAATTGCTTCTTTATTCCATGATACCTGCAATAATCCAAAAACTCATTTCACTTGTATTCTCCTCCTCTATCTGATCTCAATACATTGATGGATAGGCCACTCTGTTTCTCAACCAATGCCTTGAATTCCTTGATCTTGGCAAATGTTTCAGATTTGTATTTAAGAAAATAAACCCATGTTTTTCTACTAAAGTCATCAATGAATGTTAGAAAATAAATGCTCCCCCCTAATGATGGGGTTTGCATTGGACCACATAAATCTGTATGCACAATTTCTAAAGGTGCCCAAGCTCTATATGACTTTTCTTTTGGAAAACTTTCTCTATGTTGCTTAGCCAAATACAACTTTCACATGTACTCAATGGTGCTTCAATGGAGGGTAAACCACTTACCATATTCTTCCTTTGCAATAAACATAATCCTTTGAAGTTTAGATGGCCATACCTTAAATGCCATTTCTATGCTTGATCTTGACTTGATGCCTTGAAACTTGCTCCAATCTCCTCCACCATTTCACTTTTCATGCGAAGTGGGAACATTCTGTTGTTTGTCATTTCAATCTTGGCAAACACCATGTTACTAGGAGCAATATCAAATATAGTGCACACATTGTTTTCAAAAGCAACTCTATAGCCCTTTTGAGTGAGTTGTCCCACACTAATGAGATTATGCTTCAAACTAGGTACAAAATAAACATCAGGAATAGTTTTCTTACCAAGTTTTCTTATTACATTAATTGCACCTTTTCCCATGACTTCCACTATGTTATCATTACCCAATTTAATTTCTGATTTAACTGAAGTATCCAAATTCTCAAACAACTCTTTATTTCTAGTCATATGATTACTACAACCACTATCAAGAAACCAAATGTTACTCGTACTTTCTTGAGCTACATTACAAGTAATAAACAATGTCTCAGAACTACTCTCAGAGAAATTCACATTTTGTTTTCCCATATCTGCTTGTTTCTTTCGACATTCATTTGCCAAGTGACCATACTTCTTGCAATAATAACATTGAACATTAGAATTATCATACCTTTGTGGTGCCTGATAGTTATTGTGTCCTCTTGAGTTGAAACTTTGAATTCTCCTTCCTCCTAGATCTGGACTCCTCCTTTCTTCTCTTTGGTAATTATATCTTCCTCTTCCTTTTCCTCTTCCTCTGCCTCTGCCAAATGTCATTTGTGTTTTGAATGCATTCTCCAATGAGGTGTTGTCATTTCTATTCAAGCTGTCTTCATAATTTTTCAAAGAACCAACCAACTCATCCATAGAATATGTAGTCAAATCTTTAGATTCCTCACTTACCACAACAATTGCATCAAATTTTCTAGGAAAACTTCTTAAAACCTTTTCTACAACCTTTTGATCTATTATCTCATCACCATTTTTCCTTATTTGATTAACAAAATTCATAACATGATATGTGAATTGGTCTATTGATTCAGAATCTTTCATTTGCAAATTTTCAAATTCTCTTCTAAGTGCTTGTAGTTTGGCAATTTTTACCTTACTAGTACCTTGATATGTTGTCTCTAAGATATCCCATGCTTGCTTGGCTGAAGTGGTTGGCTTAATCCTTCCAACAACTGAATCATCCAATGCTTGTCCAATTATCTGCAAAGCCCTTCTATTCTTTTTCCTATTTTCATCAAGCTTTTTCTTTTCATCAGCACTTAAAGTAGATTCATCTTGTGGTTTAGTATAACCATTTAAAACTATGTCTGATAACTCATATGAATCAAATGTTAATTTCATTCTAAAAGCCCAATTATCATAATTCTTGCCAGAAAATATTGGAATCATAGGTTGTTGATACATGCCTGATGCCATTTTAAAAAAAATTCTTCAAACCCCAACTAGAGTAACACAGATTTTCTATCACAATCCTTTCTGTAATAATGCAAACAAAAAAAAATCTTCATAAATTCACAAGCTATTGCTCATATCATTACCTTTGTTCACCTTTTACAATGATTCTGCAGTTTCTTCATAAAACAATGATCTCCCTTTGTCTGCTATAAACAAAGATTGGCTTCCTCTTAAGGCTGCGGCCTTTACAAATCTTCAGTATTCAGCTTCAGACAACGCTCCTCTTCTTTTGACTTCTGCACATCAATCTTTGCTCACCACAATATGCCTACCTCTCCCAACGACCTGCTCTGATACCACTATGATGTGGGCAGAGGCAAAATAGAACACAGAAGAGAATGTTCTACGGCACAATAAAATTGATTTTTATTGCTTGCTGGAAACAATTACATCTACCTCCTTTTATAGAGGTTTCAGAAAAATACAGAAGACTCTGGAATTTCCCTTACTCACATTTTTCTATTCTGTCACCAACATTTCTAGATGGAGAATTTTAAATGCAGTTGGTGGAAGAAGAAACTAGACTTTGACCATCGACATTTCTAGATGAAGAAATTATTGCAGTCGGTGGTGAAGTTGGTGAATTGAATGCAAACAGTTGAAGGTAAGGGGACAGTAGAAATTACTAGATAGTTCTAACAGTAGTGATGTGGATGTGAGAATCATATAGAATGAGTATTGTAAATGAAAAGTGGTTATTGAATAATTAGCCGAAGCATTGGATTTTCTTTACATAAACTCAAATTCAAATCAATCAGAGACTCATTGAAGAGAAGAATTAAATATATGATTTTCTTAAATTGTTCTTGGCATGAGGCATATCACTGACATGATGTAATGCAGGGCGACGTCAATAATGAAGAATAACCCAAAATTAAATCTGTTGCGTTCTTTATTTTCTCAACTCTGTGATGCCCTTTCAGCAGATTCATTATCTTGAACATAATTCTTGAAGGACTCTCCCAACATCCTAGGCACATAGAAGGCGGCCCCAAAATCATTGTATTACATCTAAATGCGACAACAGCTTTCTATTCCAACAACTGCTCATTCGGTAGGACATCTTGCAGAACTTTATGCTTGAGAAAGAAGGCACTTCAATAGATTTTTGCTTCAAAATATCGCTAAGGCCATCGGTGAAGCTTTCTAACTTTATTTAGAACTCTCAACACTTCATTGGTCACATGTATTTTTACGAAATCTCTTCATATCACTTCACTAACAGTTCATGAGAAATAGGAATGGATTTAAGCCGCGTGATATTAAAATTTGTTTTGAAATTTTGCGTGGGAAAGCCTATGAAGTGATTTCAAGAACAAAATCTTGTCTCCCAAAGAAAATCATTGTGGATTTGATAGCTGAACATTCCAGGTAATGCACTGTTATAAATCATTGTTTGATTGTAGAAAAGTATGGGCACCAATCTTCAACTTACACATCAAAGTTATTTCTTCACATTATGGCAGATAGGAGATGCAGTCTTTGTTGGGCATATATTCTTTATGATATTACGTCAAATACCTTCAATGCGTATTTTTGATGATTTTTTTTGATATCGAAATACATGTCTCTGACAAGATCTTTTGACCGGGAGGTGGAAAGGAAGTAAATTACGCTGACTGTTTTTATTATTGTCCGACCCAAATAAAGGTTATTTACTTTTAGCAGGGCTTTCAAATATTTTCTACAGTAATCCATGCAAATCTTCATAGTTTGTTTGATTTGATTCAAGCTTTTATCATTGTGATTATATTAAAGGCATTTACAATCATGGTGAAGTAGGCTTACGGTATCATATTGCTATTCCATCTCAGTATTGAATGTGGTTAAAAGTCTTTGTCAAAATTATATTAGCCATTTATCAAACCGCTGGGGCCTCTGAGATTGCTATGTGTCATTGCCATTCAAAGAGAACAAAAATGCGAACACTTTGGAAGATTCTGGCTACATGTTGCAGACTACAAAAAGTGGTGTAGGAGCCTCCACAGGGTTTTTTTGATATTTGTCAAGCAGATCAGCTGGGTATAATTTCAATTACTGAATGTTCCAAATTCTTGGTCAAGGTAATGACTCGAAAAATATGCTCATCAATCTCTGACTTTTGTTTGTTGTTGGTAGGTTTTGTGCATGGTAGGTTGTCATATCTTTCCTATAATCTACTCATTTATGGCATGACTTCATACTGATATTTGGCATTTAATCTGATTACACCGATGTCTTATCATCTTGTGTTGCTAATAATCTTTTTGATTTCATTTTATATTATTGCTTAGAAATACATTCTCGGCCATCTCCATAAAGATTCAGAGTGTCCTTTGCCTAAAAAGGTTCAATGTGATGATGAGTATCGACTAAATTCACTATCCATACACCCTATTTTGTTTAGCCATCAACATCGATAATTATATTTATTTACAAATACTGGTTGTCACATGCTTGTCTTAAATGAAAGCAAACTTGGGTCAACACAGATTTGCACATATATTGATGCTTTCTTTAGGCAGCACGACCCCTTCTGCCAGCAAACTTGACATATATCAGGTGGCATAAGGCACTAAAAATGATTTGATATGCCATAGGGAGTCTTGCAATCTTTAAATTTATTGTTGCATGAGGAATTGATTTGTGATTAATATCCACCATTAAATTTGGCAGATTTCAACAATAATGTATTAAATTCACGCCATACCTGTCCTACATTAATTCATGCTTGGATGAAAATTAATATCTGTTGATGTGATTTCTGTACAACACAACTACTCAAAGCTATTATACAATTTGCATGAGATTTCAACATATCTCAATTCAACCATTGATTGACAAATGTTATGGTTGGTTTTTGATTTAATGTTCACACTAAAAGCCTATTTGCTAACAAAATCTGTCCTAATCTTGTTGATATAGTATTTTAATGGTATTATAGTTCTTTTGCAAGTCTTTGAATTTTGAAAACTTTGTGCATCTTGATCTTCAATAGACAACTGCAATTGCTCTAAAGTATTTATTTCTTTGTTGCAGAATCAATCGTATAGTCTTTTCAATTCACGGGCTTTGACACATGTCTAATTTATATCTATTAACTGAGTTGGATTTTATGACTTGAGGGAGTGTGGTATAAAAGCACGTGAAGGATAAAATGGAAATCAAGCATTGGGATCAAGCGAAGAACAAAAGAAAGATTGGAATCGATAAAGCATTTTTAAATGCTTGGAGCATCCATTTACTACTTTAATTTTTTGTTTTAAGCCAACTAGATCATTGTTTGTTTTCAAAGTTGGATTAAAATTGAACACTAGAAACTGACTGGACATTTCTTTTCGGATTAACCAATTGAAAAATCAAATCTTCATCTTTCCTTTGGTGTTTAAAATGAATTCATCATTACTTTGAGGCTAAAAATGAACGTGTGTTTTTCGTGTTTCATAATCTCTTATTCAAAATAATCTCATCTAAAAAGGTGTATGCACTTATGTCGTGCTTCATGGTGATCTTGAGAACCAAAAGTATTTTTGATGATATGAAGTTGCATTAAAGATTTCCTCCACACTTTAGTTTGGGAACTAAAATTAAACAAAACACTTTGCGAGTGTGAGTAAACTTATTGCATGTGTTCTCCCTTTGTTTCTAAATGAAGGTTGATCCAACTATGAATAAGTTTATTAGCTTTTGTTTATCTTAGAGGGCCTACCTTGGGGAAAAAGTACTCATCCAAGGGGACAACTCAACCGGTAACACTCTAAAGCCAAGAGTATTTCCAACAAAGATATAAATGTGGGTATTGGAAGAAACGCCAATATCATGTGGTTGATTTCGATGAGATGGATCCAAAAGGGGACTCTCACCGTATGGGTCAATCTCCACGAATGGAAAATCCAAACTAAAACCCTTGTTTGTAGTGGCCAATTAATCCATTCACCATGTTTATCAAAGTGGTGCATTGGAACTTAGATTCCAAGAAGTTACTTGCCATGTCTAATCTTGGTTGAAGTATAGAGGTTAAGACTTCATTCTTAACATACCTTTATACTCTTTCCTTGGTTGCATGTAAAATAATCTCTTCTACGACGAAGGGCATGAGGCAGCCCACCAAGAAAAATGTACCAATTGAGCTAGGATGTTATATTGCTTGTGAGTCAATATGAAAACATAGTTCTTTGATCGAAAACATTGGAAAACCAACATTCAACATGAGTATCAAATCTCAAACCCTTTAGGAGAAGCTAATATCCTTGAACAAATTCACATGTTATTGCTTTCCCTTGGGATTTGTATCCTTAGAGGCTTCTAAACATTTGGATTTCATCTCAATTTGCTCCTACTAAGGTCAACATTAGGAAACCTTTGCCTTGATTTCCTTGATTTCCGCATAATGCATTTTGTGGGATGAAAGAAAATTAAGACATTGGACATTCAGTTGAAAACCTAATCAAGAGTGTTTGTGATAAAAATAAGTCATTAATGTAGAGGTTAATTCAATTGGACCCCACATATGTGCTTGTCATCTTTTGGTCATATGGTTTTCATGCAAATATTGGTCTTTTGATTTTGAATTTCTCTTTGAGAAAGGCATGTTCTTCACTATCTTGGTCTTGTAAACAAGTCCTTCCTAGGTTCATTTAGGATCAAATCAAACACTTCATCCATCCCAAACATTTATCATCTTCATCTCCAAAACAACTTTAGAGCTTGGGAAACATCATTATCTAGACTTGGGTATATCCTTAAATCAAATCAAAGTCATTTGTTTAGTTGGGTATGTGGGAATGCATCCTTTCTCATAAATTTAATTAAATCAACAATCCTTTGAACAATTTCACCCTAAGATCACATCTAACATCTTAGGGTTTACAAGATCATTATCCAATCAAACGAATCAAAATCGAAACCTAAGTCTAGCATTAATCCAAAGTCCCTAAATGTTCAACACTCATATCATTTTCACCTTTCATCCTTCATCTCATCATTAGTCGTAAGAACCTTAGAGGTCACTTTTGCAACAAGGTCAAAACACAAGGAGAACATGGAATACAAACTTGATCCATACATCATGAGTAATCCAAATCAATTGAACTTTCAAAGCCTTACAATGTCGATTGATTATCGAAACTCGCACTCATACAATCCATACATGGGATCATTACCTTCTACAAATGTCAATGGCACAACAAGTGTGAGTATACCCAAATCAAAAATTGGAACACATTTGTCAATGGTAGATCTAAGTCCAAACGTACAAATCCACCAACTGAACAATCAATGCATGAGCCTTCAAACAAACAACATCATCCCACCAAATCTATACATGCCAAAAGAGAATGTACCAAGTACAAGTTTTCCAAACATGAATCCAAAAAAATTTGGGATGGATACATTTGCAAATCACATGAATATTCCAAATATCAACAATGGTCAATTTCAACCTATCATGCCGAATCTGAACATCATCCCAAATTAGAACAATGTCCAAAATCAAACACCACAAGTATGCATCCCAAATCTGCTTGAACAAAAACCAAATCAACTATATCAAGGGAATCAAGATCGAAATCAAGATCAAATTTAGCGAGATCAAATTGCTGCACTTACCAAAATAGTTGAGTCATTACGCCAAGAGACATCTCCACCACCATTACCCATATCAACATTGTTCCTTGGTTTAGGGCTTCCCCTTTTACCTAACACCAATCACTCCATCCAAATCAATCCATCTAACACCAATCAAGCCATCACATCAAGTCCTTTGAATATACCATTGGCATCGTATGAACAGATGGTATCTATTTAAATGACAACATCAATCCTGACAAATCAAAACACGGTCTCCCAAGGACCTAGCACTCTGGTCATTCTGACGATTCCTATCACCTCGATCACTCCCACCACCCCTATCACACCCGTCATATCTCAATCCCTCATGATCGCTCCAAGCATATCTCAACCACTTGTCACTACATTCAACATGATTCCAAATCCATCACCGCTATCACTGAAACCAAATGCAACGAGACAATATGACATTGCGCTAAAAGCTCACTAGGCCTAACGAAAATCCATCCAACAATATCTAACCATGCAAAAAGTAACATGATCTCAACAAGTGCAACAAGCCTCTCAAGCTGCCCAAGCCTCTCAAACTACCCAACAAACACAAGCACAAACACGAAAACATTAAACCATTGGTGATAGCATTGATAATCTCCCCACCACAATTGTTGAAAGCAATGATCAAGATCTATCCATCAAAGATGACATTGAATATGTTTCTATCTTGTCCAAAGATCTAATCAACATAGGTCAAGAGTCACTTTTCAGTCATGATCAAAATCCACCAACAATACTTGACAATGATCCAATTCAAGAAATGTCAACATCATTTGACCCTATGGTTCCACAATTGTTGAAAAAAATGATCAAGATCTCTCCATCAATGAGTACCTTGGAGATGTTTCCACCCCATCCCATGATCAACTCACCATACATCAATAGCCACTTTTTAGTGATCTATTTCAAGGAGTGTTAGGATTATTTGATCCTATTGACATAATGCACAATCCGTTGACCTATGATCATGTTGAAAATGTCTCTACATCGCCTTATGAGTTAGAGGACATATCTCAAGAATTCATTCCAAAGCATGATCAACATCTTTCACCAAGGTCTAGAAATGGTCCTTTCCAAGACATGTTGACCCCCTTTGACCTCATGGTTACAGATATTGAAGGAACCCTAAACTCAACACTTGAGGATATTGAACCACTTACCATGTCTAATGACGGCATCTAAGAATCCTTTGTAAGCAATCCATCCTTTGAAACTGACCCATGTCAAGAACTTGATCCAAAGCATGTTGAAAGCAACTCTGAAATCATTCAAGATCAAGAATTTGTATCTTTAAGATACTACAATAATCTAATGGACACTCTCCTATCTATGCAAGATGATCATATCCATGTAGCACATAATCCTCCATCTACCCATGAGATGCTTTCTATAGATGGACATGTAGATGATCTTCATTCAGAACAAGATTCCTTTACTCTTGATATTATTACAAAAAAAGATCAGGTTATTGATTCCTACAGTCAAAAAAAGTTGTCAACATCAGGATTAGATATATCCAAAATCCAGACTAAAGACATCATGTATGAAGATATTTAACATTATCCACTCAAGGAAGTAGGTCAGATGGAACAAGATATTTCAGAGTTAGCAGAGCAGAAAATTGAACTAACGTCATCTACAGTGGCTATCTATTAGAGAATGCTTATTGAACAAGACATCTTAGAATAGGAAGAATCAAATAACAAAGGTACTACTTCCACAATACTAGGGGAAATTTCATCTCAAGAAAACATCAACATAGGGAGCACGAAGAATCCTTATCATGAAACCAAGACCAATACTACAACCAACCACATCATGAATCTTTATCCACCCATCACCGCATCCATGATTTGGGACCAACGTCAAAAGAAAGAATTGAATCAAAGTACAAAGAATGTTATCGAAGAAATAGAAGCTAAGAAGCATAATGGAAAAATCAAATATGCATGGATACCAAAACATACAAAGAAAGATCATCCCTATCAAACTCCATTAGTCAAAGAAACTATGGGGAAAAATAAAAATGGGAAAAGTATCCATCAAAGAGGCCCAAAAAAGCAAAAGCAGGCTTTTCAAACAACGTACAAAGTGTATCAAGCAGTTGGTCCTAATTCCACACACACTTTCATATCTACCCATCATTGCTCATCTTCCCAAGTTTGGAGAGTCAAAGGTTCCAAACTATCAATCAATACATCTCGTATCCCTAGAAAAACTCCATCCACACCTCCAGGCATGATATCCAATTCTCAAATTGACAATGTATTGGCAATGACCCTTTATCATAAGGATTCATAAGGCATTCTAGCACGATGCGTGCATAGAGACAGAGTTAACCATGATATCAATAAAGCAGATCAAGAATCTCAAAAGTTACATTCAAGTGCACGTATCTTGGCAAAGCAACTTCTTCAAGAAGGCTATCAATGGCACATCATGACAAGAGCATCTACATCAACACCACTAGGTGGGTCAACATGAGCATAAAATCTTTCAGAGAAATAAAAAAAATCAAAAAATCAAAAAATTAAAAAAAATTAAAAAAAAGGATTGAAAATAGTAAAGAGAAAAATCGTCTTCTAGTGAAAATAGCATGGGCGGCACTTTGGGCAAGACCATGATGAAAACCTAGAAAATAGGCATCATGTTTGGAATCAAGCATCTACGTGCGCCAATTCAAGTGAAAGCATTTCATCCAATCCATAATAAATCTAGCATTCCATCCATCTCAGCCATAATAAATCCATTCATCCATAAACCATTGATCCAATCCATTTTCATCCATCTGCATCCATCATCCAAGTTATCTTGATCTTGTTGAAAATTTGGGGTACAGTTTACACTTGCTTATGGTAAACATCTTGACATGGGTCATTTTCATTGATCCTATCCTATGCAACATTATTTGAGCCATGAAGCATTATCCAAATGAGCATTTTTTATCCAAACACCTTATCTTATTGCAAGATAATCCATATCAATCCATCCATACACCTATCCAAGCAACCATCCATGACATTCCATACATTGCTAGACATTAGGGGCATATATCCTGCATCTTGCTTTGAGAATAAATCTTGGTCTATATCTTCCAACTTATGTGGTGACCCAAACATTGGCAAATGTAAAATAAAATTGGTCCACCACTTGTGAGCAGAAAATCCAAATCACTAGCCCATGGCATATTTTGACAATAAAACATTCCTCATCAAGCTTCATCTTTCATCAAACATCAATCCAAGTAATCACTATTAGTTGCATCTAAGTTTCCCTTCAAATATCACATCAAATCATTCGAACAACTTTTGTTCCAAACCAAGCTTCAACAATCATAATCAATCAAATCCAATCAATCCATAATCTTGGGATAGCCTTCCTAATCATTGTGTTGCTTAGCACTATCCTTGCATTGTTGTGCATCCTCAACAATGTTATCGTCATCAATCTTGATCAATCTATCCTTGCATTGTTGTGCATCCTCAACAATGTTATCATCACCAATCCTGATCAATCAATCCTTGCATTGTTGTGCATCCTCAACAATGTTATCATCACCAATCCTGATCAATCAATCATTGCATTGATGTGCATCCTCAACTTTTTTATTGTCATCAATCTTGATCAATCAAATCCTTGCATTGTTGTGTATCCTCAACAATGTTATCATCATCATCAATCCATCGATCTGATCAATCAACCTTAGCTTGGTTTTAAACAAAATCACCAAATAGAGCACTTGTATCATCACACATATCCATATCCAAATCATCAAAATCATGTGAAAATCTAAAAACATCATAAAATTAGAAAATCCAAAAACATCCAAAACATATCAAAAAATAAAAAACACACAAAAAGTCAAAAAATGTAAAAAACATTGCAATCTGAACTACATCGTCTCTGAGCTTAAATGTAGGCATGGCTAATCTTTGATTAGCCACACAAAAATCCAAAAACATTAGAAAACCACGAAAATCTAAAAACATCCAAAATCACATCAAAATCCAAAAAAAAAATCAAAAAAACCAAGAAAATCCAAAAACATTTGAAAAAATCAAAAATCAAAACATTTGAAAAATCCAAAAATACCAAAAACAGCCTCAAAACATTCTAAAAACATCAAAAACATCCAAATATTTGAAAAAATCCATTCGTCATGTCTCACTTTCACCCATGATAATCAATCATCCATAATAAATCATCGTCACCTTCATCCTTTGGAAAAACAAACAAAAACAACCACAACAATCAGCAAAAGCAAACTTCAAACACAAAATCAAAATTGAAGCAACAAATCGTTAAACACAAAATCAAACTCTTGATCATTTTTCAAACATGTCAATCAAACTTATATCAAAAGCCTATCAATCATCGTATCAAACCATCATCATCCTATACAATGCATGTCCTAGGATATATCGTTCTGACAATGGGCATCATTTTGGATATCACCTTGGATTCTTATCCTATCAAAACACATCCCTTTGGTTGAAGGTATGAAAAACATTAGCTTATTTGCGTACTTGATCTTTTCATTTGATTTATCTTATTGCGCTCATTCCAAGGACCTCTCGATTATATCCGAACAAAGGATTTAGAGAGATAGGAATGGGGCAACGATCATTATCCTTTTGTCTGTTGTGCTTGTTGGATGTTCTTGTAAAATAACTTGGTGAATACTTGCTTTGTTAGGTACATCTTAGCAATGTTTTCGTATGTCAAGTGTGAACAAGAATACTCCTATCTATTTGTCAAGTCAAATTCCATCACACTAAGTACAACGCCATCCTAGTTATTTATACCTTGATGCATCGTACTTATGTGTGTTATCAAACATAAGGTAAGTAGCCCTTTTAAAATCCCAATCCTTGATAAGAAAATCATCCAATTTTCATCATCCATTTATCATCATCATCTATCATCATCATCATCATCATCATCATTTCTAATAAAGTCTCATCAAATCATGGACTTGTGGGACCCTCTTGTCATCATCTCATTTCTTCTCCGCACTAACATAACATCACCAATGCATCCATCATGCATCTAGAAAACTATCAACATACCACATATCATTCATATCATACATAATAGGAAACATCAATCATTTCACATGCATTGCATTTTCATCATCATCATAATATAGATCTATTAGTCAAAGCATTTGCATAAATCATATAGTTACATAATCATAGCATATCACATCATCCATCTCATCCATCATCACATCATATCATCATTTAAGTTGTTTAAGATAATATAGATTTGTTATTCTAAGCATCTTTAAAAACATCTCATTTGCATCATCATCCATAACCATCCATTTTGAACCTCTTTATCACGAGATCGACCCTCAAATTGAATCTTTTTTGCTCGATCTCTCAAGGGGGAAATGTACCAGTGTACTTTCTGCTGGGGCATTCAAAAAAATCAGAATTTTTTTTAATTTTGATCACGAAAAGTTTATTTCTTTAAACCAAGGCAACAAGTACATTGCTTCAAAGAGGGGAAAAATGTAGACATCTAAAATTATCATTATGCACTTAGTTCACATTCATCCACTCATCAGGTAAATCAGGTTCATCATCCATTTAAATTAAATAAATTAACTTTATTTGATTTAATCCTACCATTACCTCATTTAAATAAATCAATCAAATCCTAACATTTCATTAATCCACCTTTATCTTACAAACATTCATTTAATTAAATCCCAAATGCATTTTCCATTCCTTTTGATTTAAATAAATTCAAATATTCAAGTCAAAGGGGTTAAACTCACCTAATCAGATCATTAAGCTAATCTAATCCTAATTAGCCTAACCTAACCACCCATCACATCCTCTAGATATTCCCACTTGCACAAATAAATCAATTTATTGATTTATTAAAATCCTTATTTTCTTTCAACTTGGCATAAAAAAATAAAATTCCCTCAAGTTTGAAAATGATGACAAGTTGACTTGTCCCCTCGAACATTGCATTAACTTCTCATTTTCATGTCCCCCTCTCAACATTTATTTCACATATTTGAATTTGAAACTCCCTCTCTTGGGCACATTGGCCAAAAATTGCATATTCCTCAACCTATGGCAAATTGACAAATGGCCTCTTTTCATTGGCTTGTTTTTAGTCCCACATTGCTCTCTCATAAACATTCTTTCAACTTGAGAATCTATAAATAAGGATCATCTCCATAGGTTTAATCCTCCACAACTCCACAATCTCAAGCACAAATGCACCATTGTCATTTGAATCCATATCATTCTTCATAGCATTTTCATCATGGAGCTTAAGCAAGGATTGGTAAAGGGTTTCTTTCCATAGAAGCACCAATCCACTATAAGATGCTAGTTTGATTATTATAATAATGTTTTTCTATGTTTTTCTTACTTCTTTTGCACTATTCTTGTGTTGAAATGAATCTTATAGGGAATATTTTGTTTTTTTTTGGTTCACTAACAATGGTAAGGGTTTTTGTTTTTGAGCTATTGCAGATTTAAGGTTCTACATAAATCAATTAAATCCTTACATTTCATTAATCCACCTTTATCTTGCAAACATTCATTTAATTAAATCCCAAATGCATTTTCCATTCCTTTTGATTTAAATAAATTCAAATATTCAAGTCAAAGGGGTCAAACTCACCTAATCAATATTAAGCTAATCTAATCCTAATGAGCTTAACCTAACCACCCATCACGTCCTCTAGATATTCCCACTTGCACAAATAAACCAATTTATTGATTTATTAATATCCTTATTTTCTTTCAACTTGGCATAAAACATAGAATATTCCCTGAAGTTTGAAAATGATGACAAGTTCACTTGTCCCCTCCAACATTGCATTAACTTCTCATTTTCATGTCCCCCTCTCAACATTTATTTCACATATTTGAATTTAAAACTCCCTCTCTTGGGCACATTGGCCAAAACTTGTACATTCCTCAACCTATGGCAAGTTGACAAGTGGCCTCTTTTCATTGGCTTGTTTTTAGTCCCACATTGCTCTCTCATAAGCATTCTTTCAACTTGATAATCTACAAATAAGGATCATCTCCATTGGTTTAATCCTCCACAACTCCATAATCTCAAGCACAAATGTACCATTGTAGTTTTAATCCATATCATTCTTCATAGCATTTTCATCATGGAGCTTAAGCAAGGATTGGGAAAGGGATTCTTTCCATAGAAGCGCCAATCCACTATAATATGCTGGTTTGATTAGTAGAATAATGTTTTTCTTCTTTCTTTTGCATTATTCTTGTGTTCAAATGAATCTTATAGGAAATCTTTTTTTTTTTTGGTTCACTAACAATGGTAAGGGTTTTTGTTTTTGAGCTAATGCAGATTTAAGGTTCTACAAGTAGAAATAGATCAGGGGGTGGGAATCTACAAGAACATAGAAGTATTGACAAAGTATGGAAGTTGGAAATAGGAGATAGAGGTATGGAAAGGATTACAACCCAAAAGGTGCCTATTCAAAGAATCATTCCAGGAAGGAACTTCATCTAGGGGAAAGGAGACCAATGCAGATGAAAAAGAAATGGAAGAATCAAGTGATGGAATATCTCAGGGAGAGGAAACCCATACCATAGAAGATACAACCAAGGATGGTAGAACTAATCTTAAGAGAAAGAAACCTGGAGGAGTCTCTTAGGATTGTAGCAAAATTTCCCTTCTAGGAAAGGAAAAGCAGGGGATGGAAAACTCATAGGTAGAAAAATCCCTCAACGCTCTTCTAGATGATGCACATGAACTCCAGAAGGACATCAACACCCAACTCTAGGAATTGACTAAGGAAATAGAAAGGGAAAAGTTGAAACCCCTAGAAGTAGGAGAGGAGTCTGGAAAGGATATGAAAATTACCAAAGCAAATAATGAAGAAGAACAACAGTAGGAAGAAGGTGACTTATTGCAATCTAAGGAAGAGGAGAGTGATTAATTTTCACATGGAGAAGGAGAACCCTAGGAGGAGGCAAAGGAGGGAGAGCTGCTTGGGGAGAGGTTGCTAGAACAATCAAAATCAAAGATAAATGTACCAAACATAAAGAAGAAATCCACAATGGGTTGGAAAACAAATAAATGCAAGCTAATAATTGCAGGGAATGCCTCTGGATAGAAAAAACTGGTTGTTGGGAAGGATAGCCTCCTTCCTAGGGTAGAATGAGGATCCTAAAATGAAATTTCAGGGGCATTAATAGCCTTGACAAATGGCACATGGTCAAGCGCCAAATTGACCAATCAACATGAACATAATTTTAATGCAGGAATCGAAATGGAGCAAGGAGGAAGGAAATAGGAGACTGAACAATTGGAGATAGTGGAAACTATGATTCAAGGAAGTTGCACAAGTGTGTAGTGGCCTAGGAGTATTATGGAACCCTCTGATAGTAGATGGGGAAATGGAAAAAAGAAGAAGATAATTGGTAGTTGATAAAGGTCAAAGATCTAAAGAAACATGAAAGCTTCTTCAACATCAATGTATATGGGTCAATATCCACAGTGGCAAAAAGACAAGTGGGGGACAAAATATCAAGTGAATTAGAAAATAGGAGAGATGAGAAAGGAATAGTAGTAGGAGATTTTAATGAAACCTTAAATAATGAGGAGAAAAAAGGAAGCCTGGGAAGAACAACAACCATTATGAGATATTTCCAATAATTTGTAGACAAAAATTTGCTAAAGGATTTGTAGACCAAAAATGGAACATTTACATGGTCTAATAGAAGGAAATATTTCACCACCATAGTTGAAAGATAGGATAGATTCTTGCTCTGGGGAGACTAGGGAGAAGCAACAACCTCTCAAGTATCCCAAATCCTACCCTTTATAGGGTCAAACCATTTTCCCATCTTACTGACATTTGGATAGGAGGACCCACCTAAAGGGTGTCCCTTCAAATTTGAAAATATGTGGATGAGAGATGAACACCCACCAAAGCTAATTGAGAGTCGGTGGAATGAGATTAGGTTTCCAGATAAATCAGAGCTATTCAAGATAAAGAAAAAGCTAGGATATATCAAGAACAAGCTCAAAGAATGGAATAAGACACATTTCAAGAACATTTTCTAGGAGAAAGAGATACTAGAACAAGAGATCAGAGCCCTGAATGAGCATATAATAGAGAAATGAATGGATGCAGAGGATTTTGATAATGAAAAATATTTAAAAGAACTAGCAAAATTTTAGAAGAAAGAAGAGTGCTATTGGTGAAAAAATTCAATGGAAACATGGTTGAAAGAAGGAGATAGGAACACCAAGTACGTCTAGAAAACAACAATTTCCAATCAAAGTAGGAATATGATTGTAGACATCAAGAGGTAAAATAGGGAAGCAACACAATCTATTAAGGAGGTGAATAAGGAGGAAATTAGGTTCTTTGAAGAGATTATGAATAGGGAAAGCCAGGAAAACATGGCAGCAAGGGATAATTTGTTGAGTTCAATACCCTCAATTATAAAAGAAGAATATAACAAACACTTGTATCAAAATCTTTCCTTGGAGGAAGTCAGGGAAGCAGTCTTTTAGATGAATCCAAAAAAGGCCCGAGGCCCATATGGTTTCCCAACATGTTTCTTCCAAAATTTATGGGATGTAGTTGGGAAAGATCTATGGGTGGTAGTGGAGGAATCAAGAAATAAAATGACAATGCTAGGGGTAGTAAATCACACATTTCTATCTCTAATTCCCAAGAAAAAAGACCCACAAACAATGAGTGATTTTAGACCAATCACTCTATGCAATATGTTGTACAAAGTGGTCACAAAAATAATAGAAAATAGACTCAAGGAAGTTCTAAGTGAGGTCATATTAGAAGAATAGAGTGGCTTTGCTCTAGAAAGGTCAATAGCAAAAGGAATAATCATTGTTCATGAAACCATACACTCAGCCAAGAAGAATTAAGATGCATGCATGGTTCTGAAATTGGACATCCTCAAAGCCTATGACATGGTAGATAGACAATTCCTACTGGAGGTATTGAGGAAATTTATATTTGAAGATAACTAGATTAATTAGGTTAAAATTTTCATCTCTACAGCTAAATTTTCAGTACTGGTGAATGGGTTTGCACATGGTTTCTTCCCCTCCACAAGAGGGTTAAGACAAGGTGACCCCCTCTCCCCATTCGTGTTCATAATTATGGTAGAGGTGCTAGGGAGAGGGATACAAAGACTAAGATAGGAAAGGAAATGGATAGAATTTTATGTGGCCAATGGCATGGAACCCACAACACATCTACAATTTGTAGATCTGACACAATTTTGATTGGAGAGGCTAGCAAAAGTTAAGAGTGATTAAAAGATTTTTAGATGACTACTGTAGTGCATCTGGGCAAAGCATCAATTGGGGAAAGTGAAAGAGGTTTTCTTTCTCAATACTCAACCAAGCTTGCAAAAGGACTTAACCAAAATCTTGAATCTAAAAGTGGTAGCACTGTTAAGGCGTTTCTTGGAGATGCCCCTGTTTGCAGTTATAAACATGAAGTGCTATTGGGAGAACCTAGTAAACATCCGAAAGAACAAATTGGGAACCTGGAAAGGAATGTGGTTGTCATCTCCAAGAAGACTATTAATGGTCAAATAAGTTTTGTTAGCCATACTAGTGTATTCAATGTCATGTTTAAGGATACCTAAATTAGTGGAAGAATCCCTAACTCAAATTTTTAGGAAGTTCTTTTGGATTGGAACAAGGCATCAAAAAAAATTCCCTCTTCTAGCCTGGGACAAGGTGTGCACACCCAAGGAGGTTGGTTGGGCATGGATCAAGCAACTATCATTAATGAATCAAGCCATGGGGGACAAATTGGTCTAGGATCTTCACATAAAAGGTGAGTAGAAGTGGGTCAAAATCATGAGAAGAAAGTATCTAGACTTAGATGAATCGGTCAGAATTCTTACTACAATAAACCCTCTGAGAGGGTCAACAATCTAGAATTTTATTTTGGAATGCAAGGATATAATATCAAACCATGTAACTTGGGAAATCAGTGATGGAAATAGTCTGTCCTTTTGGAATGATTCATGGTGTGGGAAACCACTCATCAACAACACTCCAAGATTGGAAGGAATCAACAAAGAGACGACAAGGCTTTGGGGGAGCAAGGTTTCTAATTATGATAGGAGGAATGACAACCAAGGATCCTTCAGCTAGAGCTGGAACAATCTTCAAGCCCTCAATGCACCTTAAGCACAGAAAGAAGCTTTAGCAAAACTCTTGAAAGACAATTATTTTTTCCCAACCAATGACAAGGATACAATCAGATGGTGTGGGTCATCTATAGGCACATACAAAGTGAAATTCATATACAAGATTAAAGAGATGGCCATGGCATGACAAGACTGGCCATGCAAGTTGATATGGGGGAAGAAATTCCTCCCCAAGGTAGGAGTTTTTGCTTGGTTGGTGATATAGAAAAGAATTCTCACAGAGGATAGGTTAGCCACATTAGTATTCAAGGCCTAAGAAGATGTTCATCATGCAAAGAAAATGAAGAGTTAGCAGATCATCTTCTCTTGACAAGTCCATATGCAAATGATTATTGTAATGCCCCATTCCAACAAATCTCTCATCGTGGTTCAAAATGTGGTCCCAAGGTGGCAACAAATTAGTTTTTGGGGGTATATAGAAAATAACCCTATCCATTGTGATACGGGAAAAATGGAAGGAACACAATAAGATGATTTTCCATTGGAAAGAGATGAACAAAGATTAGCTCTAGGATAAAATTGAAAGAGCTATACTAGAGCTGGTCAAAGAAGATGCCCGGTGCAAAGTAGGTAAACATAAAATATTCAATAATTGGGATGATTTCCTAACTAAAAAAATTACCGATCTAAAGCCTCCTTTACTGAGTGGAAATGGTACACTATAGTCAACAATGATAAAGGGAGAAAAAACATCATGGAAGGCACCAAAAATAGGGTGGACCAAAATAAATTTTGATGGAGCTACCCATAGGAACCTAGGGCCAGGTGGAATAGGTTGCATAGCAATGGATGCTTAGGGAAAGACCCTAGCAAAAATATCTATGCCATTGGGAATATGCTCAAACAATGAAGTAGAGTTTAGGGCAGCAACCATTGGCTTGTAGATGGGTCTAGACTTGGGAGTGAAACATATGCACTTGGAAGGGGATTCACTTATCATAGTGAATGCCATCCAGAGAGGCATCACTCCAAATTGGAAACTCAATCTCCTATTGTACAACATCAAACAATTGGTGAACATGTTTGATGCCTTCCAAATTAGCCACATATATTGAAAAGGAAATGAAAAGG
Source organism: Sequoia sempervirens (assembly GCA_007258455.2). Classification (NCBI taxonomy): domain Eukaryota; kingdom Viridiplantae; phylum Streptophyta; class Pinopsida; order Cupressales; family Cupressaceae; genus Sequoia; species Sequoia sempervirens. The sequence goes on from VDFB02193867.1 coordinate 454,960,864, forward strand.
AAAATGAGTTGGAAAAAAAGGCATAAGAAGTGCCACATAGGCGGAGGCCAGAATAAAGCTAGAATCGGAGATTAAGTATCAAAAGCTCCTCATCAATCAATGGTGAAAGAAACACACATGGAAATAAGGACAAAATCTAGGAAAATTGGTTTGACAAGATAAGAATTATCAATAGAAGGTAAAGAGAAAGCTAAATGAACTAGTCCCAAGGGAAAAGAAAGGATTGGTGGATAGCACATTACCATGCATTAATTCCACTTGTATACCACCAACAATGTGGTGGCAAGCAAACATGCTCCAAATGGAATGAACTCAAAAAAGCTAATTATGAGGAAGTAAGGCCTTCACTGTTAAAAGGCCTTGGCTTGTGAAGTTTCATTCAAATGCAAATAGTGCAATCCCAAAAAATGAGCGTGATAGTGAGTGACAAAATTGGATTAAGCTAGAAGATTCAGAGAGGTGTTGTGGTTGGTGGAAGCTTCACCAATGGAGAATCTGCTATTTCTGAATAGGACGAAGCATTCACAATCTTTCATAGGTAAAGTTTTTAATAAAAGGTTGCAGGGGTTACTAGCCTCTTCTCACCCACTGGTCCTTTGGGAGACTAAGAAAGTTGTGGGCTTTGAATTCTTGAGGGATTACCACAAATTCAGGTCAAATGTGCAAATACTAGCCATGTTCTTGGTTGTGCTCTTGTACATGGATATTTCAAAGGAAGTGGGGAAGAATCTAATGCAGATGGTGTTCGTCCATACATGGTTGGGAGACATTGACACAACCTTGGGGAATGAAAATGAAAATAGGTAAATTCCAATGCTGTAAAACTATTACATGATGCGCATGTGCGAAAGGAAAGTGATGGAATTCCCTCTAGTTCAAACCATTGACCCAGAGGGTTTTGAAATGTTGTGGAGTGAGCATGAGTGGATCATTTTCTTCCTACTCAAAGCAACCAAGCTGGTAACTAACCATCCACAAGGCTCGACAATGAGGTATGTGGAGGATGAAGGGCTTGTAGAGGAGATTGTGGCCAGGGACAACAATGATTTGGATTTCAGCACTGGTGAGGAATGGTGCAAGAACAAACCCAGAGACCCTGAGGAGAAAGAAAAAGGCCCAGCCCATTGGAATTGTGGAGTAGATTGCCCATTAGTCACAGACTACATTGCCTACATGAAGTGAACGGAGTAAGATGATGATGAAGAATGAACAATCCTGGTTTTGTTTAGTCTCAGCTATGCTATAGTTAAAAAATTGTAGTAGGAATAGCAACAGGGTCTAGTATAAAGAAAATAGAAGTCAATCCCAAAATAGTTGCTAATGTCTGGGTCTCAAACTAGGCCATTTTGTAAAGAAAATTGTGAATATACACTCATACTAGTTAGGAAAGAGTGGTATGGTGATGGCCATTTTTTTCATAGAAGGATAGTAAGGAATCATTTTGATGACAAAAACTCATGTAATCTCTTTTTTGAAGAAATGCAGTAGTAGTGATTTTTGTGAAACTTAAATAATAGCAATGTCATACTATATATGAAAATATATTACCACATAAGAGTTGTTTTATTTTTTACATTAATATTTATTACATATTTTAAATATATGACAATTTCAATGGTTTTTCTTGTTATTTTATTAGTACTTAAATATTTAGATACAAATGTATGTAAACAAGATCTATAACAAAATATCTTGTCCCACCAAAATTAGGAAAAAATTTTATCCTTAAATCAATTAACTTTATGTTTATTACAATTTAATTTGTTTATCTATAATTTATGTAGAAAATATTTTTATTTGTTTAAAATTCTTAAAATTAAAAGAAAAAATAAAAAATTATGAAATTTTAGTATCTATTAATTCAGTTCAAATTTTCAAATTTAAAATTAAAAAAATTAAAATCTATATTATTTTTTATTCTCTTTTTTTATGGAATATTTAATATCCAACAAAACTAATAAAACCAAAAAATATAAATTAATAAAAATAATTATAATTTATTTCTAAAATTTTATAAAAGTATATTTTTAAATAATATTAAAAACTAATTATAATATAAAACAATTGTAAGTTTTAATTTTTTTTTATAAATACATTGTAATTACTTTAATATAGAGTAGAAAATAATAATTAAGCTCTACTTTCAAACTACAAAAATATATATTCATAATTTATTTCTAAAAAATTATAAAGTATATTTTTAAATAATATTAAAAAATACTTATACTGTAAAATAATTGTAAGTTTTTTTAATTGTTTTTATAAATACATTCTAATTAATTTTAACATAGAGTATAAAAATAAGAATTAAACTACAATCTAAAACTGTAAAAATATATATTCATGGTTATAAATATTAATCTAAGTTATAAAATTATTAAAATATTTTTTTCCAAAATGCAATCAATTATGACTGCATATGTTTGATGCTAAAACTTCAAGTGAAGCAACACACCATTTATTTAAAAAAACCTTAAAAATTGGAAAACAAAGAGGCCATTGTCATTCATTTTATTCTTATTGTGAGTTTTTGTACTTCCTGTATTCTTGAAAATGAAAATGAAGAAAAAATGTTTATTTTATATTCTTTATTAAAAATGATTTATTTGAACCATTAAAATTTTACAAATATTGGAGTGAAATTTGTTGAAGAAATTTTTAATGTTTTTATTGATTTATAGTAAAAAAAAAAATTATTACTAATTAAACATTCTCCCTTTGTTATCCATGAAGAAACTAAAAATCAAATGATTTAGTAAAATATTACATTTCAATGATTATATATGTATGTATGTATGTATGTATAGACACACACACATATATACATACAAATACACACACAAATTTCTTCCTATTAAACTAACTTCACAAAGTATCTCAACAAGTGAATTAATTTATTTTCACAAGTTACCCAAATAAACTATATACATAATTGGAAATCAATTTATATATGTGAAAACTAGGAAAATTTCAAGGGAAGAAAATGTCTCAATGCTATCATATGGAAAGTAGCTATCAGCCCCCCTTAAGAGAGGGTATTTAGATATTAAAAATAATAATAATATTGAACTTGTTGCTTACAAAATCATCCAGAAATGCAAATGCAGTCTTATAATCAAATTGACTAGCAGATATAGATGCAATAAAGAGTGGTTGGAATGATTTCTTGAGAGGCCAATTATATACAATGCTTTCAACCCTATCCTTAACCTAGAAAGACCACTTTTCAATACATATAAGACACAAATTGATACATTGTTAAAGCATTAAGGTCATTTTATGAATGCATAAAGTGGTACAAGTAAATTGAGCATAATTAAGTAGAATACATTTGCATTGTTTTAAATACTATATATTTATAAATGTGTTCACTACTTTTTATAAAGGTCATTTTATTTATAAAGAGAAAGGACCTTCTTTGGAACTCTAATAAAATTTAGTGTTTTGAATATTGAAGAGACAATGAGTTTTTTGTGAGATTTGTTTAAACTTCCTTTGTTGTTCAAGCGAATTTGAAGGAGCTAAGAAAAATATTTGAAAAACCATTCTTTCCCAAAATGTAAAGTATTTTAGAAAGTTAAATGTTGTGCATAAATGAGAATGTGGAAAGGAAAACGCACATCAAATAATATTAAAGTTTAGCACATCAAAATCATAAAATATCAAATGTCAATTAGGAAGTAGATATTATATATATATATATCATCAAATATAAAATTTCAGATATCATTTCAAATTTTATGGTGATTAGATATAAATCTTATATACATTACAATATTATAGTAAAATATATAATCTTATAATTCATATTTTTTTAGTTACTTAGAGTGAGGCTTCCTTTTCATGATAAATTTATTAGTCAATATATGTCAATTATCAATTACAATTCATTAACAATTTCATAAAATGTCTCAATTAATAGAATAAACATTTCAATATTGTATTCTAAGAACCCACAAAATAACTATTATTATACAGATTTTTCTTTTGTTGTGTTTGTAATATTTCTATCTTTTTATTTAATATAGATATAATGCCTATTCATCAAAATATATATATATATATATATATATTGATGAATAGGCATTATATATATATGTATATATACATATGTATATATATGTATATGTATATGTATATATATACGTATATGTATATGTATATGTATATATATATATGTATATGTATATGTATATGTATATATATAATCTAACCAATATCAATACACATATAACCCAATAATGTTTATAAATATTTAAAGTGAACAAATTTTACCTACCTTAATATTTTGTCTTTATAACTAGATAATTGTGATTTGATCCATTTTTTTTCATGTTCAAAGTCCTCCAACCATCCTTTCTCTAAAGATTTCATATATTATTTTCATTTTATTGGATTTAAAAATTATTAAATTATTTATTTCTAATACTATAATTAACTTGGTAAGGAAGTCATCTTTGTGCTTTGTGGGCTACATTCATAAACCAAGGAAATAAATAAGATTAGTTTCTATATCCATGCAAAATAATGGGTAGATAATTTATAATCAATTCAAAATATTATTAATTACCTCTTCTTAAGAAAATCATTTATGTTTGCATCATGGTTTAACTTTTAAAATGTCTTCTTTAGATTCTAAGAGAGGGACATGAATGCGAATTTGACATAAGCTTTGTAAGTTATACACTAGATAATTAATTCTCAGAATAGAGGGAAAGGAAAATAATTGTGAACATACCTCAAGACTCTCAAGTTCTTTGTTCAAACAAAACATGATAGAGAAGAATTAATTTGTTAGAATTCAAACAAATACATAGACCAACAAAATTATCAAAAGTAAATCTATCCTTTCATTTTTTTTTATCTGAATTGAATTGAATCTTTGTTAGAAAAAACACTCTACAACAAACAAATCTTGTTCTTAGAAAGTACAAGGAAATAATAATTTTGAAAGGATTTGGCACATACCTTGTCTATTAAATGTCACATTAACAATTCAATGTCACCAAATTCATGTGATGGTTTAATAAAGCAGACCTCCCATTAAATTAGAGCACAAAATTTAATAGAAAAAATAATATTTTTGTTAATTAAAATATTATTTTAATTAATATTTAATTTTTGAATAATTATTTAATGAAGGTCATTTATTTTTATTATTGTTTTTTAATTATTATTTTAAGCTCATTATTGTTTGAGTAAAGTGATTTTTAAATATTTTTTAATTTATGTCAAATATAAATTTAAGTTAGTTTTGAAATTTTATTATATTATTATTTATATATAATTATGTTTTAAGTTTATATCCAAATTTTATTCTTGATGTTTTGGTTAATTTATTTAAACGTATAATTATTATTGATGTATATAGAGATATCAAAACATATATTAAATAAGAATCAATGAAAAAAGTAAAAAAAATATTTCAAAAGAGTCATAATTGATATTAAAGTCCAAAGGATAACCATCCAAGGATATTTTCCATAAATATAACACCTTTAAAAACCAAAGGAGTCAATGTTTGTAATAATTATGTCTATATAATTAAAATATAGTGTAAATGCACTTTATTTGTATTATTTTTTATTTTTTAATATAAATATAAATATTAGTATTAATATATCAATTGTATTTTTTTCTTGAACATTTCATATTGCACTCAACAATCTATCCTCAAGATGAGGAAATCTTATGCTTAAATTATTAATACTAAAATTGTTGAAGAATTATTTTATTTTATTTAAATTGCTTATTGGAGATTTATTTATTCTTCTTGAAGAGTTAAAATTTATATTTTTCTTCAATAACTTTGAACCCTATAATTTCTATAAGGCCTTAACTTGCCAATCCACGAAGCTTGTTATCTTCTACATTTAAATTTTGAAAGGAAAGACCAATTGAGAGATCATATATGTGTACTTGATAAATCTATGAATGTAAAACACCCCAAATCTATAGATTATGATGTTTAAGAACAACCCTAAGATAAACTCATTTAGAACATAAAATAATTTGAAAAGGTAAAATCCATGCAATTAAATTAATAAATAGAAATTGATGCTGAATGACTATTAAAAGATAGCCAACCTCTATTAATCAACCCATGAGTTTGTATTCAATCATAGATTTAGAACAAAAACATTATTTAATTCCATGACATGTCATGATTATATTTTCATGTTGTTGAATATAGCAATTGTGCTTTGTATTGTAGAACAATTATTAGATAACGGTTTTTTATTTTAAGTTCTTAATTTTTTTTTATAATTTTTTATAAAATGAGGCATTTAATCTTTTTGATAGAAATTATTTCTGCCTTTTATTAATAATAATAATTCATTGATTTTATTTTAAGTTTATTTATTTATTTTTATTTTTATTTTGTAAGATATATATGATTTTCTATATTTATCATATTTGATATATCTTTAATTTAATTAGGATAGAACTAGATTAAAAAAAGTGATATATATATATATATATATATATATATATAACACTTTTTTGAATCTAGTTCTATCCTATATATATATATATATATATATATATAGGAAATAGAAATATATGTTTTTAGAAAGGTATATTTATTACCATCGTTATCTAGTATATGAGACTTCTTTTTTAAGAATTTTGATTGATGCATAAAATATTATTTAATATTATTTTATAATATTCAAAATAGGTTATTTTGTTCCTTTACTACAATTAAATCTTACACAATCTAATGAGGTGTTAAAAAGACATCAATAACTATAATAAATTAAATTTTGCAATAAAAAGACAACCAATAATTTTAGTAAAAAAAAGAAAAATAACCCAAAAAATAAAAATAAAGCAAACCAAAATAATCCCAAAACACTACTTACAGAATTTTTTTTCCAACACTTCCTATACCAATATTTTCCTCTATGCTTGATCATTATAACACTCTTAAAGCTTATTTTTCGCTGTTCAATTTTATACTCGATGCCGAAGTCATATTAGTATAGAATGGTAGGAATATTTGATAACAGCAAGTCACATTTTTCAAGTTAGTATAGAATGGTAGGAATATTTGATAAAATGCATGAAGCATGACGTCAACCTCATTTGCAGCCAAGACTGAAAGTGTTTGAAACATGACTATCTATTTTCAGACTTACCATAATTTTCCCACGATACTATTGCATTAATTAATCAAAAAATCTGTGTGGCTACAAGTATTTTCAATAAAAATCTCTTATTATGTTAAAAAGGCAGATAATTTTCACTTACTGGTGAAAGAAGATTAGCATAAATAAATTATAGTCCTGACTTTGTTCTCTGAATCTAAACTATATGAATTAAACTTGATAGAATTATTTTCATTAAATATTTTTAGATTTGTTTTTATTCAAATTAATAAGTACTTTCAAAATTTATTACAATTAATATTTGTGTTAATTAAAATATTATTTTAATTAAATGATTTTTGAGTAATTATTTAATGAAGGTCATAAATTTTATTATTGAATTTTAGATCAATGTTAAACACTCATGATTGTTACATTAAAGTGTTTTGTTTGTGCTTTTTTAGTTTATATAAGTAAAAAATAATTATGCATTTTCATTATTGTTAGAATCTTTTAGATGAATGATCATTTTAGAAATTAAATGATCATTGAATTGTAAGTAAAATCTAATTGTGAAATTCGCTTGCCCATATCATTACCCATTTAATTTTGTGTTTATTTCAAGAAATTTCCCTTGAGAACACTTATCTCAAGTATCTATCCTTTACTTTATTTTTAATGATATAACATTGAGTTTATTATGTCACTAATATTTTTTTCCTGCTGAATAATAAAATAAATAACATATTTTAACTTGTATTTATCTCAACTTCTGTATTCTCAAATGAAAAACATACATGTCAATTTTTAAGAAATTTTATTGAAAAATAAATTCTTAACAAAATAAATTGCTTTAAAAACTCATATTTACTTCATCTGTTGTATTCGCCTTTTGTATGATCTCGAAATGAACTCCATAATAAGTCTCCTCGTATTACTTTCATATAACATTCCAAATTCAGTGTGCATCACTATGTGCTGCGATTTGAAGCAGAAACTGCAATAAAACTAAATTTGCTCAGAAATTTATGTTACCAAGGCCACCATATATAGGCGCCCTCAAAAGGCACTACCGATGCATGAGAAGGATATGGATCTCGATATTTTATTTCCCTTGCAAGTTTTGGATCAACTTCATCCATTGCAAATTTTCTCACCAGTGTTCTGCTTCCATCATATATATTGATTCCTTCTTCACCAGCCACCACAGTCCATCCGCTGTTGTTGACTGCAACATGCTTAATTTTTTTAGGCAAACAGATATCCACTCGACACCACCTCTTGGAGTTTATATTTTCTTCTCCGCTCTCTAATTTCCACATAACCCCGCAGTTCTTGTCAACCAGAACTAATTGACCAACATCACTCCCAGCTAATTCCCAAAACTTAGTAGTAATTTTCGGGAAGCCGTAAAAAACGCTATCCCCAAAATTTTGATATGTATAATTTTTACGAGGTGGAATTTTTGTCCAACGTTTCTCGGAAAGATTCAATTCTACAACCCCTCCATTGCAGGATTCATTATCCAACCAGTAAAATCTTCCTCTGTAATAAACTCCCCGCCCACGAACCGAATATTCACCTACATCTTCAAAACTTAATTCAAATGCATCCCAGGACCTGGATGATGAATCATAGACTTCAGCCCGGGCTGGGTAATTTCCCACCACCATTATGAATTGTTCGGTGCAAGAATCAAACGCTTTTCCATGAAAACTAGGGCTGCTGTCATATGGAGGGATGCATATCCATGCCCTTCTCTCTTCGTCGCAAATATAAAAGTTACCAACATATTTATAATTATCAAACAAACAGAACATGGTGTTGCATGCTACATCTATTCGATAGGAATGATCACTAAGTTGGTAAAAATCTCCATTTCCCTCTAGCACCCATGTGTATCGCTTCCAATCAACAATTGCTTGAAACAAAAAAATAGAGCTGCAAGAGTGATGTATATTTGGATAAATTCTCTGCATGGCAGCATATGAGGATAGCATTTCATTCCATTCTTTCCACACGGTTGCCAATCTCACAAGGGTTCTTCGTGGGAGCAGCCTTGCTATAATATTCAACGCAACTTCATTGGGAAGGATCCGCCAAACTTTAATTTCCATCTGCATGTTTCCAACTTTACTTTATTAAATTGCTCGTGCTAGATTTTCCTACACATCCCGAGGCATGTTCTAATAAAGCTCTATAGACACTTAGTGTGACGTTTCACTTCAGGGAGCGACCTCACGTTTCAATGCAGGGTATGACCTTTTTGGAAAAGGCAATAGGCAAACCCTTGTGTTTAGAGTAGGTTAATTTGAGATAATGTATACAAATAACTATCTATCAGCCTAAACTAAAATATTTATGGTCGATGTAATGTAATGTATCATATACTAAAATATAACTGCTATAAATATAAGGTTACACTGATATTTGTAGTTAGTTTACATTATTTGGTGAATAAGTTAAGATATGTATCACTAATAATAGAGTGAGCCAACAAATTAGGAAATCTTAATATGCATCTTAATTGCATTTGTAAAATGTATCTCGAGAAGTTGCTTCTTAAGTATTTTTAATGTGAGATTAAAGTTTGAGGGTAGGCATTTAGGATAAGTATTTTTAATGTGAGATTAAAGTTTGAGGGTAGGCATTTAGGATGGGACACAAATTAGGGAGATGGTTTACTATTTGCAAATTGATTAAAGTTTGAGGGTAGGCATTTAGGATAAGTATTTTTAATGTGAGATTAAAGTTTGAGGGTAGGCATTTAGGATGGGACACAAATTAGGGAGATGGTTTACTATTTGCAAATTTAAAATAGTTCAGCTTGGTAAAATAGTGCTTCAATATGAACTCAAAGTTATGAACTCAAAGTTATTTGTAGTTAGGTCTACTATTTACATGCTTGGACCCAAAGTTATTTGTAGTTAGGTCTACTATTTACATGCTTGAATGTTGGATTATCGAATGGTGGTGGAGCTTCCATTTTGAAACCTCTCCTTCAATCTTTCTTGTGAGATATAGTTTCTAATGTTTTGAAAATTTGTCTGATATAAGAACAACCTAGAAATTTTTCAAGTGTATCTGTTTATCATAGAGTCTTTACAGAGATGGATTTTATCTACCTAAGAATATTAATATTACTCCACCTATTTCTAAGTTTTACCAGATACCAATATATTTAAATAAACTAAATATTTATTTTTATTGTTAACAAGAAGGCTTCTTGGTAAGTGATTTTATTATAAAAAGGAAAAAAAAATGCAACCTCATGTTTTAAACCCTTCTCATCAATAAAAAATTTAAAATTAGCCTAAAAATAATAATAATCCCTCTATTATTCCAAGACCATTTTACAGAATGTTGTTAGGGGATGGTTCATGGGGCTATAGTTACTCGCTAGAAGAAAATTAATCTATTGCTAGCATACAATTAATTTACTAAAAAGTAAAATTACCCTCAATCATCAATGAAGTAGGTTTCTATTCATTCACAAGAGACAATTCAATCCCCTTGTGATACCAAAAAAAATAATAATCTTTTTATTATTCCTAAACCATTTAAAAAAAATTCATGATAACAAATGGATGAAAACTTATAAGAATGAGAATGAGAGAAGAAATTTCAAGGCTTTCTCAAAGTGAGAGTGGCTATATATTGTCCCAAGGTTTTCACTAGTTTGAAGGTTTGCTACAAGAGGAAGATCATACTATCTCTCCTCGACCATGATTAATATTTTTTTTCTTAAAAGGTAATAGGTATTTCTATCCACATCATAAATATGGAGTTAAAGATGAAATTGTTAAGTGAAAAATTAATTTTTTTCCTCCTAATGTTAAACTTAATGGTTTCCTTTTGCTTCTCATTGATCCAATATTTGAAGAGATTCTAGTTTTCTTCATTCATCGCATGGAAAATGTGTGGGGCTATAGTTTATTTTTCCTCATAAGTCTATAACTTTGTCATTGATAAAAGAGAGGATCCATCATATAGTTGTGTGTCGGATCTTTTCTAGTGGTGAATCAATTGGATTTTATTATTTCATGCTCCTTATATTGTGAAGGATATAAGTGAGTTAATGGTGTAGATGTCTAAAAACCCTCCTAATGTTGATTGGGTTATAAGATATGATTTCAAGATGGTGGAAAATCATAATGATCCTAGTTTTCCTAGCCACATTAATTTGACTAGTGAATGATTTGTTAAAGGGTTCTATTATTGTAATAATATTTGAGATAGATTCAATTAACAAAAGTTTTAGACATGAGAATAATTAGTACGCTTGGTCTAACTATAGATTTGTTGATTGAAGAAATATTAGTGGACTTGATGGATTCTATATATCTTTGAATGGTCATGTAGTTCAAGATATATTTGGTCATGTTATTTTACATTAGATTATTCCTCTACTCTCTCATATCATTTTCCTATCATCTATGTCTTTTAGGAGCTAAAATTACAAGAGTGGTTTCTAAGTTAGTATACAAGCTTCATACTTCAAATCTAAAAGAATTCTCTTTTCTAGCCACTCTTATCAGATTTAAAATCTTATTCCCTAGCTAAATGAAGTAGATTCTTATAGGAAATAGTGGCACTATGCTATTACATAATGTGCTAATTTCTTATGTGCTTTTTGTAAGAAATTAAGCTAGTAGTGAAATTGTAAATAATATCAATTTATAATGTTTTGTAGGGTCCTTAGAAGCTCAAATTTAAAAATTTAACATTTGTAAGAGACAAGGAGATAAAATCAAGGACATATTACACTAGGTAAAAGAGGTTAACAAGTATAAACATAACAAGTATATGTAACACCCCTTTGATTTTCTATGTTTTCTCTAACAGTTTAGATACATTGATACACCATATTTTATATTATTGTTATTGTATCGCTGACAATGGAGTGATGATAGATCGATATTGATGAGATGATACACTATATTGATGGTTTATGACATGCTTTATGTTAGTTTTAAGTGATTATTTGAGTGATTGATATATTCCCATATGTATTTTAATTGATGTTGTGGTTCATCAGTTTATTATGATACTATATTGGTTAAGGGAATGGGATCGAATCACTCACATGCGAGTACCCTATGATTCGATGATTCTCTCTTCACGGTGTGTATGATTGATTAATTGTATACATGTATGACATATACCTTTTTTGTAGATTTGCAAGTACAAGACAACGACTTCACTTGGATTCACAGGCCTAAGCATGTCCACTACCCAATAGTAATGTTGATTGGGAGATAGTAATATGTTTACCTAGTCAAACATTTACCCTAGTATAGTGTGTCGTTAGTCCATGTATTGGTCATATTCTTTATCTACATTTGCCTTGTTATTTTATTTACTATGCAAGGTTTATTTGTGAGAATTAATTTATAAATGTTATGATTGGTTATTTAATTAATCTGGATTATTGATGTTGAGGCTTTATAATTGATAAATTAATTAATTTAATTTACATTATAAAGTGATTTTAATATTAGATTCAATTTGATTTGAAAGAAATAAGATATTATAATTTCAAATGGATAATATATGTAAAATATCTTTGGAAATATCTATGGTTGTTGTAGAAAAGACTTTTTTTTTGTAATGGGGAGTTAGAAGATTTTACTACTATAGTTGAAAATTGATTCCCAAAAAGAATTATTGGGATTGATGAAAATAGGTTATTTCACAGAAGGAAGGGGTTATTTTGGGGTTGTTGAATTTGTTTTGGGTTGTTAAAATTTTGGAAATAAAAGCTCTCAAAAATTTTGGTGATCGTGTTTTGTTGCTTTCTTTTGGTTCTGGGTTATTGTTCTTTCTTTGGAAAGTGGTAATTTGGGGAAAAGGCTTTGGAAAAGTTGGAAATTAAAGGGGAAGCTTTGCATCAAATTTTGAATCAATAAATCTTCTAGAATAGGTTCCTTATTGCTTTTGTAAATTTAATTTGAAAAGGTTATTTCAATTATTATTGTTTTGAAGGAAATTATAGTTAAATTGTAGAACCTCTGTTGAACTTAAATCGAAATTGTACAAAAGATCTTTATGTGAAAATTGGAAATATTCTTTTGTAGAAAATGTATTTGTCAAAATTAATTTCCCATCTAAGGAAATTGCTTGGATAAATATATATATATATATGTACATATAAATATATATTATATATAAATATTTTATTATATTTGGGGGTACTGTAATGATGAGGATGCAACCCGAGACTTAGAAAATAACCCATAAACAAGAGAATATTTTTATTATTCAGAAAATGGAGCTTCTTACATGTAGAGGATCTCAAATCCCCAAGTTCTACAACACATGCAAGTTACAAAAAGCTACAGAATCACCCTTTCGTAATATGCGAGCTTGTCCCCAAAAAGTTACCCAAAAATTAGAAACCCGCCCATAAATAGAGCTCCTCTTTCATTTGGAGCCAAAACAAAATTCAAATTTGAGTTTAGGCGGTTTGGCACTGAAAATTGAAACTTTAAGTTCAAATTTCAAAAGAACATTTGCAATTGTATCTTCTAGAAAGTGTGCCAACTTCCCAGGGCCATAATTTTTGATCCAGGACTCTGATTTGTGAACCGTTTGAACCGTTGGAAAGGTCTCGAAGTCAAGAACACGCTTAATATCCACTATGCATATTTTTGCAAGTTTTGGGGCCAATCTAGGAACTCTAAGTGCCTCAAATCTAACTCAAAATATTTTCAGGTGAAAATCTGGGAAACTAAAACTGTAATATCTTTCCATCAAGGAATAGAAAATAAAAACTGTAAATGGGGAATTCATTATGACAAAAAGGGTATCCAAAAATGTAAAAAACATCTAAAAACCAAGAAATTTGAAATTTAACTATTTTTGGGTGATGCAAGATTGCCCTTACACCACTAGATGCTCCTGCATCGGACACCCAAGGTAATTTGAGAAGTGACCCCTTCATGTCTCAGATGGTTGAGGAAAACCCAAACGGTCGACCTCTGCCTTAGGCAACCAGGATGAATCTTCAACAAGCCTTCCTTTCCATTTCACTAGATATTCTTCATACTACCTATTCGTGGTACTCCTTCCCACACAACTATCCAAGATTTCTTCAATCTCCTCTTTTTCTGAAGTAGGTGCTGGAATCCCACACTATTCCATCGTTGGTACTTCCTATGCACCACCTTCATGATACTCTATCAAATCTGAAATGTTGAACATAGGGAAAATGTTGAATCCATCCGGTAACTCTACTTCATATGCATTCCCTGAATCATGCCTCTTCAAAATTTTATAGGGACCGAACTTATTCATCTTCAATTTGTTATATATTCCCACTGGAAACCTTTCTTTTCTCAAGTGGACCATCACTTCATCACCAATCTGAAACTTATTATACCTCCTCTTCTGATTTTCCTTAGCCTTATACTGCATATTCATCTTGTTAATATAAATATGTTCTCTTTCCTTCTCATGTATATCCTTGATGGGTTCTACAAAATCTTCAGCTTCAGCACTTGTTTTCTTCTCTTGGTCCATCTTCCTCAATTCTGAAGTTGTTCTGGGGCTACCTCCATACACAATCTAGAATGGTGATCTACCAGTGCTTCTATTGATAGAATTGTTGTAAGAAAATTTTTCCTGGGGTAAGATCAAGTCCCATCCCTTGGGTTTATCTCCTACCAAACATCTCAGTAGGTTACCCAGACTCCTATTAACAACCTCTGTCTACCCATCTATTTGTGGATGGTGTGTAGAACTGAACTTCAACTCTGTCTTCAGCTTCTTCCACAAGGTCCTCCAAAAGTACCCCACAAATTTGGTGTCACGATTTGAAACAATACTCTTTGGCAGACCATGTAGCCTCACCACCTCTTTGAAGAACAAGTAACAATGTGGGGCTGCATCATGGGTCTTGACATGGAATGAAATGTGCCATCTTTGAAAACCTATCCACCACAAAAGGCTGAATCATTCCCTCATTTGTGTCCTTGGACAAACCAAGAACAAAGTCCATACTTATATCCTCCATGGCCTCTGGGGTGGGGCTGATATAAGTCATTATTCGGCTCACTCCTTTAGCCATCGACATACCCTGCAACTTTATACAAACTTCTTCACATCCTGTGACAACGAGCCAATGTAATGCTCACGATAATGGCAATAGTCTTATCCTGACCAAAATGTCCTGCCATTCCTCCACTATGCTTCTCCTTTATCAGGTTCTCTCTCATGGAACTCCTCGGATACACAATTGACTTCCCTTAAATAGCAACAACCACCTTGTCCTGTCCACTATAACGGGTTCCTTGCAAGCTTTCCAAGCCTCTACAAAATCAGGATCTTCTACATACAGTGTCTTGAGTTCATTGAACCCAACCACTTCAATCTGCATCTTTGTCATCAATGTATGCTTCCTACTTAAGGCATCTACAACCCTATTTGACTTCCCACTCCTATGTTTCAAAACAAAGGTATAACTCTGCAAAACTCTACCCATTTCATATGCTTCTAATTTAATTTTCCCTAACTATTTAGGTACATCAAGGCCTGATGATCAGTATATAGAACAAATTCCTTTGGCAACAAATAATGTCTCCATTTCTTTAATGCTTGAACTATTGCATGAAATTCCTGATCATATACATAATAATTTCTCTTGGCATCATTTAAATTTTCATTGAAATAGGCAATGGGCTTACCTTCTTGGCTCAACACTACTCCAATGGCACAACCACTGGCATCACAATCCACCTGAAACACCTTGTTGAAATCTGGGAGGGCTAGAATAGGTTGCTCTGTCACCTTTTACTTCAACAGTTTAAAACTTTTTGCTGCTCCACTCCTCCACTTGAATTCTTTTCTATCCCCTCTCATTGTTTCAGTCAGGGGTCCACAAATACTACTAAAGTTTCTAATAAAATTTCTATAAAAACTAGCCAAACCATGGAAAGATCTCACCTCAATAGCAGTTCTTGGGGTAGGCCATTCTAGAATAGCCTTTACCTTCTCTGGGTCCATCTTGAGACCTTCTGCTGAGACAACAAACCCCAAGTACACTAACTCCCTCTTCACAAAACTGCACTTCTTCAGATTAATCAACAGTTTCTCTTCTCTCAACTTCTCAAAGGATCTCTGAATATGCATCAAATGCTCATCCAACATCATACTAAAAATCAAAATATCATCTAAACACACAATAACAAAACTTCCCAAAAATTCTTTTAGTACCTCATTCATGAGCTGCATGAATGTGCTCGGTGCATTGGTTAGCCCAAAAGGCAAAACTAACCACTCGTACAGACCCTCTTTGGTCTTGAAGGCAGTATTCCATTCATCTTCCTCTCGAATCTGGATCTGGTGATATCCACTCTTCAGATCAATCTTTGTGAAGTACTAAGCGCCACTCAAACAGTCCATCAGGTCATCCATCCCTGGTAAGGGAAATCTGTACTTGATTATTATCTTGTTTATGGCTCGAGAATCTATACACATCCTCCACTCCCCATCCTTCTTTGGTGCTAGTACTGCAGGTACTGCACATGGACTCAAACTCTCTCGTATCAAACCCTTTCTCAACAACTCTTGAACTTGTCTGTTCAACTCATCATTTTCTATTGGAGTCATTCTATGAGCTACCTTATTTAGGAAACTGGCTCCAGGAATCAAGTAAATTTGATGATTGATCTTCCTTATTGGTGGTAAACCCTCAGGTACATTATCAAAAATAATATCCTGAAACTCATCCAACATCCCAGAAACTTCTTCTGGAACCTTCTCACTATCCTCCTTAATCACTCTAGGAATCAATGCATAACACACACGCTCATGCTTTATACCTTCTAAAAATTTTCTTCCATCTACATAACAAATTTTAGCACTACTGCACACCTTTTCTTCGGTCTCCTTCAGGGGTTTCAACTTGTGACGAACACCATCCATTTTCAAGGAATAAGTGTTTGCATAGCCATCATGTATAGCTCGCCTATCGAACTACCATGACCTCCCCAACAATATGTGGCATGCATCCATGGGGATTATATCATAGAGTACCTCATCATGGTAGCTCCCAATCTTGAACTTTACTAGGCACTTCTCATTGACCAAAAATTTGTGGTCTTTCTGCAACCAGGCAATCTGATATGGATGCAGGTGCCTTTCCCTCTTCAACTTCAACTTTGTGACCATCTCTTCTGACACCAGATTATCGGTGCTCCCACCATCAATAATGACATCACAACATTTTCCTTCACACTTGCACCTTGCACGAAATAGATTCTTCCTCTATTCTGGTTCATTTTCCTCAGTCACCAGGGCTCTCCTAATCACTAGGGCTTCTCCCCTTTCAGCATCATCTAAATGTTCAGATTGGGCCTCATCATTTGCATGCGCAACCCTTCCACAACCTTCTCGCCTTTTGTCTGCCCTTCCTTGGTGTTGTGGACATTCATAGGCTCGATGCCCTTCTTCACCACACTAGAAACATGTTCCTTTCAAACCACCTCTTCCAGATCCTTGTCCATATCACCCTCATCCTCTAGCTCTTTGATCACCACTGTTTTGATCACAAGGGTGGTAGAAGTTGTCATTCCTTTGGCTTCGGCTGGTACCCACATCTTCACTTTTGTTTTCATCATCATTTTGACTTTCTAAAGGTCTTCCATTGCCCCTTTTGCTTTTACCTCCTTGTCCTTTTTGCTTGCCATCAAATCTTTTGTTCAGCTTCTCTTCCACCTTCAGAGCAAATTGATACACATCATCAGTAGTGTTCATTCCCGATCTTGAACTTTACTAGGCACTACTCATTGACCAAAACTTTGTGGTCTTTCTGCAACCAGGCAATCTGATATGGATGCGGGTGCCTTTCCCTCTTCAACTTCAACTTTGTGACCATCTCTTCTGACACCAGATTATTGGTGCTCCCACAGTCAATAATGACATCACAACATTTTCCTTCACACTTGCACCTTGTGCGAAACAAATTCTTCCTCTATTCTGGTTCTTTTTCCTTCAGTCACCAGGGCTCTCCTAATCACTAGGGATTCTCCCCTTTCAGCATCATCTGAATGTTCAGATTGGGCCTCCTCATCTACATGCGCAACCCTTCCATAACCTTCTTGCCTTTTGTCTGCCCTTCCTTGGTGTTGTGGAATTCATAGGCTCGATGCCCTTCTTCACCACACTGGAAACATGTTCCTTTGAAACCACCTCTTCCAGATCCTTGTCCATATCTCCCTCGTCCTCTACCTCTTTGATCACCACTGTTTTGATCATGAGGGTGGTAGAAGTTGTCATTCCTTTGGCTTCAACTGGTACCCACATCTTCATTTTTCTTTTCATTATCATTTCAGCTTCCTAAAGGTCTTCCACTGCCCCTTCCACTTTGACCTCCTCATCCTTTTTGCTTGCATCAAATCTTTTGTTCAACTTCTCTTCCACCTTCAAAGCAATTTGATACACATCCTCAATGGTGGTCATTGACTAGGCTTAACTCCTCCAATGCTCTACGTAACCCATTAAGATATCGGGCTACCTTCTCCTTATTGGCCTCGTGGCCTGTTCTAATGATTATCTTGTGAAAATATTTAGTATATTCTTTCATAGATCTACTTCCTTGCTTTAACCCATGCAATTTCGTTAATAGATCTAACTCGTAGTCCACTAGTATGAAATACTTCTTCAGTTTCTCTACCATGCGATCCCATTTGGTAATATTTCCTTTTCCTCTTCGATTTCTTTCCAACTAGACCTCTTTCCACCAAATACTGGCATGGCCCTTCAGCTTCATTTTCGCAAAATTAACCCAATCTGGGTCTTCTATTTCCTCATACTCAAAATATTCTTCTAGCTTGTTGATCCAGTCGATCAACTCTTCCAGATTTAGACCTCCAGAATAACTGGGGACTTCTGCTCTAGGTCTTTTCCCAATCTTCGAAATGGCCCTTATTAGCCGCATTTGGTCTTGATCAATTGCTTCTTCCTCTTCTACATTTGAACCTTCTTCCTCTCCTTCATCCTCACTTTCCTCCCTCGGGTTTAACCCTCTTCTCAACTGCTCTTGTAACGTGTCAATCTATCTCTGGAGGGTTGCCAGTGCATCTCTTCCACCAGCATTTCTACTGCCTCGACCACCTCTGACACTAGCATGCCTACAAGGCATCACTTTTGGAGGCATCTTCCTTGACCTCGACCCACAACCATGGTCTTGGTGTGAACTTCCTCACAATCGGCGATCTGTCCACATGCTCAAGAAAACTTGCTTTGATACCACTTGATGAGGGCACAACCCGAGACTTAGAAAATAACCCACAAATAAGAGAATAATTTTATTATTTAGAAAATGGAGCTTCTTACATGTAGAAGATCTCAAATCCCCAAGTTCTACAACACATGCAAGTTACAGAAAGCTACAAAATCACCCTTTACTATTAGAAACCCAAAAATTAGAAACCCGCCCATAAATAGAGCTCCTCTTTCGTTTGGAGCCAAAACAACATTCAAATTTGAGTTTAGGCGGTTTGGCGCCGAAAATTACAACTTGAAGTTCAAATTTCAAAAGAACATTTGAAATTGTATCTTCTAGAAAGTGCACCAACTTCCTGGGGCCATAACTTTTGATCCGAGACTCCGATTTGCGAACCATTTAAACCATTGGAAAGGTCTCAAAGTCAAGAACGTGCTTGAAATTGGCTACGCCGATTTTGGAAAGTTTCAAGGCCGATCCACGAACTCTAAGTGCCTCAAATCTAACTCGAAATATTTTTTAGGTGCAAATTTGGGAAACTAAAACTACAATATATTTCCACCCAGGAATAGAAAATAAAAACCGTAAATTGGGAATTTCATTATGATGAAAAGGGTATCCAAAAATGTAAAAACATCTAAAAACTGAGAAACTTGAAATTTAACTATTTTTGGGTGATGCAAGATTGCCCTTTCACCACTGGATGCTCCTACATCATGTAAATTTCCTATAGGAAAATTTATTGGAAATTATTGAGAAATCGTCGTACGGCGAATTGTGAAAGCTTAATATATATATATGGGGAAGGTTGGGAACCTACCCCCATAGCCGCCCATATGGAGGTGACTATGGTGGCAATGCCACTACCTTCACAGATAGCTAGCGCACCCCCACTGTGGGGTTGGCTGCGAAGCAGCCCCAACAACAACAGTGGCTACAATTAAACTTTTTTTGTATGCCCAATTCCTTGTGTGGTTTTCAATTTTTCAATGGATTTTATTTAATACATAATATATATTGTATCTAATATATATTATATATAAATATATATATTATACTGATTATATATATATTTAATTTTTTTTTAAATAAATGCACAAGTAGTAATTTAATATGAAATAGTTTAAAAGAAAAATGGATTTTTTTTTAAATGGAATGATTTTCTTTTAAGGGAAATTTATTTTTATAATTAAATAATATATATTTTATATGTATATATAATTATATATAATTATATATATACATATTAAATATATTTATTTAATGGTTGTTATTGCAATAGGTGGATGCAAGCAGAATAGTTAACTTTAAATGATTGATTATTTTAATTAGGGAAATTGAGTTAATTATTATAGTATTTGTGAAACTAAAAGTTAAACATTTAGTTTAATTCATTTTTTATTTATAAATTGGAATTATGTTTAAATGATGTATTTTAAATATGAGTTATTGATTTATTTGGATTTAGGAAATCCTAATGGTAGTTTATTTAATTACTTGAGTTGCTTATTTTAATTGCCTATTCTTCTATAATTGTGTATTGGCGGGATATTTGTTATTGTAAAAATGTATGTCTTCCAGAGATTGTAAATTGTGAAAGGATTGTTCTGTCTTTTTTTCACCCTTTGAGATTTCCTTGTGTAGTGCACATAGTTGGGATTCAATATTTGACATCCGTAGGGATGTGTTACCTCTTGAATTATGGTGGTTATTTGTTATTAGTTTTAGTGCATTTTCTACCCTTGGGTTGTGGAATAAGTATAGTGTGTTGTCACTAGGGGAGTGGCTTTCAATGAGGGCCAACACACAAAGTGGTGCCAGAACAACTTGTATGAGAGTTAGTTTAATCAATGGAAATTAAATAACCTATATTAGGGGAAATGGTATCTTAATACATTTAACTTGATAATTTAGCCTCACTCATTGGCTCAAGGGATTGTATTAGACTTGAGATGATTCGAGAAGGCCTAGAATGGCAATATTATTATCTTGTCTTCTCAAAAGATAATAGATTTTGTACTGGTATGCATGTGGGGCTAGAGTTCATGAGAGGTTACCAGGAGAAATTAGGATGGGGGTGAGGACCTAGGAATATCTCCTAATGATAACCAATACAAAATTTGTGATGACACTCCTCCTATGACAACAGTTAGTTCGTATTATACAGTGGATGTACTTGATTCAATGGTTTTGGAAGCAATGTAACAATATGTTATGTGTTTATTGGTACAATGTTCTTTTGTTTGTTGCCTATGTCTAGAGGTAGTACGTTTGTCTTGGTTTCCTTTTACTATCTCCTAGCACGAGGGTTTGGTCTACGGGTACCACATGGCTGGGTGAATTGTGCACCTTACACTATTGAGCTTTCTCTGCTTGTTCATGATGGCAGGATCTTCTAGTTCAAAGAGCTCATGTGTATTTGTGGATATGTTACTTCTCTTATGTTCATTGTACTAGTGAGACACTTTGTATTTATGCTCCTCATTTGTAATTGAGAAGGGTCCATGCATTTTATAATTGTAATGTTTTGTATGATCTACCTCATCTTGGAGATGAGATTTGTAATGTTATATTGTTCTAATGTAATCTTTGAAATATTTCATTATTTTACTTTGTATATTATACAATGGGTTATTTCTTTGATGTATGTTGTTTATCATGAGTTAATTTCATATCCTATGGTTAGATTAATTTTGTAAGTTTTGGGATTCACATGTAGATGTTTTGTGTGGCCTAGAGGATGTATGTGTTTAGAGTAGATTACTTTACTTTTTATTGTTACTCTTTTAAATAAAAAAATTAGTTGCACTTTCATAGTGTTGCATCATCCTCTAGGTTACGTGGTAGGGTCTTACAATATATTTGAGCTATTTAAGATTAAACTAGTTATATTCATACAATATAAAAGAGAGCTTTCTTTTTCATTAGTCTTCTTAGAGAAATTCACATTTGAAAGGCACACTCTTATTTTTAGAAGAAAATTTTAAAGATCATATTCCCAACAAGGAAGATAGTGAAGGTAGTCACCTTTGAGAGAATTGAAAGTGGTGTGCTTTTAATTACCTCTAATAAAATTCACACATTTGGTGGATTTTCAATATATTTGTATCAAAAAATGTGGCATTATGCTTAATAATACTTTTATTTTTTATACTTGAAGGATCTAAAGGAAGTTCCATAAGGGCCTAACACTACCTCTCAATGGTATCCCATTAATTTTCTTAATAGTTCCTATAAATTCATTGTGAAAGACATAACTAGAAGGATTTTAAAATATTTATAAAAGTAGAATGTAAGGTTAGAATAAACTAGGTTCCTTTGTAAGAGATTTATCCTCTTGAAACATAGAAAATTGGAAGGGATCCTAGGTCACAAGTCCTTCAAACAATAAGATTCAAGGCCTTTTCCTAGGGTTTCATTGATATGAAGATCAACAAGGTGTATAAATCGAATTTCAACCATGAAGGTGAGCCAATCAAACCTAGATATCCATCTATAAGTGATGTGAAATTTATTGGAATTGATTTACCTTGACTAACCTAATTCAATTATGTGTCATAATTATTGATGTGGATGTCAGTCACACACCAATAGATAGATAAATTCTCGTAGGTGTACTATGGGGACCTATCTTTCTTGAAAGACATCACTAGGAAAACCTAAATCTAAGGAAAATGATCTTGATTCCAAGGCTCGTTTATGTCATATCTTGATGCACTAGGTTCACTTAGGGTTCATTGTGGTAATTTTTTTAAACACGAGGATGTAAATGGTCATTAACTAGTTTGCATATATTGTAGACATAAAGCATAATCTCGGTCTAGTCATTCAAAAACTTCATGAAATCAAAAGATTTGCAACAATATTTCATGAAATTCAAATATCTTGCATACATTCAAGTATATTTAGCATTAAGCATTCAAAAATTTCATGGAATCAAAATATTTGTAATAAAAGTCCATGCATTTATGATTTTTGGAATATTTTTTAGAATATAAAATGTCTATTCTATAATAAAGCAAAATAAATTAATGAAAAGGTAAAATTTCTCCAAGGTATTATCCATGCATGCCTCATGAAATAACCAAACCAAAGAAAACCATTCCATAGTCACCAGATTGCTTCATAGCTAGGCACAAAATGATGCAAGAGTTTAAATAAAATGGGATTATTTGTTATTAGATAGTGTCAGTATGCACCCTTAAACATGACAACACACAATATTTTCCAATAGGAACAAAAAGACAACTACATAAGACTTCATTTCAAGAAATAGCTTTGAAATTGGCTTTGAGAGTATTAGTTAACTTCTAATGAAACATACTAGTTTTTAGTCTAGAATGGAATATAAAAGAAGAATAGGTACAAAACTTGAAAAAGTTTTGGTTCTCTAACATCCACAAATTATAAACTTAAAAAATAAAATAAAGCATTAAACAAACTTTTATAGGAACAAGGCCCCAAATATTTTAAACTTTGTCCCATCAAAGAGAATTAGATAAACAAAATAAAATGTAGCATGAGGCAGGTGATAGTTTTCATTAGAACTTTCTAGGAAAATTCAAAGATATTTGGAATTCTTCATCAGTAGAAATCTTCAAGCTTTGGGCTCCAGGTTGTGAGTACTTTGCACAAAGATAAGATTGTTAGCACTCTTCAAAACTTGGGACTAACTGCCTTTATTTCCTAATTGGGAACAAACCTGTAAATTTCATTTCAAAACTATATACATGCACAAAATGTCTAACATTTGATATCAGAGTATCTACTCTTCCTCATTGAACTTTGGTTTTGATGATGCATCTTCACCTCTCCTTTGTTGATATTCTCATAAAGTAATCAACACATGATGTATACATTCTTTTGGAATGCCTTGGATCCCTTTCCAACTATATTTATGCCTAGCATACTCTTCTCATATTTGAATGATGTTTTCATTTCTTTGCACTACCTCTATCTCATATCTAATCATAGCATTCCTACACTTTATGATTTCATCTCTAACCTCCTTATTTAATGACTAAATAGGATCCCTATTCACCTTTTCAATCCATTACTTGAAAGCTTCTACTTCTTTATCATCCTATCCTAAAGAGTGGGGATCATATCTTTGTTGAGCTAGCATTTCAATAAATCTCTCATCTTTATCCATCAACTTCTTACATGTCTCAACTAACATTTTCAAATTCTTCTACACATTGTAGTAAAGTGTCACTTCCATAATTCAATTGTTTTCTCTACTTCTTAAATACCATAACTTATTTTTGTGTTTTTCTCATTCACCAACTCTTAGATATCCATCTGAAGAAGATATTTTAGGCTTTTCCTCTCAGCATCAGTCTATTCTTGGAAAGAGAAGCATTCACCTTCAAGTATTTTGAACTTTTCACACCAATGGTATGATTCCTTTGGAATCCCAATTTCATCCTTTATTAATCTCTTCTCCTTGCATTAATAGGTACTCCATCCATTCTTGAAATAATCTTACCCTATGGTGAACTGTTCTAATGGCATCTACTTTCTCCTTAGACATTAGTATTAGATTCTATGGCAATTCAATTTGTGTTTGACTAGATTTGGCTAACGACTTGATGAAATTGTCTAAGAAAGAAATCCATTCCTTTAACTCTATTTACTTATGCTTACTCTTATGTAATCTAGTGATATTTGTTTCTAAATTCACTTTCATCTCTTCTAATTTCTATCCCTATGATGAATGTCCTAAATCAAATTTTGTCACCCTATAATACCTAGGTGTTATTTCATGCTTACTATTATCTCCTATTGATGTAGCTATTTAGAGAGTTCTCCCACCATCTATGTTCCTTTTCATATCATGTCATATCTTCACTCTAACTCTAGGCTTAATGATCTCTACTTCTTGTATTAAAATTTTGAGATCTAGAGGCATGAGTTCCATCTCCAATGGTAAAGCCATTTCCTTGACTAGCCAGTCAGGTACTTCTTCATTCTATTTTTCCTCTCCATTAATATCGCATTCATGATGATAAGTATGTCTAGGAAATTCATCTCTTGAACTTTCAACATTACCTATTAGAAGTCCTAGAAATTGAATACCTTTTGTCCTCATTAGCATGGATTTTGGATTACCTTAGTCTATCACTATCTCTTCCTTTTTGAGACACATTTTTTTTCCTGCCATGTTCTCAATGTCATCACTTGGAACATTATCTTCCTATTGTCCTAAAACATCAAGATTCTCATCATTTGTGAGTTCACCTCCCAATTTCTATGAGGACTCTATATTTTTATTCTTATATCAGATTTATCATATTTTCCTAGAAGTCTATGGTTGCTCAAAATTCTATTTATTTCATCCTTGCGGAAGCTAATCATCAACAATATCTTCTTTATCAAAATTACCAATAGGGTTTTGACCTACAGTATCCCCTATTCCTCTTTCATCCATTTCTTTAGGGTTTCCTACTTCTGGGGAAAGTGACCCTCTTATGAAATCTTCTTCTTCTTTGTTTCTAGGATATAACCATGTTTTCAACACTTCTTACAATACTAGCTAGATCATAGGACCTCCTTTAGATCTCTTTTCCTCAAACTGTTTCATCTTGGCATTTAGTTTCTCCAAATTTATTTTAACTTCTTCTTTAGTTTGTTCAAAATATTCCTCTTGAATTATAGGAAGGGCTTGTCTCATTGCTGCCATATTGACTAAAGGTGGAGAAGCAAACATATCTACTACATCTTGAGATGTAGATCTTGACTTCTCGAATGTATACATTTTCATTCTTACCTCCTCACAAGTCATGGCTAAGCCTTTGAATTTATTGTGGAAGAAAATTCCACCTTTTGCATCTCCACTACATTTGATAGATTGGGAATAGTCTCTTTATGCTAGCCAAGCGACATCCTTAAAATTCTTTCTAGCTTGAAGTATCAATAATTTCTTCCTCACTTTGCTTAGCTTCCCATATTTCTACAATATTTCTTTTATTTTTAGCAGTCCTTCCATACCTTAACTCAACTATTAACTACTACATTCTCTTAACATTATGTGGGTATGTGGGATCTATCATAACTTCTTTCAATGCTTTATTATAACCATTAATATACTACTAAGTATATGGCAATTTATTATTTGAAATCTCCTTGATGGTTGTTGTCTCCTTATTTGTATAATCTGGGTCTAGGATTGGTTCATCAAAAATATTTCTATATCATAAATTTTATTGAACACTTCACCATTATATCTATCTAGTTGCTTTAGAAAATCATGAAATCTAAGAAGCCTTGATGCTTGTAGTGAAAACCTATGGTATGACCACTTCCTTACATCATGCTAATCATTGCAATTATGCCAAAAATCCTCTAGATCATAGACATGAGCATACTTTCTACTTATTAGCCTTGAAAGGTTTCCTTTGAACTTTTTTTTTTTTCTAGAGTGTAATGAACTCCAAATTATAAAGTTTGAACTCCTCACACATATCAACATTTCTTTCCTCCACAAATTTGTAATTCCCAATTGTGATAGGGAATTTGATAGAATTTTTCTTACCTACTTGTGCAAAAAGAGCATGAGATAGTTGCATCTGTCTCACCAATTCTAGTAACAACATTTTTTCCATTGCGTACATATGTAGCATGGAGGGGTTTCCTGAGAATCCTTCCACCTTGATATATATGAAAGTGATAAATTAAATATATCGACCCCCAACCAATTGGCTAACACTTTGTTCTTCCAAGGACAATATTTTTGCTTTATTGCCTTCCATCAGTCTTAGTAGCCTCATAGAAAACCCATCATTTACCCTCCAATAATGTTTGCAATATTGGTGAGTATTTATTTAGGGCATATGAGCATAAATCAAATTATTCTCTAGTTCTCTACCCATGGTACCAACTCTATTAAGTCCTTAAATATTTTCCATTAGGGTGGAGGAATAAATAACATATGATGACATGTCAAACCATTATGTTTTCAAGAATGTTATTATCTATTCACACAAATTTTCACTAATAAAATTCCTCTAGTGAATGTCCACATGACCTTCCATCATTTGAATAACTATGATCCCAAACATCCAAGGTTCAAATTTGTTTGAATTCTTGATTCCAACAATCATGCTCAATAGGGTTATCATGTCTTGAACATCCTAGATAAATATCTGTAGACATGCAAAATTAACATTATCCATTCAATTGGGTCCATTCATCAAGTAAACCAGATTCACATCCATCCACCCATTAGGTAAATCAGGTTCATCATCCATTTAAATTAAATAAATCAATTTTAATCAAACCATAACATCTCATCTTTCATAAACCATCTTCTAATTTCATCTCATGCAAATTAATCCACCTTATCTTGCATCATCCCTTTAATTAAATAAATCAAACATTCATTTAATTAAGTCCCAAATGCATTTTCAATTCCTTTTGATTTAAATAAATTCAAATATTCAAGTCAAATAAGTCAAACTCACCTAATCATCATTTAAGCTAATCTAATCTTGATTAACCTAACCTAACCACCCATCACATCCTCTAGCTTTTCCCACTTGCACAAATAAATCAATTTATTGATTTATTAAAATCCTTATTTTCTTTCAATTTGGCATAAAAATAGAATATTCCCCAAAGTTTGAAAATGATGACAAGTTGACTTGTCCCTTCCAACATTGCAATAACTTCTCTATTTCATGTACCACACTCAACATTTATATCACAATTTCAAATTTGAAATTTCCCTCTCTTGGGCACATTGGCCAAAACTTGCACATTCCTCAACCTATGGCAAGTGTACAAGTGGCCTCTTTTCATTGGTTTATATTTAGTGCCACATTCATCCATTTGGCCATTCTCTCATCAAAATATTCTATAAATGAAGGGCCTCATTCCTCATCAACTCATTTACATCTTCATGCAAAGTTACTCTCTTAGTTTGAGAACTAATTTTTCTCTTCATCATAGTACATTTGCATCATTTCAATTTTTAGAAAGGATTGGGAAAGGGTCATTGGCACATTTGACACCAATCCAATATGGAATAGGTACTTTTTCTTGCTTCTATATGTTTATTTGATCCTCTTTGTTAGTTGTTTTCATCTTTGGAGCATGATATTGTTATTTCATAGAAGCATTTGATGAATTTACACATGACTAACACTTTCTTGAGGTTATTAGAGTTTGTGCATATTTTGAATGGTGCTTCATATTGGTGCTAGAAGGAGGGCTACTAGGATTTTCTTCACAGTTGCACATAGATTTTCTTCACATTGGCTCATAGATTTTTTTTTCTTTTTTACATTTGTTGTGCATTGTTTATTAGTTGGGAATTCATGAAATTTTCTATATCCATATTACATTTCTTTGAATAAGTTTTATATAACTCACCTTGTCTATACTCCTACCTTTTGAAAATGTTTCTATCTGGCCACTTTTGAGTATAGCTCCTACAAGAAAAGAATGGCATATTCACCTACAGCTTGTAGACACAGTCAACAAGTTACCAGAAAATTTGTGAGTACTTTTTTTTCAAATAAAAATTTTCATTATCAATCATTCAAACCTGGCATAAGAAAATTAAAAGCACATGGAGATTGTCTCTAAAAGTGTTAAATTATTTTTAACATTTCGACATTTTGTGCTTTACTACTTTGCATAAGGAATAAACTTGCAAGAAGATATTTATATGTAAAGGAAACCAAATGAATATATCATATATCATAGCTAAATCATATATCACATAGCTATCTATTCTCCAATATGTAATAATTATCAGTCGCTATCTATAAGAATAGAATGAATGTAATGATACAAGATATGCTTGGCATATGAAAATGAGACCATATAGGTGTAGGTGTCCTCTATTTTCTGGCCCATCCCTTCCTTCTATACTCGCAACCTTTTCTCCTCTTATGTGACATTCCTTGACTCCCTTGGTTTTCCTGATCAATTCATGGACTCGCCTTCAATATGCCTCTTTTTTTTCACTTGGTCCTAGTCATAAAATCCTATCGCCCCTACTCTTTTAATCTGGACTTTAGCATTGGGCATTATACAGTTGAATTCTATTCACAATTTTAAATTTGTGCCATGTCATTGACCAGCATATAAACCAAAATAAAATGAAATCATATTTGACAAAATAGTTTAGAATAAAATAGATTTTTAGGTTTATTATAGCCTCCATGATTGTCTTACTAGTTTTTGTTGATTGAAAAGCTAGCTTGGGATTTGAAATCATACTGGATGGGTATTTTCTCCATCTCATGCAAATCTGATTGAAAAAGTGTTACTTATGGAAATCATTAAAAGGTCAACAATGTATGTAGTTTCCTTGACTTGATTTTGGAAGGCATCCATTTAAGATATTCACATCCATTTTTTGCTAGTTCCTATAGAAGTGCGTTATTGTACGAATGAAGAACTCATTGTCAAACATCCATTTATTTCTAGCTATAGTAGTGGGCCCAAGATTTGGTGATTGCATCAAACATTTCATCAACATGTGCCCGAAATTAAGAGGTGTGTTTGACATCATTGTAGGGAAGAAGGTAATTTTGAATTGACTATGGAGGTATCTACAACAACCTATGGTCATTTTTTTCTATTGTTATTATCAAGAAACTTTGTCTTGTACCGCTGGAAAAGCAAGTAAGTCACATTGGGTAAGATAAATCGAAACCTATAAGTACTACGCACTTGTGTTAAGTCTTATCTGATTTGTTGTCACTAACTAAGTATGGTATAGGGATGTCAACACATTCATCCTTATCCAAGCATTTATGATACCTGAACACACATTTATTTTATGCTGCTTTCTAAGCTCACATGCATACTTGAAGCTATTAAGTTTTTTAAAACTAAAGATTGTTGGGATCTACCTGTGGCATGGAAAAGAAGATATGAGGATCTTCTCTTTATTGTGCTATTTTACCTTTTTAAAGGACATGTCTGAAAAGTAGTTTGATATTGTTGTTTCCTATTTATGATAGATATCAAAACGTAGATACAATTTGATTCGATGGTTGTTAGAAATTGACTTTTGTTGGTCAATCTTTTAGTTATTACCTTGACTCAAAATTCATGCTTTGATAAAATTAATCAACATTCAAATTTTGAAATACTTCAAAATTTGAAAGAGATGCCCACCACTGCCCTCAAATTCCCTTCAAATTGCCTATTTTTTTAACAAAGTTGGTGGGTGCGGTTTTAAACCAGCCAAGTTGCATCGTGTTGAAAATTTTTAGGTGGTAGTCCTAGTGTTATCTTTACACATGTCAAAGGATTTTTTAGCTATCCTTTTGTAAGCTTGCTAAATAGATCCTTCTAATATGACATAAATAAATAACTTGGTCATGTTCTAGTTTTATTTTGACCTGGTCCCACCCACAAAAGGATATAAAAATCACAGTAAAACCTTTCCTGGGAATTGGACATTCCAACAGATGACTAATATCTCTCTATGGATTTTCATTTACTTGTCAAACCAGGGGACATAGACTTTAAATGGCGTGAAAAAATATATGCACTAAGAACTAGTTTCAGTCAAAGCTTAACAGAACTAAATACTAGAAAGGAATTCTATCTACGCTATAGGAAGGTAATGCAAAGTTCTTTAACTCAACTATGATTTGATTAAAACAGAAACCATAACAGCTACGACTGAAACACAAACCATGAATTGGACTTATGCTATAGGAATAGGCATAGGGATGGATTCCCTATGCTGCAGGAGCAATACAAGACTGAGTTTGTATGAAAACTTCAAAGATGAAAGCTAACTGAAGATCAACAAAAAAGAATGGCTAACTAACTAGCTACAGATACTTACTAAGTGGGCCCCCTTAGCAAGCATCTATTGATTACACAGGTGCTAAACTCAGAACTTCATGAAACTTTATTCATGAAAACAGAATGATATACATTGCTTTGTTGATATAGAAACTCACAACAAACTTTATCTCTTGTCAAACAGATTCCGCTTTTCATTATCATACTGATTCTTACATGATATCTGCTATCACTATGCTTCTATCTTATTCTAACTATCCTCTCCCTTCTCACTCACACAGGAGGAGTACTTTATTAAAAATTAGGAGAGCAACTAACTAACTAACCCTATCAAATAAAGATGTGGAAGTAAAGTGTATCCCAGAATCAAGAAACAAGCTTCATAAATGAATTTATCCATTCAACCCGATCCAGAGAGAATCTAGCACTCCACTCTTTCCAGATTGACTGTCATTAAATTTTTTTCCCAATAGTTTTAGTCAGAGAGTCCTCGCCAGAGCTTCCTCGAAGTCGTGTAGGAAATAGACTTTACTGCGAGGCTGAGATTGGCTACACTTGACTCGATCATTCTTCAACAACCTACAAAAAAAAAGGTAACAGATGCGAAAGAAAAGGCATATGGAACATACACAATATCCATTCATTAATCAGATTTAAATCTATTTCATCATTCAAAAACTGTATGCGATATACTAGTCATTTAGGGAGTCAACGAGATAATAAATGTAGTCAAGTCAACACAATAAGCTACATGAATATGAAAATATTTTGCTACAGGATATCCCAATAAAAGGTTTCAACAGAGTTTAAATAGCCACAAATAACAAGAGTAAAGATATTAAAAGTCCATTATAATATCCAACTATGAGCACATTTTGGACTCATCACTACCCTCTACTTAGCCTGATGCTGGTCTTCTAGCATTAACTTTTCTAGTAGTTTCTCTGAAATCAGTGGTTGCAGCATGACTTTGAAATGGATTTCCAAACCTGTAATAAAATCCTCTGAAAGCATGGCACCTTTCATACCTTTGTTCTTCTAAATCATCATTAAGATTTGTAGCCTGGTGAGGATAAAGGGGCCACATTAGCACAAGAGGTCTAAATGTCAACGACAACCATTGTTCCAATCTCTTTTGAAGTCCCAACTATATATATCTGTTTGATCGTTTAAGAGCTGCTGTGAAATTTAGGGGACTATGTGGTTCTGATTTTCTTAGCCCAACAGTTAATCTTTCCCACCTTTTCTCACTTCTGGTGTATGTCAGTCTCCAAAATGAATATGACTATTCCTGAAATTCATCATATACCTATTTCTTGAGATCAAATATCTTCTCTCTGGCTGTAATATTATTAATGCCATATGTCAGAGTGAACCAGTCTTTCAACATTGCATGGGGATTTGAACTTTGAGAGTGTAATGGAACAGGGTCATTTCTCTCAGCTTCCTCATATATTTCCCATTGCCTGCCATAATTCGCTTCATTTGCTACCCATGACATAAATGATCTCAAATGGATATCACCAATATAGAGAAGGGGGTTTCATTCTGTTTCAAATGGAATTAAAAATCCATGTAAATAGAATTCACACAGAGAATTTCTTAACCAATTAGGGGCTGCCTGGTATGCCTCATAAAATTATTTAGCAGTGTGAAGTATAGGATCTTGATTTCTAGAAATTCTCATTAGTTGAAACCATAAGAATTGTTCCTTAAGGCACAAAGCATAAACTCCGGGTGGTGGTCTACATTCTATGATCTGACCAGTTACTTTTAACATTTCATCCATTTTTGCTTTCAATTCAACAATTTCCTGTTTCTGACTTTCAATTTCCTTTTTCAGTTTCTTCCTTTCTACCTCCCATAGACTTTGTTGCATGTCAGTCTGGGCTATGTGCCAAAAAGTCAGGGTTTGCAATGTAGTTGTTTCCCAATTAGCTTTGACATATTCCTGAAACTCAACTAAAAAAATTTTCTTATAAACAATAATGGTTTTGCAAGTTGTAGGATGAAATATAGCTTCACTAGGTACATTTAATTGTTCAGTCTGTTCTTTCTCTTGCTGCAAGATGAATTCTGGTTGCTGCAGTGGAGAAGACTGTGCTTCCTCCGAAAACTACATAGTAGCGGTAGCCAAGTCATCAAGATTTGGTAACCCTTGCTCATTATGCCCTATTTCTTTTGTCTCAACTTGTTCCTCTTTAGGAACGAATGAACTTTGTGCAGTATTTTTGGACACATTCTAAGAAACATCAAATTCAAACTCTACAAACCCTTCTAAAATTACAATAACCTCTAGTTGAGGTGAAGCAGGGGAGGTCTTACATTGTTTCCTTGTGGAAACTCTTCTTGGCACTTATGCGGCTGCAGGAGGTGTTCTGGTAGCCTTCCTCTTTCTGGTCTTCTTAGAGGATTCTACCCTACCAAAGGATGATGGTGAACTAGTGATAGCAATAGGTGTTAGTGTAGGAGAGATGGCTACAGGAAAAAATTTTGTAGGAGAAGGGCATTGCCTTTTCTGAGAACAAGGGTCAGATTCTGGAGTTCCCTTCTCTCTCCTAGTGGCAGACCTAGTTTGTATCCTAGCAAAGGATTCAGGTGCAAGAGCTACAGGACCAGGTGCTATAGGAGTAGATGACCCTTGCCCTGGTCTACTGGTAGACGTAATTTCTTTCTTCTTTTTCTGAGGCTATGGGGTAAGTACCCTAGGGGGTTGTAGAATTTGCAAGCTCTTTTGGGCAACAAATTATTTCCAGGAAAGAGGTGAAACATCTCTCAAAGAGTGTTCAATTAGTAATTTGATAAGGCCATGGTGAGCAACAGAATTATCTTTCCCTTGTGTTATGTGGGCACTTTGTTCTAGAAATTTTAACATGAAATTCAAAACATTTACAACTAACCCATGCCTCATATGGCTTAATAATTTGAAATGATAAGAATGCAGGTAGGAGAAACGGCCTTCACAGGTTATATACCTAATTATGTAAGCGACATATTTTGAATAAGGAGGAGGCAACGATACCCACTTGCATCCCTACTTGGAGACTTCCAAAGGTCCATCAGTGGGCATTGAAAACTCAGCCCTTGTAGTGGCAGCATCTAAAGAAAAATTTTCTCCAACGGCTGGAAGCCCAGTTACTTCAGCAATTCTGTTTTTAGTTGCAACAACTGTTATACCCCATACAGTAGCTTCCCCTTCAGAAAGGGTTCTCAAAAATTCTCCAGCAGTCTCCTCATCAAAAACATTTAAACTCAAAAAGTAGTTTAACCATCCACAGAGGCTAAATGCATGGACTGTCTGAGGATTTTGCAGTAACAATTCATGAGCTACAGGCTCATGTCGCACCAACTGACCACCCATGTTCACAGTTTTCCCTTACCTGAACTCAATTCCTTACTGAAAATTCAAATTCTCTATTTCCCTTTCTGTTTTGGTTTTTTCTTCTGTTGTGCCATCACATTTCTTTTCTTTTCCAAAAATAAACTTTTTGAACAAGTAGTTTTAATCATAATTTATAAGAAAAACATGCAATAAAGAAGGACATGCAATCATATTTGGAAAGTACTAGAAAAATAATAAAGAAAGGTTATTTGAATAGTTATGGCAGCAACAAAAAGATAGGTTTTAAAAGGTGGATTACCTCGCCCCCTACTTAGAGTATGACATGTGTCCTCACATGTACTAAAGAATAGGCGAAGATCGGGTAATAATGACTGGTACTGTCATAGTAGTAAATGAATAGAATAAAATAAATCAAATATGTGATAACAAAATATATGCCATACCTTTGGACGTACGTGTGAAGAAAGATGACGACATCTACATGAGTTGACAATTGGGAATGATATTATAATTAAGGGTGATGCACACGGATGAAGTGGATGGGTGACATGGGCAGACAAGAAGAATGGACAGAATGGGTAGATGGTATGGATGGATGGAAGATAAAGAAGTGAGATGGGGGCGATAAATGAGAATGGAGAAAAAGGGGTTTCCTTTTTTAAAAAGAAAACCTTTATTATGAACATGCTTTTTCAAAATTACCTTGAAGCTACAGGAGAAAGGCTAAAGCCTTCGGCTGCAGGAAGAGTAGCAGGAGGAACTTGAATGAACCTCTGCATGAATTCTTTCTTTGATACTGGTTTATGGTATAACTGGAGTCGGTGGCCATTAACGAGCAATTTGAAACAGACTGGATCAATTGTCACCAATTGTACAGCTTCATTGTCGAACACATTCTCAACTTCATAGGGACCAAGCCAGCGTGTTGTGAGCTTACCCTAGTTTTCTTGATATTTGAATCATATAACAAAGCCCAATCACCAATAGAAAATTTCTTGGTTTTGATGTGTTGATCATGCCATTTCTTCCTTTACTGTTAGATTGCTTTTGTATGCTGCAGGGTGGCTTTTCTCATTTCGTCCAAAGCATTTAGCTCTAGGAGACGGTCCTTTTGTGCTTCAGATATTTCCATATTGAGTTCAAGAGCTGTCCTCAAAGTTTTGTGTTCAAATTCAATGGGCAACAAGGCTATTTTTCCATAAAGCAGCTCAAAAGGTGTAAACCCAGTTGTTGTCTTCCATGTAGTTCTGTAGGCCCAAAATGCTTCAGGAATTCTATTGCTCCAATATTTTCTATTGATCTGCATTGTTTTTGTTAGGATTGCCTCAATTTCCCTATTTTTCACCTCCGCCTGACCATTGGCTTAAGGGTGATAGAGGTTGGACTTCCTATGTTTGATTTTATAGTCATTCATTAGTGCAGTGATCAAATTCGATGTGAATTGAGCTCCTTGATCAGTTACAAGCTCTCTGGGAACTCTAAATCTCATGAAAATTTGTTTATACAGAAATTCAACAACTTTGTTATCCCGAGCATGAGTCATAGCTTTTACATCAACCCACTTTGTTACATAGTCCATGCAAACTAGAATGTATGACTTGCCATTTGATGGTGGATCAATTGGTCCCACAAAATCCATTCCCCATTTATCAAAAGGGGTGACTATTACATGTGGGTATAGTGGCATTTCATCTAACTTGGTTGGTCTTCCCATATGCTAGCATCTATCACATTTCCTTGTATAGGCCACATCATCCTTGTGTAATGTTGGCCAGTAATAACCTGTTGTAAGAATCTTCATTGATGTTCTCTTTGCTGCAAAATGTCCCCCACATGGTTCATCATGGCAAGCATGAAAAATATCATAAGTCTCATCTTCTCTTACACATCTTCGCATTACTTGATTAGGTCCAGTATAAAACAGAAAATTTGCGATCCATGAAAAGTTAAAACTTTTCTCTATTAATAATTTCTTTTCTTTTGGAGAAAAATGAGCTGGTATTCTATTTGCTGCTAGATAATTGGCAATGTCTACATACCATGGTGTATGTGTAGCAATGGAAAAAAAAATTCATTTGGGAACCTATCATCAATGACCTCGTGTTTAACAGGTGCAACTGATTGAAGTCTTGATAAAAAGCCAGCTATAACATTAGTTCTTCCTAGTTTGTCAATGATTGTAATGTCAAATTCTTGTAACAATAGGAGCCATCGTGCCAATCTACCAGAGATGGCAGGTTTGTTCATCAAATACTTGATTACTGCATGATCAGTGTGTACGAATATCTGATAACCTATGACATAATGCCTAAATTTATTCAAAGCATACACTAGTCCAAGCAATTCCTTTTCTGTAACAGTATAGTTGAGCTCAGGACCTTGAAGGTTGTTGTTGATAAAGTAGATAGCATGCTCAATTGAATTTTTTTTTGACTTAAAACTACTCCTATACCAAAATCACAGGGGCTTGAGTAAGCAAGTCCTTTAGTTGTAGGAAAGATTTTTCATAGGCCTCTGTCCACTCAAATTGAGAATCCTTAGTTAATAGGGCATAAAGTGGACTAGCAATTTTACTTAAGTCTTTTATAAACCTTCTATAATACCCTGCATGGCCAAGGAAACTTCTGACATCTTTTTGTTTTGCAAGAGTTTGTAAATTCTGAATTACTCCAATTTTAGCAGGGTCGACCTGAATTCCATTCTTTGAAATATGATGACCTAGAACAATACCTTCTTCCATCATTAGAAAACACTTTTCACTGTTTAGAGACAAATTTTTCTCTCTGCACCTTTCCAATACCTTTTCTAAATTCACCAGTGCTTCTTCAAATGTGACTCCATAGGTAGTGAAATCATCCATATAAATCTCCATACAGTCATGAGATATATCAGCAAAGATACTAATTACTGCTCTCTGAAATGTTGCTGGCGCATTGCATAGACGAAAAGGCAAGACCAAATAAGAAAAATTTCCCCATGGATAGGTAAAAGTGGTCTTATCTTGATCTTCAAGGGCAATTTTTATCTGATTGTACCCACTGTAACCATCCAAAAAGGAAAAATATCTTTTTCCAGATAGTGAGTCTAGTACTTGATCTACAAAAGGTAGTGGAAAGTGATCTTTTTAGTGGCATTTTTCAACTCTCTGTAATCTACACACACTCTCTATTTTCCACCTTTCTTGGGGACAATGACTAATGGAGAAACCCATTGACTGTCATAGATTAGATAAATAAAACTAGCATCAAGCAACTTTTGAAGCTCACTTTTAACTATTTCTCTAAGTGTTGTATTTACTCTTCTTTGAGGTTTTGTGACTGGTAAACAATCTTCTTTGATATATATCCTGTGAGTACAAACTCAAGGATCTATTCCTTGCATGTCCCCATATTCCCATGCAAAAGCTTTATGCTGATCTTGTAGCATTTTTATTAAGTCAGCCTATTGAGATTGTGATAGCTTGTTGTTTATATTCAAACAATGACCTGGAGACAATTTTATCTACTTAATGAGATTACTCATAGAATTTGCAAGTGATGTTTGTAACTCTTGTGGAAGCAAGTTATGAAAAATTGCTGGAAGTTTAGGCAGCGAACTCTCAGAAATAGGTTTTTGTAGGAAACATTGTAGATGGCTGCCACTTGGATCAAATGAACTACCTGTATCAGAGTTAAACTGTAGAATTTGAAAAAGCAAGGAATCCTCACTCTAAAGTTGTGAGAATGGATCATTTTGAAGCATCATTAATTGAGCCAAGGAATTGGCTTCTTCGGTTTCTTCCCCCACATCTGGCCAAACAGGTTGGGACAAATTTAGTTGAACCTCTGAGGAAAAGGTGGTTTGTCTTGGCTTTGCAAAACAGGCTCCTTAGAAACCGTATCAGGTATAAGCATACGCTCAGTAGGAACAGCAGGTGCAGTAGATTCTTTAAGAGGAGAATCTTGTATTTATGTAATTAGAGGTAGTTTTGGAATAGGTAAAGTGGTTCCAGAACTCAAATGAATATTATTTATGTTTAAGGCATAAGCTTGATATTGGTTAGCTTCGGCAAGATATGTAGGCTGCAATGGCTGCTGCTGTTGCTTATTATTGAGATTTGACAATGGTTGGGCAGGCATAGGTGTTTACTTTGGAGGGCCAGGATTTGTGGTAGTTGTTGTAAGAGGTGGCATGAGGGCCTGTGGTTGTGGCTGTGGAAGCTGCAGGAATCTAGGGGACTGGTTTTGCCATTACTGAGGACCTCTCCATTGAGGATTTTGCTGCCAATTACCTGAAGGTGGGGTCCATTGTCCTTGTGGTTGCTGCCAACCACCTTGAGGAGATTGCCATGGTGTGGTCTAATAATTAGGCCAACTTGGTTGAGGTGGATTCTAGGGTGGCGATGGTCCATATGCATGTTGCCATTTGTTATTATAACTAGAATAAGGATTACCAAAAGTTAAAGGATCTTGAGGCATACCTTGTCTTTGGGCCCATGGTCTCCTTTGTGCAACAAAGAACACTTGATCATCATCACCTTCTACTAGCTTGAAGTTAGTAGGTAGTTTCCTAGCTTCCAAATTAGCCACCATCTTGCATCTACAGTCATGTTTCTTCTGTCTGTAGTATGGACAGAACTCAGCCAAAACTACCTCAGCTTCCTTATGTTTCCTCCGAGCTTGCATGGTGTCTAGTTGTGTAGCCATATTATTAATGATATCATGTTTGAAGTCAGATAGCAAATTTGTTATCTCCATTCGAGAAACTCCACCAGAAGAAGACTTTCCTATTGTAACATGATGACCTCGACCTTTCTTAACTATTGCTCGAGAGTAGTTAAGACATATTTTCTTTATATCATCCCAAGAAAATTGGGTTATATCACCTCCTCCCATCAGATCTAGGGCATCTATACAAGCATCACTGATTCCCCTTAGAAAGAGTAGTTTCTAAGAGTCCCCATTGAGAGTATGGTTTTAGTTCCTCTTTAGTGAAAACAAAATTCTAGAAATATAATCTTCCAAACTCTTATCCTCCTTCTGCTGAATTCAGAATATGTCATCACCTTTGCTGGCACTCTTAAAATATTCCTTATACTTCTCAAGGAATTTAGTCTGCATTGCTGCCCAACTATCAACGACGCCTCTTCCCAGACTCATGAACCATCTGAGAGCTCCCTCCTTCAAGGTGGAAGGAAATAACTTCAATTTATGGGCGTTTATGTTATAGTCATAATTGTGACAGAGGACATCAAACTCAAACATAAAAGTTTTAGGGTCCTTTGTGACTAGGCCATAGAATTTTGGAAGTAGTGAAGAAGGTATATTCTTAAGATTGTCAGTATCTCATTGGGGAACAATGGGAAACTCAAAAGTAGGAGGTGGATTATTAGGTGGGTTATTTTCCATGTTTGCTTGCTGGAATAACACAATGAATGGGTTTTCCTCAGGTTCGTTGTCAGTTGGGTCAAATGGTAGTTCAACAAATAGGTTTTCAGGGAGGAATCTTCCCAATGCGTCTCTTCTTCTTCTATGCATGCAATACGATGAATAGTGGCTTGAAATATTTTTAAAATTTTTGACTAACAAAAAAAAAAAGTGACTTCAAACAAATTCTTAGCTGGACGCCATCCACGACAATGGTGGCAAAAATGGTCACACCCACAAAAGGATATAAAAATCACAATAAAACCTTTCCTGGGAATTGGACATTCCAACAGGTGACTAATATCTCTCTATGGACGTTCATTTACTTGTCAAACCAGGGGATGTATACTTTAAATGGTGGCAAAATATATGCACTAAGAACTAGTTTCAGTCAAAACTTAACAGAACTAAATACTAGAAAGGAATTCTATCTACGCTACAGGAAGGTAATGCAATGTTCTTTAATATATGGTGCTATCATAATAGTGGTTTACAATTCCTGAGAGGAACGAATTTTAGCTGAAATCACATATTTTTAGAAAATATAATGATTTAAACCTTAAAAAGTTTCATTTTAAGGATTCCAATTGAAGAGGGTTTTATCAAATCACCTTAGACCAAAACCCTTTGGATATAACCTCACTAGTTTTAAACCATACCTATAAATATGTCTCCTTTACACCTATCAAAATGCTGATAAAAAATCACTTTTGATTTAGCTTTTGGGGGATCAAATGAATTCATTTAAAATTTATTTCAAATGATTATGGTATTCCTCAGAACAAGCTATCCAATCAATATAATTTTAATATGTTTTGGTTTTGTTACGTATTTTTTTTTTTAAGTTTTATTAAACATAGTTTTTCATCAAAAATAAATTTCTTTGTTCTTCACATGTGGAAAAATAGAAGATTATCAAAAAATTGCAAAATATGAGTGCACTAGATATTGAAGTCCTTGATCCAACAAAAAATAATTTTTTTGACATATACAAAAAGTTAGCGTTATCCGCGTTATTTGAATTGTAATTTGTTTGACTTTGAAACTTGATTAAGGAAAAAATATTCAATAAAAAACTATCTAACCAAGTGGAAGCACTAGATATCAGAGTTACAAATCTAAATTTGAAAGAATTAGAATGTTATCCTTCTTGGAAAAAAAGTTATGTGTTATACGGTGTGTGTCACTTTTTAAAAATGTTGTTTCTGAAAAAAATCAATTTTCGTGGGAGATGGAAAAAGAAGTGCAATTTGATTCTAAAAATTTTGAAAAAAATATTTTAGAATCTATAGACAAAATTTGATGAGACTCTAGTTTTCGCCATCTTCAAATTCCTCATAGTTTAGCTGCTATAGGTGCCCGAATGTGAAGATTCAGTTAAAAATAATAATTTCAGTGTCCAGTTTGGCCAAAAATTGTAAACCACTATTATGGGATCAAAAATCAACTATGATTTGATTAAAAAAGAAACCATAATAGATACAATTGAAACACAAACCATGAACTGGCCTTATGCTACAGGAACAGGCACAGGGATGGATACCCTATGTTGTATGAGCAATACAAGACTGAGTTTGTATGAAAACCTCAAAGATGAAAGCTAACTGAAGATCAACAGAAAAGAACAGCTAACTAACTAGCTATAGATACTTACTAAGTGGGCCTCCTTAGCAAGCATCTACTGATTATACAGGTGCTGAACTCAAAACTTCATCAAACTTTATTCATGAAAACATAATGATATACATTGCTTTGTTGATATAGAAACTAACAACAAACTCTGTCTCTTGTCAAACAGATTCTGCTTTTCATTATCATATTGATTCTTACATGATATCTGCTATCACTAGATGCTTCTATCTTATTCTAACTATCCTCTCCCTTCTCAATTGTGCAGGAGGAGTACTTTATTAAAAATTAGGAGAGCAACTAACTAACCCTATCAAAGAAAGACGTGGAAGTAAAGTGTATCCTAGAATCAAGGAACAAGCTTCATAAATGAATTTATCTGTTCAACCCGATCCAGAGAGAATCTAGCGCTCCACTCTTTCCAGATTGACTGTCATTAAAAATCTCTCCCAACGGTTTCGGTCAGAGAGTCCTCGCCAGAGCTTCCTCGAAGTCGTGCAAGAAATAGACTTTACTGGAAGGTCGAGATCGGTTGTGCTTGACTCGATCATTCTTCAACAACCTGTGAAACAAAAGGTAACAAATGCGAAAGAAAAGGTGTATGGCACATACACAATATCCATTCATTAATCACACATTTAAATCTATTTCATCATTCAAAAAATGTATGCGATATACCAGTCATTTAAGGAATCAACGAGATAATAAATGTAGTCAAGTCAACACAATAAGCTGTAGGAATATGAAATATTTTGCTACAGGATATCCCAATAAAAGGTTTCAACAGAGTTTAAACAGCCAAAAATAACAAGAGTAAAGATATTAAAAGTCCATTATAATATCCAACTATGAGCACATTTTGGGCTCATCATGACCAAGAAAATCATTATATGATATTTTCTTTTATATATGTGCTTGACTTGATACATGATTTGATTTTTTTTCGAAATATAGAGTTTTGAAATCCCTTTCTCTTTTTATAAGGCAAGCATAAACCAAAAAAAAATCATCTTGACATTATCATTAATTCAAGTTTACCATAAGGAACTCATGTGTAAATTTAAAAGTGTTTTGACATTTATCATTGAATCAAATGATTGATAAATTTTGTATATGTTTTTATTAAATTGCAATACATGCCTAAATTTTATTTATGATGTTTGCAGGAAAAGGTACAAGGAAAGCAAAAAAGAGAAGAAAAAAAGGGAGGAAAAAGGAAAGCGAAACGAAAACAAGGCATGGAAGCTAAATCTGCAACATTTTTAAATCTTAACATAATAATATCATGTTAGTCATTCAAAACATGTTAAATTCAACATCCCCATGAGATACTTAACCATGATAAAATATGCAAAATTAAATAAAACAAGAATAGCTAATTGCAAGCATATAAGAACTGATCAAGACTTATCTTATATTGGATTGGTACTATTGTAGAAAATAGCCCTTTCCCAACCCTTGATAATGCAAATGATGATGGAAAAAATCAGGTCCTAGTTTAAGAGAATGACTTTGCATGAGTGATTGTAGATGAGATACAAAGATTGTGAAGGATTTGGTGATGAATGAATTCTTTCATTTATAGATTTTCTTGATGAGGGATTGGCCAAATGGATGAATGTGGGACTAAAAACTAGACCAATAAAGAGAGGCCACTTGTCAACTTGTGAGTGGTTGATGCATGTGCAAGATTTGGGAAATGTGCCCAAGAGGGGGAAATTTCAAATTCAAATTGTGAAATAAATGTTGAGTTTGACTTGTGAAAGGGACATGTAAGAGCCATGTAAAAGCGCATAAAAGACTTGTTGGATGTACATGTCCACTTTTTTTTTGAATTCAAACTTGAGGGAATATTCTCCATAAATTCCATGTTGATGGACACTGTTGGATTTAATAAATCAATAAATTGATTTATTTGTGCAAGTGGAAAAATCTAGAGAATCCAAGTGATTAGGATTAGCATTTAATCATGGTTCGACTAGTTTAATGATGATTAGGTGAGTTTGACCTTTTTGACTTAAATATTTGATTTATTTAAATCAAGAGGGATGGAAAATGCATTTGGGATTTAATTAAATAAAAGGCTTGATTTATTTAATTAAAAGGAGGGTGATGGGATCAAGTTGATTTATTTGATTCAAACTGATGACTTTAGGAGATTGATAAATAAACTTGATTTATTTTCCAAATGGATGAATATGACCTAGTTGAATGCATTATGCCAATTTTGCATGTCTACATTTTCCCCCTCTTTGAAGCAATGTATTGGTTGTGTTGGTTCAAAGAATAAACTTGCCGTGATCAAAATTAAAAAAAATTCTGATTTTTGGGATGCCCCAGTGGAAAGTACATTGGTACATTGCCCCCTCGAGAGATCGAGTGAAAAGATTCAATTTGAGGGTCGATCTCACGATCAAGAGGTTCAAAATGAATGGTTATGGATGATGATGCCAACAAGATGATTTTAAGATGCTTAGAATAACAGATCTATATTATCTTAAACAACTTAAATGACGATATGATGTGAGATGGATGAGATTGATGATGTGATATGCATGATTATGCAATGGATGATTTATGCAAATTCTTAGACTAACAGATCTATATTATGATGATGATGCATAATGGATGCATTGGTGACGTTATGTTAGAATGGAAATAAGATGGTGACAAGAGGATCCAACAAGTCCATGATCTGACGAGACTTTATTAGAGATGATGACGATGATAGATGATGATGATGATTTTATTATCAAGGATTGGGATTTTAAAAGGGCTACTTACCTTATGTTTGATAACACATGTAGGTATGATGCATCAAGGTATAAGGAACCAAAATGACATTGTACCTAGTGTGATGGACTTTGACTTGACAAGTAGATAGGAGTATTCTTGTTCACACTTGACATACAGAAACTTTGCTAGGACGTACCTAACAAAGTAAGTATTTGCCAAGTTATTTTACAAGAACGTCCAACAAGCACAACAAACAAAAGATAATGATTGTTGCCCCATTCCTATCTCTCTAAATCCTTTGTTTGGATATCATCGAGACGTCCTTGGAATGAGCACAATAAGATAAATCAAAAGAAAAGACCAAGTATGCAAACAAGTCAATGTTCTTCATACCTTCAACTAGAGGGATGTGTTTTGATAGGATAAGAATCTAGGGTGATATCCAAAATGATTCCCATTGTTGAAACGATATATCTTAGGACATGCATTGTATAGGATAATGATGGTTTGATAAGTTGATTGATATTCTATTGATATAAGGTAGAATGACATGTTTGCAACTGATCAAGAGTTTGATTTTGTTTTAAATGTTTGTTGTTTTGATTTTGATTTTATGATTGAAGATTGATTTTGCTGACTGTTGTGATTGTTTATGTTTATGTTGCTAAAGGATGAATATGATGATTAGTTTATTATGGATGATTGATTATTTCTGGTGAGAGAAAAATGGGATGGATGGATTTTTTCAAATATTTGGATGTTTTTGA
Source organism: Sequoia sempervirens (assembly GCA_007258455.2). Classification (NCBI taxonomy): domain Eukaryota; kingdom Viridiplantae; phylum Streptophyta; class Pinopsida; order Cupressales; family Cupressaceae; genus Sequoia; species Sequoia sempervirens. The sequence continues at coordinate 455,005,836 of VDFB02193867.1, forward strand.
TGTTTTGAAAATTTTTGAGGCTATTTTTGGATTTTTTAAATATTTTTGGATTTTGTGTTTTTCAAATGTTTTTGGATTTTGATGTTTTTTGAATGTTTTTGGATTTTGATGTCTCAGGGGCTAATCAAAGATTGAGCCTTTCCTACATTTAAGCTCAGAGACAACGTAGTTCAGATACTCTGTTTTTGATATTTTCTGTTTTATGGATGTTTTTGGATTTTTCGATGTTTTAGATGTTTTTTGGATTTTTTGATGTTTTGGATGCTTTTTGTATTTTTTTATGTTTTGGATGTTTTTGGATTTTTTTATTTTTTGGATGTTTTTGGATTTTTCGCACGATTTTGATGATTTATATAGGGATATGTGTGACGATATCAGTTCTCTGTTTGGGATTTTGTTGAAAACCAAGCTAAGGTTGATTGATCAAATCAATGGATTGATGATGATGAAATTGTTGAGGATGCACAACAATGAAATGATAGTGTTAAGCAACACAATGATATCCTAAGATGATGATTGGATTTGATTGATCATGATTGATAAAGCTTGATTTGGAACAAAAGTTGTTCGAGTGATTTGATGTAACATTTGAAGGGTGCGTTAGATGTGACTAATATTTGATTGTTTGGATTAATGTTCGATTAAAGATAAAAATGGATAAGGAACATTTTCTCATCAAAATATGCCATGGGCTAGTGAATCAGATTCTGGATCACAAATGCTTTGACTAATTTGGTTTCACATTTTCTAATGTTCGGATCACCACATAAGTTGGAGGATATAGATCAAGTTTTATTCTCAAAAAATATGTAAATATCTGCCCCTAATGTCTAGAAATGTGGGTATGTACAGGATCATCATGGAAAAAATAGGCCCTTAAGTGGCAAAAAATTTAGAAAAATCAGAGTTAGGCAACTTGACATAACAATTTGAATAAGTTATCTATATTATTTCAAAAATATGTAAGAATAGAATTTGTAGAAAATTGAATTTATTTTCTAAACTACTAGATTTATTTATAAAAAATGAAAATTTATTTGGTGAAAATTTGAAATTTCAATGTAGTAGTACTTAAATTTAAGGGAAAAATAAGTAGTAGGTGTCTGTCTGATCACCTTAACCACAATAAAATGATAATATTTTTATATAATATTTTAGATATAAGTAGAGGACTCATGTCCAGATGTGATTCATATTTTTTTGTAATTTTTTTCTAAGTGAATAATTAATTATAAATTTTTTATTACAACTTTTAAAAACTATAAAAACTCGTATGTCTAACCACCTTAACTTGGTCAAAAAATTCATGAAATTCAACTTCGTTTTTTTTAAATTCTATAGTATGTGAAGCATGGAATGTGATGCATGTTTTGGATTCAAAAAATGTGATATCATTTTAAAGTTATAGATGTTTTTCAATCAGCCTATCAATCATGAATTTAGTCATAATTCAAATAGAAAATGAATAATAATAATTTATTAAATTCAAAGTAAAGAATAATTTATATGGGTGGAAAGCTGAGAATCTCCTTTAAAAACCCTTTTCTTTTCATCAATTTTGGGTAAAAAAAAAGTCATTAGTCACATACCCTACACATACCCTTCATATCACCACTTTTTGGCCCATCATGATCCTGCACATACCCATGTATGGAATGTGATGTGTGGATGCTCAGATAGGTGTATGGATGGATGGATACATTAAGCATGCAAAGGATTCAAAGGATTATATTGTGATAAGGTATTTGAATGAAGGAATGCTTTATTGGATAATGTTTCATGGCTTAGATAATGCTGCATAGGATAGGATCAATGAAAGTGACCCATGTCAAGATTTTTTCCATAAGCAATTGTAAATTGTGCCCCAAAATTTCATCAAGAACAATATAACTTGGAGTATAGATGCAGATGGATGAAAAGTGGATTGGATAAATGGTTCATGGATGAATGGCTTTATTATGGATAAGATGGATGGAATGTAGGATTTATTACGGATGGGATGAGATGCTTTCACCTGAATTGGTGCACGTAGGTGCTCAATTCTACTATAGACACGTGAAATTAGCATTATGCATATGCATCCGCTCATTCATAAATCAAATTCACATTAATCCATTTAGTAGGAAAATCAGGTTCATCATCCATTTAAATTAAATAAATTAACTTTATTTGATTTAAACCTACCATTACCTCACTTAAATAAATCAAATCCTAACATTTCATTAATCAACCTTTATCTTGCATCATCCCTCTTGATTTAAATAAATCAAATATTTAAGTCAAAAAGGTCAAATCATCCTGATCATCATTAAACTAATCTAACCATGATTAAATGCTAATCCTAACCACTTGTATTCTCTAGATTTTTCCACTTGCACCAATAAATCAATTTATTGATTTATTAAAATCAGCATTTTCACTCAACATGGCATCTATGAGGAATATTCGATAAAGTTTGAATTCAAAAGAAAGTTGAAATGTACATCCAACAGGGCATTTAGTAGGTCTTACATGTCTCTTACATGTCCCTTGCACAAGTCAAAATCAACATTAACACTCATTTCAAATTTGACATTTTCCCCCTCTTGGGCACATTTCCCAAATCTTGAACATGCATCAACCTATCACAACTTGACAAGTGGCCTCCTTTCATTGGCATATTTTTTAGTCCCACATTGGTCCCTTTTCAACTCTTAGCATTTGAAAATCTATAAAATAGAGGCTTCATCTTTTATCAAATCCTCCACAATCATCTACATCTCTTGCAAAGTAACTCTCTTAAATTGAGAACTAATTTTGTTCATTCACTCCATATCTTAGCAATCTATATCATCTTCATTGCATCTTAACATCAAGCTTAAGCAAGGATTGGGAAAGGGCTATTTTCTACAATAGCACCAATCCACTATGAGATAGATTTGGATCATGTCTTTTATATGCTTTGTTTAGTTTCCATTGTTTTATTTTATTGCATGATTGACATGTTTCATTATTTCATAGGGATGTTGAAATGTTGCTTTGTTTTAAGCTAACCATTTATAGATTTTGACATCCACATCTACACATGACACTTTTTTTCCAGGTTTCCATCATGGTCTTTCCCAAACTGCTACTCATGCGATTTTCACTTAGAGGACGATTTTTTTATCTTTATTGTTTTCAACCCTTTTTTTAATTTTTTTGGATTTTCATATTTTTTGATTTTTTTGATTTTTTTCAATATATTTTAATCTCATGCTAAATCACAAGGTGTTGTTGATGTAGATGCCCCTTTCATAATGTTCCATTGGTATCCTTCTTGAATAAGTTTGTTTGCTAAGATATGTGCACTTGAATGCAACTTTTGGGATTCTTGATGTACTTTATTGATACTAGGGTTAACTCTGTCTTTGTGGGTACATCGCAATAAAGTGCTTTCAAGATCCTTATGATGAAGGGTCATAGAAAATACATGGTAAATTTGAGAATTGGATATCGTGCGTGGAGGCATGGATGGAGCATGTTTAGGGATAGGAGATGGATTGGTTGACAGTTCAAAACTTATGACTCTCCAAACTTGGAAAAATGAGCAATGATGGGTGGATACAAAAGTGTGAAGGGAATTAGGACCAACTACTTGATACACTTTATACATCACTTGAAAAGCCTACTTGTTCTTTTTTGGACATCTTTGATGGATACTTTTCCCTCTTTTATTTTTCCCCATAGTTTCTTTGACTGATGGAGTTTGATAGGGATAATCTTTCTTTGTGTTCTTTGGTATCCATATGTATTTGATTTGTCCATTATGCTTCTTAGCTTCTTTTTCTTTGATAACGTTCTTTGTGCTTTGATTCAAATCTTTCCTTTGAATTTGGTCCCAATTTGTGGATGGGGTGATGAGTGGATGAAGATTAATGATGTGACTGGTTGTTGTATTGGCATTGGTTTCATCATAAGGATTCTTCATGCTCCCTATGTTGACATTTGCTTGAGACAATGTTTCCTCCAGTATGGTGGTAGTAATACCTTCATGCTTTGATTTTTCCTAATCTGAGAGCTCTTGTTTAGAATGCATTCTCTGATAAATGACTCTTTCAGATGGTGTTGTTTCAATTTGTTGCTCAACTAACTCTGAATTATGGTGTTATGTCTAACTTGTTTCCTTGAGTGGATAATGTTGGATATCTACATACCTGATGTCCTTAGTCTGAATTTTGGATATATCTAATCCTGATGTTGCCAACTCAATAACCTGCTCTTTTTGTCTAATAATGTTAGTGGTGAAGAAATCTAGTTTTGAATGAAGATCATCTATGTCTCCATCCATAGAAAGCATCTCATGGGTAGATGGAGGAGTATGTGCTACATGGATATGATCATCTTGCATAGATAGGAGAGTGTCCATTAGATTATTGTAGTATCTTGAAGATACAAATTCTTGATCTTGAATGATTTCGGGGTTGTTTTCGACATGCTTTGGATCAAGTTCTTGACATGGGTCAGTTTCAAAGGATGGATTCCTTACTAAGGGTTCTTGGACATCCTCTTTAGGCATGGTAGGTGGTTCAATATCCTCTTGATATTTGAGTGATTTTGGATCAAGTGTCGATTTGAGGATTCTTTTAGTATCTATAACCATGAGGTCAAAGGGGGTCAACATGTCTTGGAAGGGACCATTGCTAGACCTTGGTGAAAGATTTTGATCATGCTTTGGAATAAATTCTTGAGATATGTCCTCTAACTCATAAGGCGATGTAAAGACATTTTCAACATGATCATAGGTGAATGGATTGTACATTATGTCAATAGGATCAAATAATCCTAACACTCCTTGAAATAGATCATGAAAAAGTGGATCTTGATTTATGGTGAGTTGATCATTAGATGGGGTAGTTTGAAACATCTTCAAGGTTCTCATTGATGGAGAGATCTTGAACATTGTTCTCAACAATTGTGATGGAGGGATTTCCAATGTCTTTGACCATAGGGTCAAATGATGTCTAACATTTCTTGAATTGGATCATTGTCAGTTGGTAGATTTTGATCATGATTGAAAAGTGACTCTTGACATATGTTGATTCGATCTTTGGATGAGATAGAAACATCTTCAATATTATCTTTGATGGATAGATTTTGATCATTGCTTTCAACAATTCTGGTGGGGGGATTGTCAATGCTATCACCAGTTGTTGAATGTTTTCGTGTTTGTTCTTGTGCTTGTTGGGCAATTGGAGAGGCTTGGGTTGCTTGAGAGGCTTGTTGTAATTTTTGAGCTTGTGCTACTTGTTGTATGGCTAGATATTGTTGGATGGAATTTTGGTAGGCCTCGTGAGCTTTTAGTGCAATGCCATATTGTCTTGCTGTGTTTGGTTTTGGTGGTAGTGGTGGTGGATTTGGAATTGTGTTGGATGTAGTGATGAGTGGTTGAGATACTTTTGAAGTAATTATGGTAGTGAGGGGTTGAGATATGATGGGTGTGATAGTGGTGGTTGGAATGATCAAAGTGATAGGGATAGTTGGAATGACCAAGGTGATAGGTTCTTAGGAGACCCTATTTTGACTTGCTGGGATTGATGTTGTCATTTGATTAGATACCATCTCTTGGTGCGATGTCGATGGTATATTCAAAGGATTTGATGTGATGGATTGATTGGTTTCAGGTGGATTGATTTGGATGAATTGATTGGTGCTGGGTAAAGGGGGAAGCCCTAAACCAAGGAATGATATAGGTAATGGTGGTGGAGATTTCCCTTGGTGCAATGACTCAACTATTTTGGTAAGTGCAGCAATTTGATCTCGCGAAATTTGATCTTGATTTCCATCTTCACTCCCTTGATATAGTTGATTTGGATTTTGTTTAAGCAGATTTGGAGTGTGTACTTGTGTTCAATTTTGGACAATGTTATGATTTGGGATGACACTCAAATTTTGCATGATAGGTTGAAATTGAAGATTGTTGATGTTGGGAATCACATTGCCTTGACTTGGAGTTGTTAACATCTTGTTTGGATTTTGAACAACATTTGTGTGATTTGTAACCATATTTATCCCAAATTTTTATGGATTCATCTTTCAAAAACTTGTACTTGGTACATTCTCGTTGTTCGTTTGAAGGCTCATGCATTGATTGTTCGGTTGGAAAATTTGTAGGTTTGGATTTAGATCTACCATCAGGAAATGTGTTCCAATATTTGATTTAGGCATACTCACACTTGCTGTGGTATTGAAATTTGTAGAAGGTAATAATCCCATGTATGGTTTGCATAGGTGTGAGTGTTTATAATCAATCAGCATTGTAAGGCTTTGATAACTTAGTTGACTTGGATTACTCATGATGTATGGATCAAGTTTTTATTTCGTGTTCCTCTTGTGTTTTTACCTTGTTGAAAAAGTGACCTCTAAGGTTCTTAGGACTAATGATGAGATGAAGGATGAAAGGGGTAAATGATATGAGTGTTGACTGTTTAGGGACTTTGGATCAATGCTAAACTCAGGGTTTTATTTTGATTGTTTGATTTGGATAATGAACTTGTAAACCCTAAGATATTGGATGTGATCTTAGGATGAATTTTTTCAAAGGATTGCTAATTTAACTAGAGGTATGAGAAAGGATGCATTCCCATACTCCTAACTAAACAAGGTGATTTTCAGTTTGATGACTTACCCAAGTCTAGAATGACATTTCCAAAAGCTCTAAAGTTGTTTGGTGGGATGGATTTTGATGGATGTTTGGAATTTGGATGAAGTGTTTGATTTGATCCTAAATGAACCTAGGAAGGGCTTGTTTACAAGACCTTGAAGATAGTGAAGAACATGCCTTTTCTCTAAGAGTAATTCAAAATCAAAAGACCAATGTTTACATGGAAACCATGCGACCATAGATATCAAGCACATGTGTGGGGTCAAATTGATTCAATATTTTCTTAATGGATTATTTTTACCATAAACACGCTCTTGATTAGATTTTGAATCTAGATGTCTAATGTCTCAACTTTCCCCTTATCCCACAAAGTGTATTATGTGGAAACCAAGGAAATTTGAGGCAAGAGTTACCAAAAGTTGACTTTAGTAGAAGCAAATTGAGATGAAATCCAAATGTTTAGATGCCTCTAAGGATACGAATCCAAAGGGAAAGCAATAACATGTGAATTTGTTCAAGGATATTTTCCTCTCCTAAAGGGTTTGCAATTTTGATGATTCGTTGAATGTTGGTTTTCCAATGTGTTCGATTAAATCACTATGTTTTCAAACTAACTCACATACAATATAATATCCTAGCTCAATCAGTATGTTTTTCTTGGTGGGCTTGCCTCATGCCCTTCGTAGTAGAAGAGATGATTTTACATGCAACCAAGGATAAAATATAAAGGTATGTTAAGAATGAAGTCATAACCTCTATATTTCAACCAAGATTGGACATGGCAAGTAACTTCTTGGAATCCAAGTTCCAATGCACTACTTTGATAAACTCGTTGGATGGAATGGTTGGAAACTACAAACAAGGTTCTTAATGAGACAACATAGGGGACATGGCACCTTGCGAGCATCCAACAAGCCACTAAAGGATTTGATCAATCCTACTAGGGGCTCTTATTTGTTTTACGGTAGTACCCCATTTTGAAAGACACTATATGGCTAAGGCCTACATACCATGAGGACTTGACAGTTTAGTCTTATCCATTTATATACCAGCCCAAATGAAAAACTGGTTGGAGTCACCTTCAAGTTCTACTTTCGGATGTGTCTCTTAGGTAGGCGCCTCTAAAGGTAAACAATAGTGAGCAAGCACATCCATAGTTCGATCGACCTTCATTTAGAAACAAAGGGAGAACACACACGATATACCTAACTCACACTTGCAAAGTGTTTTGTTCAATTTTAATCCCAAATTGAAAATGTGGAGGAAATATTTTATGCAACTTAATATCACCAAAAAGACTTTTGATTCTCAAGATCGTCGTGAGGCGCAAGAGAAGCGCATATGTTTTTTGATGATATTATTTTGCAAAAAGATTACAAAAAAATGAAAGAACTTGTTCATTTTAGATCCCACAAAGTAGTTATTTCGATTCATTTTTAAAGCACCAAATGAAGTGTGAGAAATTTTCTTGTTCAATTTTTAAATCCTAAAACCAACTTTAGTAAGTTTGTGTCCTAAAGTTCATTTTAAGCCTTTGTAGCGAAAATTGAAACATTCTTTTTTGAGCCCAAAAGTGTGTGAGTTGATCTAGAATAGAAAACTAAAGCATAAGTTGGATTCCCCAAGCATTAAAAAACACTTTTGAGCTTCAAGTTTCAATGTTTGATTCTTCAACTCCAAGGTTCTTCCATGATCGCCTCTTATCTTTCAATGTTGCAAATCCCTTGTTCTAAAAAACTCCTTCCTCCTTCCCTCCTATAAGATAAAAAATAAGACAAATAAGTTTTATTTAAAGAGATCAATGAAGCATATATCATCACAAAAGGTCATACTTGTCATCCAAATTCATCACAAGATACCAAGCCTAGTAACCAAAAATTTATGTAAAGATTTAATGAGAGTATATGGAAGAAGCATCCCTCACATATGATGTCATACTTGCATAGTTTTTAAGTTGTTGTTAGAAGAAAAATCATCATTCTAAATGTAAAGATGGTGTAATTAGTAGATTTGTAAAAAAAATCACCCAAAATGCAAGTTATTGATTTACCTACAAAGTATAAAAATCAGTAGTAGAAGCACAAGAATTGGTATACACAAGATGCAAACTAATTGTACTCCAAAACATAAGCTCAAATCACAAGAAGAAGTACAAAACTCAATAGTAATTAGTGCACTTTCCCCAATATTTGATGAAATATTTTAATTACCTGCAAAACTTAATGCTTTCCCAAAAAGGATTGACAACTTAAAATGAGGCAATGGACACATCAACTAATGATTTGGTTAGATTTGGATATTTAAACTATTTGAAAATTCATCAGATATACGGACCTAGCTAGCACCTTCCTCTATCATTATTAAATGAAGCCCCTTTAGTTAGCAAGATATATGAGCAAATTCTGCGCACAACTAATGTTAAGATATTTTTTGCATTTAAAGGGAGACATGACACTGCCATAAATGAAATATAGGTTAAAAGTAAATTTTGTACTTTATTGAAATACAAGGGTAGCCAAAGTAAATGAAAATGCAGATTCAATGAGGTTCCTGCCTTCAAGAATCAAAATTGCATAGGGTCGGTCTCCCTCATAATTGCTTACCTATGTATCGCAACCAACATTTTTTGTTGTCATCTGATTTGACAAAGAGGTTTGTTAGCCTTTAAATTACCTCTACATCTACAACCATAGTGAGGGAAAGTTTGAAGTCAATATCTACTTTTGATGCTTGATGCCCATGGGAGTTTATTATGGGAAGCGAAGTAATGATCAATCCACAACTAGGGCAGACTCCAATGGTGAGTGTTGGTAGGATTTTATGATAACCATTAATGTCAAAATTATTGCCCTTCCATTTAGAATGTTGGCATTGGAACATCAATTAGCATGATCTCCACTCATCTTTTCGAGAACTCAAGTTTGAGAGACACTGGATGAGATCGAAACCCATGTCTTTCCTCTTCATTCCTCTGTGTAGTTGAGCTCTCAGAAGCTCTGCAAGCTAGTGGAGTGTTCTATAGAGACCCCACACTAAGCATGTGCCCTTCTTCCAACATCGTATTCAATGTTGAACTGCGGTCTTCGTCCACAAGCATTGACAAGGCTTATCTACAGTGTTAGATAAATGGCAAAGTAGGTCTTTTCAATTTATGATCAAACAAGCATTGACTGCGCACACAGGATTGTAGAATATAATTTGATAGTATATTGATAGAAACAAAAGGACAATAGGTGGCTATGGATGGCTACAAGTGTGTCTACCATGGGAGTGGTTAGAGTAGATGTCATACCTGTAAAGAGACCTTTCACAGCTGCATTGTATATTATAAAAAAAATGATGATTTATAAAATGGTCCACAGACAAGATTTATATTGTGCTAATAATAAAGGATGATGCCAAAGTCATAGAATGTAGAACATTAAATATACATTAGCTAAAAAACAAAGCCCTTAGCATTGTTAGTAAACCAAAGCAAACAAAGATTCCCTATAAGATTCATCTAATCACAAGAATAATGCAAAAGAAGCAAGAAAAACATAGAAAACATCATTATAATAATTAAACTAGCATCTTATAGTGGATTGGTGCTTCTATGGAAAGAAGCCCTTTCCCAATCCCTGATTAAGCTCCATGATATGAAAATGATATGTTGATGATCAAGATGATGAATGGACAAAATCAGTTCTCAATTTAAGAGAATGACCTTGCAAGAGATTGTGGAGTTGTGGAGTTGTGGAGGATTTGGTGATGAATGAAGCCTTTCATTTATAGATTTTCTTGAGGAGGGATTAGCCAAATTGATGAATGTGGGACTAAAAACAGACCAATGAAGAGAGGCCACTTGTCAACTTGTGAGTGGTTGATGCATGTGCAAGATTTGGGAAATGTGCCCAAGAGGGGGAAATTTCAAATTCAAATTGTGAAATAAATGTTGAGTTTGACTTGTGCAAGGGACATGTAAGAGCCATGTAAGAGCTCATAAATGAATTGTTGGATGTACATGTCCACTTTTTTTTTGAATTCAAACTTGAAAGAATATTCCCGATAAATTCCATGTTGATGGAAAATTTTGAATTTAATAAATCAATAAATTTATTTATTTGTGCAAGTGGAAAAATCTAGAGAATCCAAGTGATTAGGATTAGCATTTAATCATGGTTAGACTAGCTTAATGATAATTAGGTGAGTTTGACCTTTTTGACTTAAATATTTGATTTATTTAAATCAAGAGGGATGGAAAATGCATTTGTGATTTAATTAAATAAAAGGCTTGATTTATTTAATTAAAAGGAGGGTGATGGGATCAAGTTGATTTATTTGATTTAAACTGATGACTGTAGGAGATTGATAAATAAACTTGATTTATTTGCCAAATGGATGAATATGACCTAGTTGAATGCATTATGCCAATTTTGTGTGTCTACACAAGGATAACGAAGGAAAACAAAGGTAAAAGAAGAAAACAAAGGAAAAGTGAGGAGGAGGAATTTCGTTTGCACAAGGGAGTTGCAGCATTAAAAGATAGGAGACGATCTTGGAAAAACCTTGGAGTGAAGAATTAGACATTCAAACTTGAAACTTAAAAAGAATTTTTTAATGCTTGGAGAGTTCTTCTTATGCCTTAATTTTCTATTTTAAGCTAACTCATTTTGATTTTGGGCTTTAAAAAGAACATTTCAAAATGCTTGGAGAGTTTGTCGTATGCTTTAATTTTCTGTTTTAGGCTAACTCATATTTTTTTTGGTGCTTTAAAACAAATTCATCATTGATTTGAGGCTTAAAATGAACATTTATTTTTCATGTTTTGTAATCTCTTATTCAAAGTAATCTCATCTAAAAAAGGCATATGCACTTCTCTTGCGCTCCACGGCAATCTTGAGAACCAAAAGTATTTTTGATGATATTAAGTTGCATAAAAGATTGCCTCCACACTTTGATTTGGGTTTAAAATTGAGAAATATCTTGTGCGAGTGTGAGTGGGGGCATTATTGCATATATTCTCTCTCTCTCTCTTTGTTTCCATAAAAGATTGATCGAGTTACAAATTTTTTCCTTACTAGCTTTTGTTTATCCTAGAGGGCCTGCCTTAGGGAAAAAGTGCTTACCCAAGGGAATGAGTTAACCAATAATAGTCTAAAGCCAAGAGTATTTCCAGCTGGGATATAAATGTGGGTATTGGAAGAAACACCGATATCATGTAGTTGATTCTGATGAGATGGATCTGAAAGGGGACTCTCGTCGTATGGGTCAATCTTCACGAGTTAAAAGTCTTAAATAAAACCCTTGTTTTTGGAGGCCTATTAACTCATTCACCGAGTTTATTGAAGTGGTGCATTGGAACTTAGATTCCAAGAAGTTACTTTCCATGTCCAATTTTGGTTAAAGTATAGAGGTTAAGACTTCATTCTTAACATACCTTTATACTCTCTCCTCGGTTGCATGTAAAATAATCTCTTCTTCTATGAAGGGCGTGAGGAATGTCCACTAAGAAAAATGTACCAATTGAGCTAGGACGTCATATTGCTTGTGGTTACAAAAATGATTTGCTTGTTCGAAAACATTTGAAAAAAAAAACTCAACATGATCCTCAAAACTTTAAACCATTTAGGAGGAAAATACCATTGACCAAATTCTCGTGTTATTGCTTACCCTTGGGATTACATCATTAGAGGTTTCTAAGAACTTCAATTTACATCTCAATTTTCCCACTAAAGTTAAACAATAGGTAACCCTTTCCTTAAATTCATCATAGTTTCACATAATATACCTTATGAAATGAGATGGAGTTGAGACATTGGACATTCAGTTTGAAAGCTAATCAAGAAGTGTTTGTGGTAAAAATAATCCATTAAGAAAAGATTAAAGACAATTGGACCCCACACATGTGTCTCCAATGATTTTACGTAAAATGAAGATCAAGAAACCAAAGGTGAAAGCCCTTAGTCTAAAAGCCCATCAAGAATGTCTCTCTATGTTATACGAAGTTAGACAAAGACTGCTTTTTAACTTTTACAAAAAGGATTCAAGGAACAATCCCAATTTTTATTCATTCTATTATTGCCAAAACCCAAATCTTTTTAGAGAGTTTGAACATCTTGTTTAGAGAAAAGCTTGTTCTTCAATATCTGGGTCTAGGAAAACAAAGTGTCTTTTTTTAGGTTCATCTTAGGATCAAAACAAGTCAAAATATTTTTCATCCATCCTTCAAACCATCAAAACAAACATCATATCACAATCACCTTTTGGAAAATCTTGAAATCATCTGTAATGCTATGCTTTTTGGAAAAATCAAAATCATCAAAAATCCTTGAGACTAAATCCTTGAAAACATTATCAAAATCACCTTTGGCTAGGTATGTGTAGATGTATCCTTCTACATATGCTTAGTCAAAAGTTATCAAAATCATCTCGTTTATCTTAGTATATGTAGATGAATCCTTCTTCATATGCTTAGTGAAACTATCATCTCATTTGGATAGGTGTGGGTAGATGCATCTTTCTCCCTACACATATTCAAAATTATCATCATTTGAGAAAATCCATCCTTAGGAAATAATCCAAACATCTTAGGGTCTACTTGTTCAAAATCAAAATCAAAATCAAAATCAATCAAGGAAAAATTTGAAGGGAAAATGAAAAATCAAAATCTGAAACATATTCAAAATTCTGAAAATCCTAGTATCTCCTTCAAGACTTACAGAAAGATCATAACATCCACATCGTTTATCTTTTACATCATCATCATATCACCTTTAGATCCTCACGATATCCTAAAATTTTCCACTTTGAGGCAGAAAATAAAGATCATTCCAAAAGAATCAAGAGATTCATCTCCCATTCTTAAAAATTGATCCTTTTTTTATGGTTCAAAGTAGATCTCAATACAAGAAGAGCATGGAAGCCAACAAAGAAACACCTACTTCAAGTGATTTAAGTCAAACCACTCCTAAAATAAATCCCATTGGGTCAGGAACACTCACAATTAACCTTCCAACATCATCGCAAAACTCACAAGAAGAAGCCCAAGGAGAAGACTTCACCTTTGGAATGTCTCATGACGAAATAACTAAAATGCTTCAAAATTTGGAAACCCATAAGATCATCAATATCATGATGAAGCTTAACCCTTCATTATACATGCTTGAACTAGTTAAAAAAAGGGGCCAAATTGCCTTCAGATTTTCAGATGAGTACCATAGTGGAGACATCTTTTCCTCCAATCTCATCCACCATTCCCATCTCATCCACACCTCCATCCCAAGACATCACCCAAAACATTTCACAAATCACGACATCTTTTTCTCCAACCCAACCTAATGTTAATAAGGGAAATGCATTTCTCAATGCTATTCAATCACACCCCCTTGTTAACAATCAAGATGTATAGGAAAACTCCATATTGGAACAAAAAATACTCGACAACCCATTACAAAAGAATGTTCCTTTCACTTTCCATCATGATCCATTATCAACATTTTTCTGCACAATGCCTCAAACTCCTCTCCTCACAAATTCACAAGAGAAAGGAGACATGTTCGGACTAGGGGGCATTTTCGACACCACAACATTTTTGCAAGGACTCACACCCCTTACATTTCCACCACTTCCACTTTTTCCATTATCATCCACACCACTCCTTGGCTTAGGCCTTCCCCCCTTACCATGTATCGATCAAAAAAACATCCCAAATATCAACCAAAACATTATTTCAAATTCTCAAAACTTGTCGTCAGCATCACAACAACAAATGAAAAATGTACAAACAATTGCAACATCATAAAACACCCCCATAACATCACAAATCATGGTCTCTCAAGGGCTAATCACATCAAAAAAAATCACTTATCACTTAAACCACCACATCAAAAACACCATCATCAACATCATTCCAAATTCACCACCATCCCCACCACCACCAACTTCCACCACATCAAGCAAATACAACGCGGCATTGCAAGCTGCTTTTCAAAGGGGATTTCAACAAGTGAAAAATTAAAAATCCATATACCTAGCTACTCAACAAGCTGCTCAAGCTGTGCAAGCTACCCAAGCAACACTATAAATGCAACAAGCTGGAAAAGCACAAGATTTATTGCAACAACAATAACAACAAGCCACTCAAGCATTGTAAGCACATAGGACTACTCAAGCACAAGCTCTATTGCAACAACAAGTAGCACAAGCACTAGCAACACAAGTGCATGCTCAATACTAGGCACAATAAGCCCAATATCAAGCACAACTCCTGGCACAAAGACAAGCAACACAATTGCAAGCATATGAGCAAGCCATAAAGCAATATCAAGAGCAGCAAGAAGCAACAAAATTGGCATCCCAACAACAAGCATTTTTGGAACAACAAGCAAAACAACAAGCGTTCTTGGAACAACACGCACAACAACAAGCACAAATCTTAGTGTAGCAAGAACAAGATCAACAAAAGGAATTATTCATACAAAAATAGGTAGAAACCTACCTCACTCAGAAAAACATATAGATACCATTGAACAACACACCAACCAATCCACCCATCCAACCCAAGATTGAAACACCCCAAAACAATTTTATCCCACCCCCTTATCTACAAAATGATGTAATGACACAAATCAGGTTGCTCTCGTAGCAAGTTCTCAATCTTCAATCAGGGAAAATAATGAAGACACCAAGCAACTTGTGTCCATATCCATTTGACAGGAGCCTAGTGATGAAGCCATTCCCCAAGGGATTTGAGATCCCCAAATTTGACAAATACCGAGGGATGGGAAACTCTAAAGATCACATCAGGGAATTCCAAGTTCATTGCATGCAAGTCGCATATGATGATACTTATCTGATGCGATTATTTCCTAGGAGTTTGGCAGACCATGCTATGGAATGGTTCTCTCGTCTACCTTTAGGCATTAGAACATTCCAAGAAATTATAGATGCATTCATAAAAAATTATGCATCCAACATTGCAATGGATGTTATTCAAGAAGAACTCTCAACTCTGAAACAAGGAAAGGGTGAATCATTTGCTTCATTCCTACAACGATGGAAATCCGAGGCCAATCAGAGCAAGTGGACCATGCTAGAAGAACAACAAGTTTGCACCATCATCACCAACCTTGATGACCTCTTGGAATTTCATCTCAAGGTTCAAGTCATCACCACATATGATCAATTGATCCCCAAGGCACCTAGCATCGAACGAGCCCTCATGACTCAACCAGCAGGATCAACCTCATACCTCGAACAACAAAAAAACTTCCCACCATCCAATTATAATGATAAACCTCGAACATGGGAAAGGAAAAAAATGTTACTAATGATGGTGTCATCGATTCTAAGGTGGTCATTAGTGCTCCTCACCAACATACACCTGCACCACAAATCCAAACACAACACCAAAAAAATCATCACATGACACACCATCCAAATAACAATCCAACAATCAATAATATCAATGATCAAAGAGGACCACCCCAATGCAAGAGTTATCCCAAGAAAAAATACACCACTTTGGGGTAACCACTTTAAGAAATAATGAAGAAGTTGATAGATGAAAAAATCATCAACGCTCCTACATTTGAGAATTACCATGAACTAGATGTGAAACCTCCTTGGTATAATGAGAATAAACTTTGTGAATTCCATAAAATCAAAGGCCATACCTCAAATAGTTGCATGAGATTGGAAAACATCATTCAAGACCTCGTCAATAAAATAATTATAAACATGGAATAGACTACAAGAAATCAAGATCTTAAGATATATACAAGTCCGATGCCGAATCAAAGTAACAAAGGGAATAACAATGATAAAGGGAAAGGCACCCACGCAAATGTGAACCATGTGTACAAAATAGTCATCACCATCAAAGGTGCCCATACCAATTATGGAGTCACCAGAAGAGGTGAAAAAGTCACCATCGTAGGATCATCCCAACCAAACAAAGTCCCTACATCCAGATCAGTTCCTAATGGTTACAATGTCCTAGATCAACTCAAGAGAATTCCAACACAAATCTCCATCATGGAGTTGCTCAAAATATCTTCCCATAGGAAAATCCTTGAAGAACTAGCATTGGCCTCATCCACTATCCCCACCTTCCTTGATGCAGATCAATTCCAAGCTATGGTCAAAAACATCGTTACACCTAATCTTCTCACATTCTCTGACCATGATTTCCCCGCTCAACCATCTCACAATCGTGTGCTTCACCTAGAAGTCATAGCAAACAAGAGAAAAGTCAAAAGGGTCTTGGTGGATGGAGGATCAGGTTTGAATATATGTTCTCTCAACCTCATCAAACAATTTGAAATCCCAGAGGATTCTATTGACAAAGGAAAGGTTATCATAATAAGAGCATATGACAATCAAGAATATTGTCCCAAGGCATGATCAAAATCCCTATTCAAGTAGGGCCAACTCTCATGGAAACCACTTGTCAGGTTTTGGACCTTGAATTACCATATAACATCCTTCTGAGACATCCATGGATTCATACAATGAAGGTAGTAGCGTCAACTTTCCACCAATGTGTGAAATTCACACATGAGGGAGAAGAAGTCACTATCCACGAAGATTTTGAACCTTTCTCCTACTACAAAATTTTTGAAGAAAAGTACTACAAAATCCCCCAAGTACCAAAAAATGATGGGGGCCTATCCACACCGTACATCAATCCCACCACTCTCACATCCACTTATGTGACAGAGACACCTGCCACTCCTACCATTCACACCATCTCTGACATCAAGCTCATTATGCAAGAATAACAGATGTGGAAAATAAAAGCTCCCTAATAATTCCTTTGTGGTAGGAGAGTTACCACAACCTCCCAGATCAAGGAGATGCCCACAAATAAATGAGGCTTCCACATCCTGAACATTTCCTTAAAACTATCCCACCTTCACAAGATGAGGAGATCTTGGATGAGAATTTATTAAGGTAGATCCATCTGAAATTCTATATAGAGATGAAAGACCAACACCTGAATTACCAATTGAAAATGATGCTTGCAATGGGGACAATAGAAATCAAAGACTAGGACAAAATGACAATGGGCTTATCATACCTATCATGCTAGAGATGCAACCAATAACAAATATTGGCCTTGGATGTACCCCTCCAAGTATAACCATACATCGCTAAAGTCCTTAGGTTAGAACGGTTAACAATCCTCCTCAGCCAACCGCAACATAACTATGCTTACCAATGTCTATAGGTAGAGTCATAGATAACTTTACATTTGATATAACCAACGTTTGTAGTAGTAGTGATGATGAGGATCAACTGACCAACTTACCTAGGCTATTTTAGGATACCACTCTTTGCATGATTAGCACCCTATCTTCTGAACCAGATCACCATCAAAATCATGAGATTCACCTAGTATACCCCCAACTCATCGACTACGACCAATGAGAACCACTGGTTCTTGATACATTAAAAAATGATGAGCAACTCTTGGAATTCATGGGATTGCGGCACAACACTCTAGATGGGGATCACCAAGTAGGTTTATAATGGAGTTGGACACACATGGCTATTATGGGGAAACGATTGAATCCTTCAATTGAAAAAGTGAGAAATTAAGAATAATATCCAAGTCCTTGAGTGAAAACCACAATGTGGCACTCTCTGACAAGAAAAAAGTAAAAATAAAGGACACATCCAATGGTGAAAACCTCTCTGAGGTGCCTGAGTATGTAGGATTCAATCTTTCTTTAAGAGCTCTTAATCATGAAAAGTCAAAGGTCTTGGCAGAAAAATGCAATCCGATCAACCTAGGAACAAAGAAAACCCCACATATAACATTTTATGCATAGTCACTATTATTAGAAGAACAAGAGCTCCTAGTAGCCTTCCTAAGGGAGAGAGAGATAAAATTTGCATGGAGTTATGCTGACATGCTAGGCCTTGATCCAGAAATCGTAGTCCATCACTTAGCAGTATATCTAGAAGTAAATCTTGTTAGACGAAAGCTTCAAAAAATGCATCCTTAGATTGCCCTATTGTTTAAAATGGAGCTTAAAAAGCTACTAGATGTAGGATTCATATGACCAATAGACTATATAGAGTGGGTATCAAACTTGCTACCTATTTCAAAACCTGATGGAGCCATTAGAATCTACAGAGACTTTAGAGATTTGAATAAGGCATGTCCAAAAGATGACTTCCTATTTATGAATATTGACATGATAGTAGATATGACACCAGGACATGCGATGCTATCACTAATGGACAGATTTAGGATACAATCAAATCATGATAGAAAAATAAGATCAACATAAAACAACCTTCACTTATCCATTGGGGACTTACTGGTGGAACATGATGCCATTCGGCCTAAAGAATGCATGAGCAACATATCAAAGGGCCATGACATTGATATTTCATGACATCATCCATAAGACAGTCGAAGACTATGTTGACAACATTCTAGCCAATTTCAGAAAGAGAAAAGATCACATAGCAACCTTTAGTGCCATCTTTGACAGACTGGAGGAGTACAAGGTTAGACTAAACTCAAAGAAGCGTGTCTTTGGCATAAAATTTAGAAAATTGCTAGGATATATAGTGTCAATGAGAGGCATCAAGGTGGATCTATCAAAAGTAAAAGCAATCCTCATGATGGAGGCACTAAAAATATTAAAGCAAATGAGAGGTTTACAAGGTAGACTCCAATCCATTAGAAGATTCATAGCACAATTGGTAGAAAAATAGAACCCATACTCTAAGCTACTCCACAAGGGAGTAGCGTACAAATGGGATACCAAGTGTGAAGATGCATTCAACAAAATCAAGGAATATCTACTGACACCACCAGTCTTAATGCCACCCATCCCAAGAAATTCATTGATTCTATACGTGTCAGGAACATCAATAGCCCTTTAATCTCTCCTAGCTCAGAATGACGAAAAAAAAATAGAGAGGGCTATCTATTACATTAGTAGAAAAATGGTGGGGCATGAGTTAAACTATTCATTCATCAAGAAGGAATGCCTTGCAGTAGTGTTTTCATCATAGAAATTTAGACATTACATGTTGGCACACAAGATAAAGCTCATTGCCAAAATTGACCCTCTCAAATATTTATTATCAAAGGCAATGCTCACTAGAAGAATGGAAAAATGGGTGATGATACTGTCAGAATACGATATGGAATATGTGGAGAGGAAAGCAATCAAGGGCCAAGTCATCGCAAACCAACTAGAAAAATCACCTATCTATTATGAGAATCCTCTTGTCTTAGAGTTTCTAGATGAATCTATTTTCAACCTCAACATAGCTGACCACTAGAAACTATACTTTGATGGCTCATACACACAACATGGATCAGGATTTGGTGTCTTCTTCATCACCACACAAGGGGATTGCATACGAAGGTTCTACAAACTGGAATTTACTTGCACTAATAATATCATGGAATACAAGGCTTTAACTATAGGTCTCAGAATAGCAGTACAATGGAACATCATAGCTCTCAAAGTGTACGGAGACTCCCAATTGATCATAAATCAAGTCAATGATGAATATCAAACCAAGGACAACAAACTCACTCCATACAATAAATTGGTGGAAACTCTCAAAGAATACTTCATTGAAATTACATTTCAGTAGATACCTAGAGCCAACAACAGAGCAGCAAATGCCATGGCAACAATTGGGTTCATACTAGATATCCCCAACAATGTTCCAAAATATGAATTCCTGATAGAGCAGCTTCTCATACCCACATTTGAGGTACTAGAATCAGAATTCATGTGCAAAATAATTAGTTTGAGTGATCCTTGGTACCATGAAATTTATACATACCTTCGAATAGGAGTCATACCCGCCGACCTACCTTCAAACCTAAAATGAACCTTTGTTAAAAGGGCATCTGGATTTGTCATCCTAGGTGATACCCTATATCGTAGGAGCCTAGAAGGAACTCTACTATGCTGCCTAAACATTGAGGAGGCATTGATCGCTCTAAGTGAAGTGCATAATGATATTTGTGGTTCGCACTCGAGTGGAATTACCATAGCTAAGAAATTGCTGAGGATGGGGTATTATTGGACCAAAATGGAACGATAAGCACATGATCATGCTATAAAGTGTCTACAATGTCAGTAGCATGGGGACCTCATCCATGCTCCAGCTCAAGAGCTTCATCCTATCGTCACACCATGGCCATTTTTGCAGTGGGGACTTGATCTCATTGGAAAAATCACACCCACATCATCTAACAGCCAAAAATTCATCATAACCACAACAAAGTACTTTAATAAGTGGGTAGAAGCTATACTAATGATGTACATAACTGGGAAGAATATTTCATAGTTTATTCTAATTTATCTCATATGCCACTATGGTGTTCCACAAGCCATTATCTCAGATAATGGGACACCATTCAAGAATCAGGATATTCGTGACTTATGCAAGAAATTCAAAATCCAACTTTTCTTCTCTACCTAATACTATCTCCAAGGCAATGGCCAAGCAGAAGCTACAAACAAAATCATTATGAAAATCCTCAAGAAAACAGTCAATGATGCAAGTCATGACTAGCACCTATAGGTTAATCCTATCCTTTGGGCCTATCGAACAACCATCCGCACACCCACTAGCACCACTCCCTTCTCCTTGGTCTACGAATTAGAAGTAATACTCCCCATAGAGATCGAGTTCCCATCCCTCAGGATATCACTGCCAAACCTCATCATTGATGAAGACTACCGAGTGCAAAGATTAAGCGAGTTGGAGTTACTAGATAAGTGGCATATAGATGCTTTAAATCACTTACAAGTCTATCAGAATAGACTTAAAAGGGGCTACAATAAGAAAATTAGAAGCAGGACATTCCAAGTTAGAGAATTGGTCTTAAAATAAAATCAGAAGAATGTCCCAAACCCAAGCAACAAAGGAAAATTTGAACCCAATTGGCTGGGACCATTTCTCATCACAACAAGTTAAAAATTAGGGGCATATCATCTATCAACACGTGAAGGGGAAGCTCTGCAAGAGCCCATAAATAGTGCTCATCTCAAAAAGTTTTATGCCTAAATATTTCAAGGTATAGAACAAAAAAATCCAAAAAATTAGAAAATGTCTTGAAAAAATGGTTACTTCAGCAAAAACTTGCCAAACAGGCGTGTTGCTAACAACAAAAAAAATAAAAAAATAAAAAAATCCAAAAAAAAAGAAAGGAAAAGGATAAAAAATAGTAAAGAGAAAATTCGTCCTCTGGTGAAAACCACTTTGGTGGCGCTTTAGGCAAGTACCTTGGTGAAAACCTAGCAAACAGGTGCCTTGCATAAATAAGTACTTTCCATCCACTAGGATCTTAATGGCTTGTTCTGCATCATCCATCCATTATGCTTCCATCATCCATCACTCATCCACTCGCATCTGCACCATAGCTTGGTCCTCTTTTCGTATCATAATCCCTACTAGAACTACTCAACCCATCCTCATGGTCAATTTGTCCTACCTTTATCGGAGTAGTTTATTGCATCACATTGGGGGCGTGTTCTCATTGGATCAGATTCGTGTACGTTATGAAAATCCTCAAAATCAAAAAATCCAAAAACATCAAAAAATTAGAAAATCCAAAAACATCAGAAAATCAAAAAATCCAAAAACATCAGAAAATCAAAAAATCTAAAAAACATCAGAAAATCCAAAAACATTCAAAATCATCAAAATCCCAAAACATGTCAAAAGTCAGTCAAAAATTCAAAAACAAAGTCATCTTGTCGAACTATAGATCTCTGAGCCTTGAACGTAGGCAAGGTTGATCTTTGATCATCCGCAAAGATACTTCGATTAGTCCTTTAGGAGTTTGTCATAATAAACTCACATCTCATCATGCATATTGTCATTTGTAAATCAATCAAGTCATCAGTCGAACTATGTGGTCTCTACGTGTATAACGTAGGCAAGGATAATCTGTTGATCAGTCCCTGAGGCCCCTAGGATAGGTCTTTAGGTTAGTCTTTTGGTCAAAATCTCAGAAAAAACCCAAAAACATTGGAAAAATAAAAAATCAAAACATTTGAAAATCTCAAAAAATACCAAAAATAGCCTCAAAACATTGCAAAACTCCAAACACATCCAAATATTGAAAAAAATCCATCTGCCTCATCTTGCTTACACCTAAAATAAACACCACTCATAATAAACTAATCATCATCCTCAACCTTTGGTGAAATAGTTAGAAACAAGTCTAGCAGGTTAAAAGTGAAAACTCAAAAAATGCCAAGTCTCAAGTCTAAGTCAGTACGTAAACAAGTTGGTCAATTATTTATGTCGATTGTCCATCATCCAAATAGTCCCATATCAATAATCTGATAACATCATGGCTTAGGATGAATCCTTCCTACAATGGGCATTATTTATCAGAAATAACACTTTGGATAAATGAAATGGAGTGCCGCCATCCACTAACATGTCCTAGGATGTATCCTTCCTACAATGGGCAATATCTTTTTGCAATAAGTTTTGGTTCTTATCCTTAAAAACACATTCCCTTTTGGTTAGCGGTATTGAAGAACATCAACTTGTTTGTGTGCTTTATCTTTGTCTTTTGACTTATCTTATTGCACTCAGTCCAAGGACCTCTCGATGATATCCAAACGAAGGATTTAGAGAGATAGGAATGGGGCAACGATCATTATCCTTTTGTTTGCTATGCTTGTTGGATGTTCTTGTAAAATAACCTTGGCACATACTTGCTTTGTTAGATATGTATGGAGGATGTTTTGGATAGCTTGTTGACTATTGCATTGATTGGTTATACCATTTTGTGTTTTGGTCCAAGGTATTTGAAACTTCTAAAGTGCATCCTAGCAAGGTTTTTGTATGTTAGGTATGAAAAAGAATACTCCTATCTATTTATCGAGTCAAAGTCCATCACACTAAGTACAATGCCATCCTGGTCCTTTATACCTTGATGCATCATGCTTAAGCATGCTATCAAACATAAGGTAAGTCACCCTTTTAAAATCCCAATCCTTGATGAGCAAATCATCCATCTATAATCATCATCTCTCATAAAGTTGTCTTCTTGGATCCTCTTGTCATCATCTAATGTCTTTTTTTCCACACTAACATCACAACATGAATAGTTAAATCATCATCACTAGTGCATTCATCTTGAAACCATGATATTCTGCATATCATCTCACGTGCATAATCATCATCATAATATAGATCTGTTAGTCTAAGCATCTCATAAATCACATATCTACATAAATCATACATTTGCATAATCATAGCATATCACATCATCCATCTCATCCAATCACCACATCATATCATCATTTAAGTTGTTTCAGATAATATAGATTTTTTATTCTAATTATCTTAAAAATATCTCATTTGCATCATCATCCATCTCATCCAATCATCACATCATATCATAATTTAAGTTTTTTAAGATAATATAGATTTTCTATTCTAAGCATCGTAAAAGCACCTCTTTTGCATCATCATCCATAACCATCCAGTTTAAACCTCTTTATCGTGAGATCGACCCTCAAATAGAATCTTTCTACTCGATCTCTCAAGGGGGCAATGTACTAGTGTACTTCTTTCCACTAGGGCATCTGAAAAAATCAGAATTTTTTAAAATTTTGATCGCAACAAGTTTATTCTTTGAACCAATGAAACAAGTGCATTGCTTCAAAGAGGGGAAAAATGTAGACATGCAAAATTAGCATTATGCATTCAATTAGGTCCATTCATCAAGTAAACCAGATTCTTATCCACCCACCCATCAGGTAAATCAGGTTCATCATCCATTTAAATTAAATAAATCAATTTTAATCAAACCATAACATCTCATCTTTCATAAACCATCTTATAATTTCATTTCATGAAAATTAATCCACCTTATCTTGCATCATCCCTTTAATTAAATAAATCAAACATTCATTTAATTAAGTCCCAAATGTATTTTCCATTCCTTTTGATTTAAATAAATTAAAATATTCAAGTCAAATAAGTCAAACTCGCCTAATCACCATTTAAGCTAATCTAATCCTAATTAACCTAACCTAACCACCCATCACATCCTCTAGCTTTTCCCATTTGCACAAATAAATCAATTTATTGATTTATTAAAATCCTTATTTTCTTTCAACTTGGCATAAAAAAATAGAATATTCCCTCAAGTTTGAAAATGATGACAAGTTGACTTGTCCCTTCAAACATTGCAATAACTTCTCTATTTCATGTCCCCCACTCAACATTTATATCACAATTTCAAATTTGAAATATCCCTCTCTTGGGCACATTGGCCAAAACTTGCACATTCATCAACCTATGGCAAGTTGACAAGTTGCCTCTTTTCATTGGTTTATATTTAGTCCTACATTCATCCATTTGGCCATTCTCTCATCAAAATATTCTTTAAATGAAGGGCCTCATTCCTCATCAACTCATCTACATCTTCATGCAGAGTTACTCTCTTAGTTTGAGAATTAATTTTGCTCTTCATCATAGCACATTTGCATCATTTCAGTTTTTAGAAAGGATTGGGAAAGGGTCATTGGCACATTTGACACCAATCCAATATGGAATAGGTACTTTTTCTTGCCTCTATATGTTTATTTGATCCTCTTTTTTAGTTTTTTGCATTTTTGGAGCATGACATTGTTATTTCATAGAAGCATTTGATGAATTTACACATGAATAACTCTTGCTTGAGGTTATTAGAGTTTGTGCATATTTTGAATGATGCTTCAATATCAACCTTAGGATTTGTCTCATTTATGTCATAATATTTTCCCAACACCATGTTGCATTCATAAAATTCTTGTTTTGTTATGAGATATGATGTGACTAGGACATGCATATCAAACAAATTCATTTGTTTGAATGTGGGAGCCCAAATGTGTACTAAATACCCTTCACAAAGAGGTCTACATAGACTCTTCTTTCTCGAAAAACCTCCTATTTGAGTCATACAAATTCATGCATTCTTATACTAGTTCAAGAGATTCTATTATCAACAGAAACCCTCCTACGAAATGTAGTCCGCTTGCAACAATATTTTTAGTGCACTAGGGGGAACCCTCTTGTCAAATCCATGCAACAAATTCATTATTAATGAGCCCTCTTGGATGAGTGTTTGTAGCTATCCTATCGATAGATATGATTTGTAAAATAAGGGTTTCAAAATTCTCATCTATTCGATTATTCTTGGAAGTGCTCATATTTCTCTAGGTTTCTTCCATTATTAGCAAATATCTACTTTTTGTGTGAGTTAGGGTTAAATTTAACCATCCATTTTCACTAATTCATAAAATTTCTTCACTCATGACATTTACAGTCTATAATTAGGTTATAATCCTTTAAAATAATCAACATTTTAGCAACCTAACCAATAGTAATGCCATTTAACCTAAGCCATGCATGCATGATAGAATTAACAAAAATTTAGTTACTAGAAACATAGTTGGTTTCACTAATAATATGATTTTCTGAACACAACTCAAAACCTTTGGTAGTTATGTTCTTTGAATATCTAAGGCTTACCTTTCTTTGTGCACCAAAATCTTGGTTTTAATTCTTTGATGTCCTTACAGGTGAGTAATCTAGTTCAAGGTAGAGTGTTATGAAGGAAACTACATGCTCAAGGTGGTTCCAAGTACGTGTGTTATTTGCCACATTGATTAATTTATTTTGATACACATTAATTAACCTAAATAAAGGTACAATAATGGAGCATTAGGGTTTAAATCACAAACTCTTTGGTTCCTATGTAGGGACCCACCATTTGAGAGGAAACCAACACATGAAACTAACATGACATACTCATGTGTCACTTTGATCATTTGACACCAGAAATTGAATAATTATAAGGATCTCAGACTTCTACTCACCAAGTTCATGAGAATTAGGTGCAAAGGAAAACCCAGGACTAGGTGCAAGTGAGACCAAATTGGTTTAAAAAGGAAAATTTTGAAAAAAAAAGGGTCCAGTGTCTATTTTTAAAGAAGAAAATACGCTACCAAGCTAACCAATAAAAAGAGGAGGCACACACACCAAGACAATTTTATCTAGGTGACAACTTATCAGATGCAAATACCATCTGGGAAAAAAGAAAAACTAGTCAAAGATACAATATCCTTAGAGCAATGAAATCGATACTCAAGACCCAGGTGTAATACCCCCATGTTTCTGATACTTTTTGATACTATTTGATGCTTTTATATGTTAGTGTGATATTGTGTTGTGATGATGATTGATTCATCGATTTGGTGTGTGCGGATGCATAGTTTAGTTGATTGCTACATTTGATATTATTAGTATGATTTATGATACTCTGTGTGTTGATTGGATTATTGTTTATTCAAATAGTTGATCATTAATGTTTTATATGTCAATGTGATGATTCTATGGTGATCATGTTATTTGAATTCAGTATTATTTTATAATGCAATGGTTTAATGATTAGTTATGATGCAGTAGTTAAGTATCATGTTATCTTATGATCAATTTGGTTAGAAATGTTAGTTTGTCATTTATATTGTAATTGTTAGAATAGATTAGGTGAGAGGACAATGTAGCATCACTCGTTCACAAGTTCCCTGCTACACTGCAATTCCTTCGCACGATAGGATGTTTGATTATATATATATATATGTGCTACTTGACTTTTATTTGGATGCAGGATTGCAAGGATAAGTCTCGATTCCACCTGCTTCGGCAGGACAGGGCGAGCAATAAATTAACCCAATGGGTAAAATGTTGAAAAAGGGAGTAGATTTGGAAGTGTCCCTATCCCAAGTCCATCATTTGTTGTGAGTTGTTGTGTCATGACTAAAGTTTTTTCCTTGTCATTGTGTAGTTAATTGTTGATTTTTCATTTTATTTATGGTTAGTGTTTAATTAATTAATCTTATTTGATAAGATAATTAATTAAAGTTGTCTTGTTGTTTTGATTTAATTGTGAGTTTGTAAATAGTTAAATTTAAATTTATTGTAAATTAAAATGTATTTAATTAATTAAAATTTAAGAAATTAAATTAAATGAACATTGTTGAAGATAATTAAATATTATCTTTTTATTAATATTAAATTAGCAAATCATGCGAGGATAATATCTTGATTTAATAAATTATTTTAATTAAAATTGTAGAGAAGTTGTGCTTTTAAAAGCTGGAAAAAGGACCAATAAGAAGAGAGGCTTTTTGAGAAAAGAAAGCAGAAGAGCTTTATTAAATATTTATTTTGATTTATTATTTTTATGAGGAAAGGATTCATAGACATAAGTTTTTGCTCTGTTGTTTTTGGATCTGGAAAAGAAAAATAAAAAAAAAGGATAGTTTTTGGTTTGGTGTCTTTCTGGCTAAAGTTAGTGTGGTGTTGAAAGAAAAGAGATTTTCAGAAGAATGTTAAAGGCCAAGGATCGAGAAAAGAGCTAAAGGCAGGAAGTCGAAAAGAGGATTCAGAAAGGATTCTTCACCAGGCGAAGGACTCGAGGTTTTCTTCTGTTATTTATTATTATTTCTATTGGCTGTGTTTTGAAAAATTTATAGAAAGAAGTTCTGTGATTTGAAGATTTATTCGTATGAAACCCTTAATTCTTCTGTTGAAAACATTAGTAAATCTTTTTGATATTTCTTCAATACAATTTAGTTGTGAAACTTATTGTGAAAAATAAATCATTTAGGTTGAGGTTGGATTTATTTTTCAGAGCTAGATTAATTTTATTGAAAGTCTGTGGTCATATGATTGTTTGAATATCTGGGTAAATATATATTGATATACACATAGTATATATATTTATAAAAAACAAAGAGAGATTAAATATATACACATTATTATTTTGTCTGAATCATTGGAATGGATATATATTTATATGTGTATGAGCGAATTTAATTTGTTTGCAATTCGTATTCTTTTATAAAATATGAAAATCTATATATGAAAGAAATATTTAAAAAAAATAATAATAATAATTAAAAAAAAATGTTTTGGTTGGGTAGTGGACGGTCAAAGCCATACACCACCCACGGCACTGTGCGCAGTCACCACAGACTGTGCACAATAGTCACAGACTAATGTACACGGTCTATGGAGGCTGCGGCCTCCCATTGGGAGGTACGCACAGTACCCACAGTATGTGGGGATTGCGGCCTCCCCTTGGGAGGTGCGCAGCACCCATAACTGCGTGGCAGTTTTAATTTTTTTAAATTTACTTTTAATTTTTTTAGTGTTATTTAATCCGGTTTGGTTTAAATTAATGTTAATTTATATAAATATATTAATGTATATATGTATGTATATATATATGTATATATATATATATATATTTAGGTAGATGTATGTGTATGTATATATACTGTTTATATTATAAATAGTTGTTGTGGGAATTTTATTAAATGAATTAGGTATATTTTATTATATATATATATATATATATATATTTAAAAGTATATAAATTTGTATGTATGTGTATACATAGGGCTGGTTCTTTGTATGTTATATTTGTGAACGAAGTTGATAATTTTTATGTTACAAAGTTATAGTTTAAATTGAGAAAATTTGAAATAAACTATATGTTGTAATTGAATTTTTCGTGTAATTGTTTTATGAAGTTTTAAATATTTGATTTTAAAATATATATATATATATATATATTGGATGATCAATTTTGTTATGGTTATGAAATAAATTTATTATTTCACAAGTTATTATTTTATAGCCTAATTGAAGAAAACGGGATTATGCTATGTGATTATTAATATATTGATTGGTTAAAAAAAAAAATTAAAAGTTATAATGTTATAGCGTTATTGTGTGAGTTAGGAATATCTCGTGTGTTTTATAATTTAATCAATCTTTCTCGAATTATTGATTGATGAAGTTGGTGAATTTTATTGTACTTGTAGTTGGTTTGGCGTTGATCTATGGTTTATACACGTTTGAGGTTATTCATTTAAGTTTAATTTGATTTTCTTTAAGTTGGGTTCATGTCATGTAGAAAACCCTTGTGTTAACTTATTCAATTATAGGATTCAAAGTTGTGTTTAGAACTTCCAGAGGTGGGGTTTTCTAATATGAATTGTGATCTTGTACTTGATGGTTGGTCTAGGATTCGACCCTGGTTATGATTTAGTGCTATTGGATTGTACTGTTTGTGGTTATGTTCATATGTGATGGCAAGATGGTTATGCCTCGTGGAGGATCCATGTGTTGGTTCAATTATGCTTGTGATACAATCCTTTGGTATTTGGATATTTTGTGTTTGAGTGTCTAGAGGGAGTGGCTCTAGTGGGGGCCGACGCACAAAGGGGCTGTTAGGGTAACCCACGTAGAGTTAGATTAATCAGTGATAACTTAAGTAATAAACCATGGGTGGGGATTAAACACTAATAAGATAATTGTGAAGTCTCGTCTGCCTGTTAGTGCTATCATAGACTAAAGGGGACTGAGAAGGTCGTGGTTGGCAAGGTCATTGCCTTGTCTTCACAAAAGGTTAACGACTCCGCATGAGTAACCCTATGGAGCAGCGCCTTGAGATAGGCTATCAGGAGAACCATAGATGGAGGTGGCACCTTAACTTGGTTGTTTGGAGAATCCATGTAGAGATGGAGGCAACACCTTGTGATAGGATGTCTAGATAATCCATGTTAAGCCATGCAATGACACTCTTCTCTAACATTCTATTTTTGTTGATTTACTAAAGTCCTTTGGAAGTGATTTATTCATTTGTCTTTGGTCATTGTTGGAAGTAGTCTTGGATATTATGTCTTGAGTTTCATGGATGTTGTGAGTGTGACTAGTTGTGATTTGGAAAGGTGTTTTGTTGTCATTTTATGAAGTGGTTTGTTGTTGTGCCTTTTGGATTTATCTTTGTTTAGTTATCTTTGTGGTCTTTGGTGTCAAGTTGTCTATCTGGAGTTAGTATTGGATGTGCTTGGTCGAGGACCCTTCCTTGTCTACTCCCAGCACGGGGGTAGTTGGGTGGAATGTGCTTCGCACTCTGTTGGGTTTCCCTTTCTGTTGCTAATGTATCTTTTATTGTAGGGTTTTGGAGGATGTTGATGATAAAGAAATTCTTTGTACCAGATGTATGTTATACTTCAGATGTAATGTATTCTTTATTGATGTATTGTCTCCCATGTGTGTTGGGATGACCTTGTTGTAAATTGTATATGTGATTATTAAGATGTATGTTTAGACAGTTGTATTTTATTATCATTTGGATGTAATTTATGTTCAGGCAATGTATTTATTTAGGAGCAATCATATGTAATAATTGTGTTAAGTTGTGTTATATCTGTGGTAATATAAATGCTTCATATCTTTATAGTATCTTTCGTGGTCATATGTACATATATTATGAATGTGGTTATTGTTTAATATATATTTTAAATGATGAAATGGGAATGAATAGATTTATATAACTGTTTAATTATTGTTTAATCTATTGTCGTTGTTATGGGTTAGTGTAGTAATGTCACCTCATGTACCCCAATGGAATTTGTCATGTAACTTAATAGGTTGTTATATTGGAATATTTAAATTCAATCTTATGTTCTTTTAAAAAAAAATTGTTTCGTTGTTATTAGTTCCTTTGGGTTTCGTACAGCGGGGCGTTACACCAGGGGTCTAGTGAATCAATAAGGCCACTTAAAAAAGCATACATTGCTTTACCATTGTTCTCATAATCTTTATCATCAATGTTTGCACTACTATCAAGCATAGTATATCCAGTCTCAATAGACTTCTAAACTCCAAATCCAAGAGATACGAGGAAACCTTCCATCCTTATCTTCTAAAAACCATAGTTCAATCTATCAAACAAAGGAGAATTCCTCTTGTGTGCCATATTGGATATACCTCAAGAGGTTAATCTTTCTTCATAGAAACCCTACTCTGGTACCAATTGTTGAATGCACATAAGACAACTAAGAGGGGGATTAATTAGTTGTACATTAAAACATCCAAACCCCTCACAAAAATTTATTTGATCCATAACACTTTAATTAACTCTTAATTTATTAGAATTATTTATCATGAAATAAAATACTAGAAACTAAAACACATCATCACCATACACAATAGAACACCAGATTTATGTGGAAAACCCAAGAAGATAAAAACCATAATAAGTATTAGCTCACAATATAAAGTAATTGCAACACCGAATACAATTTCTCACTGTTGGAGGGCTCACTAACTAAAATAAAGAAGGGATCACTATCAAAGGCTTATTGCTAGATTATAGAAAAGAAGAAAGAAGAGTGTTATAATGAGAAATCCATCTTAATACAATAGAAAATATCTACCACAACATCACCGACATATTTGTAGTCTCTCTAAGGATTGTGGATACCTTCTACTCACTGATTTAAGTAGTCTAACTCATTAAGCTCACACTGCACTTCACAAATTCAAACTTCACAAGACAATTATCCATCAATTTAACACTTATAATTTATACCTTCAACTTTGAATTTTTTTCTCCAAGGTTGGCTATGCACCTCAACCCTGAAAATTCAAATTAGGTTGTCACTAAACATTCCCATGGTGGAAAGGAATGAAAGTGAACCACACCATGACATCTTAACTTAGACCCAAATCATACATACACAACACACCATGCTTCCACAAACACCAAAGCAAATCCATAATTAGTGTAAACACCAAAGGTTAGTTGAACTAATATAAAAACCATTATTTTTTAAGTACATGCTTCCTCAAATCCAAATATGAATCACAAACCACACACAACACTTGAATAAAATCTTGAATATTCCACAAACACCTTGAAATTCAAAAAATTCCTTTACAAACACTTTCATATGAAGAATGTACACACCCAGTTCACTCAGATAAAATTCCATACACTATAACTCAAGAAATCACCTTACAAAGAACTGACCCATGAACAAGTTTTAATATAGGTAGATATGGTCATTATCAACACAATTCTAGAACCACAAGAATAGAAACCTAGCTATGGAAAAATGTAGAGAAAAATCATTTTTGCTAGACACCACTGAAACATAGTTCACACACTAGTGAACATAAGTTCTTCTACACAACATTTCAAACCAATAAATTCTAGATATCAAACCTTTGAACACATTTGACCATCATATTTGAACCACACAAGTATATCTTCAACACAAAATAAATGTAGAGAAAAAATAGAACACCTTTGCAACACGCTATTTCCTCTTTTTATCAAGCTTTCTCAAAATCTCTTAGAAACCAAGAACCAAAGACATATACTCATCATTTGCAATACTTCCTCATCATCACTAAATCAACAACATCCAAAAAATTATCAAATCAAAACTAGAGTTTGACACTAGTAGCACTTACTAATGGCAACATAATGAAACTAATCAAAGCATCAACAAAACTACTCAATCATTACTAGTTGAAATCAATGACAACACAAATAATCCTATTAACATCAACATCAACACCAACTATTCATACTTGCAACATAATTTCTAGAAATCTTAATGACTTCCTCTATTTGAAAGGAATTCTTATATACGAATAGATTGTATTATATGAAAAGAGAGTATGATATATAATTATCTTCTTAAAAATAAATTCACACTATCCATATTTTTGGGTATATGTAGGATCATGATGGGCCAAAAAGTTGCAATATGATGGGTATGTGTAGGGTATGTGGTTGATGACTTTTTTTAATCCAAAATTGATGATATGAAAAGAGTTCTTAAAGGAGATTCTCATATTTCCATGCTTTACTTTAAATTTAATAAATAATTATGATTCATTTTCTATTTTAACTATGACTAAAGTCCAGATTGATAGGTTGATTGAAAAACATCTATAGCTTTCAAATGGTGTCACATTTTTTGAATCTGAAACATGCATTACATTCTATGCTTCACATACTATAGGTTTAAAAAATAATAATTTAATTGCATGAATTTTTGACTAAGTTAAGGTGGTCAGACATACGAGTTTTTATATTATCAAAAAGTTGTAATAAAAAATTCATAATTAATTATTTATTTGGAAAAAAATTACAAAAAATGTGTATCACATTGAGACATGAGTTCTCTACTTATATCTAAAATCTTATAAAAAAAATATTATTATTTTATTATGGTTAGGGTGGTTAGAAAAAACCTACTTCTTATTGTTTCCCTAAAATTTAAGTGTTGTACTGCATTGAAATGTCAAATTTTCACCAAGTAGATTTAAAAAAAAAAAAACCTAGCAGTTTAGAAACTACATTAAATTTTCTATAGATTCTATTCTTACATATTTTTGAAATAATATAGATAACTTAGCCAATTTTTTACATGTATGCTAGCTACAATAGGCACCTTTTAAATTCAAACCATATTACTTTCCTTGTCTCCACCTCATATGTTCAAAGTATATATGGAGGAAGACACAAACTTCGTCATTTTTGAAACTTAGATAGTTCTAAAAATAGAATAACTATATGATACCTCTGATCTACCCTTTTTTAACAATTAAAACAAAAAGAAAAAAATTGACAAAAAATTATAAATTATAAAACAAATTGTAACTAATTAAATATTGAGACAATTTTCCATATTCTTCATCCTATTTCTTGAAAGAATGGCTCACATATGTAGCATTTTGGAAAGGATCCTTTTTGAAATCATACACATATATGACCCTATCAATCATTTGGACACACTTTTTGATCTAAAATGGATTAGATATGTTAGTAAGGTGTGATAAAATTTCTACTAAGACATATTTTTAAAGAATTCTCAATGACATGACAATCATAGGACTCATTTCCCAAATGAAAAGACCCAAAATAGAGTTACAAGGATCTTCAGAAGTCAAAAAAGGTAAAAGAATTAAGCTTGGGCGGTACTAAGGAAATAATCAAAAAAAGAATTATTGATTCTTTCTACTCTAGCCAAAAGTATCTTACAAGTTTACAAACATCATTGATAAATCTAATATACAAGGTAGTTTATTTCTTGTAGTTGAAACTATCCATAGAAAAATAGAGTTACACAACTTGACATAAAAAATTGAATAGGTTAATAGGTTATTAACATAATTTGGAAAATAAGTAAGAATAAAATTATTAGAAAATTGAATGTAGTTTCTAAGATACTAGTCCTCTTTTGAAAAAAAGTAAATCTATTTGGTGAAGTTTTGAAATTTCAATACAGTAGTACTAAAATTTTAGGAGAAAAATAAAAAAGTAGTTGTATGTCTGACCAACCTAAGTACAAGAAAAAAGTAATATATTTTTTTAAGCTTTGAATATAAGTAGAGGAAACATCCCCAAATGTGCCACATTTAAAAAAAAAAAAATTCAAGGAAATAATTAGTTACAAATTTTTTATTAGAATTTAAAAAAATATATTAAAAATTGTTTGTCAAACCACCATAACTTGGTAACAATTTTATGAAAATAAAATTTTCTTTTTTATCCTATAGTATGGGAAGCATAGAATGTGTCACATCTTTCAGATTCAAACAATGAGAAATTGTTTTAGAATTATAGATATTTTTCAATTAGCCTATCAATCAGGACTTTAGTTAGAATGATTCCAAATAAGTCATATATTATACTAGTGGAAAGCTAGCAAATTTATCAATAAACCCTTATCATTTCATCATATTTGGATTTAAAAAATGTTGCCAACCAATTTTGGGTTATATTGCCACTACCCCCACAATCCTACATTCACCTCGAGGGGAATATTGTATGGGAGTTCATTTCTAATTTAATTGACAATGAATGTATTTAATTTTTGTAGTCAAGCAAACTTATTTTGAGTTTCTCCAAGTAAATTAGCATATTGTAAAATGTGCTTAACATATCTTAGTTTTTTTTATTAAGATAAAGTAAGAAGAGCCTAAAATTGATAGAAACTAAATTCATAAGTTTCCACATTCCAAGATAATATTAAGAAAGGATTTCTGGATTAAACCATGTGTCAATTTGTTGGTCCTTTTTTGTTCTTTATTAAATTTTTTCTCCTTCTAATGTCTTGATTGTTATTTTTCTTCATTGGTTTTGTCTTTCCTTTTTTGTACTTTAGATTTGTAATTTATTGAATTTTTGGTCCTTTCTTTTTGCCCTCATCTTTTTATCTTCCCAAGTTTAATCAAGAAATCCTTTCTTAATATGATACCAAATAATCATCAAGGAAAACATGAAAATCTCACCAGAGATGAGATTTAAAAAAACCAAATAAATACTAGCCATTATTTTGGTTAGAGTGAGGAACTAGAGAGAAGTGAGAAAAAAGGATCTCAACCTTATACAATAGATTTATAAAAGTCTCATGAATGAGAAATGAAAGAGGTAGAGGAGGGAAATTTATGTTTTCTAAAAATAATAATCCAAGTGATACAGTCATTTAAATACCCATTGCAAGGGGTAATATGGGACTCCCCCGTGTGAAGACCATCAACACACAAGGAAGGAATAGGACAACTAGGCGAATAATAGTAACCATCCATGATAGATCCTTGGGGATGAGCCAAGTTAGTTGAAGGAGTAGGAGAAGCACACATAGAGGAGAAACAACAACATGGCCCTATGGACAAACCAAATCTATGATAGGAGCAAGAGACTCATCAAAAGCTTGGCATGAGGATTCCTCAAAAGAGCCAAAAGTCCAAACAATTAGAAGATCATCATTAGCATTCATCCACAAGTTAAAAATAAATTTTGTTGATATAATCTTCATTAATAAATTTTTTCACTTAAAATCAAATTAAAGTAAGATAAGGCCTAGTTTTTATATATAAAATTGCATAAAATTCAATAACTTAATCAATCAACTATGATTGGAATAGAAAATATTCTTATTGGTAAATCAACTTGTGGCTTATGAATCAAATTAGTATCAAAGAATGGTTTTTGTGTCATTCTCAATATGATTTATAAGTGGTGTCCCTGTGTAGGAAGAAATTTTAAAATTATATGTCTATCACAAATTAGGTTGTGAAAGAGGTCAAGGAATTTTATTTAAATATTTTCACAAGGAGGTGGAATAAACAAATCAATGACTCTTGAAAAGAAAGTTAGACTACCTCTTTGTGGTGAAGAAATATTCAAAAAGCTAGTGGAGGATGTAGCCACCAAGTTAACTGATGTATTCTATAGTCCCATTGACCTACTTTTGTCATATGTGGATGCTCATAAAAGTTCACTCACAAAATTATGTTGTATTAGAGTATGGGTTTTATGCCATTTTCAATATGATTTTTAAGTGGTGTGCTTTTGTAGGTAATAATTTTGCAATTATATGTCCCTCACAAAATTAGATTGTGATAGAGGATAAAACATTTATTTGCAAGGTGTGTGCGCTTGGTCTCCTAGTGTTGTGTAGTGCAGCACCTGGGTTCATGACATGGCTTAACTATCTCGTATGGATTAATTAACTGTGGCAGTTGTATCAGGCATTAAGAGTTACAGGATCAAGAATCCAAGAAGAAGCAACCTCATACTACCAAAGTTTAGTGTGGAGGCCAAGATGGAAACTCATTTGCATGAGGATTAAATTGATCCTAAAATATTTTACCATTGAATTGCTCTATTAGAGATATATTTCAGTTTGAATAACCTTATTGAAGAGAAAATAAATTATTTTCTAAAATTAAAGCTAGGTAGTCATGATTGACATGGTTTGAATGCTTTGTATTCCTTGGGAATGAAGAAAATATCATCAATTGGGATGAATTCAATACATTGATTAAGAAATTACTTTATCCTATTTTTATGAAGAGGATAGTTATATTGATTGATAATATTTGAAAGAGGGACAAAGACAAAAGGTGCAGATCTACACAATCAAATTTTACAAAAATATAGTATAAATAAGAATAGATGGGATAGATCATGATGCACTCATGAAAAACATATAAATGTTGCATAGTCTAATTTTGATAGCTATGTCTAAGGATATTGTTGAGAATTTCATTCAATAGAGATAGACAAGAAAAATAGTTTATCTTTCTCTCCAAATTAGTTAAATCAACAAAGTGGTCAATGTAGTTCCAACTCTAAATCCCAAGGGTGGAGTAAATAAAAAGGAAAGTATAATGTTACAACTACTGTTAAAAACAATACTAAAAAATATTTTAGCAATTGTAAAGTTGATTTTCATGCACATAAACTAAGCTACAAATAGAGTCTGAAATTACTATTTTTGAAAAGAAAGAAACAAGTAAGCTATGACTTCTTTAAAAATTAAAGAAATTGAATATGATTCCAATATGGCTGAGGGGTTGGTTTATACCTCTATGTATAGATAGATGTATATTAACAACAATGAGGCTCAATGAAATTATACATCAACATATGAATAATGTTCAATATGGAAGGTAGAGGAAATAAAAAATGAATGTTTGCCCCATTTTAATTTAAAAATAGAAAATAAAAAGCAATAGTATGTTATTTCAAAAATATAGAACAAATTTGCTTACGGAGGTCTAGCTCAAAGCATATAAAATGCTTGAAAACTTACTTGAATGCATTCTTTTGTGGGAGAAATTCAGTTGACGACTGTCATACAAATATTATTTATTTAATAGTAAATAATAACTGAAATTGCAACATAATCAATGCATTAAGTCTTGCAAATATTTTAGCATTGAGGTAGTAATAATATTATTTTGATGTTTCTTAAGTAGTTCTAGAAATCAAAATTGGAGAGGCAAGGCCCAATCGAAAGCTGGACAAAGGTAGTTACAGTTTACATCTGATAAAGCATCCAACTATGGAGAGTATCCCACTTGTTAAAAAAACAATATTTAATTATTATTCTAGATATGGGTTCTCCTATCACCATCTCTGCAAATATGCATCCCAATGCGAGATATCAATTGCAAAGAAATTGTATCTTATTTGTTGCTTCATAATTTTCGATTCATCGTAGTCGAAAGTCTGCAAGCTTAATTTAGATGGCTGCTTCCTTGTTAACGGAGAGAATTAGAAGGCTTGAGATCTCTATGTGCAACATTCATGTCATGGTAATAGGCCACACCGTTGCAGAGCTCCCACATTAATCATTTCACAGGTGCAACGATGTTTAGATTGCTCCTTGCATTACATATACAAAACTGTGTTGGACAGAGCTGACAATATAGCCATGCAATGAAATATGGATATAATATTATGCCTTAGAAGAGCCTAATACTATCTGCATAAATCATCTATGAAGACTGGAAAAAATAAAATCTATTATTTAATATACTTTGAAATATGATAGACTTGAGCTTACGAAAATCTATTATTTAGTATACTTGAAATATGATAGGCTTGAGCTTGCTGCTAAATCCATATCGTCTTCCTAAATAAGCTGTGCACATCCTGTATCTTGAAACAAAGGCTGTAGAGGCACAAATAATTTTTATTTTCTAATTGCTGTTTGAAGCTCAAATTATTTATTTATTTATAATTTTTAAGAATTTGTGTAATTGAGGCACTAGAAATTATTTTTGTCTATTAATAATAATAATTCACTATTTTAATTTTAATTTTATATGTTTATTTTTATTTTTATTTTGTAAGATATATCTGATTTTCTATATTTATCATATTTGACATATCTTTCAATTTAATTAAGATAGATCTAGATTCAAACAAGTGTGTTTGATAGACATACTTAATATACATATAGATGTTCCAAATAGAAATATATGTTTTTAGAAAGGATATATATTTATAAGTATTGTTATCTAGGTTTCTTTTTTAAGAATTTAGATTGATTCATAAAGATATTTTTTAAGATTACTTTATGATTTTCAAAATAGATTATTTTGTTCCTTTACTACAATTAACTCTTACACAATCTAATGATGTGTAAACAAAATTATACAATATTTTTTATGAAAAGAAGTAAACATTCATAATTATATTATTGGACAACCAATTCTTCTCTACTAATTAATTATGCAAAAAAATATTTGTAATTTTCTATAAGAATTTTTTATATTTCATATAGCTTGTTTTGGAAAAGATAAACTAAGAGAGAATGACATTTAA
Source organism: Sequoia sempervirens (assembly GCA_007258455.2). Classification (NCBI taxonomy): domain Eukaryota; kingdom Viridiplantae; phylum Streptophyta; class Pinopsida; order Cupressales; family Cupressaceae; genus Sequoia; species Sequoia sempervirens. Next base: position 455,045,441 of record VDFB02193867.1, read on the forward strand.
GAAAAGCATTCTCACTAATATTTGATTAAATTAGCAAAAGGAAAAATATTATTTTTAATTACCAAATTTCAAGATTTCTTAAACATTCATAATTATATTATTGGATGACCAACTCTTCTCTACTAACTACCTAGATAAAAATAAAAAAATGTTTGTGATTCTTTCTAAGAAAATTTTATTTTCGAGACAACTTGCTTTGAAAAGGATAGAAAAAGAGAAAATCACATTTAAGAAAACATTCTTATTCAATATTTTCTTAAATTAGCACAAAGAAAATTTTATTTTCTATTATAATTTTTGAAAAATTAAAATAAAATTAAAAAAACTGAATTTTTAAAATTTACCCAAATCTACTATCTTACAACTTTACAAATAATAAATTTTATAGAAATTAACAAAATAAAAGTAAAAAAAGACATCAATAACTGTAATAAATTAAATTTTATAAGTTCAAAATAATACACATGATAAAACAGACAACTAATGAATTTAACGAAAGTTGAAAATTTGAAAATAACACAAAAAAAATAACGCCGCCAAAACACTACTCACGCATATTTTTTCCAACACTTCCTATACCAATATTTCTAACACTATAAATCTCCTACGCTTGATCATTATGAAACTGAAAACTTTTTTTGGGCCGAAGTCATATTTGTATGGAAGTAATGATTGAAATATGACTATCTCTTCTGAGACTTACCAGAATTTTCCAATGCTTATTATGTTAAAAGGACAGATCATTTTCACGTTAAATGAATGATTATAATTACCCGTGGAAGAAGATAAGCATAAAATAAATTGAGTTTTGATAGAATTATTTAATATTTAGATTCGCTTGCATTCAAGTTAATATATAAATTTAAAATCAATAGGGATTAATATTTGTGTTAAGTAAATAATTATTTTAATTCGTTTATTTTTGAATAATCATATAATGAAGGTTATGACTTTTTATTATTGATTTTTAGATTAATATTTTAGACTTATGATTATTAGATCAAAGTTATTTGTTTAATTTTTTTTTATATAGAATGTAAATTTAGATTAACAATCATTAGTTTTTTGAAATTTTATTATTATGCTATTATTCATACATAATTATGTTTTAAATTTATATCTAATTTTTTATGTTTTTTCAAGCAAAAGGGAAGATATGCCTATATATATTAATAGATAATTAGAGATTTGCAATGTGTCTTTGTCAAAGCCAAGTAAATTGGAAAATAGATTGACTATGTAATTAACAAACTTGCATCATAACCAGAGACCCATAATAGAGCCCATACTAGAAAACATCCCTTACAAAATTCATGTTGTGCTTGCTAATTTGCTAACTTAGACCAAGACTATATACAATTTAGGAAGTTTTTATCTAAATTTTATTCTTGATATTTTGATCAATTTATTTGAACTTGTAATTATTGTTGATGTCTATAGAAACAATCTAAGTCAAAAGAGATAATTGTTTTTATCATAGGGTTCTAATTGTAACTAATGGTTTTGTACAAATGAGGCTTAATGAAATTATACATCAACAAATGAATAATGTTCAATATGGAGTGTACAACAAAGAAACAATTGACATCATTTTTTAAGGCTACATCATTTGACTTTGATGTAACTTATTTTTTGTATGTTTTTAATAATACTAAAATTATTGAAGAATTATTTTATTTATCTAAATTTTTTTATTAAAGATATTTTTTTTTCTTCAAGAATTAAAAGGTGTATTTTTTATTTAGTTAGAAGATATTTTATAATTATTTTAATTAATTTATAAATCTGAAATTATTGATTTTTTAAATTAAATATAGTTGAATAACTTACATTATGAGCCTCACAAATTTAGAAGAAAAAAAAACATTAAGCCCAATCTGACCTTATTGCTCTAAATAGAAATTATTGTAGTAAAATTTGATTTTCTATACAACATATATTACATAGCTCTATCTTTATGTTAGCGAAATTTGATTTTCTATACAACATATATTACATAACTCTATCCTTATCAAGAAAATTCCCTTCATAATTTCCCTTCATAACACTATCTCAAGTATCTATCCTTTACTTTATTCTGATTGATGTAACATTAAGTTTATTATGTCCCTAATATTGTTTTTGTACTTAACAATAAAATAAATAACATATTTTAAACTTTTGTTTATCTTAACTTCTGTATTCTCAAATAAAAAACATAAAACAAAATTGTTGTGGAAGATAACACAAAGGTCAGTTTTTAAGAAGTTTTATTAAAAAATAATTTCTTAACAAAATAAATTGCTTTCAAAACTCATATTTACTCCATCTGTTGTATTCGCCTTTTGTATGATCTCGAAATGAACTCCATAATAAGTCTCCTCGTCTTACTTTCATATAACATTCCAAATTCAGTGTACATCATTATGTGCTGCGATTTGAAGCAGAAACTGTTATAAAACTAAATTTGCTCAGAAATTTATATTACCAAGGCCACCATATGTAGGTGCCCTCAAAAGGCAATACCGATATGTTATCAATATTTGCACTTGCAAGTTTGTGATCAACTTCATCCATTGCAAATTTCCTCACCAGTCTTCTGCTTCCATCATATATATTGATTCCTTCTTTACTAACCACCACAGTCCATCCGCTGTTGTTGACTGAAACATGCTTAATTTTCTTAGGCAAACAGATATCCACTCGACACCACCTCTTGGAGTTTATATTTTCTCCTCTGTTCTCTAATTTCCACATAACCCCGCAGTTCTTGTCAACCAAAACTAATTGACCAACATCGCTCCCAGCTAATTCCAGAAACTTAGTAGGGAAGCCGTAAAAAATCCTATTCTTAAAATTTTGATATGTATAATCTTTAGGGGGTGGAATTTTTGTCCAGCGTTTCTCGGAAAGATTCAATTCTACAACCCCTCCATTGCAGGATTCATTATCCAACCAGTAAAATCTTCCTCTGTAGTAAATTCCCTGCCCACTAACCGAATATTCAACTATGTCTCCAAAACTTAATTCAAATGTATCCCAGGACCTGGATGATGAATCATAGACTTTAACCCGGTCTGGGTAATCGCCAACCACCATTATGAATTGTTCGGTGGAAGAATCAAATGCTTTTCCATGAAAGCTAGGGCTGATGTCATATGGAGGGATGAGTATCCATGCCCTTCTCTCTTCGTCGCAGATATAAAAGTTATTAGCATATTTGTACATATCAAACAAACAGAACATGGTGCTGCATGCTATATCTATTTGATAGGAATGATCACTAAATAGGTCATGATCACTAAGTAGGTAAAAATCTCCATTTCCTTCTAGCACCCATGTGTATCGCGTCCAATTAACAATTGCTTGAATCAAAAAAAGAGAGCTGCAAGAATGATGTATATTTGGATAGATTCTCTGCATGGCAGCATATGAGGATAGCATTTCATTCCATTCTTTCCACACGGTTGCCAATCTCACGTGGGTTCTTCGTGGGAGAAGCCTTGCTATAATATTCAACGCAATTTCATCGGGAAGGTTCCGCCAAACTACAATTTCTATCTCCATGTTTCCAACTTAACTTTATTAGACCGCTAGTGCTCTATTTTCCTACACTTCTCGAGGCATGTTCTAATAAAGCTCTATAGACATTTAGTGTGACGTTTCAATTCAGGGGCGACCTCACGTTTGAATGTTGCATTTTTAATTCTTGCTGATTAAATGCAGGGTACAACCTTTTTGGAAAAGGGAATACGCAAACCCTTGTGTTTTGAGTAGTTTAATCTAAGATAACTGTCTATCAGCCTAAACTAAAATATTTATGGTTGATGGAATGTAATGATTTCATAAATGATATCATATACTAAAATATAGCTACTATAAATATAAGGCCATACTGATATTTGTAGTTAGTTTACATTATTTGGCCAGTAAGTTAGATAATAATTGAATCTCGTTTTTATTTTAGATTAGATGAAAAATAATAGAGTGAGCCAACAAAATAGGAAATATTAATATGTTACTTAATTTTATTCTCTAAGATGTGTCTCGAGAAATTGCTTCATAATTTTTTTCTGAAAAGGTAAAAGGTATTTCTATCGGCATCATAAATATAGAGTTAACGATGCAATTATGAAGTGGCAGTTAAACTTAATGGTTTCCTTTTGCTTCTTATCGATCCAACATATGAAGAGATCCTACTTTTTTTCATTCATCACATGGAAAATGTGTGGGGCTATAGTTGATTTTTCCTCATAAGTCTATAACTTTGTCATTGATAAAAGGGGGGAATCTAACATATAGTTATGTGTAGGATCTTTTCTAGTGGTGAATCATTTGGATTTTATTATTCAATGCTCCTTATATTATGAAGGATATAAGTGTGTTAATGGTGTAGATGTCTAAAACCCCTTCTAATGTTGATCGGGTTATAAGATGTGATTTTAAGATGGTGGGAAATCATAATGATCCTAATTTTCCTAGCAACATTAATTTTAGTGAATTATTTGATAAAGTGTTGTATTATTGTAATAATATTTTAGCTATAGATCATATGAACAAAAGTTTTAGTCATGACAATAATAAGTGTGCTTGGTCTAACTATAGATTTGTGGATAAAAGAAATATTAGTGGACTTAATATAGATTCTATATATCCCTAATAGTCATGCAGTTCAAGATATATTTGGTCATGTTATTTTAGATTAGATTATTCCTCTACTCTCTCATATCATTTTCCTATCATCCATGTCTTTTTAGGAGCTGGAATTACAAGTGTGGTTTCTAAGTTCGTATACAAGCTTCATACTTCAAATCTAAAAGAATTCATTTTTCTAGCCACTCTTATCAAATTTTTGAATCTTATTGCCTAGCTAAATGAAGTAGATTCTTATAGGAAATAGTGGCACTATACTATTATATAATGTACTAATTTCTTATGTGCTTTTGGTAAGAAATTAAGCTAGTAGTAAAATTGTAAAGAAAAATCTCTTCAAGGGAAGGTTTAACACACCAAAAAATTACTTAATACAAATGTAAATAATATCAATTTACAATGTTTTGTAGGCTCCTTAGAAGCTAAAATTCAAAAATTGAAGATCTATAAGAGATAAGGAGCGAAAATTAGGGTGATATTACACTAGGTAACAAAGGTTAACAAATTATCATAATACTTATTCAAATTTTTGGACTATAAGTTACATAACAAGTATATTTGAGCTATTTAAGATTAAACTAGTTATATTCATACAAATATAAAAGAGATCTTTCTTCTTCATTAGTCTTCTTAGAGAATATTCACATTTGAAAGGCTCACTCTTAGTTTTTGAAGACAATTTGAAAGATCATATTCACATCAAGGTAGATAGTGAAGGTAGTGACATTTTAGACAATTGAAAGTGGCATGTTTTCAACTAACTCTAATAAAATTCACACAAATGGTGGATTTTCAATATGTTTTTATCAAACAATGCGACATTATACTAAATAATAGTTTTATTTGTTATACTTTAAGACTCTAAAGAAATTTCCATTACAACCTAATGCTACATCTCCATGGTATCACATTAATTTTCTTAACAATACATATAAAATCATTATGAAAGACATAACTAGGAGGATTTTAAAACATTAATGAGAGTTGATTGTCAAGTTAGAATAAACTAGGTTCCTTTGTAGGAGATTTATCCTCTTGAAACATAGAAAAATGGAAGGGATCCTAGGTACAAGTCCTTAGAATAATAGGAATCAAGGCCTTTTCCTAGGGTTCATTGATATGGAGATCAACAAGGTGTATAGATTGAATTTCAACCGTGAAGGTGAGCCAATCAAATGTAGATATCCATCTAGAAGTGATGTGAAATATATTGGAATTTATTTTCCTTGACTAACCTAATTCAACTATGTGTCATAATTATTGATGCGGATGTCAGTCACACACCAATAGATAGATAAATTCTCACAAATGTACTACATGAACCTATCTTTCTTGAAAGAGATCACTAGGAAAACCTAAATATAAGGAAAAATCATCTTGATCCCAAGGCTCATTTATGTCAAGTTTTCATGCTCTAGGTTCACACAGTGTTCATTGTGATAATGTTGTTAAACACGAGGAGTAAATAGTCATTAATTGTTTTGTAGATGTCGTAGGGAAATAGCATAATCTTAGTTTGGTCATTCAAAACTTCATGAAATCAAAATATTTGCAACAATATTTCATGAAATTCAAATAACATGCATATATTCAAGTAGATTTAGCATTAACCATTCAAAATTTTCATAGAATCAAAATATTTGTAATAAAAATCCATGCATTTATCATTTTTGGAACATTTTCTAGAATATAAAACATATATTTTAAAATAAAGCATAAAAATTTAATGAAAAGGTAAAATATCCCCATGTATTATCCACACATGACTCATTAAATAACAAAACTAGAAAAAACCATTCCATACATCACCAAAATGTTTTACAACTAGGCACATAATGATGCAATAGTTTAAAGAAAAGATGATTACTTACCACTAGATAGTGTCAATATACACCCTTAAACATCACAACACATAGTCTTGTCCACTGTGAGGAAACAATCAACTCTGTAAGACTTCATGTCAGGAAATAGCTTTGAAATTGGCTTTGATATAATTAGTTAACTTCTAACGAAACATACCAATTTTTAGTCTAGAATGGAATAAAAAACAAGAAAAGGAACAAAACTTGAAAAAGTTTTGGTTCTCCAACATCCACAAATTATAAACTTAAAAAATAAAATAAAGCATCAAATAGCCTTTTATAGGAACAAGGCCCCAAAGAGTTTAAAAATAGTCCCATAAAAAAGAATTGGAGAAAAAAATTAAAATGTAGCATGTGGCAGGTGACAGTTGTCATCAAAACTTTCTAGGAAAACCCAAAAGTATTTTGACTTCTTCATCAGTAGTAATCTTCAAACTTCGAGCTCCAGGTCATGAGTACTTTGCAAGAAGATAAGATTGTCATCACTTTTCAAAACCTCCTGGACCAGTTTCCTTTATCACTTGATTGGGAAAAAACCTACAAAATTCATTTCAAAACTATATCCATGCACAAAATGTCTGACATATGATATCTGACTATCTACTCTTCCTCATTGAAATTTGGTTCTAAAGACTTGTTTTCACCTCTCCTTTGTTGATATTCTTGAAAAGCCATCAACACCTAATGCATACATTCTTTTGGAATGCTTTAGATCAATTTCCAACTATATTTATGCTTAGTATAATCTTCTAATATTTGAATGTTGTTTTCATTTCTTTGCACTACCTCTATCTCATATTTAGTCATAGCATTCTGACACTTTATGATTTCATCGATAACCTCCTAAAATAATGATTGAATAGGATCCCTATTCACCTTTCCAATCTATTCCTTGATAGCTTCTACTTCTTTATCATCCTATCCTAAAGTGTGGGAAACATATCTTTGTTGAGCTAGCATTTAATTAAAGCTCTCATCTTTATCCATTAACTTCCTACATGTCTCATTGACATTTTAAAATTCTTCTACGCATTGGAGCAAAGTGACACTTTACCAATTCAATTTTTTTCTCTACTTCTTAAATATTGTAACTTATTTTTTCGTGTTTATCTTCTCATTCACTAACTCTCAGTTATCCATCTCAAGAAAATATTTTAGCCTTCGCCTCTCAGCATCATTTTGTCTTGGAAAAATCAACATTCACCTTCAAGTCTTCTATACTTATCATACCAATGGTATGATTCCTTATGCTTCCCAATTGCATCCCTTATTAGCTCTTCTCCTTTCCTTACTAGGTACTCCATCCATTCTTTAAATATGCTTACCTTATGGTGAACTGTTGTAATAGCATCTACTTGATTCTTAGACATTGGTACTAGATTTTGTAACTCTATTTTCTTATGCTTACTATTATGTACTTTAGTGATAGTTGTTTCCAAATTCACTTTCACCTCTTCTGATTCCTATCCCTATGATGAATTTCCTCCATCAATTTTTGTCACCCTATAATACCTAGGTGTTATTTCATGCTTACTCTTATCTCCTATCAATGTAGCCATTTGGAGAGTTATCCCTCCATCTGCATTCCTTTTCATAGCCTATTCATTAATATCTCATTTCGGATGATCAGTATGTCTAGGAACTTCCTCTCTTGAACTTTCAACATTACCTATTAAACAACCCTTGGAAATTGAATACCTTATGTACTCATTGGAATGGATTTTAGATTACCTTGGTTTGTCACTGTCTCTTCCTTTTTGAGACTCACATTTTTCTTTCCTGCCATGTTCTCAATTTGATCACTTTAAACATTATCTTCCTATTGTCCTAAAACATAAGGATTTTCATCATTTGTTAGTTCACCTCCCAATATTTTTGAGGACTCTATATCTTAACTCTTATCCTATATTTCTCCTATTTTATTAGAAGTCTATGGTTGCTCAACATTCTTTTTATTTCATCCTTGTGGAAGCTAATAACTAACTATATCTTCTTTATTAATATTACCAATGGGGTTCTGACCTGCAGTATCCCTTGTTCCTCTATCATCCATTTCTTTAGGGTTTCCTACTTCTAGAGAAAGTGATCCTCTTATGAAATCTTCTTCTTTGTTTCTAGAATATGACCATGTTTTCAATACTTCTTCCACTACTGGATGCATCATGGGACCTCCTTTAGATCTATTTTCCTCAAACAATTTCATTTTGGAATTTGGTTTCTCCAACTATCTTCTAACTTCTTCTTTAGTTTATTCAAAATCTTCCTCTTGAATAATAGGAGTACCTCCTAGTGCTTGTATCATCACTTCCATATTGACTAAAGGTGGAAAAGAAAATATATGTACTACATTCTATGATGCAAATCTTGTCTTACCATCTGTCTTTGCTTTCACTCTTACCTCCTCACAAGTCATAGGTTGATCCTTTGGATTTATTATGGAAGAAAATTCCACCTTTGGCATCTCCATTACATTGGATAGATTGGGCATAGTCTCTTTATGATAGCCATGTGGCATCCTTAAAATTATTTTTCTTGAAGTATCAATAAATTCTTCCTCACTTTTCCTAGCTACCTATGTTTCTATAATATTTCTTTTATTTTTAGTAGTCCCTCCATACCTTGACTCCTCTACTAATTATTGCTTTCTCTTGACATTCTACGAGTATGTGGGCTCTATTAAAACTTCCTTCAATGCTTCATTATAATCATTAATCTAGTACTAAGTATATGTAAATAAACTCTTTGAAATATCCTTGATGGTTACTATCTCCTTATTTGTATAATTTGGGTCTAGGAATGGTTCATCAAAAAAAAATTCTATATCTTAAATTCTATTGAACACCTCACCCTTATATGTATCTACTTGCTTCAAAATATCATGAAATTGAAGAAGCCTTGATGTTTGGCTCGCACTCACAAAAGGATATGAATATCACAGTAAAACTTTCTTGGGAATTGGACATTCTGACAGGTGACTAATATCTCTATGTGGACGTTCATTTACTTGTCAAACCAGGGGACGTAGAATTTAAATGGCGCAACAAAATATATGCACTAGGAATTTGTTTTGGTCAAATCTTAGCAAAAATACATACTGGAAAGAAATTCTATCTAAGCTACAGAATGGTAGTGCAGAATTCTTTAACTCAACTATGCTTGATTAAAACAGAAACCATAACAACTACGACTGAAGCACAAACCATGAACTGGCCTTATGCTGCAGGAACAGTCACAGGGATGGACTCTCTATGCTGCAGGAGCAGTGTAAGACTGAGTTTCCATAAAAAAAATTCAAAAGATGAAAGCTAACTGGATATCAGCAGAAAAAAACATCTAACTAATTAACTACAGATACTTACTAAGTGGGCCCCCTTAGCAAGCATCTACTGATTACACAGATGCTGAACTCAGAACTTCATTGATCTTTATTCATGAAAACAAAATAAGATACATTGTTTTATTAATCTAAAAACTAACAACAAACTCTATTTTTGGACAAACAGATTCTGTCTTTCATTATCGTACTAATTCTTACATGATATCTGCTACTTTGTTTCTATATTACCTAAAAATCATCTATTACTCAGTCTATTCATCCTCTTCTTCTACTACTACTCTCTCGCGCAGGAGGAGTATCATATTTTTAAATCAGAAGAACAACTAACTAACTAACTTCATCAAAGAAAGACGTGGAAGTAAAGTGTATCCCTGAATCAAGGAACAAACTTCATAAATGAATTTATGTGTTCAACCCAATTCAGAGAGAATCTAGCGCTCCACTCTTTCTAAATTGACTTTTCATTAAAAATCTTTCCAAATCGGTTTCGGTCAAAGAGACTTCAGCGGAGCTTCCTCAAAGTCGTGCAGGAAATGGGCTTTACCGCAAGGCCGAGATCGGCTGCGCTTGACTCGATCATTCTTCGACAACCTACGAAACAAAAGGTAACAGACGCGCAAGAAAAGGCATATGGCACATACACGATATCTATTCATTAATCACACATTTTAAATCTACTTCACCATTCAAAAACTGTATATGATATACCAGCCATTTTCGGGAGTCAACAGGGCAATAAATGTAATCAAGTCAATACAATAGGCTGTAGGTATATAAAAGTGTCTTGCTACAGGATATCCCCATAAAAGGTTTCAAAAAAGTTTAAACAGCCGTGAAATAGCAAAAATAAAGTCATTTAAAAGTTTATCATAACATCAAATTATGAGCATATTTTAGGCTCATCACTGCCCCCTACTTAGCCCAATGCTGGTCCTCCAGCATTAACTTTTCTGGTGGTTTCTCTGAAGTCAGTAGTGGCTACATGACTCTGGAATGGATGTCGAAACCTGTAATAGAATCCTCTGAAATCCCGGCACCTTTCATATTTTTGGTCTTCTAATTCACTGTTAAGATTTGTAGCCTGATGAGGATACAGGGGCCACATTAGCACAGGGGGTCTGAATGTCAGTGGCAGCCACAGTTCAAATCTTGTTTGAAGTCCCAATTGAATATATCTGCTGGTTCGTTTGAGTGCAGCTGTAAAGTTTAGGGGACCATGTGGTTCTGACTTCCTTAACCCAACAGTTAATTTTTCCCATCTTTTCTCAGTTCTGGTATATGCTAATCTCCAAAATGAATATTGTTGTGCCTGGAATTCATCATATACTTGCTTTTTGATGTCAAATATTTTCACCCTGGCTGAAACATTATTAATACCATATGTCAAAGAAAACCAATCTTTCAGCATTGCATGTGGGTTTGAACTTTGAGAGCGTAATGGGACAGGCTCTGTTTTCTCAATTTCCTCATACGTTTCCCACTGCCTGCCATAATTCACCTCATTTGCTGCCCACGACATAAATGCTCTCAAATGAATATCACCAATGTATAGAAGAGGATTCCATTCTGTTTCAAATGGTATTAAAAAGCCATGCAAATAGAATTCACTCAGAGAATTCCTTAACTAGTTAGGGGCTACTTGATATGCTTCATAAAATTCTTTGGCAGAATGGATTATAGGGTCTTGGTTTCTGGAAATTCACATTAATTGAAACCATAAAAACTATTCTTTAAGGCATAGAGCATAAACTCTGGGTGGCGGTCTGCATTCCATAATTTGACCAGTTACCTTTAGCATTTCATCCATTTTTGCTTTCAACTCAACAATTTCCTGTTTCTGACTTTCAATTTTCTTTTTCAATTTCTTCTTTTCTACTTGCCATAGACTTTGTTGCATGTCAGTCTAGGCAATGTGTCGAAAAGTCACAGTTTGCAGTGTAACTGTTTCCCAATTACTTTTAACAAATTCCAAAAAGTTAATTAAAAAGGTCCTCCTATACACAACAATGGCTTTACACATTGCAGGATGAAATACAACTTCATTAGGCACATTCAGTTGTTCAGCCTATTCTTGTTCTTGCTGCAGGATAAATTCTTCTTGTTGCTGCGGCGGAGAAGTTTGTGCTTCCTCCGAGAATTGCATAGCAGCATTAGCCAGATCATCAAGATTTGGCAACTCATGCCCATTATGCCCTGCTTCTTTTATCTCTACTTGTTCCTCTTGAGGAACGAGCGAACTCTAAGTAGCATTCTCAGATTCATTCCGAGAAATATTAAATTTAGATTCAACAGACCCTTCTAAAATTACAATCACCTCAGGTTGCGGTGAAACAGGGGAGGTCCTAAATTATTTCCTTGTGGAAACCCTTCTTGGTACTGATGTGGTTGCAAGGGGTGTTCCGGTAGCTTTTCTTTTTCTTGTTTGTTCAGGGGGCTCTGCCCTACCAGAGGATGATGGTGAACTGGTAATATCAACAGCTGTTGCTGTAGGAGAAACTGCTGCAGGGGAAGGTGCTGCAGGAGAAGAGTATTGCCTTTTCTGAGAATGAGGGTCAGATTCTGGGGACCCTTCTGCCTTTGATTTTCCTTTCTCCCTCCTAGCGACAGACCTAGTTTGTACCCTAGCAGAGGATTCAGCTGTGACGGCTATAGGATCGGGTGCTACAGGAGTAGATGACCCTTGCCCTGTTCCACTAGTAGATGCAATTTATTTCTTCTTTCTTTGAGGCTGTGAGGTAATTACCCTAGGGGGTTGTGGAGGTTGCAAACTCTTTTGGGCAACAAATTGTTGCCAGGAGAGAGGTGAGATGTCTCTCAAAGAGCACTCAATCAGTAATTTAATAAGGCCATGATGAGTGACAGAGTTATCTTTCCCTTGTTGAGTTCCATGGGCACTTTGCTCTAAAAACTTTAACAAGAAATTTAGAACATTCACAGCCAACCCATGCCTTATATGGCTTAAAAATTTAAAATGATGAGAATACAGATAGGAAAAATGGCCTTCACAGGTTAAATACCTCATTATATAAGTGGCATACTCTGAATATGGAAGAGGCAGTGACACTCGCTTGCATCCTTGCTTGGAGACGTCCAGAGGTCCATCAGTAGGCATCGAAAACTCAGCCCTTGCAGCTGCAACATCTGAAGAAAAGTTTTCTCCAACGGCTGGGAGCCCGGTTACCTCAGCAATTCTGTCTTCAGTTGCAACAACTGTTAGACCCCATACGGTGGCTTCCCCTTCAGAAAGTTTTCTCAAAAATTATGTCGCAGCCTCCTCATCAAAATCATTTAAACTCAGAAAATAATTTAACCATCCACAGAGGCTAAATGCTTGGACTGTCTGTGGGTTTTGCAACAACAATTCATGAGCTACAGGCTCATGTCGCCCCAACTGACCACCCATGTTTGTAGTTTTTCTAGCTGAACTCAATTTCTTGCTGAAGATTCAAATTCTTTATTTCCCTTTTTGTTCTGGTTTTTCTCTGTCAGGCTGCCACATTTCTTTCTTTTTTTCCAAAAATGAACTTTTTTAAACATCCAGTCTTAATCGTAGTTTGCAAGAAAAAGATGCATTAAAGAAGGACATGCAATCACGTTTGGAAAGTACCAAAAATATATTAAAGAAAGATTATTTTGCAGTTATGGTAGCGGTGAAAAGACAGGTTTCAAACGATGGATTACCCCACCCCCTACTTAAAGGATGACATGTGTCCTCACATGTACTAAAGAACAAGTAGAGACTCGGGGGATAATGACCGGTACATGCATAGCAATAATTGAATAGAATGAAATAATTCAAATATGTGATAAGAAAAGATATGGCGTACCTTTAGTAATTGCACGTACGTGTGAAGAAAGATGACGGCGCTGCATTAATTGACAAGTTGGAAAGACAGCTTAATTAAGGTTGATGCGGACGGATGAAGTGGATGGGTGACGTGGGCGGATGAAATGTACGAATGAAATGGATGGATGGGATGGATGGATGGAAGATAAAGAAGTGAGGTGGGGGTGATAAATGAAAATAGAGAAAAAGGGGTTTTCTTAAAAAGAAAACCTTTTTTATGGGCATGCTTTTTAAAAAATACTGGAACACTGCAGGAGAAAGGCTAAAGCCTTCGGCTATAGGAAGAGTAGTGGGTGGAACCTGAATGAACTACTTCATGAAGTCTTCCTTGGAAACTGGCTTATGGTACAGTCAGAGTCGGTGGCCATTGACGAGCAATTTGAAATGGACTGGATCAATTGTGACCAGCTGCACAGCTCCATTGTCAAACATATTTTCAACTTCATAGGGGCCAATCCATCGTGTTGTGAGTTTACCCTAGTTTTCTTGGTACCTGGAATCATATAACAAAGCCCAATCTCCAGCAGAAAATTTTCTGGTTTTGATGTGCTAATCATGCCATTTCTTTCTCTGCTGTTGGATTACTTTTGTATGCTATAGGGCAGTTTTTCTCATTTCGTCCAAAGCATTTAACTGTAGGAGACGGTCCTTCTATGCTTCGGATAAGTCCATGTTGAGTTCAAGAGCTGTCCTCAAAGTTTTATGTTCAAATTCAATGGGTAACATAGCTGTTTTCCCTTAGAGAACCTCAAAAGGTGTAAACCCAGTTGTTGTTTTCCATGTAGTTCTGTAAGCCCAAACTACTTCAGGAAGTCTATTACTCCAGTCTTTCTTATGAATTTGCACTGTCTTTGTGAGGATTGCTTCAATTTCTCTGTTTGTTACTTCCGCCTTACCATTGGCTTGAGGATGATAAGGGCTGGACTTCCTATGTTTGATCTTATAGTCATTCATAAGTGCAGTGATTAGATTTGACGTAAACTGAGCTCCTTGATCAGTTACAAGCTCTCTGGGAACTCCAAATCTGGTGAAAATTTGTTCATATAAAAATTCAGCAACTTTGTTATCTCAGGCATTAGTCATAGCTTTTATCTCGACCCATTTTGTGACATAATCTGTGCAAACCAGAATGTATGACTTTCCATTTGATGGTGGATCAATTGGCCCCACAAAATCCATCCCCCATTTATCAAAAGGGGTGACTATGACTTGCATACATAGTGGCATTTCATCTGACTTAGTTGGTCTTCCCATACGTTGGCATCTGTCACACTTCCTTGTATAGGCCATAGCATCCTTGTGTAATGTTGGCCAGTAATACCCTGTTGTAAGAACTTTCATTGCTGTTCTTTTTGCTGCAAAATGCCCCCTACATGGTTCATCATGGCAGACATGCAAGATATCATAAGTCTCATCTTCTCTTACACATCTTTGCATTACTTGATCAGGTCCAGTATAGAATAGACAATTTGCAATTTAGGTAAAGTTAAAAATTTTCTCTATCAACAACTTCTTTTCTTTTGGGGAAAAATGAGCTGGTATTCTGTTTGCTGCCAGATAATTAGCAATGTCTGCATACCAGGGTGTATGTGTAGCAATGGAAAATAAGTGTTCATCTAAAAATCTATCATCAATGGCCTCATGTTCCTCAGATGCAGTTGATTGAAGTCTTGATAAAAAGTCAGCTACAACATTAGCTCTTCCTAGTTTGTCAATGATTGTGATATCAAATTCTTGTAACAACAGGAGCCATCGTGCCAATCTACCAGAAATGGCAGGTTTGTTCATCAAGTACTTGATTGTTGCATGGTCAGTGTGGACGAATATCTGATAACCTGTGACATAATGCCTAAATTTATTCAAAGCATACACTACTGCAAGCAATTCCTTTTCTGTAACAGTATAGTTGAGCTCAGGACCTTGAAGGTTTTTGCTGATAAAGTAGATAGCATGCTCAATTGAATTTTTTTTTTGACTTAAAACTGCTCCTATACCAAAATTAGATGCATCAGTATGTATGTGGAAAGGCAGGTTCCATTTTGGACCTTGAAGAACAGGGGCTTTAGTAAACAAGTCCTTTAGCTGCAGGAAGGATTTTTCGCAGGCCTCGGTCCACTCAAATTGGGAATCCTTGGTTAACAAAGCATAAAGTGGACTGGCAATTTTACTAAAGTCTTTTATAAACCTTCTATAATACCTTGCATGACCCAGAAAACTTCTAACATCTTTTTGTTTTGTAGGAGTTTGTAAATTCTGAATAACTTCAATTTTAGCAGGGTCAACCTGAATTCCATTCTTTGAAATATGATGACCTAGAACAATACCTTCTTCCATCATTAGAAAACACTTTTCACTGTTTAGAGACAAATTTTGCTCTCTACACCTTTTTAATACTTTTTCTAAATTCACCAGTGCTTCTTCAAATGTGACTCCATATGTAGTGAAATCATCCATATAAATCTCCATACATTCATGAGATATATTAGCAAATATACTAATTACTGCTCTCTGAAACATTGCTGGTGCATTACATAAGCCAAAAGGCAAGACCGAATAAGCAAATGTCCCCCATGGATAGGTAAAAGTGGTCTTGTCTTGATCTTCAGGGGAAATTTTTATCTGATTATACCCGCTATAACCATCTAAGAAGGAAAAATATCTTTTACCAGACAGTGAATCTAGTACTTGGTCTACAAAAGGTAATGGAAAGTGATCTTTTTTAGTGGCATTGTTCAACTCTCTGTAATCTACACATACTCTCCATTTCCCTCCTTTCTTGGGGACAATGACTAATGGAGAAACCCATTGGCTGTCAGAAATTGGGTAAATAAAACCAGCATCAAGTAACTTTTGAAGTTCATTTTTCACTATTTCTCTAAGTGCTAGATTTACTCTTCTCTGAGGTTGTCTAACTGGTAAACAATCTTCTTTGATATATATCCTATGAGTACAAACTTGAGGATCTATTCCTTTCATGTCCCCATATTCTCATGCAAAAGCTTTATGCTATTCTTGTAGCATTTTTAATAAGTCAGCCTCTTGAGACTGTGACAACTTACTATTAACATTCAAACAATGATCTGGAGACAATTCTATCTGCTTAATGAGATTACTCATAGAATCAACAGGTAATGTTTGTACCTCTTGTGGAAGCAAGTTATAAATAATTGTCAGAAGTTTAGGCAATGAACTCTCAGAATCTAGCTGTTGCAGGAAACATTGATGCTGACTGGCACTTGGATCAGATAAACTATCTGTATCAAGATTGAATTGCACAATTTGAAAAAGCAAGGCATCTTCACTTTGAATTTGAGAGAATGGATCATTTTGAAGCATCATCAATTAAGCCAAAGAATTGGCTTCTTCAGTTTCTTCTCCCACATCTGGCCAAACAGGTTGGGACAAATCTGGTTGAGGTTTATCAGGCGGATACAAGGCCAATTTCTTTGTGGACTGCCCATCAGAAATGGTCATATCTCCATAACGACATCCTATAAAAGCATCAGCAGTTGCTAACCATGGCCTACCAAGGATAACTGGATACCCTCCTAAAGTTGCCTTAACTGATAATATTGTAAAATCAGCAAGATACTCCCAAGATTCAAGAGTGACAATTACATCTTCTATCATCCCATCAGGTTTGACTGTGGAGCTGTCTACAAGCTGTAGAACTGTCGGTGTAGACCTAATGTTTGAAATATTCAAGGAGTCCATAGTATGCTTTGTCATCACATTAATGGCAGTTCTTAAATCAATCAAAACATTTTTTACAACTTGGCCATTTATATGTATCTGTACTACAGGGCTTCCAGGGTCAATATACTTTGGAATGACTAAATTTCTCAACATTATATCAGCCAATTTCCCTAAGACATGAATTGTTTGGGGATCCTTTTTCTTTCGTCCAGGCTTCTTCAAACATGCTTCTTTAATAGCTTTTTCAAAAATGGGAACATCTTTAATAGCCTGAAACAAAGGGATTTGAATTTGCACATTTTTGAGCTGATCTAGAATGTCAAAAATGGGTTCTTCCATGAGTTTAGATTCAGTACTTTGCAACCTCTGAGGAATAGGTGGTTTATCTTATCTCTGCAAAATAGGTTCCGTAGAAACTGTATCAGGTATAGGCATATGCTCAGTGGAAACAGCAGGTGCATTAGGTTCTTTAAGGGGTGAATCAGATATTTCTATAATCAGAGGTGGTTTGGGAGTAGGTAAAGTAGTTCCAGACCTTAGATGGATGTCATTAACATTTAAGGCATAAGCTTGATATTGGTTGGCTTCAAAAATATACACAGGCTATTGAGGCTGCTGTTGTTGCTTATTATTGGGATTAGGCAATGGCTAGGCAGGCATAGGCGTTTGCTTTGGAGGTCCAGGATTTGTGGTAGTTGCTGCAGGAGGTGGCATAAGGGCCTGTTGTTGTGGCTGTGGAGGCTGTAGGAACCCAGGAGACTAGTTTTTCCATTGTTGAAGACCTCTCCATTGAGGATTTTGTTGCCAATTTCCTAAAGGTGGGATCCATTGACCTTGTGGCTGCTGCCAACCTCCTTAAGGAGATTGCCACTGTGGGGTTTGATAATTAGGCCAACTTGGTTGAGGCGGATTCCATGGTGGTGGTGGTCCATATGCTTGTTGCCATTGGTTATTATAGCTAGAATAGGAATTACCAAAAGTTAAAGGGTCTTGAGGCATACCTTGCCTTTGGGCCCATGGTCTCCTTTGTGCAACAAAGAACACTTGATCATCATCACCTTCCACTAGTTTGAAATCAGTAGGCAGTTGTCTGGCTTCCAGATTAGCCACCATCTTGCATCTGCAATCATGCTTCTTTTGTCTACAGTAGGGACAGAACTCAGCCAAAGCTACCTCAGCTTCTGCATGTTTTTTCTGAGCTTGCATAGTGTCCAATTGTGTAGCCATATTATTAATGATGTCCTGCTTGAAATCAGATAGCAGATTTGTGATCTCCATCCTGGGAAACTCCACCAGAAGAAGACTTCCCCATTGAAGCATGATGACCTCGACCTTTCTTAACTATTGCTCGAGAGTAGTTAAGACATATCTTCTGGATATCATCCCAAGGCAGTTGAGTTATATCACCTCCTCCCATTAGGTCCAGGGCGTCAATACAGGTATCACTGATTCCCCTTAGAAAAAGTAGTTTCTGAGACTCCTCGTTAAGAGTATGGTTTGAGTTTCTTTTTAATGAAAACAAAAACCTTGAAATATAATCTTCCAGACTTTCATCCTCCTTCTGCTGAATTCGGAATATGTCATCACCTTTACTGGTACTCTTACAATATTCTTTATACTTTTCAAGGAATTTCGTCTGCATGGCTGCCCAACTATTTACAATGGCTCTTCCCAGACTCATGAACCATCTAAGAGCTCCCTCCTTCAAAGTGGAAGGAAATAGCTTTAGTTTATGAGCATCTGTGTTGTAGTCATAACTGTGACAGAGGACATCAAATTCAAACAGAAAGGTTTCTGGGTCTTCTGTGACCAGGCCATAAAACTTTGGAAGCAAGGAAGAGGGGATGTTTTTAAGATTGTCAGTATCTTGTTGGGGAACAATGGGAAACTCAAATGCAGGAGGTGGATTATTAGGTGAATTATTTGCCATGTCTAGGTGCTGGAATAGCAGAGAAAATGGGTTTTCCTTAGGTTCGTTATCAGCTGGGTCAAATGGTAGTTCAATAAACATATTTTCAGGGAGGAACCTTCCCAGTGCGTCTCTTCTTCTTCTATGCATGCAATACGGTGAGTAATGGCTTGAAAGATTTTGAATTTTTTTTGACTAACAGACTAAACTAATGCTGAAAATGACTTTGTCAAACTCCTAGTTAGACGCCATCCCTGGCAATGGCGCCAAAAATGGCTTGCACTCACAAAAGGATATGAATATCATAGTAAAACTTTCCTAGGAATTGGACATTCCGACAGGTGACTAATATCTCTCTGTGGACGTTCATTTACTTGTCAAACCAAGGGACGTAGACTTTAAATGGCGCAGCAAAATATATGCACTAGGAATTTATTTTGGTCAAATCTTAGCAAAAATACATACTGGAAAGAAATTCTATCTAAGCTATAGAATGGTAGTGCAAAATTCTTTAACTCAACTATGCTTGATTAAAACAGAAACTATAACAACTACGACTGAAGCACAAACCATGAACTAGCCTTATGCTGCAGGAACAGTCACAGGGATGGACTCTCTATGCTGCAGGAGCAGTGTAAGACTGAGTTTGCATAAAAAAACTTTAAAAGATGAAAGCTAACTGGATATCAGCAGAAAAGAACATCTAACTAATTAACTACAGATACTTACTAAGTGGGCCCCCTTAGCAAGCATCTACTGATTACACAGATGCTGAACTCAGAACTTCATCGATCTTTATTCAAGAAAACAAAATAAGATACATTGTTTTATTGATGTGAAAACTAACAACAAACTCTGTTTCTGGACAAACAGATTCTGTCTTTCATTATCGTACTAATTCTTACATGATATCTGCTACTCTGTTTCTATCTTACCTAAAAATCATCTATTAATCATTTTATTCATCCTCTTCTTCTACTACTACTCTCTCACGTAGGAGGAGTATCTTATTTTTAAATCAGAAGAACAACTAACTAACTAACTTCATCAAAGAAAGATGTGGAAGTAAAGTGTATCCCTGAATCAAGGAACAAACTTCATAAATGAATTTATGTGTTCAACCCAATTCAGAGAGAATCTAGCGCTCCACTCTTTCCAGATTGACTTTTCATTAAAAATCTTTCCAAATCAGTTTCGGTCAAAGAGTCTTCGGCGAAGCTTCCTCAAAGTCGTGCAGGAAATGGGCTTTACTGTAAGGCCGAGATCGGCTGCGCTTGACTCGATCATTCTTCAACAACCTGCGAAACAAAAGGTAACAGATGCGCAAGAAAAGGTATATGGCACATAGACGATATCTATTCATTAATCACAAATTTTAAATATACTTCACCATTCAAAAACTATATACGATATACCAGCCATTTTTGGGAGTCAACAGGGCAATAAATGCAATCAAGTCAACACAATAGGCTGTAGGTATATTAAAGTGTCTTGCTACAGGATATCCCCATAAAAGGTTTCAACAAATTTTAAACAGCCGTGAAATAGCAAAAATAAAGTCATTTAAAAGTTTATCATAACATCAAATTATGAGCATATTTTAGGCTCATCAATGTTTCTAAACTCTGGTATGACCACTTCCTTGCATCATGCTCATGACCAAAATTATGCCAAAAATCCTCTAAATCATAGACATGAGCATGATTCCTGATTATTAGCCTGGAAAGGTTTCCTTTTGCATGATAATTTCTTTTCTAGAGTGTAAAGAACTCCAACTTATAAAGCTTGAACTCCTCACACATATCAACACTTCTTTTCACAACACATTTGTAATTCCTAATTTTGATACGAAATTTGATAGAATATTGCTTGCATGCTTGTGAGAAAACAACATGAGACAACTGCATTTGTTTCACCAATTCTAGTAACACAATTTTTTCCGTTGCATACATAGGTAGCATGAAGGGCTGCCTTGAGAATCCTTCCAACCTAATATATATGAAAGTGTTAAATTAATTATACAATCCCCCAACCAACTAGATAATACTTTGTTCTTCAAAGGAAAATATTTTGGCTTTATTGCTTTCCATCATTTTTAGCAGTCTCATAGAAAACACATCATTTACCCTCCAATAATTTCCCAATATTGGTGAATAGTAATTTAAGGTATATGGGCATAAATCAAATTATTCTCTAGTTCTCTTCCCATGGTACCAACTTTATTCAATCCTTGAATATTCACCTTCAAGGCATAGGAACAAACAACATATGATGACATGGTGAACTATTGGGTGTCCAAGAACATTTTTATCTATTCACACAGTTTTTCATTGATAAAATTCCTCGAATAAATGTCCACATGAACTTTCATCATTTGAATCACTATAAGCCCAAACATCTAAGGTTCAAATTTGTTAGAATCCTTAATTCCAACAATCATGCTCAATAGGTTTATCATGTATTGAACACCCTACATAAATATCAACCTCAATATTTGTCTCATTTACTTTGTGATTTTGTTCCCAACACCATGTTGCATTCATAGAACTCTTGTTTGGTTCCTTTGCATTGGGATATGGTGTGGCTAGGACTTGCATATCCAATGGATTTATCTATTTGAATGTGGGGAGCTCAAATGTGTATGGAATACCATTCACAAAAAGTTCTACATAAAAATTTCCTTCTTTCTCGATGGCCCTCTTATTTGGGTCATACCAATTCATGAATTCTTGTACTAGTTCAAGAGATTTTGTAGTTAGCACAAAACCTCCTACCAAATGTAGTTCACTTGCAATGATATGTTTAGTGCACTAGGAGGAACACTCTTGTCAAATCAACACAACAAATTCTTTATGAGTGAACCTTCCTACATGAGTAAACTAGTAGTTCCAAACTCCTCATCTATCAACTTCTTCTTGGAAGTGCTCATATTTCTTTGGGTTTCTTCCATTATTAGGAAATGTGTGCCTTGTGTGTGAGTTAGGATTAAATTTAACCATTCATTTTCAATAATTCATAAAATTTCTTCACTCATGACATTTATAGTATATAATTAGGTTAGATTCATTTAAAATATCTAGCATTTTAGAAACCTAACCAATAGTAATACCACTTAACCTGAGCCATGCATGTATGAAAGAATTAACAAAATATTATTTACTAGAAACATACATGGTTTCGCTAATGATATGATTGTTTGAACACAACTCAAAACCATTGGTAGTTGTGATCTTTGACTTTCCAAGGATTTCTTTTCTTTGTGTGCCACAATCTTGGTTTTAATTGTTTGATGTCCTTATAGGTGAGTAATCTAGTGCAAGCTAGAGTGTTATAAAGGAAACTAGATGCTCAAGGTGATGCCAAGTATGTGTGATATTTTCCACATTCATTAATTCATTTTGCTACACATTAATTAACGTAAATAAATGTACAATCATTGAAGCTTAGGGTTCAAATCCTAAACTCTTTGGTTCATGTGGAGTGGCCCACCATTTGAGAGGAAAGCAACATATGAAACTAGCATGGCACACCCACATGTCACTTTGAATCTTATGATTAAAAATGCATTAGAGGAAATTCCACCTTCAGATGGTTAACAATTGGCAATCAATTGATTTTTGAATCATTTGACACTAGACATTGAAGAACTACTGGGATTTGGAACTTTTACTCACTGATTTCATGAGAATCAAGTGCAAAGGAAAAAAATGGGACTAGTTGCAAGCGAGGCCAAATTGGTTTAAAAAAGAAAATTGCAAAAAGGGTCCAATCTCAAGTTTTAAAGAAAATAAAAGCCACTACCAAGCTAAATAGCAAAAGGAGGAGATGCACACACTAGGATAATTTTATCTAGGTGACCACTTACTGGATGCAACTACCAGTTGGAGAAAAAGAAAAATATGTCAAAGATACAACATCCTTATAGCAACAAAATCGATACTCGAGACCTAGGTTGATGAGTCAATAAGGCCATTAAAAAAAGCATACCTTTCTTTACCATTATTCTCATAAGCCTAGATCTTCATCATTAATTTTTTGACCACTAGCAAGAATAGTATATCCAGTCTCAATAGATTTCCAAACTCCAAATCCAAGAGATACTAGGAAACCTTCCATCCTTATCTTTCCAAAACCATAGCTCAATCAATTAAACAAAGGAACATCTCTCTTATGCGTCATCCCAAATCTACCTCAAGAGGTTAATATTTCTTCACAGGACCTTGCTCTGGTACCAATTGTTGAATGCACACAAGACAACTAAGAGGGGGGTGAATTAGTTGTACATTAAAACATCCAAGACCCTCATAAAAATTTAGATCCACAACAAATTAATTAAATATTAATCTATTAGAATGATTTAGCATGAAAGTAAATACTATAAACTAAAACACATAAACACCATGCATAATTGAACACTAGATTTATGTGGAAAACCCAAGAGTATAAAGTAATTGCAACACCGCATACAAAGTTAAAACTATTGGAGGGCTTACTACCTAAAAGAAGGAAGGGCTCACTATCAAAGGCTCATATCTATATTATAGAAAACAAGAAAGAAGAGTGTTATAATGAGAAATCCATCTCAATGCAGTAGAAAAGATCCACCGCAACATCACCAACACATTCGTAGTCTCTCTAAAGATCATAGACACCTTTTTCTCACTACTTCAAGTAGTCTAACTCATTAAGCTCACACTAAACTTCACAAATTCAAAATTCACAACATAATTATCCATCAATTTAACACTTATTTATACCATTTTCAACTTTGAATTTTTTTTCCAAGGTCAGCTATGCACCTCAACCATGAAAATTCAAATTAGGTTGACACTAAATATTGCTATGGTGGAAAGGAATGAAAGAAAACCATACCACATCTTAACTAAGATCCAAATCATACATACACACCACACCATGCTTCCACAAACACCAAAGTGAATCCATTATTATTGTAAACACCCAAGGTTATTTGAACTAATAAAAAAACCATTAAAATTTAAGTACATGCTTCCTTAAATCCAAAGATGAATCATAGAGCACACACAACACTTGAATACAATCTTGAATATTCCATAGACACCTGGAAGTCCAAAAATTCCTTTGCAAAACTTTCACCCAAAGAATTTACAGACCTAGTTCGCTCAGATAAAATTCCATACACTATAACTCAATAAATCGCCTTGCAAAGCACCAACCCATGAACAAAATTTAATATAGGTAGATATTATCATTATCAACACACTTCCAGAACCATAAGACTAGAAACCTAACTATGGAGAAATGTAGAGTAAAATAATTTCTCCTGGACTCCACTGAAACATAGTTCACACACTGGTGAACATAAATTCTTCTACACAATGATCTAGACCAATAAATTCTAGTTATAGAACCTCTAAACACCTTTGACCAACATAATTGAACCACACAAGTAGATCTTCAACACAAAAGAAATGCAAAGAAAAACTAGAACACCTCTGCAACACACTATTTATTCTTTTATTCAAGCTTTCTCAAAACCTCTTAAAAACCAAGTACCAAAGACATATACTCGTCATCTTCAACACTTCCTCATCATCACTAAATCAAAAACATCTAAAAATCTATCAAAGCAACACTAGAGTTTGACACTAGTAGCACTTACTAATGACAACATAATGAAAGTACTCAAAACATCAACACAACTACTCAATCATTACCAGTTGACATTAACGACAACATAAAAACCCTACTAACATCAACAACAACACCAACTATTCATACTTGCAACTCAATGTGTATGTAATGTCCAAAACTTTACATGAAACATATATTTAAGGACAAAACACAACTATCAAATTTCTCTCATGAATGCTTGTAAAACTCACAAAGCTTCTACCAAAGAAGGTAATACAAGGAAGCATACAACATTTGACTGGTTATAGCTTGATATATTTAGTTAGACAACTAAATTAATTATGCAATCCTAGTAGGGTTTTCAAATGGGGACATGAAAATTAAATCATCAAGATAGACTTATATAGTCCAACAAACACATTCATAAATTGACAACACAATTAGTTCATAAGATAAGCATATACCTTATATTAATATTAACTCAAAGTAAAAAAAAGAGAGAAAACACTAGGACTAGACCTAATTCCTCATGGGATTGTCTCTGACGACCTTTCCTACATATATAATTCATAGAGGAACCATAGTTCGACACATTGAGTTTACTCTAACTTATATTTAATTGACCACAATACTACATATAAAGGGGATTTAAGAAATTAATTTAAGAAAAAGTATTATTTTTGTCTTTAATTTTCTAATTGTCTTAAATTAAGACAATAATAAATAAAAAAATCTAAATACATTTTTACTTCCCTCTGCATTTTCCCTCCACATTTTCCTTATTCATTTTCTTATTTTTTTAGGTTTCTCCCTCATATCTAAATTCTCCCACTTCCAAGACAAGCCGTGGTGTTGTAGAACAAACAAAACACAAGAAGAATCAAAAGAAGGTGCACTTATATTTTCACAAGAGGGCGTGCAGGGTGATTGTCATAGTGAGGTGAGAGTCATAGCTGAAGTGAAAGTCACAACCAAGGAAAAATTCATTGTCATCATCAACAGTTGTCGTCAAAGAAGGTAATTTAAAGTGAAAGCAAGGCAAAGGTAAACAACCAAATAGCCGGTCAACTACACAATTAGGTGCATGAAATTTTTTTAACTCACAACCAGTATTTTCCTTAAAAAGGCTGCAATAATCTTTTCTCAAATTCAAGAATCGAGTACCCCTTAAAACTTGATATTTTCAGATGCTTAGTATTGGTTTATGGGCATATTTACTTGTGGTATCCCTTTACTTTTTAGGCTTTGATTTTGCAAGAGTTTTTTTTTTAGTGTTTATGGTTTGATTCAAATGGATACATTGTTCCTATATTTGGTGCTAGATTAGAAAATAAATCCATTCTCTAGAACATCTCTTTGTTGTTTAGGGTTTGATTTTGCAAGGATTTGATTTTGAGTTTTCTCTTTAACAATAGTTGTCTTTTTCTTCAATTAACCTTTGATTGTAAAAAAATGATTTGTAACAACAATTTTTTAACAAAATATTGATCTTGTAAAAATCGACCTTGTCAAACCCTTAGATAGGAACTTCCTTTAACAGACCCAGTCGACCCTGCAATTATGACAGTTGCTTCTAATGCTAAGAGAGTCAGTCATCCCTATTGTGCCCTTAGCACACACGCCCTGTTCAGAATGGGGACCCTCTTTTCTTTTGCCTTGTCGGGTCCTTTTGGGGCTGCCTCATTTTGCGTGCCCCTCTTTTTTGATGTTTCATATGGTCGATGTTACTCCAAAGCCCCATCATAAATCGATCATGCCTCCACTTTTTGTTTTTGCTCCCTTCCGAGGCCTTGGGGAACCCCTCTGGTATTTTGGCCCTGAAAACGGCCTCGGGCCCCACCGAGCCCGGGTGTCCGGGGTTCCCTCTTCGAGTTTCCCCTCTGGAATTTTTGTCCCTTACGGCGTTCATCGGGCATCTTTCTGGACCTTGGGTTCTGCCCCAACGTCCTTCATCGAAAACTTGTTAAAATTTTTGGGGCGGCGCCCGCCCCTCCAGGCCACGAACCCTGGAAGTCAGCTTTCGGGGTTCTGTTTTGGTTTCGCCGTCCGTGACGGTGAACCTCTTGCGGTGACCCACCCCTCGAGTCCCGTTGTGCTCTTCGTTGACCGATGTTTGCATTTATCCTTATCTACCATCGGTCGTTCCGAGTCCATCTGAATAGAATTCCATTTTCAGAATTCCATGGTGGTTCCGCCATCTCGACGGCAGACCCTTGGAAGAATCCCACCCTCTAGGTCCTGAGTTGCTCCCCGCCGCCATCGATTGAAATAATGAAGAATCTTAGGGCAGTCGTCATGTCGCGTCTTCCCAGCCGCCGGGCCCCAGAGTTCCTGCCGCCACCGCTGACCTAACTTCAAATTCAACAACTTTCCCGCGGCTGTACAAGCATTTATTGCAGTCATTCATTGTGGTTTGGGTATAAAAAGCCCAATCCAAGCAGTCATTATCATTCTGCAGGATTGGAGCGAATTGGAAAAGCAATCATCTAGAGCCCACCACCTTCGGCAAACATCATGATCATCACCGTCAACATCATTTCATTGATCCTCGATAGATTCCACATCTCCCCACTCCGCGTGTTCGAGGTAGGCCATCGGTTGCCCTCACGTACGTATTTTTCATGATTTTCAAAGATTTAGATAATTGAACAATTAGTTAGGGTGGCATAAAATGGAAGGACACTAAATTGCGCTCATAACCCATATGTTGAAAATCGACAAACCTATCGAAATTGCCCTCCTCGTCGGTTCGGGACTTCTCCCTACCGCAACTGTTCTTCGCATAGGGAAAGTATCCTTCTTGGGCTTAGAACCTGCCTTCATCGTCAAAATTTCAAACTCCAAACACTCGCCGACGGCAATTCCGCTCCCCGGGCCCGGTTCATTGGGTTTCCTTCCTCGGACTTCTATTTGCCTTCTGCCACGATTAACTGCAAACCTACCCCCACCTCCTGGCTTCCGGGCCCCGACGTGTTCCTCGCTGTCTGAACTTGAAAATCGAGCATATGTCCTTTTGCCCCTCGGGTTCCGGACCCTGGAGCTCCGTCCGCAGAGTTCTGCCTATGTTTTACTGCCCTCAATGGAATTCGTTCCCTGACTTCCCGCCTCTCGGGCTCCACCCTAGCTCTCGCCGATGGTCTTTGGCGATGTGAAATTCTTGCTTCTTTGGCACCATCAGGCCCCGGATGTTGGACCTCCATGTCTAAATTTTTGTCGTTCCCAACAGAGAAGTCTTTTGGCGATGTCCCTGATGCAGCCCGACCCCCGGACCTCGCCTTCCTCTCTGCCGTGGACGTGTTCTTTAACATTGGCCACCTTTCGTGTACCCAAGCCCCAGCTCTCGGACTTCCATTCTCAGAAGTCCATTGCTCTCCTACCATCGGAATCTTGGCCGGCCGTCTGCTCTCCAGGATCTGAGGCTCTGTCCGCCATGGAATGTTACTGAATCCCCACTCGGTTGTCTGCTCTCTGGGCCCCGGTGTCTGAGATTCCATCCTCAGAAGTTCATCCCTCGCTCATCGTTGCTAGTGGAAATTCCCGCCCGAAGCTCTGACCTACCGGGCGCTGTTGAGTTCACAAACACCAAATCTGCTACTGGGCTTTTGCTCTCGGACTTTCGTGCGAGGATCGCCGTCCCAGATGACAAGGTCCACCAGCCTTCCCGGTGTTTCCTGCCTGAGCTTTCGAAGACAAATGACTTAGTGTCAGCTGCCTTTCGGCCCTCCAGGCCCCAGTCCTCAAACTTCTGCCTCCGAATTTTTGCCCACTGTTCGCCATCACCAACTGCCATTTCTTGATGGCTTCCCAGCTTGGATCCTCCGAATCTTCCTAGATCGATCCAAACAAGCCCAAATTCAGAATCTGACCTCGACCCACATCCCAAATTTTGCTCTTCTTCATCATGAGCCTCTTAAAACATTAAAATTTGGCCAAGCAGGGTCTTCGGGAGCTTTCAACTACGTCTTCTCTTCCAGATAGCATTCCTACCAGGGAAGTCCGACCCTTTGGGCTCGGATTGTCCGAATGCCCTGAAACAAAGATCAATAATGTCTAGGGACAAAATTCATGATGTACTTGATTGATTATTTGAAGTAGATGTTGTTTTCAAGGTAAGGACTAACATGAACGCTTTGGATATTTTGTTGTGCTAACTTTGCCCTTGCTCGCAGAATATATGGAATTGGGAGCAAGAACTTCAGGGGCATCCGCCGAGAAGGACAAGGGCAAGAAGTCAGGGAGGACCCCTCGGGGAAAAGAAGACAAGGATCAAATAAAGTATCAGTTCCAAGGTGAACTACTTCACTCAAAGGTCACCACTAACTGGAAGGAAATCTCATATACCAATATTGGCCAAGTCAATATAGATGAATTCACTAAGAGGGTCAGGGTCAACCCAACAATAAAGAATGCCAGATTAATACAGTAGAGCAGAATCACCAAGGCCACCGATTTCCCTCCCTCACTCATAGCGCCTGAATTAGTGATGGCTTGCCGAGAAGCCTATCAGCCAGACACCAGAACAATTGTGGATAAGGAGGGGAACATCCTTGCAGAAATGTCGCCAGAAGGGATCACCAAGACATTCAACATTCCCACGTTCCAACAGATGGAGGTCCCCACACTAGAAGAATGCTAGGCAGTGTGGGATGCTAATCTGGGAGGGTGCAAGAAGTCAATAAACCTCTATTGGCTTAAGGAAAAATGGGGCAGCACTGTGAAGGTTCCCCAGGAACTCTTCCGTAGCGATTTCCACGAGGATTACCATGACTTGGTAACCTTGTTGAGTAGGGTTAGGGGTCTTCCAATGACTGCTTTCTTCCAGGAATGGATGGCCTATTTTATTGAGCAGATCCTGCGGGGGAATGAGGACATCACAACCAAGGTCTCATTCTATTGGCAATGAATTATAAGCGACTACTTCCATGAGCAGTTCATCAATGTGAAAAAGACTTCCAAATTCTATATGACCTCCTAGCTCATCTACTCCCTGGAAAATCGAAGACAATACAGCGGGTTGTTCGTAGCATCCGATCAGGGGCAGAAGCGAGGACTAAAACTGTTTGACAAATATCCACAGCTCCAGTACCGCAACTTTAAGAAAGAAAACTGTAGGGTCAATGACGCCTTCGTCGGCCACATCATCAGACTTCGAAAGGATGGTCTCCCACAGTGCTAGGGCACTCTTAAAGGAATATGCTTTCCTGTTCATCTAGTTCCCCAAGTTTACATACATCCAGGCCCAGGGTTTCACCAAAAGGCTGAATAGATTACCTCGATACCCGAATGACAGGATCATCCTCCTGGAGCTTTCCCGATAGCTCCAACACATCCAAGCCATCTTCAGCAATAAGCATATAGCGGGGATCTCCTATCCCATGACCCTTGGCCAGGGCCTATACCGATTACAGACTTCTCAATGGGCCAGTAATTCTGAGAAGGAGCTCAAGGACTATCATTTTGACTGGTACATCGCACGCCCACGGATGGACCCTCACGGCCACGTCAGGAAGGCACTGGGGCCAGCATATGCCCACCAATACCACATTGAACATTCCTGGGCTGACTGAAACGATGACAAGGAGGTCTGCGCAAGGCACTACATGCGCATGACCGTATAGTTCCTGAGAAGAGTGTAGCCATTCCTAGTGCCGAATCAGGTCGAAGAAGACAAGTCCATGATCATGCACCTGAGGTACCCTGCGGTTGCCAACCTACCAATACCATCAATTGACTGGGATGAACAGGAGGTCGATGACTTGGACACCATCACCCAGCCAATCATAACTCATACCAAGGAGTGGGTCGATGGGTAGGTGGCACATGTGAAGAAACAAAGGGTGGTCCTGACCTATGAAGGGCTCAAGAGCGAACCGAGTGCCACGGAGGATGTCGCTACCACCACATCAACTAATGAGACCTCCAATTCTCCTCCAGTCACCAGATCCAAAAAGAGGAAAGGAATGGAGACCACGCAGTCTCCATATCCCAAGGAGCAAGCAAAGAAGGGAACGGGAGGCCCATCCCCCAAAAGGCTTAAGCAGGCAATGGGCATGATGGAATTGCAGCCCCCTTTTGCTCTCCCTACCCCTCTTGTGGTTGTTGCATCTCCACCAGTAGTGGACATTTCTATCCATCTTGCCCCTTCACCCCCGGTCGAGTCAATGATTAATGTTGACTCCTTTTTTGGCATGACCACTCCCCCTTCCTCTTCTGCTGCCATGTCGCCAATAACCTCGCTCCCTCTAGCAATAATAACATCACCTGTCCCCCTTGCCACTATGCCCGAGGCTCTTACTAGGCACATGCAAAACCTTCCCCCTCAGCTCTGACAAATCTTAGGGGATCCAGCTCTCCAAGCGGCCCTCACCCAAGCCCTCGTGACTGCTAAGCCTTCACAACTGCTAACAGGGCCACCAACTATGAAGGCTACAATGCAAATCTCGAAGGAGTTGGAGGAGCAAGAACAGGAAGCCTTGAAGCCTATCAAGGAGGAGGCTGACGAATATTATGAGCACCCTGAATACGAGCATGGAACCATTGACAGGGTGGTCTATGAGGAGGAGGAGACATACTCTTCTAGGAGCAGAGATGAAGAGAGTGGCTCAGGTGCTAAGGAAATCATCCAGACCTTCGATGAGGACCTTGATGAGGAAGTGGCACAGCAGTTGAAGGATGTTGGGGTAGAGATAGAAGAGTCACCACATGGTGAAGAAGGGCAGCCACGAGAAGAGCAATAGATAAAGGACCTAACCGAGGCCGAATCCCATGTAATCATAGGCCCCGAAACTGAGGCTACTGAAGAGAAGAGAGAAGAAGAGGTAGGAAAAGAAAAAAGTACCATTTGGCAGCTGTCCATCGGGCTGCCCGTCAAGCACCTCATGTTTGTTCATGACTCTGAGGAAGAGGAGGAGGATGCTGCCCAAAGGAAAGAGGAACCCCAAAAGGGAAAGGAGACAGAAGTCTTGTCTTTAACTAAGAAGGGCAAGGGCGGCCGTGGGTCACCCAAGGACAAGTCTGTCATGCTCGAATGGTTGGAAAGGCAACTTTAGAAGATGACCCCTATGCTGAAGGACCTAAGGGCAAGAGTGGAGGCCATCTTGGCTTGATCCTAGATCACCATGAAGAAGGAGAAGAAGCCCAAGGTTTGATCCAAAATAACCATGGATGCTTCCAACTCCCGAGCAGCGCAAATCACAACGCCTATTGTTGGCTAGGCAGGGGTGAGTTACAACATCTCCACCATTGACTTGGGGATATCAACTAGAGAGTAAAAGGTCAAGCTCCTTGAGAAGTTGGTGGCCATCGTGGTGCACCTGATAAAGTAGGACAAGGTCTCCAAGGATGAGCTAAAGGAACAGGTTGCAACATTAACAGACTACATACATCAATGGTCCTTAGTGGATGACCTGCCCACCACCTCCACGGCTGCACTGCAATTGCTCTCCAAAGAACAGATTGACAAGATGGAGAGAAGGAAGAACTTGGAGAAAACCATAGAGGATTAGTTCCGACATGTCACATACATCAGAAACATGGGAATCAGTAGGGCTGTGCGGACAGCCAACAAGTTCTTGGACCTGATCCAATCCCTGGAGAGCACAAAGAGGCTCTACACCAATTTCCTCGCCACCTATGACTCCACCTTCCCAAGAGTCGAAGCCATCCTTCGAATGCCTGATGATGCATGGGAGGAGAAGCTAGAGCTAAAAAAGGAAGATCACTGGCTAGTGGATGTGTGGCACAAAGAGCTCGACAACCGGAAGGAGAGGTTGGAGCAAATCCTGAGTAGGGTTGATCTTGATATTGAGTGGATCAAGGAAATACGGGTGGAATGTACCTGATATCTCGAACTAATGACGGGCTATGATATGCCCACGGTGTAAATGGATCTAGAGAAGATCAAGCCATACTTCCAGGAGAAGATGAAGGACGGGACAACTAGAGAAATCACAACAGAGTTCCTAAGTTTTGCTACCCGCTCCTTTGACCAATCAGAGCTATTTAGGGACCAAGGCTCGAAGTATGATGAAGATTGAAAAAGGCTAGAAGAGAACACTAAGGAATGGAGCAACCAGGCATTACGATATGAAATCCTTGAAATCGACAAGCTCCAAGCGATCATCCTCAAATATATAGAACATGGAGCTTCTGAGGAGCAGCAGGACAGCCTAGCCAAAGATAAAGATCTTCTTGAAGAGTAGCTACAGCAAAGAAAATAACAATCCACTAAAGGACGAAAGAGCTACAGTGCCATCCACTAGATGACGAAATAGAGAAAAAATAGAAATGTAATTTTAAATTGTAATCTATTTCGGGGTAGGCGAAACCCTATTTTGTAATGAATCTTGGCCACACAATGAGAATGAATCTTGGCTATTCGTTTAATTTTTTGAGAACTATAAATAGAGCACTCCCCTCATTTTCAAAGTGAGAGTTGAGTTGTTGTAAAGACATGCTGCTGAAATTTATAAGAAATAGCATTGACTTGATGTATTTTCTTGGTTTCTCCCATGTTGTATTTTCTTGGTTTCTCCCATGTTGCTTGATTCATTCTCCAATGTTAGATGTTTGACTTAGATGTTATTGCTATTTAGTTAGCTATCTTATTTATTTGGATAAATCTTAGGAATGCTGTTGGGTGATTGTGAAAATTTCTGCCTTGTTGATGATTCCTTAGTCCATACTTTTTGCTGTTTGCTGATGGTAGATAGCTATGCAAAGTTAGCCTGGACTTGATTTTAAAAGCTGTTCCAAACATTCATCTTTGATTCATGCATGTATGTGGTGGATGAAGGATGAAATATCTGCAACCCTTAGAAGATAGCACAATTTCTATGATACTATGAAATCCCTGGTTAAGTGGGATATTGTTTTGAAGAATTGTCCATTGCAGGAACTCCATTGTCACTATTCATAGCAAGCTTCAGACTTAGGAACTTTCCCTCTCCTTCGCCCTTTTTCTTTTTTCTTTGTAACTGACCCATGTTAAGGTTCATTGCACATTGTAAAGCCAAATCCAACAACTAAATGGAGTTCAAGATTGCTGTTTGAACTGACAGCCGGTACATAACAACTTCCCATCCTAAGGACTCCATTTCAAGATCTGACTTCATGCTTTGTATCCACACTTCGTATTTTCTGTAAGATCGCCTTGTGATTCCAGCAAATCACATCAAACTACTAAGGTATCTAAGCATTGTCATGAACTGACATCCGAGAGACCTTGGGATAGTGTTTTGTAATTCGATTGTGGGAGATTGTCTTTCAAGAGAGGTAGTGCGCCCATGCACTGCCTATGTTGAGAAGTGCATAAAAACACCATCAACAGAACTGGCGCTAGAAGGAAGGCTACATTTGAAATACTAAGTTGCAAGATAAAGTGAAGCTAGATCGAATCAAATCATTATCCTCGAAGATATTTCAATGGATCATACGGTCAACACCAAACAAGGGAGCATTTGAAGAATTACAACCCCCTACAAGGGCAAAGCGGGCTCAAGGAAGTAACATTGCCTCTTCCTCTTCCTCCATCCCATCTGCCTCCATCTCACCCTCACCTTCATTTGGCTGGCCTTCATCTTCCACCCAACCATCTCAAATAGTATTTGTACATCCTACCTTCGGTAGCTAGGGGTTTGCTCCTCTCCCAGCACTTCCAGCCCAAGGCACCGTCCAGGCAGCCATAGCTCAAGCCCAGCCCTAGATTGTTGTTGTAATTCCCATTTTCCAATAGCAAGTGCCACCTCTGCCACCCCACATGGCTTGGTTAGCACATAACCCTTCGCCAATACATTTTGTTGTCTACAATGATATGCCCAAGAATCCGGAGGGCTTTTGTTCGAAGTTCCATCCGCGTGATCTACAGAGGACAACTAAGGAACATATCAAAAATTTTGAGACAGTGATCACCGAAATGCAAGTGGACCATAAGGATGTTGCATGTCACCTTTTTCCTCATTCCTTAGGGGAAGAGGCCTTCTATTAGTACATCAATCTACCGAGGGGATCTATTACCTCATGGAACTTAATGAATAATGCCTTCCTGCAGAAGTACAAGATCCCCATTAACCCTGTGGACCTTTACCAATAGTTCATGTCTGTTAGAAGGGAGGTCAATGAACCTATTGGCTCATTCAATAACTGCTTCCATGAGGCTCACATGAGGCTTCAAGATCCGTACCTCCATAATGATGCGGCAGCCCTCCTGGTCTACTATGTGGTGCTGGACAACCTCACATCGGCCTTGGTGAAAAGGATGCGCCCACTGCCCACTACCTTGGTTGCCACCTATGCTAAGGCCGTTGTAGCTAGCGCGGACTTGGGGTAGAATATCTCTGGTAGGCTACCTTCTTTGGGGCTGGTAGCCCACCCAATGTAGATTCAGGGACTTAATCAGGCGTTTGCTCACAAAACCCCTCTCATGAACCAAGTACCCCAATTACCTATGGTGCCACATCCAGGGCAGCTATTGAATTATGCACCCCTCGCGCCTTCCTATCTACAACCCTAGCAGTACTACGACTACTCTTAGGTTTCCCCACAATAGCAGGCGTATTCCCAACAACCCCAGGCTTTGTTGTACCTGTCGGGACCAGAGTTTTCTCCAGCCTATCAGAATCAGCCAACCGCCCCGCCCGCTTTTCTCCAAAATTCAGCGCCGTCGCCTAGTAGCACAATTAAGAAAGATAAGTTTGAGGAACTTACAAAAATGATCAAGAAAATATCCACAAAAATGACGCACCTAAAGAACTAGAACAACCAGTTGCAGGCCACCCAGGGCAATTTCCAGGCCAATCTCAACTGGGACAGCCGAGATAATAGGGACAGCAAGGACAATCATGAGGTAGGTGCTTCCTCTAGGCAGAATTATGAGGGGGAAAACGCCAATCAAAATGTAGAAAAGAGACATTCTTAGAGGCAGAATCATACATGGAACACCGGGCCCAATAATGGAGGAGTACCTATGCCTTTCGATCAACTGGCAAGCAATGATAAAATATTCAGCGGTGTATACCTGGCTAAAGTAGCCTTGTTTGGATGGTGTCTACTTCACGAACCAGCAGGCATTCTGGGTTGGATTGTCCTGAGTTCCAGACAACTGCTGAAATCTTCCAGGTGGAGGTACAAAACGTGGTCGACAATGCCAACTGCAGGGACATCGTCCCATCCGAGCCATATGATTCCTCCTGTCTAGTAGTTAATTAGGCACTATTTCCATGAGGTGACCGCAACAAGCCCAAAGTCAAGCATACTGCTATTGAGGATGAAGAAGTGCAAGAGGTAAGTAATGAACAAACTTTTGCTCAGCTCTTTGATTCAATAGATAATGGCCTAGTAGATGAAGAAGAATCATTTGTAGATGAGGTCCACATGTTCCATCAACGGTCGAGTCCCTATTTCCTTAGGAATAGACAAGCAGGAGGACCCTTTACAACTTCTACCCCACCAAACAATTTCAACACCCTGCCTGATCCAAATGCCAGTAATAACCCTAGGCTTCCTCACATACCTGCCCAATACCTCAGTAAGAACCATTCTCAAAACCAGCAACAAAACTAGCCTCAAGGCCAACCCCAAAATCTGCCTAGGAAAATGAAGGTCCAAACCCCTAGTTCTGTTATAGGCCAAGCTTTTAGTTCGAAAATTGAACAAATGGGTGAATATGTAGCAGAAGAGTTCAAGAAGGTAAAAATCAGTCTGTCAGCCTTCGAATTACTCAAAGTTCCTACCGTGAGGCATGCCTTTTTTAGGGTTCTTAATGGGACTCCATCTTCTATTACAACACAAGAAACCCTAGCTAAGAAGGTCACGTTTGAAGAGCCTAGGAAAGAACCGAAAATATAGGATAATGCCTGGAAAAGGAAGGATGTCCCCATGAACTAGTCAACAAGTAAACAAATTGAAAAGGAGCCAGAAAGGGCTACTAGATAGTTTTCTAAGAACCAGCAATTTAAGCAAACCAATGATATAGGCGGTGATAGGAATAAAGGTCAAATAGCTCAAATGGACACACCTGTGGGCATACTCCAAGGGAGACCAGAAACTCCCCTTTTCCTAACCACTATTAGGATCTTTGAGAAAAATCTACATAACTGCTTGCTCGATTCAGGGGCATCTGCCAATGTCATGCCCTTGGCAGTATGCAAGGCTCTTGGCATCACTCCCACACCTTCGAAGAGGAAGGTCACCCAGCTAGACAAAACAGAGATCAACATCATGGATGAAATAAACCATATCCTGATGCAGATCGTCGTAGACCCACGGATACAACAAGTTATTGATATTCAAGTGGCTGACATTCTCGATGTATATGGAATCATCTTAGGAAGGGAGTTCACCAAGGCGTTGAATGGATACACCACCACAGACATTTCTCACATGTGGCTGCCCTGGAAGGGTCTACTAAATCAGATCCGTATTGACCATGAACCCTGTATTAAATACATGATCATGAAATACAATAATCTCAGTGAGGTGTTGTTTACCGAGACTAATTTAGGGAATTACCACCCTTTTACCTACCAAAATGAGGTCGGGCTTCAGGAAGAACATGCAGATGAGGTGTTGCTAGTGTTGTGTAGTCCCTCAGCAGATTCCACACAAATGCCCCCAGACACAGAAACATTGGTGGAAGCCGATGGTGAGCCTAATAAGGATGACGACTAGGGATTACTCAATGGCTTCTAGAAATTCATGGAAAAATGCGTAAGGGATTAGCTCAGCGTAGGAGCCCAAATGAATTATAGGATCTCTTGCTGCCGAACTAGTGCAAGGTTCACAATGCTACACACTCTAAGTTTGACTGTTGCTTGTGTCAAGTAGTAGTGGCTCATGTTACAAAATCAGCTACTCCTCTGACGGAAATGTCAAAGGGAGCGCCAGCAGAACTGCCTATTAATCATTGCATCAAACCAGAAAATTCACCTAAGATCACAGAGCCAGCCATCCACCTGGAAGGGAATGAAAGCTTAATTAGACCCAAAGAAAAGGGATCCTCCGCGTGTTGGACGCTCCAATTTGATGGGTCAAAGTCCAGGCAAGGAGCCAGAGTTGGGTTTGAACTCATCAACCCAACAGGTAAGACATTTCTCACTGCCCATCGATTACAGTTCTATTGCACCAATAACGTAGTAGAATATGAAGCTTTAGTCCTTGGCCTTCTTATGGCCTTGAAGAAAAATGTAAAAGTGTTGCAAGTTTTTAGGGATTCCGCACTCGTAGTTAAACAAGTCAGGAAGTTGTATTCTTGTCAGGATTAGAGACTCACAAAATATAGGCATAGGGTCTGGGATCTCTTAGAGGGCTTAGATGCATTCAATATATAATTGATCCCTCATGCTCAAAATTGCACAGCTGATGCCTTGGCTCAAGCAGCCAGCACTCTACAACCCTTCTCTTTGTTTGGGCTCAAAAAATTCACTGTTGAGCTAACATCCACACCATCGGTCCCAGATAATGTTACCCATTTACAAGTCTTCAATGACGACAAGCATATCCTTCAGTTCATCACAAGCTCTGATGTCTTCGCAGCTCAAATAATCGATGAGGCTGATCCACAGGAGGCTGAATTAGACATAGAGGGGGTTATCAACCTCAAAACCAATACAATCCCCAGGGGTATGGTTCAGTTGGAACACATATTTGATTTGGATTAGATCAGACATCAAGATCATCAAACAAAAAAAGAGGCCATAAGCAACCAGTGTGATGCACAAAACCTCGGGACAGCCAAGGAGACCAAGAATGTTTTTATCGGCAAGGTGTGCACGCCTGAGGAAAATGAGGGAATCATGGATGCATTGTAAAGATACCCTGATGTAGTGGCATGGAGCTACAAAGATTTAAAAACATATTACACCTCTATCATCTCACACACCATCCCTCTCAAGACCAAAGTGAGGCCATTCTGCCAACGATAGTGCCCTATCAATGCCTTGTTGGAACTTGTCATTTACAAGGAGGTGCAAAAGTTGCTCTCAACAAGAATCATTTTTCCCGTTAGGCACTCCACGTGGGTGGCCAACTTGGTCTTGGTCAGGAAAAAGAACAGGAAGATTAGATTGTGTGTGGATTTCTGCAACCTAAATCGCACCTCGAAGAAAGACAACTATCCAGTACCTTCACTGGATGAGGTGTTGCAGATCGTCAATGACTCTCAGATAATGTCTTTCCTCAACAGATACTCTGGGTATAATCAGGTAATGGTACAATATGAGGATCGTCATAAGACGACATTCACCACTAATTGGGGGACGTTTGCATATCAAAGGATGCCTTTCAGGCTCATCAACGCTGGTGCCACTTTTCAACATGCCATGGATATCACTTTCAAGGACCTAATTGGCAAGTGTATAATCATCTACATGGATGATTTGACCATATTTTCTAAAAGGCGGGGTGATCACGTCTCCAACTTATGCAAAATCTTTCAGAGATGTAGGGAGTTTGGGGTTTCTCTCAACCCCAAGAAGTGAATTTTTGGAGTGACCAAAGGTAGATTGCTTGGGCACATTATTTCAGAACAAGGAATCTCCATTGATCCTAAATGCATCGAATCCTTACTCAAAATTGAGCCCTCTGGCAGTAAGAAGGAATTAAAATATTTCTTTGGAAAGATCAACTTTGTCTAGAAATTCATCACAGGTTTCACAGAGATTGTCAAACCTCTCAACGCCATGCTCAAATAAGATGCCAAAGTTGAATGGACACCTGATGCCAAACAATCCTTCGAAGAAATCAAATGGGCCATTACTGAGGCCCCTGTGTTAGTTAGCCTGGATTATCTGAAGCCATTCTACATCTACTCATTTACTTCAGAGCATTCTTGTGCTAGCATGTTGACCTAGAAGGACGACGAAGGAAGCAAGCATTCGATCACCTTCATGAGTGCCCCCCTCAAGGATGCTGAATTGTATTACCACAACATTGAAAAGCAGGCGTACGCTCTAGTCAGAGGAGTAACGAAATTTAGACACTACATTCTATGCAATAAGGTGTTTTCCATTGTCCCTGACCCAGTGGTAAAAACACTGCTCATGCAAAATGAATTGGGCAAACGAAGGGCTAAGTGGGTCACCCTGCTCCAAGAGTATGATATGGAGATCCAACTGATGAAACTGGTACGAGGGCAGACACTCACCCACACAATTGTTGAAACAGCAGCAGAAGTTGGACCTAAACTCATGGTGCAGCAGTACCAGTTTGAGGATGTTTCCCCCGTAGAGTGGTACCAAGATGTCGTCTACTATTTGCTGAACCATAAATGCTCGTCGCACTTGCAAGGAGTCCAAAAGCGGGCCCTAAGATTGAAAAGTAATAGCTACATGTTACAGGGTTCCATCCTCTACAAGAAGAATCATGAAAGCATTTATTTGAGATGCCTTGGCAAAAATGAAGCAGAATGCGTCTTGAAAGAGTTTCACAATAAATTTGGCACGAGACATGGTTATGGTTCTTCTACAACACATTAAATATTGAGAGTAGGGTACTATTGTCCAACTTTCTTCAAGGATGCCTATTTCCATGTTTGTTTATGTCACACATGCCAGACCATTGCCACCAGGGAGAAGAATGTTGTTGTCCCACTACAGCCTGTGCTAGAGGTAAGGCCTTTTGTACAATGGGGTCTCGACTTCATCAGTCCGGTAATCCCTCCATCATCTACGGGACACAGGTACATTCTTACCGCTATTGATTATTGTACTAGATGGACGGAAGCAATAGTATGTAAGCAATGCACAACTGAAGTAGTTACTAATTTTCTGGAAAGTTTCATTTGAAATCATTTTGGTTGTCCGTTATGCTTTGGTATGTGATAACGGACCCGCATTTGCTTCATTAAAATTTGCTAGTTGGGTATTTGACTATGGAATAGCTCTTAAATTCTCATACAATTACTACCCTCAGGGAAATGGCCTTGCTGAGTCCACAAACAAAAATTTGATTACTGTGATCAAGAAGTTGTTAGATAGGAATCCCAAGGATTGGCATACTCAGCTTCGTTTCGCCCTTTAGGCTAATCACACTCGCCACAAGGCTGCCCTTGGTGATTCCCCGTTCCACTTTGTTTATGGCCTGGAACCTATATTCCCCATCCACCTAAAGATCCCTACTCTCCAGTTCATCAATGATTTTTATGAGGGAGGAGATCGTAGGGAAGCTCGATTAGCTGAGCTCTTACATTTAGAGGAAGTCTGAAATCATGCAATAAATTTTTTTGCCAAACATCAGGGCGTAGTTAAGAGATGTTTTGACTGCCGAGCCAAGATCAAGGCCTTTAGAATTGCAGATTTGGTCTTGTATTGGGATAAGGCCCATGAAAAGAAAGGGGGACACAACAAATTCAACAAGCTTTGGCTTGGCCCCTTCAAATAGCCAAAATCTGGGGAGATAATGCCTTCCGCCTAAAGACCTTAACTGGTGAGAATGTCCCGTTGCCAGTCAATGGGCAGCACTTGAAGCATTACTTCTAGGTTTGAGCTCCTTCGAGCTCTTCATTGTAAATACTTGTACATAGGTTAGAGTAGTTGCTTTCTTGCTTGTTTGTGTTTTGTTTGCGTCATTTTTTGGTTTTCTCCTTCCTAACAGTTTTGTTTTGAAAGATGTTTCCCACTCCTTTGTAGTGGTCGTGCTTGCTCAACAAGTGGTTCAGTTTGCTATCCATTCTTTGTGTTCTTTGGCTAAACATTCACTCTGGACTATCAGTCTTTGAGAGCTGTCCGTGAATGATCTCATTGTTTGAACTCTACTCAGAACTTGACCCTTAGCTGGATCTTCTTACCCACATTTCAGATCTCACACAAATTGCATAATAATAATCTCTGAAGGACCATACTATGGTTGTTGTGACACCCTAGTGAGTGAAAAATATTAATTCTACTCCAGTGACCACTGCAGTCTCAAACCCATTGTAGGCTTCAATGCTTACCCGGTCGAACTAAGTGGAAAAAGAGAAGTGAAATATCAAAGCAAAAAAAAAAGGGGAACTTTGAAAAAAGGAAATAAATGACCGTATGGGTGTTCGGGTAACTCTACCAGGGCTATGGACACCCGGCCGGCAGTAGAGCAATATCCATGAGATTGTAGCGACAACTTCGTTAGGACTATGGACGCGTGACTGGCAGCAGGGCAATGTCTAGGTTACTTTTGGTGTTAGACAATTTACGTAGCTCACTCGGTTGACTAGATAACTCTGGTCACTATACTTAGGAAAGGAATGAACTCACTGGACACACACTTTCAAGATGTCCTATAAGCTGACCCAATTAAGGATCTCATTCTCTCAGATTCATCTTTGGAAGCCACTCCTAGTCTGCAAAACTAGAGATTATGGGTCCCGAATGAATTTTTATCCCTAGAACACTTGGGAGCATTCTCCAATGGAGTCACCATTTGTTGTGCCCTTA
Organism: Sequoia sempervirens; assembly: GCA_007258455.2. Lineage (NCBI taxonomy): Eukaryota > Viridiplantae > Streptophyta > Pinopsida > Cupressales > Cupressaceae > Sequoia > Sequoia sempervirens. The sequence continues at coordinate 455,087,742 of VDFB02193867.1, forward strand.
GCACACACGCCCCCTTCGGAATGGGGACCCTCTTTTCTTTTGCCTTGTCAAGTCCTTTTAGGGCTTCCTTGTTTTGCGTGCCCATCTTTTTTGATGTTTCATATGGTCGATGTTGCTCCAAAGCCCCATCATAAATCGAGCATGCCTCTGCTTTTGGTTTTTGCTGCCTTCCGAGGCCTTGGGGAACCCCTCTGGTATTTTGGTCCTGAAAATGGCTCCAGGCCCCATCGGGCCCGGGTGTCCAAGGTTCCCTCTTCGGGTTTCCCCTCTGGAATTTCCATCCCTTATGGCATTCGTCGGACATCTTTCCAGACCTCGAGGTCCACCCCACTGCCCTCCATCGAAAACTTGTTAAAATTTTTGGGGCGGCGCCTGCCCCTCTGGGCCCCAAACCCCGGAAGTCCGCTTTTGGGGTTCTATTTTGGTTTTACCATCTACGACGGAAAACCTCATGCGGCGACCCACCCACCGAGTCCCGCCATGCTCTTCGCCGACCGATGTTTACGTTTATCCTTGTCTGCCGTCGGCCGTTCCGGGTCCGTCTGCCTGGAATTCCATTTCTAGAATTCTGTGGCGGTTCCGCCGCCCCGATGGTAGACCCCTGGCAGAATCCTGCCCTCCGGGTCCTGAGTTGCTCCCTGCCACAGTCGATTCAAACAATGAAGAATCTTAGGGCGGCCGTCGCGTCACGTCTTCCCGGCCGCTGGACCCCCAGAGTTCCCACCGCCGCTGCTGACCTAACTTCAAATTCACCAACTTTTCTGCAACCGTACAAGCATTTATTGCAATCATTCATGGCAGTTTGGGTATAAAAATCCCAATTCGGGTAGTCATTATCATTCTGTAAGATTGGAGAAAATTGGAAAAGCAATCACCCAGAGCCCACCGCCTTTGGCAAAAATCACGATCATCACCGTCAACATCATTTCATCGATCCCCGGTAGATTCCACATCTCCCCACTCCGCGTGTTTGAGGTAGGCCATCGGTTGCCCTCTCGTACGTCTTTTTCATGATTTTCAAAGATTTAGATAATTGAACAATTAGTTAGGGTGGCATAAAATGGAAGAACACTAAATTACGCTCATAACCCATATGTTGAAAATTGACAAACCTATCAAAATTGCCATCTTTTCTGGTTCGGGACTTCTCCCTGCCGCAGCTGTTCTTCGCGCAGGCAAAGTATCCTTCTCGGGCCCGGAACCTACCTTCACCATTAAAATTTCAAACTCCAAACACTCGCCGATGGCAATTCTGCTCCCTGGGCCCGGTTCGTCGGGTTTCCTTCCTCAGACTTCTATTTTCCTTCTGCCATGATTAACTGAAAACCTACCCCTACCTCCCGGCTTCTGGGCCCCGACGTGTTCCTCGCCGTCTGAACTTGAAAATTGAGCATATGTCCTTTTTTCCCCTTCGGTTCTGGACCACGGAGCTCCATCCATGGAGTTCCGCCTGTGTTTTACTGCCCTCAACGGAATTCGTTCCCCGACTTCCCGCCTCCCGGGCTCCGCCCTAGCTCTCGCCGATGGTCTTTGGCGATGTGAAGTTCTTGCTTCTTTGGCGCCATCGGGCCCCAGATGTCGGACCTCCATGTCTAAATTTCTGCCGTTCCCGACGGTGAAGTCTTTCGGTGACGTCCCTGATGTCGCCCGACCGCCAGACCCCGCCTTCCTCTCCACCGTGGGTGTGTTCTTTAACATTGGCCACCTTTCACGTACCCGGGTCCCGACTCTCGGACTTCCATTCTCAGAAGTCCGTTGCTCTCCTGCCATCGAAAATCTTGGCCAGCTGTCTGCTCTCCAGGATCCGAGGCTCCGTCCACCGTGGAATGTTACCGAATCCCTGCTTGGCTGTCTGCTCTTCGAGCCGCGATGTCTGGGATTCCGTCCTCGAAAGTTCGCCGCTTACTCATCACTACTAGCAAAAATTCTCACCTGGAGCTCTGCCCTCCAGGCTCTGACCTGCCAGGCACCGTCGAGTTCACAAATGCCAAGTCTGCCGCCGGAGTTTTGCTCCTGGACTTTCGTGCGAGGATCACCGTCTTGGATGGCGAGGTCCACCGACCTTCTTGGTGTCGCCTGCCCAAGCTTTTGAAGACAAATGACTTAGCGTCAGCCACCTTTCAGCCCTTTGGGCCCCGGTCCTCAGACTTCCACCTCCAGATTTCTGCCTGCTATTCATCGTCACCAACTTCCATTTCCTGACGGTGTCCCGACTTGGATCCTCCAAATCTTCCTAGATCGATCCAAACAAGCCCAAATCCAGAATCTGACCTTGACCCACATCCCAAATTTTGTTCTTCTTCATCATGAGCCTCTTAAAACATTAAAATTTGGCCAAGGACGGTCTCCAGGAGCTTTTGGCTACGTCTTCCCTTCTAGACAACATTCCTGCTAGGGAAGTCCAGCCCTCCAGGCCTGGATTGTCTGAATGCCCTGAAACAAAGATCAATAACGTCTAGGGATAAAATTCATGATGTACTTGATTGATTATTTGAAGTAGATGTTGTTTTCAAGGTAAGGACTAACATGAACACTTTTGATATTTTGTTGTGCTGACTTTTCCCTTGCTCACAGAATATATGGAATCGAGAGCAGGAACTTCAAGGGCATCCATCAAAAAGGACAAGGGCAAGAAGACAGGGAGGACCCCTTGGGGAAAAGAAGACAAGGATCAAATGAAGTATCAATTCCAAGGCGAACCACTCCACTCAAAGGTCACCACTAACTGGAAGGAAATCTCAGATACCAATATCGGCCAAGTCAATATAGATGAATTCACTAAGAGGGTCAGGGTCAACCCGACAATAAAGAATGCCAGATTAATACGACAGAGTGGAATCGTCAAGGCCACTGGTTTGCCTCCTTCGCTCATAGCGCCCGAATTAGTGATGGTTTTCCGAGAATCCTATCAACCAGACACCAGAAAAATTGTGGATAAGGAGGGGAGCATCCTTGTAGACATGTCGCCAGAAGGGATCACCAAGACATTCCACATTCCCACATTCCAACAGATGGAGGTCCCCACACTAGAAGAATGCCAGGCGGTGTGGGATGCTAATCCAGGAGGTTGCAAGAAGTCAATAAACCTCTATTGGCTTAAGGAAAAATGGGGCAGTGCTGCGAAGGTTCCCCAGGAACTCTTCTGAAGTGATTTCCACGAGGATTACCATGATTTGGTAACCTTGTTGAGCAGGGTCATGGGTCTTCCAACGACCGCTTTCTTCCAAGAATGGATGGCCTATTTTATTGAGCAAATCCTACAGGGGAATGAGGACATCACGAACAAGGTCTCATTCTATTGGAGAGGAATTATAAGCGACTGCTTCCATGAGCAGTTCATCAATGTGAAAAAGACTTCCAAATTCTACATGACCTCCTACCTCATCTACTCCCTGGCAGATTGAAGACAATACAGCAGGTTGTTCGTAGCACCCGATCAGGGGCAGAAGTGAGGACTAAAACCGTTTGACAAATATCCACAGCTCCATTACTGCAACTTTAAGAAAGAATACTATAGGGTCAATGACACCTTCATCAGCCACATCATCAGATTAATCATCGGAGACTTCGAAAAGAGGGTCTCCCACAGTGCCAGGGCACTCTTAAAGGAATATGCTTTCCTGTTCATCTAGTTCCCCAAGTTTACATACATCCAGGCCCAGGGTTTCAGCGAAAGGCCGAATAGATTGCCTTGGTACCCGAATGACAAGATCATCCTCCTAGAGCTTTCCCAGTAGCTCCAACACATCTAAGCCATCTTCAACAATAAGCACATAGTGGGGATCTCCTATCCCACGACCCTTGGCTAGGGCCTGTACCAATTACAGACTTCTTAGTGCGCCAGTAATTCTGAGAAGGAGCTCAAGGAATATCATTTTCACTGGTACACCGCGCGCCCACGGATGGACCCTCACGACCACGTCAGGAAGGCACTAGGGCCAGCATATGCCCACTAATACCACATTGAAGATTTTTTTGCTAACTGCAAGGATGATAAGGAGGTTTGCGCAAGGAACTACATGCGCATGACTATACAGTTCCTGAGAAGAGTGCAACCATTCCTAGTGCTGGATCAGGTCGAAGAAGATGAGTCCACGATCATGCACCCGAGGTACCCTGCAGTTGCCAATCTACCAATACCATCAATCAACTAGGATGAACAGGAGGTCGATGAACTGGAAACCATCACCCAGCCAATCATAACTCATACCAAGGAGTGGGTCGATGGGCAGGTGGCACATTTGAAGCAACAATGGGTGGTCCTGACCTATGAAGGGCTCAAGAGCGAGCCAAGTGCCATGGAGGACGTCGCTACCACCACGTCGACTGGTGAGACCTCCAAGTCTCCTCTAGTCACCAGATCCCAGAAGAGGAAAGGAATGAAGACCATGCAGTCTCCGGATCCTAAGGAGCAAGCGAAGAAGGGAACGGGAGGCCCATCCCCCAAAAGGCTTAAGCAGGTAGTGGGTATGACAGAATTGCAGCCCCCTTTTGCTCTCCCTGCCCCTCCTGTGGTTTCTGCATCTCCATCGACAGTGGACATTTCTATCCATCTTACCCCTTCACCCTCGGATAAGTCAGTGATTAACATTGACTCCTCTTCTAGCATGACCACTCCCACTTCCTCTTCTGCTGCCATATCGCCAATAACCTCGCTCCCTCTGGCAACAATAACATCACCTGTCCCCCTTGCCACTATGCCTGAGGCTTTTACTAGGCACATGCAAAACTTTTCCCCTGAGCTCTCACAAATCTTAATGGATCCAACTCTCCAAGCGGCCCTCGCCCAAGCCCTCGCGACTGCTCAGCCTTCACAACCGCCAACAAGGCCACCAGCTATGAAGGCTACAATGCAAATATCAAAGGAGTTCGAGGAGCAAGAATGAGAAGCCTCAAAGCCTATCTAGGAGGAGGCCAACGAATATTATGAGCACCCCAAATACGAGCATTGAACCATTGACAGGGTGGTCTATGAGGAGGAGACGGGCTCTTCTAGGAGCGGAGATGAAGAGAAAGGCTCGGGTGCTAGGGAAATCATCTAGACCTTCGATGAGGACCTTGAGGAGGAAGTGGCACAGCAGTTGAAGGACGTTGGGGCAAAGACAGAAGAGTCACCACATGGTGAAGAAGGGAAGCCACGAGAAGAGCAATAGATAAAGGACCTAACCGAGGCTAAAGCCCATGTTCTCATAGGCCTCGAGGCTGAGGCTACCTAAGAGAAGAGAGAAGAAGAGGCAGCAAAAGAAGAAAGTCCCATCCGGCAGCCATCCACCGGGCTGCCCGTCAAGCGCCTCGTGTTCGTTCATGACTCTAATGAAGAGGAGGAGTATGCTGCCCAAAGGAAAGAGGAACCCCAAAAGGGAAAGGAGGCAGAAGTCTTTTCTTTAACTGAGAAGGGCGAGGGCGGCTATGGGTCACCCAAGGACAAGTCTGCCATGCCCGAATGGTTGGAAAGGAAACTTGAGAAGACAACCCCTGTGCTAAAGGACCCAAGGGCGAGATTGGAGGCCATCTTGGCTCAATCCCAAATCACCATGAAGAAGGAGAAGAAGCCCAAGGTCTGATCCAAAATAACAATGGATGCTTCCAGCTCCCGAGTAGTGCAAATTGCAACGCCTACTGTTGACCAGGCAGGGGTGAGTTACAACATCTCCACCATTGACTTGGGGACAGCAACTAGAGAGCAAAAGGTTGAGCACCTTGAGGAGTCAGTGGCCACCGTGGTGCACCTGATAAAGTAGGACAAGGTCTCCAAGGATGAGCTAAAGGTGCAGGTTGCGACATTAATAGACTACATACAACAATGGTCCTCAGTGGATGACCTGCCCACCACCTCCACAGCCGCACCGCAGTTGCTCTCCAAAGAACAAATTGATAAGATGGAGAGAAGGAAGAACTTGGAGAAAACCACTAAAGATTGGTTTTGACAGGTCACATATGTTGGAAACATGGGAATCAATAGGGCTATGCGGATAGCCAACAAGTTCTTGGACCTAATCCAATCCCTGGAGAGCACAAAGAGGCTTTGCACTAATTTCCCCGCCACCTATGACTCCACCTTCCCAAGAATCAAATCCATCCTTTGAAAGCCTGAGGACGCATGGGAGGAGAAGCTAGAGCTAAAAAAGGAAGATCACTAGCTAGTGGATATGTGGCACAGAGACCTCGACAACCGGAAGGAGATATTGGAGCAAATCCTGAGTAGGGTTGATCCTGATATTGAGTGGATCAAGGAAATTCGGCCGGAATGTGCCCGATATCTTGAATTGATGACGGGCTATGATATGCCCATGGTGCAAATGGATCCAGAGAAGATCAAGCCATACTTGCAGGAGAAGATGAAGGATGGGACAGCTGGAGAAATCACAACAGAGTTCCTAAGTTTTACTGCCCGCACCTTCGACCAATCAGAGCTATTTAGGGACCAAGGCTCAAAGTATGACGAAGATTGGAAAAGGTTGGAAGAAAACGCTAAGGAATGGAGCTACCAGGCATTGTGATGTGAAATCCTTGAAATCGACAAGCTCCAAGGGGTCATCCTCAAATATATAGAATACACAACTTCCGAGGAGTAGCAGGACAGCCCAGCCATAAAGATATTCCTGAAGAGTAGCTACAGCAAAGAAAACAACAATCCACTAAAGGACAAAAGAGCTACAGTGCCATCCACTAGATGACAAAATAGGGAAGAAATAGGAATATAATTTTAATTTGTAATCTATTTGGGGGTAGGTGAAACCGTATTTTGTAATGAATCTTGGCCACACAATGAGAATGAATCTTGGCCATTCGTTTAACTTTTTGAGAACTATAAATAAAGCACTCCCCTCATTTACAAAGTGAGAGTTGAGTTGTTGTAAAGACATGATGCTGAAATTTATAAGAAATAGCATTGACTTGGTGTATTTTCTTGGTTTCTCCCATGTTGCTTGATTCATTCTCCAATGTTAGATATTTGACTTAGATGTTATTGCTATTTAGTTAGCTATCTTATTTATTTGGATAAATCTTAGGAATGTTGTTGGGTGATTGTGAAAATTCCTGCCTTGTTGATGATTCCTTAGTCCATACTTTTTGTTGTTTTCTAATGGTAGATAGCTGTGCAAAGTTAGCCTGGACTTGATTTTAAAAGTTGTTCCAAACATTCATCTTTGATTCATGCATGTATGTGGTGGATGAAGGATGAAATATCTGCAGCCCTTAGGAGATAGCACAATTTCTATGATACTGTGAAATCCTTGGTTAAGTGGGATATTGTTTTGAAGAATTGTCCATTGCAGGAACTCCATTGTCACTATTCATAGCAAGCTTCAGACTTAGGAACTTTGCCTCTCCTTCGCCCTTTTTCTATTTTTTAAGTAACTGACCCATGTTAAGGTTCATTGCACATTATAAAGCCAATTTCAACAACTAAATGGAGTTCAAGATTGTTGTTTGAACCTACAGCCAATACATAACAACTTCCCATCCTAAGGAATCCATTTCAAGATCCAACTTCATGCTTTGTGTCCACACTTCGTATTTTCTGTAAGACCGCCTTGTGATTCTAGCAAATCACATCAAAATACTGAGGTATCTAAGCACTATCATGAACTGACATCCGAGAGACCTTGGGATAATGTTCTGCAATTCGAGTGTGGGAGATTGTCTTTCAAGAGAGGTAGTGTGCCCATGCACTGCCTGTGTCGAGAAGTGCAAAAAAATACCATCAACAATCCCTTACATTAGTCTGTCAGCCCCTTCAGTCCTTTTAGACATGTTGGCTTTGCTTCATTGGAAATTCAACATATACATCATTTTGTTGGCCCCTTTGCAAAACAATCCAATTAGTCACTCTTTTTGTTGTCAATAGGTCATCCCTAACAACATTTTAAAAACAAACAATTTTTCAGCAACCTTCACTTAGCATTATGACTGATTTGACAACCTCCTGATAGTAGTTCTCCCTCTCTTCTATTTTCTTCTTTTTTGAATTCATTTAGAGTGGCCTCTCTTAGGGTTTCCTCCCTCTAAAATTAGCATACCCTCTCCTAGGGCTTCCTAACTTTGAATAAGTTGGTTTCGTCATTCTGATATCCAATTTTGGAATAAACACATGGATTTACGAACAACCTTTAGTGGGTGTATACTTGTATTTATTATTCTATAGGGAAGATGTATTGGTGGTTGTGACTTGCATTCTAAGTTGATTTTTGGACATAACTAATGTGGTGTTATTAGATGATTAACTAATCAAAAAATGCCTATGTGTACAATATGTAGTCTAGCATTATGTCTAACATATATTATATCTAATAAAGAACACACAAAGTATGGAAGTGAAATAACTTTATTGCATAATCATTTAGTACATTCCTTTAACATAATAACTTTGTGTGCCTGTTTATGATTTGTTGTGAAATTAGATTCAGGTACAAAATGATTATGGAATCAAATAGGGTAAGTTTTTTTGGGGTTGGAAATATTTTGAGTCATTGAGGCATGTACCATGGAAATTCCAGGTTGGATGTGGTGTTTCCATCTCATTTCCATGGAGATTCCAGGATTGGGTTAAACTCTCGATACATTTCATTTGATTTTATGACCATAAAAAGGATAGCTTTTTTTGCATACATCACCCATAAATTGTATTCTTGCTACTTTAATTAAACCATATATGATAAAATCCCTTATGATGTTTTTTAATTGATTTACAAAGGATTCCAGACTCATATTTACAAATTCTTACAATTTGAAAAAAAAAGCTATATGATAAGGAAACATTTTATGATATATTGTATGCTTAATATTTATTAAGGAAAATCAAAATTTAGTTTAAACCATAATTATAGGATATATTGTATATTTACTATATCTTACTATTTAGGATTTAAATAATTATATTTTATATATTTTTAATTTATAAATTTATCATATGTGGTTTAAGGATGAGGATTTTCCTCATGTTGATGATAGATCACTGAGTGGGATCTGAAACTTTAATGCAAAACAAAATTAAACAAAAAACCATTGGCCCATCTTTATGGACTGTGAAAAACTCATGCATATAATTTATTATGGAATTTTTCTTTGAAGTCTGATTTATGATTTTAAAGTTAAAAATTAAAAATTATTTCCTTTCTATCTAACTTGTTTCAGATATGTAATATTTATGGTAATACTAATTATGTTGTTTAATCAGGAATCAATTGTATAGTTTTTTAGTCAATCTCATTGGCCCATATTTCATGAAAAGTGGTTCACATGAACGCATCTATCATTAGCATGAATGGTCCATTTAGCATTCAGTGCATGTGGGTGATACTCATATTTATGGTAGTTTTTGTTTAGCACATGCATGATATGTGGTGTTTTGAACTTAATTCCTATTTTTAGGCTGCAAATATGTATCTATAGATGATTTTTATATGTTTTATATACTGATGTACCTAACTCACCCCCTCCTCCCACTAATTTCTTTTTTCCATGCTAGCATACCCATACTTGTATAAAAATTTTATTTGGAAACTAAGCACAATAAGCTTTCTTTACATGATGATTTACAATTGAAAACATATTAATATAGTCCTCAAGGGGGTAAATGTGATAGTTGAGACAAAGGTCATGTCAACAACAACCCCCAAACCAAAAATTTAAATCAACAGTTAGCAACAACTTACCCATCATGACATGAGGTAATGTGACTTTTAATTTTCATACTTTATTATGGTCACATATGTGGCTCGCACTCACAAAAGGATATGAATATCATAGTAAAACTTTCCTGGGAATTGGACATTCCGACAGGTGACTAATATCTCTCTGTGGACGTTCACTTACTTGTCAAACCAGGGGACATAGAATTTAAATGGCGCAGCAAAATATATGCACTAGGAATTTGTTTTGGTCAAATCTTAGCAAAAATACATACTGGAAAGAAATTCTATCTAAGCTACAGAATGGTAATGCATAATTCTTTAACTCAACTATGCTTGATTAAAACAGAAACCGTAACAACTACGACTGAAGCACAAATCATGAACTGGCCTTATGCTGCAGGAACAGTCACAGGGATGGACTCTCTATGCTGCAGGAGCAGTGTAAGACTGAGTTTGCATAAAAAACTTCAAAAGATGAAAGCTAACTGGATATCAGCAGAAAAGAACATCTAACTAATTAACTATAGATACTTACTAAGTGGGCCCCCTTAGCAAGCATCTACTGATTACACAGATGTTGAACTCAGAACTTCATCGATCTTTATTCATGAAAACAGAATGAAATACATTGTTTTGTTGATGTGAGAACTAACAACGAACTCTGCTTCTGGTCAAACAGATTCTGTCTTTCATTATCATACTAATTCTTACATGATATCTGCTACTCTGTTTCTATCTTACCTAAAAATCATCTATTACTCATTCTATTCATCCTCTTTCCTACTACTACTCTCTCGCGCAGGAGGAGTATCTTATTTTAAAAAAATAGAAGAACAACTAACTAACTAACTTCATCAAAGAAAGATGTGGAAGTAAAGTGTATCCCTGAATAAAGGAACAAACTTCATAAATGAATTTATGTGTTCAACCCGATTCAGAGAGAATCTAGCGCTCCACTCTTTCCAAATTGACTTTTCATTAAAAATCTTTCCAAATCAGTTTCGGTCAAAGAGTCTTCAGTGGAGCTTCCTCAAAGTCGTGCAGGAAATGGGCTTGACTGCAAGGCCGAGATCAGCTACGCTTGACTCGATCATTGTTCAACAACCTGCAAAACAAAAGGTAACAGACGCGCAAGAAAAGGCATATGGCACATACATGATATCTATTCATTAATCACACATTTTAAATCTACTTCACCATTCAAAAACTATATACGATATACCAGCCATTTTTGGGAGTCAACAGGGCAATAAATGCAATCAAGTCAACACAATAGGCTGTAGGAATATAAAAGTGTCTTGCTACAAGATATCCCCATAAAAGGTTTCAACAAAGTTTAAACAGTCATGAAATAGCAAAAATAAAGTCATTTAAAAGTTTATCATAACATCAAATTATGAGCATATTTTAGGCTCATCACTGCCCCCTACTTAGCCCAATACTAGTCCTCCAGCATTAACTTTTCTAGTGCTTTCTCTGAAGTCAGTAGTGGCTGCATGACTCTAGAATGGATGTCCAAACTTGTAATAGAATCCTTTGAAATCCTGGCACCTTTCATATCTTTGGTCTTCTAATTCACTGTTAAGATTTGTAGCTTGATGAGGATACAGGGGCCACATTAGCACAAGGGGTCTGAATGTCAGTGGTAGCCACAGTTCAAATCTTGTTTGAAGTCCCAATTGAATATATCTGCTAGTTCATTTGAGTGCATCTGTAAAGTTTAGGGGACCATGTGGTTCTGACTTCCTTAACCCAATAGTTAATTTTTCCCATCTTTTCTCAGTTCTGGTATATGCTAATCTCCAAAATGAATATTGTTGTGCCTGGAATTCATCATATACTTGCTTTCTGATGTCAAATATTTTCGCTCTGGCTGAAACATTATTAATACCATATGTCAAAGCAAACCAATCTTTCAGCATTGCATGTGGGTTTGAACTTTGAGAGCGTAATGGGACAGGCTCTGTTTTCTCAATTTCCTCATACGTTTCCCACTGCCTGCCATAATTCACCTCATTTGCTGCCCACGACATGAATGCTCTCAAATGAATATCACCAATGTATAGAAGAGGATTCCATTCTGTTTCAAATGGTATTAAAAAGCCATGCAAATAGAATTCACTCAGAGAATTCCTTAACCAGTTAGAGGCTGCTTGATATGCTTCATAAAATTCTTTGGCAGAATGGATTATAGGGTCTTGGTTTCTGGAAATTCTCATCAATTGAAACTATAAAAACTATTCTTTAAGGCACATAGCATAAACTCTGGGTGGCGGTCTGCATTCCATAATTTGACCAGTTACCTTTAGCAATTCATCCATTTTTGGTTTCAACTCAGCAATTTCCTATTTCTGACTTTCAATTTTCTTTTTCAATTTCTTCTTTTCTACTTGCCACAGACTTTTTTGCATGTAAGTCTGGGCAATGTGTCGAAAAGTCATAGTTTGCAGTGTAACTGTTTCCCAATTACTTTTAAAAAATTCTAGAAACTTAATTAAAAAGGTCCTCCTATACACAACAATGGCTTTACACATTGCAGGATGAAATTCAACTTCATTAGGCACATTCAGTTGTTCAGCCTGTTCTTATTCTTGCTGCAGGATAAATTCTTCTTGTTGCTGCGGTGGAGAAGTCTGTGCTTCCTTCGAGAATTGCATAGCAGCATTAGCTAGATCATCAATATTTGGCAACTCGTGCCCATTATGCCCTGCTTCTTTTATCTCTACTTGTTCCTCTTCAGGAACGAGCAAACTCTAAGCAGGATTCTCTGATTCATTCTGAGATATTAAATTCAGATTAAACAGACCCTTTTGAAATTACAATCACCTCAGGTTGCGGTGAAACAGGGGAGGTCCTAAATTGTTTCCTTGTGGAAACCCTTCTTGGTACTGATGTGGCTGCAGGGGGTGTTCCGGTAGCTTTTCTTTTTCTTGTTTGTTCAGGGGGCTCTGCCCTACTAGAGGATGATGGTGAACTGGTAATATCAACAGCTGTTGCTATAGGAGAAACTGCTGCAGGGAAAGGTGCTGCAGGAGAGGAGCATTGCCTTTTCTGAGAATGAGGGTCAGATTCTGGGGACCCTTCTGCCTTTGATTTTCCTTTCTCCCTCCTAGCAGCAGACCTAGTTTGTACCCTAGCAGAGGATTCAGCTGTGATGGCTACAGGATCAGGTGCTACAGGAGTAGATGACCCTTGCCCTGTTCCACTAGTAGATGCAATTTCTTTCTTCTTTCTTTGAGGCCGTGGGGTAATTACCCTAGGGGGTTGTGGAGGTTGCAAACTCTTTTGGGCAATAAATTGTTGCCAGGAGAGAGGTGAGACATCTCTCAAAGAGTGCTCAATCAGTAATTTAATAAGGCCATGATGAGTGATAGAGTTATCTTTCCCTTGTTGAGTTCCATGGGCACTTTGCTCTAAAAACTTTAACAAGAAATTTAGAATATTCATAGCCAACCCATGTCTTATATGGCTTAATAATTTAAAATGATGAGAATGCAGATAGGAAAAATGGCCTTCACAAGTTAAATACCTCATTATATAAGTGGCATACTCTGAATATGGAAGAGGCAGTGACACTCGCTTGCATCCTTGCTTGGAGACGTCCAGAGGTCCATGAACAGGCATCAAAAACTCAGCCCTTGCAGCTGCAGCATCTGAAAAAAAGTTTTCTCCAACGGCTGGGAGCCCAGTTACCTCAGCAATTCTATCTTCGGTTGCAACAACTGTTAGACCCCATACGGTGGCTTACCCTTCAGAAAGTGTTCTCAAAAATTCTGTCGCAGCCTCCTCATCAAAATCATTTAAACTCAGAAAATAATTTAACCATCCACAGAGGCTAAATGCTTGGACTGTCTGCAGGTTTTGCAACAACAATTCATGAGCTACAGGCTCATGTTGCACCAACTGACCACCCATGTTTATAGTTTTTCTAGCTGAACTCAATTTCTTGCTAAAGATTCAAATTCTTTATTTCCTTTTTTGTTCTGATTTTTCTCTGTCAAGCCGCCACATTTCTTTCTTTTTTTTCAAAAATGAACTTTTTTAAACATCTACTCTTAATCGTAGTTTGCAAGAAAAAGATGCATTAAAGAAGGACATGCAATCACATTTGGAAAGTACCAAAAATATATTAAAGAAAGATTATTTTGTAGTTATGGCAGCGGCGAAAAGATAGGTTTCAAACGATGGATTACCCTGCCCCCTACTTAAAGGATGACATGTGTCCTCACATGTACTAAAGAATAGGTAGAGACTCAGGGGATAATGACCGGTACATGCATAGCAGTAATTGAATAGAATGAAATAATTCAAATATGCGATAAGAAAAGATATGGCGTACCTTTAGTAATTGCACGTACGTGTGAAGAAAGATGACGGCGCTGCATTAATTGACAAGTTGGAAAGATAGCTTAATTAAGGTTGATGCAGACGGATGAAGTGGATGGGTGACGTGGGTGGATGAAATGTACGAATGAAATGGATGGATGGGATGGATGGATGGAAGATAAAGAAGTGAGGTGGGGGCGATAAATGAAAATGGAGAAAAAAGGGTTTTCTTAAAAAGAAAACCTTTATTATGGGCATGCTTTTTGAAAATTACTGGAACGCTGCAGGAGAAAGGCTAGAGCCTTCGGCTGCAGGAAGAGTAGCGGGAGGAACTAGAATGAACTGCTTCATGAAGTCTTCCTTGGAAACTGGCTTATGGTATAGTCGGAGTCGGTGGCCATTGACGAGCAATTTGAAACGGATTGGATCAATTGTGACCAGCTGCACAGCTCCATTGTCAAACACATTTTCAACTTCATAGGGGCCAAGCTATCGTGTTGTGAGTTTACCCTGGTTTTTTTGGTACCTGGAATCATATAACAAAGCCCAATCTCCAGCAGAAAATTTTCTGGTTTTGATGTGTTGATCATGCCATTTCTTTGTCTGCTGTTGGAGTACTTCTGTATGCTGTAGGGCGGCTTTTCTCATTTCGTCCAAAGCATTTAGCTGTAGGAGATGGTCCTTCTATGCTTCAGATAAGTCCATGTTGAGTTCAAGAGCTGTCCTGAAAGTTTTATGTTCAAATTCAATGGGTAACATAGCTGTTTTCTCATAGAGCAACTCAAAAGGTGTAAATCCAGTTGTTGTTTTCCATGTAGTTCTGTAAGCCCAAACTACTTCAGGAAGTCTATTACTCCAATCTTTCTTATGAATCTGCACTATCTTTGTGAGGATCACTTCAATTTCTCTGTTTATTACTTCCGCCTGACCAATGGCTTGAGGATGATAAGGGTTGGACTTCCTATGTTTGATCTTATAGTCATTCATAAGTGCAGTGATCAGATTTGACGTAAACTGAGCTCCTTGATCAGTTACAAGCTCTCTGGGAACTCCAAATCTGGTGAAAATTTGTTCATACAAAAATTTAGTAACTTTGTTATCTCGGGCATTAGTCATAGCTTTTACCTCGACCCATTTTATGACATAATCCATGCAAACCAGAATGTATGACTTTCCATTTGATGGTGGATCAATTGGCCCCACAAAATCCATCCCCCATTTATCAAAATGGGTGACTATTACCTGCGGATATAGTGGCATTTCATGTGACTTAGTTGGTCTTCCCATACGTTGGCATCTATCACACTTCCTTGTATAGGCCACAACATCCTGGTGTAATGTTGGCCAGTAATACCCTGTTGTAAGAACTTTCATTGCTATTCTTTTTGCTACAAAATGTCCCCCACATGGTTCATCATGGCAGGCATGCAAGATATCATAAGTCTCATCTTCTCTTACACATCTTCGCATTACTTGATCAGGTCCAGTATAGAACAGACAATTTGCAATCCAGGTAAAGTTAAAATTTTTTTCTATCAGCGACTTCTTTTCTTTTGGGGAAAAATGAGCTGGTATTCTATTTGTTGCTAGATAATTAGCAATGTCTGCATACCAGGGTGTATGTGCAGCAATGGAAAACAAGTGTTCATCTGAAAATCTATCATCAATGACCTCATGTTCCTCAGATGCAGTTGATTGAAGTCTTGATAAAAACTCAGCTACAACATTAGCTCTTCCTAGTTTGTCAATGATTGTGATATCAAATTCTTGTAACAACAGGAGCCATCGTGCCAATCTACCAGAAATGACAGGTTTGTTCATCAAATACTTGATTGCTGCATGGTCAGTGTGGACGAATATCTGATAACCTGTGACATAATGCCTAAATTTATTCAAAGCATACACTACTGCAAGCAATTCCTTTTCTGTAATAGTATAGTTGAGCTCAGGACCTTGAAGGTTTTTGCTGATAAAGTAGATAGCATGCTCAATTGAATTTTATTTTTGACTTAAAACTGCTCCTATACCAAAATCAGACGCATCAGCATGTATGTGAAAAGTAAGGTTCCATTTTGGACCTTGAAGAACAGGGGCTTTAGTAAGCAAGTCCTTTAGTTGCAGGAAGGATTTTTTGCAGGCCTCGGTTTGCTCAAATTGGGAATCCTTGGTTAACAAAGCATAAAGTGGACTGGCAATTTTACTAAAGTCTTTTATAAACCTTCTATAATACCCTGCATGACCCAGAAAACTTCTAACATCTTTTTGTTTTGTAGGAGTTTGTAAATTTTGAATAACTTCAATTTTAACAGGGTCAACCTGAATTCCATTCTTTGAAATATGATGGCCTAGAACAATACCTTCTTCCATCATTAGAAAACACTTTTCATTATTTAGAGACAAATTTTGCTCTCTACACCTTTTTAATACTTTTTCTAAATTCACCAGTGCTTCTTCAAATGTGACTCCATATGTAGTGAAATCATCCATATAAATCTCCATACATTCATGAGATATATCAGCAAATATACTAATTACTGCTCTCTGAAACATTGTTGGTGCATTGCATAAGCCAAAAGGCAAGACCGAATAAGCAACTGTCCCCCATGGATAGGTAAAAGTGGTATTGTCTTGATCTTCAGGGGCAATTTTTATCTAATTATACCCACTGTAACCATCTAAGAAGGAAAAATATCTTTTACCAGACAGTGAATCTAGTACTTGGTCTACAAAAGGTAATGGAAAGTGATCTTTTTTAGTGGTATTGTTCAACTCTCTGTAATCTACACATACTCTCCATTTTTCTCCTTTCTTGGGGACAATGACTAATGGAGAAACCCATTGGCTGTCAGAAATTCGGTAAATAAAACCAGCATCAAGCAACTTTTGAAGTTCATTTTTCACTATTTCTCTAAGTGCTGGACTTACTCTTTTCTGAGGTTGTCTAACTGGTAAACAATCTTCTTTGATATATATCCTATGAGTACAAACTTGAGGATCTATTCCTTGCATGTCCCCATATTCCCATGCAAAAGCTTTATGTTGTTCTTGTAGCATTTTTAATAAGTCAGCCTCTTGAGACTGTGACAACTTACTATTAACATTCAAACAATGATCTGGAGAAAATTCTATCTGCTTAATGAGATTACTCATATAATCAACAGGTAATGTTTGTACCTCTTGTGGAAGCAAGTTATGAAAAATTGTCAGAAGTTTAGGCAATGAACTCTCAGAATCTAGCTGCTGCAGGAAACATTGATGTTGACAGCCATTTGGATTAGATAAACTATCTGTATCAAGATTGAATTGAAAATTTTGAAAAAGCAAGGCATCTTCACTTTGAAGTTGAGAGAATGGATCATTTTGAAGCATCATCAATTGAGCCAAAGAATTGGCTTCTTTAGTTTCTTCTCCCACATCTGGCCAAATAGGTTGGGACAAATTTGGTTGAGGTTTAGCAGGCGGATACAAGGCCAATTTTTTTATGGATTGCCCATCAGAAATGGTCATATCTCCAGAATGGCATCCTATAAAAGCATCAGCAGTTGCTAACCATGGCCTACCAAGGATAACTGGATACCCTCCTAAAGTTGCCTTAATTAATAATATTGTAAAATCAACAGGATACTCCCAAGATTCAAGAGTGACAATTATATCTTCTATCATCCCATCAGGTTTGACTGTGGAGCTGTCTGCAAGCTGCAGAACTGTTAGTGTAGACCTAATGTTTGAAATATTCAAGGAGTCCATAGTATGCTTTGTCATCACATTAATGGCAGCTCCTAAATCAATCAAAACATTTTTTACAACTTGGCCATTTATATGTATCTGTACTACAGGGCTTCCAAGGTCAATATACTTTGGAATGACTACATTTCCCAACATTATATCAGCCAATTTCCCTAAGACATGAATTGTTTGGGGATCCTTTTTATGTCATCCAGGCTTCTTCAAACAGGCTTCTTTAATAGCTTTTCCAAAAATTGGAACATCTTTAATAGCCTGAAATAAAGGGATTTGAATTTGCACATTTTTGAGCTGATCTAGAATGTCAAAAGTGGGTTCTTCCATGAGTTTAGATTCAGTACTTTGCAACCTCTGAGGAAAGGGTGGTTTATCTTGTCTCTGCAAAATAGGTTATGTAGAAACTGTATCGGGTATAGGCATATGCTCAGTGGAAACAGCAGGTGCATTAGGTTCTTCAAGGGGTGAATCAGATATTTATGTAATTAGAGGTGGTTTGGGAGCAGGTAAAGTAGTTCCAGACCTTAGATGGATGTCATTAACATTTAAGGCATAAGCTTGATATTGGTTGGCTTCAGAAATATACACAGGTTGTTGAGGCTGCTGTTGTTGCTTATTATTGGGATTAGGCAATGGCTGGGCAGGCATAGGCATTTGCTTTGGAGGTCCAGGATTTGTGGTAGTTGTTGCAGGAGGTGGCATAAGGGCCTATTGTTATGGCTGTGGAGGCTGCAGGAACCCAGGAGACTAGTTTTGCCATTGTTGAGGACCTCTCCATTGAGGATTTTGTTGCCAATTTCCTGAAGGTGGGGTCCATTACCCTTGTGGCTGCTGCCAACCTCCTTGAGGAGATTTCCACTGTGGGGTTTGATAATTAGGCCAACTTGGTTGAGGTGGATTCCATGGTGGTGGTGGTCCATATGCTTGTTTCCATTGGTTATTATAGCTAGAATAGGAATTACCAAAAGTTAAAGGGTCTTGAGGCATACCTTGCCTTTGGGCCCATGGTCTCCTTTGTGCAACAAAGAACACTTGATCATCATCACCTTCCACTGGTTTGAAATTAGTAGGCAGTTGTCTGGCTTCCAGATTAGCCACCATCTTGCATCTACAATCACGCTTCTTTTGTCTACAATATGGACAAAACTCAGCCAAAGCTACCTCAGCTTCTGCATGTTTTTTTCGAGCTTGCATAGTGTCCAATTGTGTAGCCATATTATTAATGATGTTCTGCTTGAAATCAGATAGCGATTTGTGATCTCCATCCGGAAAACTCCACTAGAAGAAGACTTCCCCATTGAAGCATGATGACCTCGACCTTTCTTAACTATTGCTCGAGAGTAGTTAAGACATATCTTCTAGATATCATCCCAAGGCAGTTGAGTTATATCACATCCTCCCATTAGGTCCAGGGCGTCAATACAGGTATCACTGATTCCCCTTAGAAAAGTAGTTTCTGAGACTCCTCGTTAAGAGTATGGTTTGAGTTTATTTTTAATGAAAACAAAAACCTTGAAATATAATCTTATAGACTTTCATCCTCCTTCTGCTGAATTCAAAATATGTCATCACCTTTGCTGGTACTCTTACAATATTCCCTATACTTTTCAAGGAATTTCATCTGCATGGCTGCCCAACTATTTACAACGGCTCTTCCCAGACTCATGAACCATCTGAGAGCTCCCTCCTTCAAAGTGGAAGGAAATAGCTTCAGTTTATGAGCGTCTGTATTATAGTCATAACTGCGACAGAGGACATCAAATTCAAACAGAAAGGTTTGTGGGTCTTCTATGACCAGGCCATAAAACTTTGGAAGCAAGGAAGAGGGGATCTTTTTAAGATTGTCAGTATCTTGTTGGGGAACAATGGGAAACTGAAATGCAGGAGGTGGATTATTAGGTGGATTATTTGCCATGTCTGGGTGCTGGAATAGTAGAGCAAATGGGTTTTCCTCAGGTTCGTTATCAGTTGGGTCAAATGGTAGTTCAATAAACAGATTTTTAGGGAGGAACCTTCCCAATGCGTCTCTTCTTCTTCTGTGCATGCAATACGGTGAGTAATGGCTTGAAATATTTTGAATTTTTTTTGACTAACAGACTAAACTAATGCTGAAAATGACTTTGTCAAACTCCTAGTTAGACGCCATCCCCGGCAACGGCGCCAAAAATGGCTCGCACTCACAAAAGAATATGAATATCACAGTAAAACTTTCCTGGGAATTGGACATTCCGACAGGTGACTAATATCTCTCTGTGGATGTTCATTTACTTGTCAAACCAGGGGACGTAGACTTTAAATGGCGCAGACAAAATATATGCACTAGGAATTTGTTTTGGTCAAATCTTAGCAAAAATACATCTGGAAAGAAATTCTATCTAAGCTCAGAATGGTAATGCAGAATTCTTTAACTCAACTATGCTTGATTAAAAGCGAAACCGTAACAACTTCGACTAAAGCACAAACCATGAACGGCCTTATCTGCGAGAGCGATCACAGGGATGGACTCTCTATGCTGCAGGAGCAGTGTAAGACTGAGTTTGCATAAAAACTTCAAAAGATGAAAGCTAAGCTGGATATCAGCAGAAAAGAACATCTAACTAATTAACTACAGATACTTACTAAGTGGGCCCCCTTAGCAAGAATCTACTGATTACACAGATGCTGAACTCAGAACTTCATCGATCTTTATTCATGAAAACATAATGAAATACATTGTTTTGTTGATGTGAGAACTAACAACGAACTCTGCTTCTGGTCAAACAGATTCTGTCTTTCATTATCATACTAATTCTTACATGATATCTGCTACTCTATTTCTATCTTACCTAAAAATCATCTATTACTCATTCTATTCATCCTCTTTCCTACTACTACTCTCTCGCACAGGAGGAGTATCTTATTTTTAAAAAATAGAAGAACAACTAACTAACTAACTTCATCAAAGAAAGACGTGAAAGTAAAGTGTATCCCTGAATCAAAGAACAAACTTCATAAATGAATTTATGTGTTCAACCTGATTCAGAGAGAATCTAGCGCTCCACTCTTTCTAGATTGACTTTTCATTAGAAATCTTTCCAAATCGGTTTCGGTCAAAGAGTCTTCGACGGAGCTTCCTCAAAGTCGTGCAGGAAATGGGCTTTACTACAAGGCCAAGATCGGCTGCGCTTGACTCGATCATTCTTCAATAACCTGTGAAACAAAAGGTAACAGACGCGCAAGAAAAGGCATATGGCACATACACGACATCTATTCATTAATCACACATTTTAAATCTACTTCATTCAAAAATTGTATACGATATACCAGCCATTTTCAGGAGTCAACAGGGCAATAAATGCAATCAAGTCAACACAATAGGCTGTATGAATATAAAAGTGTCTTGCTACAGGATATCCCCATAAAAGGTTTCAACAAAGTTTAAACAACCGTGAAATAGCAAAAATAAAGTCATTTAAAAGTTTATCATAACATCAAATTATGAGCATATTTTAGGCTCATCAATATGTATGATTAATCATATGCTACAAAATTTGAGAAAGGTTAACTGATCATAGTTAGATGACTACAACCTAGTGCAAATAAACTTATTTCAATCAAGAAAATGCCCAATAAATTGCTAAGGGTAAGTTATGTATTTTCTAGTGTAATTCACAAATGGTTTGCATGGAAGGCTAAAGGTACAAAAATAGCAGCATGAGGGGTTACAACATCTAATTGATAAATTTAGATGCCTTACTAGGAATATCTTTTGGACTATCACCATTTAGAGAAAATAGCATATCATTGAACTAGAATTAGCAGCCTAAACTGATCATTGTTCCTCTCTACAGGTATCAAAAACTACTTGAGGATGGGAGAGAAGGGATAGTCCAAGAAATGTTGGTTATGGGACACATAATGTGTGGTAAAATTCATTTTATGGTTTATATCTACAGTAGTATCTTATGATCCCAATTGCTTTGATACCAATGAATAGCTGAAGACAAATATTTGTTAAAAAAAAATTGATTCTCAAACCAAATTTAATTGATGAGCTGCAAACTAAAATCAGGAAATACTAGTAACAAAAACTTACAAAATAAATGAAATATTTGTTTATTTTATCTGAAAAAGAACTAATTCATAAACTCACCTTTGACTATAAAAATAAAAATAAAAAATAAAACTCTATTCTAGCACTATTAGTACATAAAATAACTAAAGCTCTTAGATGAGCCACTTTGAATTGCAAAAACCACAAGTCTTAAATGTATTAGTGTGTTGGTTTAACAAGATCATGAGGTTTATAAAGAACCATCACGTAGAATAGACTTATCTTTTACTCACTTCTTTTCAATTCCTAATTCCTATACCTATGTTTAATGTTTTATCTTAGTCTCATCTTAATTTCTAGAATAGCTTTATACTTTATTGTCATCCTATTTCCTTGAATAAACATATTCCTAGCTCACAAATGGTTTGACCAATTTTATTTCATGTTTTCCAATGTTCAAATCACCACATAAGTTGGAGGATATAGATCAAGATTTATTCCCTAAGCAAGAATTAAATATCTTCCCCTAGTGTCTATAAATGTGTGGAATGTGACGTGTGGATGCTCGGATAGGTTTATGGATTGATGGATATTGGAAGCATGCAAAGGATGCCAAGGATTATTTTACGATAAGATAAGGTGTTTGAATGAAGGAATGTTTCATGGCTCACATAATGTTGGATAAGATAGGATCAATGAACATGACCCATGTCAAGATGTTCACCATAAGCAAGCATAAACTGTGCACCAAAATTTTATCAAGATCAAAATAACTTGGATGATGGATGCAAATGGATTGGATAAATGGTCCATTGATGAATGGATTTATTATGGATGAGATGGATGGAATGCTAGATTTATTACAGATAGGATGAGATGCTTTCACTTGAAATAGTGCATGCAGATGCTAGATTCTACACATGACACATGTTTTCCAGGTTTTCATCATGGTATGTGTGCAAAGTGCTAGCGTGGTGGTTTTCACTGGAGGACGATTTGTTTTTCTATACTATTTCATTTTTCTGATTTTTTTGGATTTTCATATTTTTTTATTTTTCGTATTTTTCTATGAAAGATTTAAAGCTCATGCTAAATCACTTGATGGTGTCAATGGAAATGATTCTATCATAATGTTCCATTGATATCCTACTTGAAGAAGCTACTTTTCCAAGATATATGAACTTGAATACAAATTTTGAGATTCTTGATCTACTTCGTCGATACCCAAGTTAAGTTTGTCTTTATGTGCACATCACGATAGAGTGCCTTCTAAATCCTTATGATGAGGGGTTTCTGTGAATACATAGTCAATGTGAAAATTTGATATCATGTGTGCAGGCATGGATGGAGTGTGTTTAGGGATAAAAGATGGATTGGTTGACAGTTTGAAACCTTTGACTCTCTAAATTTGGGAAGATAAGCAATGATGGGTGGATACAAAAGTGTGCATGGAATTAGGACCAACTGCTTGATACACTTTGTACATCACTTGAAAAGGCTTCTTTTACTTTTGTGGACATCTTTGATGGATACTTTCCCCATTTTTATTTTGCCCCATAGTTTCTTTGACTAATGGAGTTTGATAGGGGTAATCTTTTTTTGGTATCCTTTGGTATCCACTTGTATTTGATTTGTCCTTTATGATTTGCTTATTTTCCTTCGATAACACTCTTTGTGCTTTGGTTCAAATATTTCTTTTGATATTGGTCCCAATTCATGGATGGGGTGATGGGTGGATGAAGATTCATTATGTGGCTGGTTGTGGTATTGACATTGGTTTCACCATAAGGACTCTTCGTGTTGCCTATGTTGATGTTTGTTTGAGACTTAGTTGCCCCCAATATGGTAATAGTGGCGTCTTTGTTCCTTGATTCCACTTGTTTCAAGAGCTCTTGTTTAGAATGCATTCTCTGATAAACAACCACTATAGATAATGTTATTGGAATTTTCTGCTCTACTAACTCCAGAATATCTCATTCTATCTAACCTATTTCCTTGAGTGGATAATATTGGATGTCTTTATTCATGATGTCCTTAGTCTAAATTTGGGATATATTTGATCCTAATGTTGACAAGTCAGTTTGACTATAGAATTCATAATTTTCCTGCTCTTTTTGTGTAATAATTCCAAGAGTGAAAGAATCATGTTCTGAATGAAGATCATCTATTTGTCCATCCACAAAAGGAATCCAATGGTTATATGGAGGAGTAGGTGCTATGTGGATAAGATCATCTTTTATAGATAGGAGAGTATCCATTAGATTATTGTAGTATCTTGGAGATACAAATTCTTGATCTTAATTAATTTTGGAATTGCTTTTGACATGCTTTGGATCAAGTTCTTGACATGGGTCAGTTTCAAAGGATGGATTTCTTATAAATGGTTCTTGTATGTCATCATTAGACATGGTAAGTGGTTCAATATCTTCAAGTGTCAATTTTAGGGTTCCTTCAGTATCTGTAACCATGAGGTCAAAGGGATTCAACATGTCTTGGAAAGGACCATTGCTAGACCTTAGTGGAAAATTTTGATCTTTCTTTGGAATAAATTCTTGAGATATGTCCTCTAACTCATAAGATGATGTAGAGACATTTTCAATATGATATTTGGTCGATGGATCATGCATTATGTCAATAGAATCAAATAATTCTAACACTCCTTGAAATAGATCTCTAAAAAGTGTCTCTTGATGTATGGTGAGAGTATCATCGAATGAGGTAGAATCATATTCAATGTGCTCATTAATGAAGAGATCTTGAACATTGTTTTTAACAATTGTGGCAGAGAGATTGTCAATGTCTTCAACCATAGGGTCAAGTGATGTTGACATTTCTTGGATTGGGTCATTGTTGGGTATTGTTGAATTTTGATCATAATTGAAAAGTGACTCTTGACATATGTTGATTTGATCATTGGATGAAGTAGACACAACTTCAAGGTGCTCACTGGTGGATTGATCTTGATACTTGTTCTCAATAGTTGTGGTGGAGAGATTTCCAATGCTATCATTGTCCCCAATACTGATTATCTTTTGATCAATCAGGTCTTGGATAAGTTTTTTGAGTCAAACACAATTTGACATTCTATGTCCCTTTATTCTATGATAATCATAAAGGTGCTTCTTGTTATACCCTAGTGGTTTTATGTCTAGTTCTTGATAGTTCACATAGATGGGGATTTTGATGAGATTTTCTTGTACCATATGATGCAGGTCTGATTCTATTGGTCTCCCAAGTGGTGTGTATTTTCACTTATTACCTTGTAAAATTTGTGTCTTAAATTTACCTTATTGTGATTAATTTTGGAGATGTGGTGATTGAGCTTTGAAATGTGGTGATTAATCTTCGAGATGGGGTAATTGGGTTTGTTGTTGATGTTGTTGATCTTGATATCTAACTTCTTGACATTGGAGATATTGTTCTTGATGTGGTTGTCGACACAACTTAATGCTTTAATAGCATGGTTCAATCAATGGTAGAGTACATTGATTTTGGAGTAAAAATGTCTCTTCTTTCAAGGCTTCGGTTAGTTTTTCAAGTGAAGCAATTTGGTCTAGTAAAAATTGGTCTTGATTTTCATCTTGGTACCCTTGATATAGTTGATTTGGATTTTGTTTAAGCATATTTGGAGTGTGTACTTGTGATGTTTTATTTTGTAAAATTTTCTAATTTGGGATGACACTCAATTTTGGCATGATAGGTTGAAATTGAACATTGTTGTGGTTGGGAATCACATTTCCTTGATTTAGGTAACTCTTTTTTTGAATGGTGTTACCTTGACTTGGATCAATACATGGAGTCATTATCATTGTGTTTGGACTTTGAACAACATTTGTGTGACTTACAAACATATATCTATCAAAAAAAATTCCATGTTTGGTTTCAAAATGTTCATGTTTGGTAAAGTTGTACTTGGTACATTCACATTTGGCATGTAGGGATTTGATGGGATGATGTTCATTTGAAGGCTCATGCATTGGGTATTTGGTTGATAGATTTGTAGTTTTGGATTTAAATATATCATTGGGAAAGGTGTTCCAATATTTTGACTAGGCATACTCACATTTGTTGTACCATTGATATTTGTGGGAGATAATGATCCCATGTACGGATTGTATAAATGTGAGTGTTGATAATCGATCGAAATTGTGAGGCTTTGAGAGTTTGGTTCGTTTAGACCGCTCATGATGTATGGATCAAGTTTATATTCCATGTTCCTCTTGTGTTGAGGCTAGTTTGGACTGTAAAATAAGGATCAATTTTCATGAATGTGGGATGCGAACATCTAATTCTTTGGATTGATCTAAAATCTAAGTTTAAGAAAGTGTTGATGTGTTTTTTATGCACATCTCAATATGGGTAATGCATAGGTGCATCACCTCTCTTGAAAGTTGAAAGAAAATATTCCATAATCAAATTGTAGAACACTATCCCAAGGTCTCTAATTTTAGGTCTTGATAGTGTTGGAATCACAAGGTAGACTTACAAATGAGTTATAAAGCATGAGAAGTTGGATTGGAAAATGGAGTTCTTAAGATGGAAGAGTTGCTATGCATTTGCTACAAGTTCAAGGGTGCTATCACAATAGTGGTTTACAATTCCTGAGAGGAATGAATTTTAGCTGAAATCACATATTTTTAGAAAATATAATAATTTAAGCCTTAAAAAATTCCAATTGAAGAGGGTTTGATCAAATCAGCTTAGATCAAACCCCCTTGGATAGAACCTCGCTAGTTTTAAACCATACCTATAAATGCATCTCCTTTACACTTATCAAAATGCTAATAAAAAATCACTTTTGATTTAGCTTTTGGGGGATCAATTGAATTCATTTAAAATTTATTTAAAATGATTATGGTATTCCTCAGAACAAGCTATCCAATGAATATAATTTTAATATGTTTTAGTTTTGTTATGTATTTGTTTTTTAAGTTTTATTAAACATAGGTTTTTCATCGAAAATGAATTTCTTTGTTCTTTACATGTGGAAAAATAGAAGACTATCAAAAAAAAAAATTGAAAAATATGAGTGCACCAGATATTGAAGTCCTTGATCCAACAAAAAAATAAAATAAAATTTTTACATATACAAAAAAGTTACGCATTATACGGTCGCCTTGTGTCTAAATTATAATTCCTTTGACTTTGAAACTTGATTAAGGAAAAAATATTCAATAAAAAACTATCTAACCAAGTGGAAGCAATAGATATCAGAGTTACAAATCTAAATTTGAAAGAATTATAATTTTATCCTTCATGGAAAAAAAGTTATGTGTTATACGGTGTGCATCACTTTTTAAAAATGTTGTTTTCTGAAAAAATCAATTTTCGTGGGAGATGGAAAAAGAAGTGTAATTTGATTCCAAAAATTTTGAAAAAAATATTTTTAGAATCTACAAACAAAATTTGATGAGACTCTAGTTTGCACCATCTTCAAATTCCTCATGGTTTAGCCACTATAGGTGATTGGAAGTGAAGATTTAGTTAAAAATAATAATTTTAGTGTCCAGTTTGGCCAAAAATTGTAAACCACTATTATGGGATCACCCTCAAATAGTATTCTGGAACTCTATTTTATCATTGGATTTGGCTTTAAAATGTGCAATGAACCTTAGCATAGGTCACTCATTAAACAAGGAAAAAAGGGTAGGGAAGAGTGGAAGTTCTTGGATTTGAAACTATGAATGAATAGTGATCATGGAGGCAACTATAGTAAACAAACTCCCTAAACGAGGTTTTTCTTGGCCAAGAGGAACCTACAGTTACACAAAACCAATGCAATCTTCTAAGGACTATAGATTTTTAGATTGCACATGCGATTGAACTAAGTTGCAACATTGAAATCAAGAAGCCCAGGCTAACTTTACACAACATTTTGTCATCAACAAGTGCTAAAAGTATGTGTTGAACATTCATCAAATACAATAACAACAAATTCCATTATCACATCCGTTCAAGAATCTACAACTAAACTAAAAGGGGAAGTAGAAGCATGCATGCAAGATTAACAAACTTAAATAGAACATCCATAAAATCATGTAATGTTGTCTTCTATTGCTGCAAATGATTTTCACAACAACTCTCCAAACTTTTACAAATGAGGGGCAAGCCCCTATTTATAGTTTTCCAAAGCTCAAATGAATGGCTAGGATTGAATTACATTGTGTGGCTCAAATTTTATTACATTAGGGTTTCACCTACACCCCATTATCCAACAATTTAAAATACATCATTTGTCATTTTCCTATTTTGTCATCTAGTGCTCAGGGGCTATAGAAATTTTTTCATTTAGTTGATTGCCCTTTTAACTGTAGTAGAAACTACCTAAAAGTTACCTTCTTACTTGATGTGTTTGCAATTTTCTTCTTTGGATCAAACGAACCCATCAACAATTGGCATCAATTGATTGGTTGCCCCTGGTTCAAGTGGACAACTCCCTTATGCCTTCTTCAAGGCCACCCACTCACATTTTTTCATTGACTTCCTTGGCACATGCCTTCTTCTAACACTAACCCTATTGGTGGGTGCTAGGAGGAGAGGCGAACATGAAATGAATGGTGATAGGAGCTATACACGTTCCTTTTTAAGCTTTCTCAATGGGTCTCCTTGACAGACTCGTGATTGCCTCCTTGAATCTTTTGTACATGAAGTGTCGTAATGGCTTTCATACACAAATCAAGACAAATGTTAGTAAAATCCTAAAAAATACTTGTTAGATCCATCCATGCTTCATCAAAAGATCATAATATTCATATTTGGAGCTCATTTGGACCATAAACATTAATGTGCGCCCAAGGGGACAAACAACGAACGAGGGATAGTAAACTAGAAGAGAAGTTCCCAGACCTCACAAAACATAGAAAAACCAAGATTTTTCAATTATAGGAATGGGAAAAGGTGAAGGAAGATAGCCAAGACAAATTTCCTCAAGATTAGACTCACTTAAAAAAAGTGGAAGCTTGGAAGGGGAAATTCAGAAGGTCACTGCCCTTTGAAATGGAAATGAGCACACGACGGCCCAGAAGGAAAGTCCCAAATGACAACAAAGGGGTTGAGTTCTAGAGGCTAGGTCACTAAGGGCCAGTAGATGTTCAAAATATCCATGGAGGGGTGGGTCCAAGAAATGGCCACAGAGGGGCTGGGTTATAAAGGCAGAGTCACTAGGGGCCGATGGATGTTTAAAACGGCCACGATGGGGTGGAGTCCTAGAAATGACCACGAAGGGGCTAGGTTTCAAAGCCTAGGTCACTGAGCATCGGGTCGCTAGGGGTTGGCGAATGTTTAAAATAGCCATGGAGGGACAAAGTCCTAGAAAAGGCCATGGAGGGGCCAGGTTTCGAAGGTCACATCACCGGGGGTCGACAGATGTTCAAAGTGACCATAGAGGGGTGGAGTCCTGAAATGAGGCCACGAAGGGGCTGAGTTCTAAAGGCCAAGTCAATGGAGGTCGGCAGATGTTCAAAATAGCCACAAACGGGTGGAGTCCTACAAACAGCCGCAGAGGGGCCAGGTTCCAGAGGCCTGGTTGTCGAGGGTTGGAAAATGTTCAAACAAGCCACAAAGGGGCCAAGTTCTATAGGTCAGGTCGCCATTGACTGGTAGATGTTTAAAATGGCCATTGAGGGACCAGGCTCTAGAGGTTGGGTCACTAGGGGCCGACGGATGTTCAAAACAACCATAGAGGGGCCGGGTTCCAAAATCAAATTTTTGCAACTTCCAAAAACTTAATTAAACCTTGGCAGTTCACTTACGCACCACTAAAACATCCCAAATTTATAGGAAACTTGTACCCAAATTCAAAAATGAAGCAAAAAGTGAATTGAGCGAACAACGAAATCCTACCAAGGAAATCCGGTAGGACAAACCTGAAGGACGCAAAGGACTCAAAAATTTTGCAGGGTGAAACATGGTTGACTTGAAATGATACTATGAGGCTCGTTGACCATTTTAGATGCCAAAATTGTGGGAACACAAAATGAATCAATGACAAAACAACTCGACAAGGCGACAAGAAGAGATGGTCCCCATTTTGAATGGGGCATGTGTGCAAAACATGCACAATAGAAAGAAATTCTAATATTTTAAGGATCAAAGAGATGGTGATGAGATATGGAAGATGGATGATTGGTAAATGATTGTAACTCTTAAGGAACCTTGAAGAGGATACTAAACTTTAGGACTTGGATTGATGTTTGATCTGATTTGGATTGGTTTGACTTGATTTGAATAGTGAATTCATAAACTCTAAGAGGTTGGATGTTTTCCTAGAGTAAATTTATCCACAAGATGCTAATTTGACTAAATGTGTAAAGAAGGATTCATCTAGACACACCTAACCAAACAAGATGATTTTGGTTTGATTTGAATGATATGCCCAAAATTTAGCATGAGGGATTTTTTCAAGATTTCCAAGGATTGTTTGTGAGGTGACTTTGATTTTTTATGTTTTGGGAATGGATGTAAGTTTTGATTTTGATCCTAAGAGACTTAGAGAGACTTTGTTTACTAGACCAAGATATTGAAGAACATTCTTTTCTCTAAGAGTGGTTCAAACCAAAAGACCAATGTTTTCTCGAAAGACAATAAAAAGATAAACAAGCACATGTGTGGGGTTCAATTTTACTTAATCTTGGTTAATGACTTAATTTTAACACCAACACACTTCTTACTTAGTTTTTGAACTAAATGCCAATGTCTCAATTCCATTTTCATTCCACAAGGTCCATTATGTGAAAATCAAGGTTTCAAGAGCATAGTTTCCTATTATTGACTTTGAAATGAACAAATTGTTATATAGGTCTCAGTGTTTAGAAGCCTTCTAGGGATAAGAAACTCTAGGAACAAGCAGTAACACTAGGACTTTTCAAAGGTATTTTTTCCTCTCAAAGGTTTGAATTTATGATGAATTGTTCAATGTTTGTCTCAATGATTTAGATCCAAGGACTGTGTTTTCGAAATAACTCACAAGCAATATAACATCCTAGCTTAATTGGTACATTTTTCTTGGTGGGCTTGCCTCATGCCCTTAATATTAGAAGAGATGATTTTATATGCAACCAAGGAGAGAGTATAAAGGTATGCTAAGAATGAATTCTTAACCTCTATACTTTAACCAAGATCAGACATGGCAAGTAACTTCTTGGAATCTAAGTTCTAATGCAACACTTTGAAACTCATTGGATGGACTTGTTGGATACTACAAACAAGTTTCTTAATGATGGGACATTAGGGACATGTCACCTTGTGAACATCTAACAAGGCACTAAAGGCTTTAATCAATCCTACTAGGGGCACTTATACTTTTTATAATAGTAACCCATTCTGAAAGACACTGTATGGCTAAGGCCTACATACCATGAGGACTTGACAGTTTAGTCTTATCCATTTATATACCAGCCCGAATGAAAAACTAGTTGGAGTCACCTTCGAGGTATCCTTTCGAATGTGTCTCTTAGGAAGATCCCTTTAAAGGTAAAAAATAGTGAGCAAGCACATCTGTATTTTGATCAAACTTCGTTTAGAAACAAAGGGAGAACACATGCGATATACCTAACTCACACTCATAAACTTTGTTCAATTTTAGTTCCCAAAATGAAGTGTGGAGGCAATCTTTTATGCAACTTAATGCCATCAAAAAGACTTTTGATTCTCAAGATCTCCATGAAGCAAGAGAGAAGTGCATATGCCTTTTTAGATGAGATTATTTTGCAAAAAAGATTACAAAGCATAAAAGACACATGTTCGTTTTAAATCCCAAACCAAAACTGAATTATTTTTAAACACCAAAAGAAGTGTGACTTTTTTCTTAACATTCAATTCTTAGCCTCAAACAAAATGTAGTGAGTTCATTCTAAGATTTTTTTTAAGCCTTTTGTAGCAATAATTTGAATTTTTTCTTTTTAAGAGCCCAAAGAAAAAGTATGAGTTGATTCAAAACAAAAAATTAAAGTAGGAAATGGATGCCTCAAGCATTTAAAAATGCTTTGTGAATTTTTCAAGTTCATTGCTCAACTTTCCAACTCAAATCTATTTTCTTTTACTTGATTCCAATGCTCACATCCAATGTTAACCTACAAATAGTACCAAGTTATCATAAATAAAATAACCCACCAAATATCCTATTCACCATTATGTTAAACATTAATAGTAAAGAAAAATTATCAAGAAAATAAAAAGACAACCCATGAATTTTTCTCTTCGAATGATTGCACATATAGCTAAAGATTAATATATCAAAATCTAGGCTTTGATTCCAAATTACTATGAATGATAACAATGATTCCAAATCTACTAATAGCATTCAATGATAGTGACTCCAAATGTATAGATCCATATATTGTTATCTTTCAAATCAAGAAACCTGTGCTTCTTACAACAATCAATATATCATTAGCTTTCAAATCACACCAACAAATGGTAATGCAAAAAGGAAATCAAATCTATTATAAATTTGTTGTCTTGTTTTTCTTTAGATCAATCAATGGCAATCAATAATGTGTGTTGCGTAACTATGCATACCAAAGATCTTGATTGTTGTATAAAGAATCAATCCATCATAAAGGCTCCATACCCACTGTCAAGAAGATATACAACCGTTCATAAATGCAACATATTCTTCCATGTGCCAGATCCTTCATAAATGTGATAGCTACTTCATAAAGTTTTCATGTGTGAAAAAGGAAATTTAATAGACACATTCAAAATTCAAAAATATTCAATAAACACCAATAGATTAAAGTAATTCTAGATGTGATAGTGTGATAGTCTATAGATAATATTTATGCACGAATGATGGTTAATTTTAAAGCCAAAAAGTGACGTGAGTTTGCACCCATATAATAGAAAGTGAGACTTGTCCCTAAATCTTGTCAAAATTGTGCCCACAAAGATTTAAAATGTGTTTGGACATGTTCCAATAAGTGAGTTTTATAATATAAATCCATTCCAATAAATGTGCTCTCTAAAACAAGTGTGTTCCATTTGCAGCTTCACATGTACCTTTCACTTCTCCATTTTGGCGAGCAGCTGCCACAAGAAAAATTTGCTACATCCAGCAAAGATTTAAAGTAGGAAAATGTTAGATTTAATGCTTCAAATAGATATTAAATGCATTTCTTACTTTTTGGGTGCTATGTAATATTATCAACCATTATCTACAGCTTTCTATCAAATACTACAAGCAACAATTGAGATAACAATTTTCTTGTGAAAAAATTGAGATACACTTTCTAGCTTTTAGTAGTGGCGTAGCTATTAGTTTCATGTCTCAAAACCACTTCAAATTCATGTTACAACTATGGAGATTTTGCGTATTATGATCCTTTGATTGGTACTAGTGTTACGCCCACCTCATACTCTTTGTTCATTCCTATGTTCCTATTTTGGTGTTTGGAAGCTGATCATCTCCTCCTCCTGTGGGCTCCTCCAAATGGCTTAAACATTGCCAATGATGCAGGAGCATCCATGGTCAAAGGGATATCCTCATTAACAAAAAAGAAAGTATTAAATTTTTAAGGTTTGCTTTAATTATGCAATAAGTAAATAAATTGAATGTTGAGGCCAAAATAATTTATAAAATAATTGGTCTTTATTTAAATATTGCACTTTTGGAGTGAGAGAAAATGTAGGAGGTAATTTTGGGGTTTGAAATTCAAAATTGGAAATTTTGGCTTGGGTTTTTTTGGAGAATTTATTTTCCATTTAAAATATTATTTTTGAGATTCCAAAATCCCTAAAAAATAGGGATGGAGAGAGTGGATACCCAAGATAAGAAAAACAGATTTTTGCTTTAAGGCATAAAAGCTAGTGTTTTCGGTAAAAATCAATGAATGACTTCAATATTCAAATCAATGTGAATGAGCACGACTTGGGTCATTATTTTATTGATTTTTATGAGGCATTTACAATAGCAAGTCATGGAATATGGTTCAAAAACTTTGTGTTCCATATTTGGAAGCATTTAATGATGAATTTTAACACAAATTGAAGAATTTTAAAAATACAATTGGAGGAAAATGAAAGAGCAGATTTGGGATTTCAAAAAAATGTTTTAATCTACATAAAATTGAGTATTTAAGGTATTAAAATGGAAAGCAATCAATGGCAGAAATTTTGGAGAAAGAACTTGCTAGTTGCTCCTGAGAGTTGCACAAAGAAAAGTGTAGAAAATCAGCTTGTGAAAAGAAGAGGAATTTTGCAAGGGAAGTTTGGTGAGAATTGAGGGAAGGAGAAATCATTTAGGTATGAATTTTTTTTCAGGTTTGGAAGTGAAGTCATAGCAGAAAATGGATTTAAGGATCCATGATTGAGTTATTGCAGATTTTGTATGGAAGTTTGCAAGTGTTTGATGATCTTGTTTCACAGTTTTGGTGGAAGATTTGAAAGAATGAAATTATTGTTGTCTTTTAATTTTTTCTGTTGTAAATCAGTTTTATATCAGTTTTGAGACTATTATTATTAGCCCATGAGGCTACACCATTTGTATTGTCAATTTGGAGAAGTTATTGTGATGTTCTTTCAGAGATTATGAATGAATAATCAAGTGTTCATGTTGCAGATTTTTAAATCTGATTTGTTGCATTTTCAATGCATTTTATTTTGTTGAGAATAGTTGTATGAAAAGGGGGTATGTGTGTTTATCCTCCTACTTTAGCCAAAATCCTCCCAGCCTACATTTTAGGATCTGCACATCATGTGATTATAGCCACGTATAAATTAAATTATTCCTTTGCATTGTCCACAATGTTTCCATTTGTGGTCTTCTTGAAATGCCTACACGTCTCTACCCACTGCATGCACCATTAGAGATTTTTTTTTACAATTTTTATAGCTGTGTAGTGCATTAGCCCTTGTCTATAGGGTTTATTTATTCATTTAGGTCTCAAATTGGATAATTTATTAATGGAACTAGGCATAGAGCATAGAGCATGAGTGTGGTCTGGGGGTGATCATGATAGCAGACACAAGTGACATCAAATCACGCATTGAATGTGTGAATGGGAGCTTAGAATGAGACTATAAGATAAGAAAAATGACATCAGGAGAATCGATACAATCTTGAAAAGCTATGAATAGGCTTGAAATCAGTCACAAGAGCAACAAAAGTTATTGAATGTAGAGATAAGCAAGTAAGTGATAGCAAAAAATTCTAAAACATGAAACCTGTATTTATGAAGTAATCACTAGATTTGATGAATGTATATAAATTGAGCATTTTATAATGATGTAGAAGTTACCTTGATGAACACAATGATTTTTTTACCAATCAATAAAGTGATGAAGTTGTGCCATTAAATGAACACAACCCTATCTATGGAAAAGGAAGTGATTGATTGATATAGAATGTGACTCATAGTCTATCAAGAAAAGGATGAAAGAAATGATGGCAATAAAAACCAAATAAAGTATCAAGTGACATTTACAAAGGCTGAGTCTGAGTGTGATGCACCACTTCCCCCTATATAGAAATATTAATATCACCAAAATTTATAGAGGGAAGAGTTGGTGACTGTGCACCCGACCAAAGTCAAAAAAATGTCAGTCATTTATGGTATTTGGAAGAAAAAACTTCAACTACAATCTAGCAAACTGACTATCCAAACAACTATATTTTTCTTCCAATGCATCACACCATTTCTATTTATAAGGCCTTCAAAAATTTTGAGCAATGAATGCATGTGTCAAGCTAATTTTCGTAACCTTTTCAACATCCTTCCTACCTGTACACAAAATGGGCTTATTAAAAAGGCTTTTGAATCTTTTAAGTAGATGCAACTATTAGGGGTGAAGTCAAACTCCCCAATCATTCCAGCATCCTCCCTACCCACACACAAATGGGAGATCTAGAAATGGACATTCATTAGAGCATAACATAAAACAAAAAAAATATTTTGTCAGATGTTAAGTTGGAAATGGTATGGTAGACATGTATAGATGTGTATCAATCCATGTCATAAATGAACATAGTGTAGAAGATAGATACAACCTACCACATGTGGAACCTATGCACCAGGCTACAACATAGACAATAACATGAAAACCCTTGAGCACACTTCAAAAACAAAGGTTCAACACAAAATTGGGAAAATAAAATTTCACAGGGAACAATATTGCAAAGCTCTTGCTAGGTAAAAGTTAAAATTCTACAAGTTCTTTATTGCTATGATACTCTCATTAGAAGACAAAGAATGCAACTCCTTTCAAAAGATGAGTTCCCATCCCAACTATTCAATAGTGTACTAAAATTTGAGTACAAGCAGTTTTATTAAGTAGTCAGTATCGAAAAAAAATCTAGTAATGCAATTTCTAATAATTTTCCCATAATGTATCTAGAAATTGTAGCACACCACATGTGTTTGAAGCTTGAGTGAATTCCTCATAGATTTTTTAATTGAAACAAATTAGGACAACACTTTTGATACTGCACTCTTTCTGTCACTACTAGCTTATGGACAAAAAAGTAAATCACAATATCCTGTTTATAGGAGATTTTGTAAATAGCTACTTTTTACCTTTGTGATTCTATTATTTTTTGCCAAGTCCCACTTCATGGAAGAGAACATTAAGGTGTCCTTGGAATGCACTAATATATTTTAAATATCCACAGATGTCTTGACAGTGTTAGGATGCCCAAACAAATTTTAAACATCCACAAATGTATTGAAAGTGTCAGGATGTCCCCAAGTAATCATAGATTCCCCCAATAGATTGAAATTTCCACATATACCTCAAGGATATCATGCCATCTTGAAGTAACACAACTAAAACAAATAAAACCCCAAGTGCACCAATTTTTTTTGAACAATCCATCAGATGTAAGGAAAATTTAGAAAAAGAAGGTGGGCACAAAAATGTGAGAGACCGATCTCTACATAAATCCAAGATTGACAAATATGGATTAAATCAATCAATATTGAATAAATGAGATAATAGCCCACGCCATGAGATTGTTGAGAAAATAAAAAGGAACAATAACATTATCAAACTAACATGAAATTATAAGTATGATAAGTATGAGATCTATCCTAAACTACTCAAACATCATTCCATGGGGGTATTGGTGCTACTTTGATGTGGAAAGTAGCCCTTTCCCAACCCCTTTTGATAAGCTATATGATGAAACTGCTTTGAAGATGATATGGATTCAAATGAAAATGATGCATTTGTGCATGAGGTGGTGGAGTTGTGGAGAGAGATACTAAGATTGTGAAGGATTGATACAATAGAGAAGCTCTTTATTTATAGCCAAGAAGAATAAAAAATTCCAAACATGGAGGATGTGGCACTAAAAACCAAACAATGGCAAGATGCCACTTGTCCAAATGTGATAGGTTGAGGAATGAGCACATTTTGGTCTATGTGTAAAAGAGGGGGAGATTTGAAATTTGAATTTGATGGTATGACATGTTAAATGCCAAGTTTGACCTTTGCAAAAGACATGTAAGATATATCTAAGAGCTTTAAATGCTTTGTTGGATGCACATGTCAAATTGGGGGGAGATTTAAAACTTGGAGAATATTCCCCTTTTATGCCAAGTTGAAAGAAAATGATGAATTAATAAATCAATAAATTGATTTATTTGTGCAATTGGGAAAAGCTAGAGGATGTGATGGGTGATTAGATTAGATTAATTAGGATTAGATTAATTTAGTGAGGGATTAGGTGATTTGAACCATTTGACTTAGATTTAGGGATTTAAACTAAATCAAAGGGAGATAAAAGATGATTTCACATTTAATTAAATAAAGGTTTGATTTATTTAATCAAAGAGGGATAATGATAGGCTTAAATTAAATAAAGTTAAATTATTCAATTTAAATGGATGACCTTACAGATAAATCAAATAGACTTGATTTATTTGATGAATGGATGAATATGACTTAATTAAATGCATGATGCTAATTTTGTATGTCTACACAATTATATGTCCCTCACAAAATTAGATTGTGATAGAGGATAAAACATTTTTGTTGCAAGGTGTGCACCCTTGGTCTCCTTGCACTATGTAGCACAGTGCTTGGGTTCTTGGCATTGCTTAACTACCTAATGTGGATTCATTAACTCTAACGGTTGTATCATGCATTAACAGGTTGATCTTTTGGTGCAATGACAATCCTCTGTGCAACAATTTGTATCAGAGCTCAGGCCATAGGTTTGAACCCCTCACTTATTTTGGGGGGATTGTTTCAAGGTGTGCACCATTGGTCTCCTATTTCCATGTAGCACAATGCTTGGGTTCGTAACATGGCTTAACCTCCTCCTATGGATTCATTAAATTTGACATTTATATTGGGCATTAATAGGTCAATCTTTTGGTGCAATGACAACCATCTATGCAAAAAGAATTATTTGAATATTTCCACAACATGGGGGAATAATTAGATCAGAATCATACTCTTGCAAAGAAATGTAGAGTGCCTTTTGGTGGTAAGTAAAGATTCCATAATTTGGTAGAGGATGTAGCCATCAACTTCATTTTTATATTCTCTAGTCCCATTGACTTTTTTTGCCATCTATGGACATTTATAAAATTTCTTCCTTTGTTTCTATGAGCAAGCTTGAAACAATGGATAAAATATAGGAGGTACTCACAGACAAGTTAGAAGTATCTATTGAGATACCAAAAGCAAATGAAGAATTAAATAATCAAGAATCCAAGAAGAAGCTGCCTTATACCACCCAAGTTTAATGTGGAGGCCAAGATGGAAATTCATTTGTATGAGGGTGAAATTGATGATAAAATATTTTACCATTGAATTGCTTAGTTAGAGATATATTTCAATTTGAATAACATTATTGAAGAGAAAATAGTTCCTTTTCTAAAATTAAAGCTAGGTAGTCATGTTTGAAATGGTTTCTATGTTGTGTAATCCTTGGGAATGAAGAAAATATCATCAATTGGGATGAATTCAATACTTTGATTAAGAAATTATTTTATCCTATTTGTTATGAAGAGGATAGTTATATTGATTGATAATATTTGAACGAGGGACAAAGACAAAAGGTGCAGACCTACACAACCATATTTTACAAAAAAGATAACTGTCTAAATAGGAATAGATGTGATGGAGCTTGATGCACTTATGAATAGCATATAAATGTTGAATAGTCTAATTTTGATAACTATGCCTAAGGACATTGTTGAGAGTTTCTTTCAATAGAGATAGGTCACAAGAAAAATAGTTTTTCTTTATCTCCAAATTAGTTAAACCAACAAAGTGGTCAATATAGTTCCAACTCTAAGTCCCAAGGGTGGAGTAAATAAAAAAGAAAGTATAATGTTACAGCTACTATTAAAAACAATACTAAAAAATATTGTAGCAATTGTGATGTTGAAGTCCATGCATGTAAACTATGTTACAAATGGTGTTGGAATTAGAATTACATTTGTGGAGAAGAAAGAAAAAAACAAGTAAACTATTATTTCTTTAAAAATTAAATAAAGTGAATGCCATTCCAATATGGATAATGAGTTGTTTTATGATTCTATATAGATAGATGTATATTAACAACAATGAGGCTCAATGAAATTATGTATCAACAAATGAATAATGTTCAATATGAAGGGTAGAGCAAAGAAAAATTTGGTGTCATTGCTTAGGCTACATCATTTCACTTTGTTATGACTTGTTTTTCGTTTTTATTAATAAAATATCATTCAAGAGACAAACTTGAATGATTGATTAGTTAGCAACCAATTTATTTATTTATTATCAAAGTAATGGTTATGTGTCTAAATTGATGTCTTTTCAGAAGAGTATTCCCATTTTAAAAAAGAAATTGCCCCATTTAATTTAAAAATAGAAACTAGAAACTAATAGTATGTCATTTCAAAAATACAGGTAAATTTTCTTATGAAATTGCAGCATAGATCAATGCATTAAGTCTTGCAAATATTTTAGTGTAAACACACAAATAGCATTGAGGTAGTAATAATATTATTTTGATGTTTCTTAAGCAGTTCTACAAATCAAAATTGGAGAGACAAGGCCCAATCAAAAGCTGGACAAAGGTAGTTACATAGTTTACATATGATAAAGCATCCCACTATATATCTATCATCTTAATGAGAGAGCATCACACTTTCTAAAAAGCAATATTTAATTGTTGTTCTAGATATGGGTTCTCCTATCACCACTATTTAATTGTATGTTCTTTGTTGCTTCAGTGATTTTGGATCTCCATTCTTTTTATCCTTCACCATCTTAGCCGATCCTCCGATGTCTGCAAAACTTAATTTAGAGCAGACAATTGGAAGGATTGAGATCTCTATGTGCAACACCCATGTCATGGTAATAGGCCACACCATTGCAGAGCTACCACATTAGTCATTTCACAGTTTAAATTGCTCCCTGCATTATAGATACTGATGCATGTCTGTGTTGGATAGAGATAACAATATACCCGTGCAATCAGATATGGATATAATATTATGCCTTAGAAGAGCCTAATACTCTCTGCATAAATCATCTATGAAGACTTGGAAAAGAAAAACTATTATTTAATATACTTTGAAATATCATAACCTTGAGCTTACAAAAATCTATTATTTAGTATACATTGAAATATGATAGACTTGAGCCTTGTTGCTAAATCCATTTCATCTTCCATTGGACAATATGCATTTTCCCTTGTTCTTTAAATCTGTAGTGCCTCTTCCTAAATAAGTTGTGCACGTCGTATCTCTTGAAACAAAGACTTTAAAGGCACAAAGAGTATTTTATTTTCTAATTGCAGTTTGAATCCCGAATAAGATTTCATATTATTGCATTATGCATTTTCCCTTGTTCTTTAAATCTGTAGTGCCTCTTCCTAAATAAGTTGTGCACATTGTATCTCTTGAAACAAAGAATATAAAGGCACAAAGACTATTTTATTTTCTAATTGCATTTTGAATCCCGAATAAGATTTCATATTATTGCATTAGAAAAATCAGTACAGACCAAACAAATAAAAAATGTAAATGAGATTCTTGATATAGATCCAAAAAGAAATATATACATATTCAGTAGTATCTTTGACCCGGGCTATAAAACCTATGAGGCCTTAATAAACCAAGCCATGAAAGTCCTCTACATTTAAATTTTGAATTGAAATACTAATTGATGAAGTTAAAACTTGCAACACATCTACAGCATGATCTGATAAATCTGTCAATGTAAAATGACCCCAAATCTATAGATTGTGATGTTTAAGAACAACCCTTTAAAATAAGGTAAACTCATTTAGAAAATAAAATTGATACAATTAAATTAATTAATCAAAATATGTGGTGCATGACTATTAAAAAGATAGCCAACCTTTATTGATGAACCTATGAGTTTGTATTCAATCAGAAATTTATAACACGAACATTATTTTATTCTATGATCTGGTATGATTATTTTCTCATATTATTAAAGTAATGGAAATTGAACGATGGCTTAAAAGGTAAAGTAATAGTACATTATGTAATTAACCTACAACTTATGATAATCATGAAATAAAAAAAATTATTTTAATTTATTTTATAATTCTTTATAAGGTGTGTAAGCGGTACACTTAATCTTTTTAATAGAAATTAGTTATGCCTTGTATTATTAATAATATTTCATTTTTTATTTTAAGTTTATTTATTTATTCTTATTTTTATTTTGTAAGATATATGTGATTTTAAATATTTATTATGTTT
This sequence comes from Sequoia sempervirens, assembly GCA_007258455.2. Taxonomy (NCBI): domain Eukaryota; kingdom Viridiplantae; phylum Streptophyta; class Pinopsida; order Cupressales; family Cupressaceae; genus Sequoia; species Sequoia sempervirens. The sequence goes on from VDFB02193867.1 coordinate 455,129,150, forward strand.
GATATATCTTTCAATTTAATTAGGATAGATCTAGATTTTAACAAGTATCTTTGATAAACATTTTTAGTATACATATATATGTTGGAAATAGAAATATATGTTTTTAGAAAGGAGGTGTATTTAGTAGTATTGTTACTTAGCATTAGACATCTTTTTAAGAATATATATTCATGTATAAAATATTATTTAAGATTATTTTATGATTTTCACAATAGGTTATTTTGTTGATTTACTACAATTAGATCTTGCATAATCTAATGACGCATTAACAAAATTATTCAAAATAATAATATGATAATTTTTATGAAAACAAATAAACACTCATAATTATATTATTGGATGACCAACTCATCTCTACTAACTACTTATGTAGAAAAATATTTATAATCTTCTATAAAAAAAATTATATTCCACATAACTTGTTTTGAAAAAGATAAAATAATAGAGAATCACATTTAATAAAATTTCTCACTCAATATTTTCATAATATGATAATTTTTATGTAAACAAGTAAACACTCATAATTGTATTATTGGATGACCAACTCATCTCTACTAACTACTTATGCAGAAAAATATTTATAATCTTCTATAAGAAATTTTATATTCCACATAACTTGTTTTGAAAAAGATAAAATAATAGAGAATCACATTTAAGAAAAACACTCAATCAATATTTTTTTAAATTAGGGTAAGGAAAATATTATTTTCTATTACATTTTTCAAAGAATTAAAATAAAAAAATAAAAAATAATGTATTAGAGTTCCATTTTAGAAAAACTTAGATCTCCATTTATTCAACTTCATTACAACGAAGATCGTCTTAGTACCCATGATATGCTCATTGAAAATAAAATAGACCATTAGAGGGATAAGTGTTGGGTTTTCAAAAACTAAAAAATGAATTCCACTCGTGCAGTGGGGATGGGAAAGAAATTGTGGTAGTCACTTCGTGCACTAATAACTAGCAGCTTGGTCTATACCTCACTATTAGTGATATGGCAATTGAGAAAATGGTCTAAAAATAATTTTGATGATTTAAAAAATAAATAATTGTATAGAGTGATTCAATCAAGATAACACCCAAGAATATGTTAAGAGATATTTTATTGATGTTTTCAAGCACCAACTAGATGGTATGAATGAGCATAACAACAACAAAAATTCATACTATAGGGATTTTGTATGACTATATGAAAAATAATGGGAGGGGGCAGAAAGAATCCTCTAGAAGCTTAGGGATAAAGTCTACAATTTTGAAAAATTGACATATAATCTTAAAGTTTTTCATCCTTTTGGGCATGATGGAAATGACTATGTTTACTTCAAGTAATCCAATTATGGGTACCCCTCGGATCTAGCAACCACTTCCCAAATTTAAACCTTCATAGATTTAGTCTCAAATATCCAATTTAGACAAAATAAAAGAAAAAAAAATTCTTGGACTCTCTAAACTCAATGATGAACTCATATTTCTTTGAACAAGCTTCAAAATGAATATACAATAGAATCCACAAACACAAAACACTCAAATCTAGTATTCTATCAAGATTTTATGATTCTCAAAATCATCATTCAATACAAGAGAACAACATAATCATCTTTTCAAGATCCACCAAAATTTAAAATTCATATATATCAACTAAGACTAACAAGAACTAATCCCACAAGCTTTGATACCATATAAGAGTTGATATTGAATACTCTAAAATATCCATGATTTGATTGAAGATTGTAGCAACCCAAGATAAAAGGAATTTCAATGAAGATTCAAGAGAAATCAACTATTAAAAATAATATTATTCTATCAAAGGGTGAAAATGATAAATTTGGAAATTCAAATCCCCTTGGTTATATAGCGAAGGTGATACATAGAATTAGACAAGATTATCACAAATGTCTTAATCCTATGTCATGAAAGAACAAAAGTAAATGACTTAGAACAAAAAAAGTAAATGACTTAAGACACAAAAAGTAAATAACATAAAATAATATAAAATCTAATGCAAACTAAAACTTCTAGAAAGATTCATTAGACCTAAGTAAACATGTGGATAGGATATACTCAGTGAACTAACTAGGTAAAACACCTAATTTACACTAACACATACATATATTTGAAAACATTTATATAATAATTAGCTAATGCATTATTTTAAAAAATACTATATTTGATTGCATGATCATATAGTTAGATAATGTATACAAGTAATTATAAGAAAGAAAAAAAATAGTAATGATTCTATGTTAAGAGCTTGTAAATAGTTATATGTACTTGGAGATATTAAATTTTAATCCTATTTGAGAGCACACAAAAGACACATTCACATGGTTACCTTACATAGCTCATTTCTTATCATGGAGCGCAAAGAAACATTCTCCTTTAACTATCTTGGATATTTATGCATTTTCATTATTGTTAGATGCTTTTAGATGAATGATCATTCTAGAAATCAAACGATCATTGAATTGGAAGTAAAATTTAATGGTGAAATTCACTCGCCCATGTCATTACGCATTTAATTTCATGTTAGTTTCAAGGAATCTCCCTTGATAGCACTTATCTCAAGTATCTATCATTTACTTCGTTCTTATTGATGTAACATTAAGTTTATTATGTCACTAATTATTTTTTGTGCTGAATAATAAAATAAATATTTTGTTTATCTTAACTTCTGTATTCTCAAATTAAAAACAAACAAAAAAAATTGTTGTGTACGATAACATAAAGTAATTTTTTAAGAAATTTTATTAAAAAATAATTTCTTAACAAAATAAATTGCTTTAAAAACTCATATTTACTCCATCTGTTGTATTCGCCTTTTGTATGATCTCGAAATGAACTTCATAATAAGTCTCCTCATCTTACTTTCATAGAACATTCCAAATTCAGTGTGCATCATTATGTGCTGCGATTTGAAGCAGAAACTGCAATAAAACTAAATTTGTTCAGAAATTTATGTTACGACGGCCACCATATGTAGGCGCCCTCAAAAGGCACTACCGATACACGATAAGGATATGGATGTCGATATTTTATTGCCATTGCAAGTTTTGGATCAACTTCATCCATCGCAAATTTCCTCACCAGTGTTCTGCTTCCATCGTACATATTGATTCCTTCTTCACCAGACACCACAGTCCATCCGCTGTTGTTGACTGAAACATGCTTAATTTTTTTAGGCAAACAGATATCCACTCGACACCACCTCTTGGAGTTTATATTTTCTTCTCCGCTCTCTAATTTCCACATAATCCCGCAGTTCTTGTCAACCAGAACTAATTGACCAACATCACTCCCAGCTAATTCCCAAAACTTATTAGTAATTTTCGGGAAGTTGTAAAAAACCTTATCCTCAAATTTTTTATATGTATAATCTTTAGGGGCTGGAATTTTTGTCCAGCGTTTCTCGGAAAGATTCAATTCTACAACCCCTCCATTGCAGGATTCATCTTCCAACCAGTAAAATCTTCCTCTATAGTAAACTCCCTGCCCACTAACCGAATATTTACGTAAGTCTTCAAAACTTAATTCAAATGCATCCCAGGACCTGGATAATGAGTCATAGACTTCAACCCGGGCTGGGTAATTTCCCACCACCATTATGAATTGTTCGGTGGAAGAATCAAACGCTTTTCCATGAAAACTAGGGCTGTTGTCATATGGAGGGATGCGTATCCATGCCCTTCTCTCTTCGTCGCAGATATAAAAGTTATCACCATATTTATAATTATCAAACAAACAAAACATGGTGTTGCATGCTATATCTATTCGATGGCATTGATACTTAAGTAGGTAAAAATCTCCATTTCCTTCTAGCACCCATGTGTATCGCGTCCTATTAACAATTGCTTGAAACAAAAAAAGAGAGCTACAAGAATGATGTATATTTGGATACACTCTCTGCATGGCAGCATATGAGGATAGCATTTCATTCCATTCTTTCCACACGGTTGCCAATCTTACAAGGGTTCTTCGTGGGAGCAGCCTTGCTATAATATTCAACGCAATTTCATCGGGTAGGTTCCGCCAAACTCCAATTTCCATCTCCCTGTTTCCAACTTAACTTTATGAAACCGCTAGTGCTGGATTTTCGTACAGATCCCGAGGAATCTTCTAATAAAGCTTAGTGTGACGTTTCAATTCAGGGGGCGACCTCACGTTTCAATGCAGGGTACGACCCTTTTGGAAAAGGGAATAAGCAAACCCTTGTGCTTAGAGTAGGTTAATCTAAGAAAATGTATACAAATAACTAATTATCAGCCTAAACTAAATATTTATGGTTGATGGAATGTAGTGATATCATATACTAAAACATAATTACCATAAATATAAGGTTATACTGATATTGTAGTTAGTTTACATTAAATATAAGGTTATACTGATATTGTAGTTAGTTTACATTATTTGATGAGTAAGTTAGATAACAGTGAAATCTCGTTTTTGTTTTAGATTAGATGAAAAAATAATAGAGTGAGCTAACAAATTAGGAAATCTTAATATGTGTCTTAATTGCATTCTCTAAAATGTGTCTTGAGAGGTTGCCTCTTAAGTAGTTTTAACGTGAGATTAAAGTTTGAGGGTAGGCATTTAGGAGGGGACCCAAATTAGGAAGATGGTCTACTATTTACAAATTTAAAATAGTTCAGCTTGCTAAAATAGTGCTTCAATATGAATCCAAAGTTACTTGTGGTTATGTCTACTATTTACATGCTTGGATCTTCGATTATCCAATGGTGGTGGAGCTTCCATTTTGAAACCTCTCCTTCAATCTTTCTTGTGAGAAATCATTTATAATGTTTTGAAAATTTGTCTAATGTAAGAACAACCTAGACAAATTTTCAAGTGTAATTTTTTATCATAGAGTATTGACAAAGATGGATTTTAGCTACCTAAAAATATTAATATTATTCCACCTATTTCTATTTTTTCTAGATACTAATATATTTAAATAAACTAAATATTTATTTTTATTGTTAACAAGAAGGCCTCTTGGTAAGTGATTTCCTTATAAAAAGGAATAAATTCTTGCAACCTCAAGTTTTAGCACCTTCTAGTCAATAAAAAAATTAAAATTAGCCTCAATCAACAACAAAGTCTAAGGTTTCTATTTATTCACAAGAGACAACTCAATCCCCTTTTGATACTAAAAAAGTTATAATCCTTCTATTATTCCTAAACCATTTTACAAAATGTCATGATAACAGATGGATGAAAACTTATAAGAATGAGAGAAGAAATGTCAAGGCTTTCTCAAAGTGAGAGTGGCTATATATTGTCCCAAGGTGTTCACTAGTTTGAAGGTTTGCTACAAGAGGAAGATCGTATTATCTCCCCTCTGCCATGATTCATAATTTTTTTCTTAAAAGGTAAGAGGTATTTCTATCCACATCATAAATATTGAGTTAAAGATGTGTTGTGCGGTTTTGCACACACGCCCCACTTGGAGTAGGGACCCTCTTTTCAAGTGTCTTTTGGACCTTTGGTTTTATTGGATTTGTCTTTTGAGGTCTTGAGATGTCGGTCTTGTTGGCTTTGGTCTTGTCCTAAGGCTTGAATTGGCTAAAGCTAGGTTTCAGTGAAAATCCGGGTTTTGACCTGAATCGGGGATTTTTCAGCTCTGGCAGATTTTCTCGAGCTTTGGTTCATTGTCTGTTCATTGCTGAATTTTTCGAATCTGGGTTTTTGCTTGACTCCGGGATTTTCCGGTTCTAGGGGATTTTCCCGAACTGCACCAAAATCCTGAACTTCGTTAAAATCCCGGATTCTGCCGAATCCGTGGGATTCGTGTCCACCCGAATTTTTCGTGTGTCTTGGTTTTTCTGAAATTCTGTCCTGGGCTCGGGTTTCTGGATTTTTCAGACATGTCTTGTCACTCATTAATGCTCGAAGTACCTTTGCTCAGACACAAATATGGAGGGATTTAAAGTCTTTTAGGCATCACTTTGATTTCATTATTCACTTATTTGTTGCCTTGGCGTCTAAGTGCATTCCTTGTTCGAGCTTTGATCATTGATTTTGAGCTACTTGCATGGGGATTGGTTGGGCGCTGATTAAGGTTTTCATTGCTAGGGCGTATTCGCTTTGCAGTCACTTCTTTGAGTTTGAGTTTTGTCTAGACTAATCCATGGTAAGTTGTCATTGGCCCTTCCATTTGTTTATGCGATGATTGGGTTTTTTCTAAGTTGATTGATGGTCATTTCAGATCAGCTTATGCTTGGTTACGATTTTGCATTTATCGAATTAGGGCTTGACCCATTTTTTGTGAATCTCCATCACGCGCAATATGCACTACTTTTTTTTCCCAATAAACATCAGATGGGTCAGTGTTGATGGGCATTCGAGGTAGGATTTTGTTTCTAGATGTGTAATTCATCATATTTGGCGAGATTAGGGTTTTGGGTGTTTTGCTTGAAACTACTAAGAATGGTTGAACCATCATGATTTTTATATCTTGCGCCAAGATTAAACTAGCCCCTACCTTGTGAAGACTTAGAGTGCTTTAGATTGATCTTTATAGATAGTATTTTAAACCTTGAGCTTACCCTGATTTCCATGGCGGAGAGTTTATTCGTCAAAATTAGGGCATCATTGTTTTGCCATGAGGACTCGTCATTTGAAAGCTTTGGAAACTAGAATTCATCTACATTTGAGGTCTTACTTATTGGCGTCGATTTTGGGACCATTAGAATCCAAGTGGAGAAGTTTGCATGATTGTTTGATTAATGGTTCATGTGTTAACATCTGTCGGGTTTTTGAGGTGTCCACAGAATTTATGCGCACCCGGATATTCCCGGTTTTGGCCAATTCCATAGAGTGTAGCTATTTTCAGAGTATTTGAACTATCCGTGAAAATCCGTCCTACCCGGACTTTTCTGGTTTTCCTATCTAGTTTCATTTCTTTTGATTATCCAAAGATAGGATTAATGGAGTGAATGCTAAATGCTAATTTCTTGTTGCCAATGGATGAATTTCATGATTATCTCATAGTCTTTTGTTCGTACTGATGATTTATTTGGCAGATGGTGTTTTGGCAGCAAGAATCTGTCTTGGTTAGATTTCTTCGAATTCCACCCTGACAAGATTTTCCCGGGTTACCTTGTTTTCCTGGATTGTTTGATTTTTCTAGATTATTTAAACATTGATGATTTGTGATGGATCTTTATGGCTTCATGTGATTTTATGCTAACCTTTGGATTGGAATATGCATGATAATTGGATACTCATGACGATCTTTTGTGAATATAGGCCGAATCAAGCAAGGCTGCAACAGAAAAATCTAAAGGTGATATGGAGGGGTCCTCCATTTCAGAGGTAGAGAGATTAAGGTTGGATACTAGGAGTCAGCTGCAAGAAAGTAAGATATCTTCGGTGTGGTTTGAGGTCTCAGAAACCAATGTTGGAGCCTGGAGATATGAGGAGTTTAAAGAGAGAACAACTCAGAAGGATTTGTCAGTCTTGAGACAGGGAATGATGAAGTCTGGATTAGTTCATGTGGCAGGGTTCCCTCCTGCAATCCAGTGCTATGAGTTAATACTTGAGTGTGCCCGGCAATATGACTTCGACACACAAAGGGTTGTCAGCACTGAAGGGAGAGTCTTGGCGAATTTTAGCCCTATTTCTATTGCCCAGGCCTTTGACATGCCATATTTTCCTTATGTGTGTGCTTTGAACATGGACTTGGCCATAACCTATTATGAGAATGAACCAACCAAAGCTCAGCAGATGATTAATTCTTGGTTGGAAAAGCCAAAGTCACACTATTCTAAACTGCCCAAGCAGTTGCACAAGGTTAAATTCAGGACAGACATATATGATACAATTACATTTTTGAGCATAGTAGTAGGATTGAAGAGTATAGGGGTGTTGGAAAACTGGATGGTTCATGTGATTAACAAGATTGAGCAGGGTACCAACTATCATTGGGCAGGACTTATTAGCACTGTAATTGATAAACAACTGAGGAACGTCTTAGAAACCAAGAAGTTCACCATGTCTTCTTATGTGATGTATGTGTTGGCTAGATTCTACCCATACAGGGGTCTGAATCCATAGGGGACATTTGGAAAGGACATAGTCTATGAGATATACCCGAAATTGCACCGAGGACACCGAGATTACCGAAGAGCCAATGATGCATTCACAATGCATATCACTAGGATGCTTCAAAATGCTGAGCATGTGAGACTATCAGATGGAGCAAAGGAATTGATAAAGAAATACGAATCCTGGTTCATTCAGTTTCCTACCTTCTCTTATATTAGAATTGATGGATGCCCCACTGCTCCATACAGGTTACCTAGGTACCCTACTAATCATATTATGTTATTGGAAGTGGTAAGACAAATATGTGAATTTGATGCAATTGTCAAAAATTAAAAGCATAAAACAGGTTTTGGTGGGATTTCCCTCTTGGAATTGGCGTAGCAGAGGTGTGTCCTTCCATTCAATCAACACACGCAGTAGGTGATGAGTTGGCAGCTCATGGTTTTTCTTTCCACTCCAAGAGAACAAACTTTGATATCACCTGGGAAGCACAGAAGAAGGCCACCAGGGAGTACCGTCACAAGGATGACCTGTAGGACTATTTGGAAAATATCAAAGATGATTTTGAGGCAAGGAAGAAAAGGTACTCTAGGCTTCCTATTGATGTGATTAGATAATGTAATGTTAATTTGATCCCCGACCAGCTAGAAGATGATGGAAACCTGGTGCAAGATCATGCCTATGAGTCTATTAAGGACAGATCAATTGGAGAGATAAACTGGAACGATGATGAAGTGACTGAGTTGGAAGATTTGATGGCACCGGTTATGAAATTTACTACTTCATGGCTAAAACATAAGGTTTGGGAGTTGGAGAGTGAGAAGGTACCCTATACCTTTAATTTGATGGGAAATCTCAATCCTATGTCTACTTCAGAAGAATCTGGGGAAGATGACCCCAAAGGGAAGACTAAAAGGAGCTCACCCTTCAAAATAAAAATCATAGGCCCTAAAGAAAGTGAGCCAGAACCAAAAAGAAAACCAAAAGGAAAGAAAATAAGTCAAGCTTTGAAAATAGGCAGGTCCTCTGATGAGGAAGGATTTGAAAAGTCAGAAGAAGAGGATGTTGCTCCACCACCAAAGAAGACAAGAACAACTAGAGTTTCAAAGAAGAAGGTTCAGGATACCTCAAAAGATGAGCCTCTGATTGTTGATGTGGAGAGTTGAGGAGAAAAGACTAAAGTTTATATGAGGAGATCAAGGACTCCCTCTCCTAAGGAGGTTTTACAAAAGATGGACCCTTCTCCAAAGATACCAGCTGTGGAGCCATCTAAGGCTGCTTCTCCTCCACCAAGTGCACCTGGACAACGGACATCTCATCAAGAACAAGAGACTAGTGGAGAAACAGAGCCCTTCAAGGAGGGAGAACTCTTTGGTGCTGTAGCCAAGCTTGAGGTTGAAGAGAAAGAAAGGCATCCTTCCCCATTGGTGCAATATGAGGATTCTCTGGTGAGTAGCAAAGGAAATAGATCACCTGAAAAGGAGAATATCCTCGTTAGAGCCCCATCGCCAGTGCAGGAGGAGGAGATTGAAAAAGATGATCAAGGTGAGCAACTCCCTAAAAAGGAAGAAGACAAAACAATAGAACAACATGAAGAGGTGAAGACAGATGAAATCCGGGTAGAACCTACTATCCCAGACTGGTTAGAAAAGGAGATCACAAGAAAGAAATAGGTCGTTGTTGAAGACACTCATCTGGATTGGGATGAGATGTTGTCCAAGATTGGTAAAGGTAAGAAGAAGAAGGTGGCTAAAGTAGTTTCAAAGATAGAGAGGGATGAAGTAAACAACAGAGTTATCCACATTGCCACCCCTACTACAGATAAGACTAAAGAGGATGTCACTGGTAAGGATTATAATGTGCAGACTTTTAACCTTGGACCAGCATCTATGGAGCAAGATATTGAGGAGTATGAATGGTCCAGTGCTATGATAATTGGTAGGTTAAGGAAAGAGACTCAGACCAAGCATGAGCTGAGAAAGGAAAATGAGAGACTTAAGAGGTGCTTGGAGGATGTGATGAAACCCTTGCAATCTCTTCACCCATCTTCCTCTGCCACTACTGGTTTCTTGCCAAAAGAAATCATTTCTAAAATTGAAAGGATAAAAACCTCTGCCCAAACTGTAATAGATTGGCTGAAAGATGTACAAGCGAAAGGAGATAATGTAATTAAGGAGATCCTCTCAGTTGGGAAGGATGCAATTAGAGCCAAGGATTTGTTGGAGCATGTGTTATCTCAGGAAAAGGACCATATTGATCTTCTGGTGCAAAAATCCAAAGTGATTATGGGGTATGGTAAAGATCAGTTGGCTGCGGATGGGATCCTTCTTTCTTCCAAACTTAGTGAACCTTGGGAATGGTTTGAGGCTTTGCAGATTTGGCAGAAGGCCATGAGAAAGATTCAGAAATGAAAGAAGCTGATAGATGGCGACCTGACTAGAGTGTATGAGGGATGCATTGCATTTTTTGAAATTATGACTGGTAGGAAGAAAATTGCTCCTAAATATCTGAGCCTAGAACAGTTGAGGGAATGGTGGCATGATGTTTATGCCCTAGATTCTGAGAATGTCATAACAGGACATCAGTTGGATGTTGTAGCAACCTACCTAGCGGTGATGGATAAATATCAAGCCCACAAAGATGGTTGGAATAAAATTGTTAAACAGTCAAATGAGGAGATTGGCACCATTGAATGAGGGCTTAGGGTTTTGCCTTTGCTACCTGTTGCTGAGTTGGACAAATTATTTTTGGAAATTCAGGATCAGAACGAGGATAAGGGAGGTTGTGATTAATACCAATTTTGATATTTGTGCTTCCCTATTATCATAGGGCATGTATTGATCCAGGTTACATTGGGGAATGTGTCTAGGCTGACCTTGATAATGTAACGACATTTAATGTGTGCCTTATTTTGGAATTCCTAAGGCCAACTTGTTTTGGCTGTTTTATTTTTTAAATGTTTGGCTGGGCTGACATGTCTTGAGAATTTTCTATAAAGGGCATTCTTGCCTCATTGTAAAGGGGTTAGCTAGAAAGTAATAGAGACAAGTAAGAGCAGAAAAGAGCTAGAGCATTTTGTAGTAGAAGTAGTAGTCAATTTTTTGAAGCAAATATTGTAATAGAACAATGGAATTGTTGCAGCATTTTGATAATCTAATACAATTGAAGACATTGTGGTTTTCCTGGTGAAATCTCTTGTGTTAGTTTATCTTGCATGGTTCCTATTGTTTCATCTTTCAAATTGCTTAAAGATCTAAGGTTTAGTGTTTTAGAGTTGAATTAGTTTGGTGAGTGATGTACATGATTTCATATTTGGAATGTTTGTAGCAATCTCTGGTCTATACTCCCAGTAACTATCTAATTGTAGTAGGCTAGTGAAGTCAACCTGGACCATATATTTATCTGTGTTTAGTTCGATTGTGGATGCATATCTATGATTTGAAAATCTATACGCCTTAGAAGATTGCACCGTTCTTGTGATATTGCATTGTGGGTTGATCAGGAATTGGTTATTTGAGATTGGTCCATTCCAGATATCTATCATTTGCATTGTTCATTCTAGGAATAGTTTAGATCTTATCATATCTTCGTACCCTTATCTTTTGCTATTTCTTTATTATCTGGTTAGATTTAGGATTTAAGATCATCATATTACAAAATCTGATAAATTGGAAAGATACAGTTTGCTTGTAGTAAGGTCCAATTGTGATTACTAGCCTTTCACATATTATCTGAGTTGTTTATGCATTGTCATGACCTAACACCCGAGAGACCTTGGGGTGATTTTCAATAATTTACTGTTGAAGATTACCTTTCAAGAGAGATAGAATATTGTATTATGTCTGAGTTGTTGATGTGCAGAAAACACCATCAACAGATTGGAACTAGAAGGAAGGCCTGAATGAGCACACTGGATCATTTCTTGAATGCCACTCTCCTAAGAGATATAGGAGAAACACCAGATCTACGCAGGAGAGGATGATTTACAGGAATTACAGTTCCCCACTAGGTCAAGAAGGACTCAAGAAAGGGGAGAATCATCATCACCCATCCCTTCACCAGCATCATCCATATCTTCGTATCTAGAGGTTGAGGCCATACCCATCCCTGAAGCAGTTCCCATTCAACAGCCTCCACCTATCGTTAACCAACCACAACCACCACCCCCACTTTTGCCAATAGCCTTCCTAGCTAATAATCCATCTCCCTTATTTTTTCAAGCTTACAATGTTATGCCCAAAAACCCTGAGCACTTCTATTCAAAATTCCATGTTAATGACCCAAACAGGACTGCAGAGGAACATATAAGGATTTTCCAAACCCACCTCAAAGATAGGGGAATTGTTCATGAGGATGTTCCTGTAGGTTGTTTCCTTATTCACTGGGAGAAGAGGCTTTTTACTGGTACAATCATCTCCCTTCTGGTTCAATTCTTAATTGGAATGACCTTGATATTTCCTTTTTATAAAAGTTTAGAATACCTATCAGTGCCAATGAATTATATTTGCAATTCGCTAGAGTCAAGAGAGAGATCAATGAACCGATATCCAGTTTCAATAATAGGTTTCACCGTGCATACACCAGACTTCAAGATCCTTATGTTTTGGATAATAATATAGCTCTGGGAGTCTATTATGAAGCATTGGATAGCCTCACAGCCACCTTTCTGAAGTGGAGACCTAACCCTCTAGCTAACCTAACTGATGCCTATACAAAAGTTGTTAAGCTTAGCACAGATCTGAGACATGTGACTAGACCGTTGCCTTCTTTAGGACTAGTCACACATCCCAATCAGGTTCAGGCAGTAAATCAGGCACTTACCAATCATACTCCGATCATGAATTCAGTACCCCAGTTAACGTTGGTGCCACATCCTAGTCTCCCCATGAGCCAGGTCTCTCCTATGATGAATTTTCCCCAACAGTAGGTTAACCAACCTATGTATCAGCCACAGCCAAATAGTTTCCCTACCTATTTGTAGAATTCTGAAGTATTGCATCAGTCTATGGGATCTGCTACAATGCCTGTCCCTCTTCAGAGTAATCCAAGCCGACCCCCTTATGTAGATCCAAATAAAGAAAGGATTGATGAAATGGCTGAACAGATAAAGAAGTTGAACCTAGAGGTGACCTACTTAAGGAATCAAAACAGCCAATTAGAAGCTACTCAGAAGAATATACAATTCAATCAGAATAGGGAATTTCCACAAGGGCAAAATTTTGATAGAGGACAGCATAATGAGAGAGGATTCAACAATGACAGAGGATATAATCAGGATAGGGGTTGCAATAATGACAGAGGTTACAATAATGATAGGAGATAGAATTTTGATAGAGGACAAGGTAGTGGATCAGGATTTGATAAGAGGCAATCACAGGGACAGAGCAGAACATGGAATACAGGACCTAATAATGGAGGAGTTCCTACTCCCTTGGATCAGCCTGCCAACCAATCTACAAATCAACCAGCCAGTCAAGACAAGCCTCCCAGTGGTGTATATTTGGCTGAGGCTGCCCTATCAAGGTTGTGTAGGCTTCATAAGACAAGTCAGCATTTAGAGTTAGAATGTCCAGAGTTTCAAACCGTGGCCTCCATTTTCCAGTATGAGGTGGAGAATAATGCAAATGGGTAGGAGATGGTTCCTTCTATCCCCTATGATTCTCCTGTGCTAGTATTAAATCATGCTCCCTTCCCAACAAGTGAAGAAAATATTCCAGAAGAAGAATATGATTCCCAGGAAGATAAAACAGATCAGATCTGCAATGGGGATGAAGTGGCTCAGTTATTCAATAAAGAAATAATGAATGATAATGGCCCCCTTGATTAGGAAGAAGCTTATGTTGAAGAGGTATAGATGTTCCATAGGCAAGGTTTGAGAGATATGCCTCATAGGCACCCACAGGCTGGGGGACCTTTCACTACTTCTATTCCCCCTAATAATTTTAGCACCACTCCAGATCTCAATGCTAGTAATAATCCATCCTATCCACATGTTTCCAGACAATACCTTTCGAAGGAAAGACAAGCTCAAATTGACCCACAAAAGGAGAAGGTTGTTCAAGCAGGCAAAGACAAAGTGGAGGAACCTTCTAGGGAAGTCCCTACTGATATGAGCAAGGAGCAGATGGCTTCGTATGTCACTGAGGAGTTCAAGAAATTAAAGGTAAATCTTTTAGCATTTGAGTTATTAAAGTTCCCTCCCATTAGGAAGGCAGTTTTAGGAACCTATGATGCACATCCAGTGTCTTTAGATAAAACTTCTAGGGAGGATATTAGCAACATTTCTGGTTCTCAGCCTATGAAAACACAAGATCAGGTCCACAGTCGGACTAACTTTCCCCTTGGAGACAAAGGAAAGGAAAAGGATAAGACTCAAGTGGCTCAAGTAGATACTCAGCCAACTTTGTTCCAAGGGAAGACAGAAACCCCACCATTTCTGATCTTTGTGTGCATATTCGGTAAGAATCTACATAATTATTTACTAGATTGTGGTGCTTCCACCAATGTGATGCCATTTGGAGTATGTAGAGCTTTAGGAATTACACCTGCTGACTCTTAGAAGAAAGTAACTTAATTAGATAGAATTGAAGTAAATGTGGTGGGAGAATTAAACATGATTCACATGCAGATAGCTTAAGACTCAAGGATTCAACAGGTTATCAATATTCAAGTAGCTGATATCCCAGATGCGTATGGTTTGATTCTAGGAAGAGATTTTACTAAGGCTTTGAATGGTTATGTATCTACTAATCACTCTCACATGTGGCTTCCCTGGAAAGGAGTGCCAAATCAGATCAGAATTGAGAGGGAGCCAAGAATGAAATACATGATTATAGAATACCAAAATACTTCAACTAAAGTTCCGATATCAGAAGTTGACATGGGAAATTATATGTTGTCAACACAATATGAAGAATCAGACTCAGAGGAGGTATTGATGTTACACACGATGCCTATTGATGCAGAAACAAGATCCAGTCATGTTACTATTTTGACAAAATCAAGGGAGGAAGAAGAGGAAACTGAAGATAATCAGATTAGCCTATTAGATAGCTTCCAGGAATTCATCAAACAGTGTGCTGAAAATCAAAGGCACCTAGGTAGGAGGACGAGTTTTGAAGAATTACTCCTACCTAATTGGTGTAGAGTTCATAATGCTTCCCATTTAGAGTTGGAGTGTTGTTTATGCCAAGTAGCAGTAGAACGAGTACAGAAGTGCCTAAATCCACTTCAAGCAGCTAAGACAGATGTGCAAAACCCTCAAGGAGGGTGTGAAAATAAGAAACTTATGTTGTCTGATGAATCCTCCAGCACCAATGATTTGAAGGGGGTGATAAAGAAGACAACCACTGCTGAATGTTGGAATCTCAGATTTGATGGATCCAAATCTAAACATGGAGCTGGGGAGGGGTTCAAATTGATTAGTCAAAAAGGTAAAAACTTCTTTGCAGCTCATAGACTTCAATTCCATTGTACTAATGATGTAGCAGAATATGAGGCGCGAATTCATGGACTTCTTATGGAACTTAAGAAAAAGGTTAAGATTCTGCAAGTTTTTGGTGATTCTAAGTTGGTAATTAAGCAAGTAAGGAGACAATATTCATGCCATGATAGGAGAATGACTAATTATAGGCATAGAGTATGGGACCTCATTAAGGGATTTGATGCCTTCAATATTCAACTAATACCATGGCAGAAGAATCAAACTGTTGATTCCCTGGCTCAGGCAGCAAGCACCTTGTAGCCTTTATCTTTGTCAGGATTGAAGAAATTCACTGTAGAATTGACTCCTGTGCCATCAGTCCCAGACAATGTTACTAACTTTCAGGTGTTTGAGGATGATAAACATATTCTAGATTTTATCATAAATATAGACGTCTTTGCTTCCCAAATCATCAATGAAGTAGAACCTCAGGAAGTAGAATTGGATTTAGAAGGTGTGATGAATCTGAAGTCTAATACTATTCCAAGGGGAATGGTACAGTTGGAATGAATTTTTGATATGGATAAAATCAGAGATCAGGAACAAGAATCAAAGAAGGAGTCTATCAATGGATAGTGTGATACTTACAACATGGGAATTGAAGATAACGCCAAGAACATTTTTATTGGAAAAGTATGCACTCCAGAAGAAAGACAAGGAATAATTGTAGCATTGCATAGCTTTCCCGATATAGTAGCCTGGAGTTATGAGGACTTGAAAACTTATGATACATTAATCATAACTCATACTATCCCTCTGAAGCCAGGTGCCAAGCCTTTTAGGCAAAGGCAGAGACCTATTAACGCATTGTTGGAACCACTCATACAAAAAGAAGTTCAGAAATTACTATCTACCAGAATCATATTTTCCGTTAGGCATTCAACATGGGTAGCGAACCTAGTCCTAGTAAGGAAAAAGAATGGTGAAATTAGACTCTGTGTTGATTTTAGAAACATAAATAGATCATCAGAAAAGGACAACTATCCAGTCCCTTCAATGGATGAAGTACTTCAAGTGGTTAATGGATCTCAGATGATGTCCTTTCTGGACGGCTATTCAGGGTAGAATCAAGTAATGGTTCAATATGAGGATAGGCATAAGACTGCCTTCACAACTAAATGGGGCACCTCTGCCTACAGGAGGATACCTTTTGGGCTCATTAATGCAGGAGCTACTTTTCAAAGGGCCATGGATATTGCCTTTAAAGACATCATAGGCAAATGCATCATCATTTATATGGATGACCTGACTATTTTTTCAAAAAATAGAGGGGATCACATCTCAAATCTGCGCAAAGTGTTTCAAAGGTGCAGGGAATTTGGCATATCCCTAAATCCAAAAAAATGTATTTTCGGAGTAACAGAGGGAAAGCTAATAGGACATGTGATATCAGAAAAGGGAATTGCTATTGATCTAGAAAGAGTGGAAGCTATACTGAAGATTCAACCACCTGCTAGCAAAAAGGAGATGAAGTCCTTCTTTGGCAAGATCAACTTCATCAGAAAATTCATCACTGGATTTGCTAAAATTTCCAAACCACTGAATGCAATGCTGAAACAGGATGCTAAGATCGAATGGACTATAGAAGCATAGGAGGCCTTTGGAGAAATCAAAAGAGCCATTGTTGATGCTCCAGTATTGGTAATTCCTAACTACAGTAAGTCTTTTCACATCTATTCATTTGCTTCAGACCATTCATGTGCGGGAATGCTAACTCAAAAGTCCGATGAGGGAAATGAGCACCCTATTGCTTTTATGAGTGCACCATTAAAAGATGTTGAGTTGAAATATCCAAGTGTGGAAAAGCAGGTGTATGCCATGGTCAGAGCATTAAAGAAATTTAGGCATTATATCCTCAGGAATAAGGTGTATGCAATTGTCCTGGATTCTATAGTCAAGTTACTTTTAATGCAAAATGAATTAGGTGAGCATGGAGCTAAATGGGTGACCATGCTACAAGAGTATGATATTGAGATCCAGCCCATGAAGCTGGTAAGGGGGCAAGGACTCACTCAGACTATGGTTGAAATAGGTCCTGAATTGACTGTTCAGAATTATAATGTCGAAGAGGTTTCTTCTGATGGTTGGTATGATGATATAGTTTATTACTTGTTGAACCAATGATCTCTAGGTCATCTTAATACTATTCAAAGGAGATCCCTACGAATGAAGAGTGACAGTTTCATGCTAAAGGGAGTTGTTCTGTATAAGAAAAATCATGAAGGCATTTATTTGAGGTGTCTTGGAAAATAGGAAGCTGAAAGAGTGATGGACGAATTTCATGTAAAGTATGGCACTAGTCATGGCTCTGCAATTGCTACAACAAATCAGATTTTAAGGGCAAGATATTACTGGCCCACATTGTTCAAATATGTCCACTATCATGTTAGGACCTGTCACACCTGCCAGATCACAGCAACAAGGGAAAGGTATGCGGCGCTTCCACTCCAACCGGTCACTGAGGTAAGGCCTTTTGCTCAGTGGGGTATGGACTTCATAGGCCCCATCAATCCACCATCTTCTATAGGACACAGGTACATTATTACTATTACTGATTATTTCACAAGATGGACTGAGGCATTTGCTTGCAGGCAATGTACCTCTGAGGTAGTGATTGATTTTCTAGAATCTGCTATTCTTAATCGATTTGGATGCCCTGTTTCCGTTGTCTGTGATAATGGTCCTGCTTTCACATATTTAAAATTTTCAAATTGGGCTTTTGATCATGGCATTATTGTGAAGTTTGCATCTAATTATTACCCTCAAGGTAATGGCTTAGTAGAGTCCTAATAAGAACTGACTGACTTTCATCCGTAAGCTATTAGAAAGGAACCCAAAAGACTGGCATACCCAGCTCCAGTTTGCTCTCTGGGCAGATTGTACAAGACTTAAGTCGTCCATTGGAACATCTCCTTATCACCTAGTATATGGTCTGGAGCCAGTATTCCCTATTCAACTCAAGATCCCAACCTTGCAGTTTATAAATAAGTTTTATGATGAGGGGGACAGAAGGGAGGCTAGGTTAACATAATTATTACACCTTGAGGAGAAACAGGATAATGCCCTTGAGAATTTTTCCAAACATCAGGAGATAGTTAAGAGGTGGTTTGACAGGAGGGCTAAGGTCAAAGCCTTTAGGATTTCTGACCTTGTCCTATACTGGGATAAACCTCATGATCAAAAAGGGAACCATGGGAAGTTTGATAAACTGTGGCTTGGCCCATATCAGATCGCTGAAATGCTTGGAGATAATACCTTCCATCTGAAGACTCTCATGGGAGAAGATATCCCCTACCTATCAATGGGTAGTATTTGAAATATTATTTCTAGTCTTGAGCTATTTTCAGCTCCCTGCTCTGTATATAGTTAGTTTAGGTTGCTTTGCTTGTTCTGCATTGGTTAGAGTAAGTTTGCTTTGGTTTGTGTGTTTTGGTTTGCATTGCTGTTGCTCTTGGTTCCTTCTCTTTTGGGATCTCTGGGTGCATCTATGTGATAGTGGTGACAAAGTAGGTCTGATGTTCTTAGTATTTCTCTTACAAACTCTAATCATCTTTCCAAGACATTGTGGTATGAATTCTCCACCCAATGTCACTTGTCTTTATGCTGAGGCAAAGGGTTTCTAGTCAATTTGAATGGGAATATATTAGGGTCTCATACTTTCAATTATTAAAGGTACCTAAAGTTGCAGAAGGTCCTTATAAGGCTTGAATAGGTGAAAAATCCTTTTCTGCTCTAGTGCCACTGTGGTTCTCATCCCTGAGTATGAACTTCATTATTCACAGGTTGAAGTAGAAGCAGTGACAAGATAAGCATTATATAAAAAAAGGGGATATACATATTGAAATCAAATGGTTTATGTTCAACTTATTAGGGGAATCTAAATATCTCTACCGGGGCTATAGACGCCTGGCTGGCAGTAGAGCTATGTTCAAGAGGATCACAGCGATAACCTCATCAGGGCTATGGATGCCTGACTGGCAGCGAGGCTCTATCTAGGTTACTTTTAGAGTATGAATCTTTATGTAGTCTATTCATACCAAGTTGGGTTCCTACTATAACTAAGGGAGGGTAATGAATGCATACGCACACACTTTGACCCTGGTATAGGAAAATTTGAATGACTAGGGACTTATTTGTTTTAACATGGGGGTGGTAGTAGGATATGTGAAGTTGAAACCATAAGTTCTAGGTTCTTGATTCCAGTTTGTCATTGAAATGCTCAAGAGCATTTCCCCAGCAGAGTCACCATTTGTTGTGTGGTTTTGCACACACGCCCCACTTGGAGTAGGGACCCTCCTTTCGGGTGTCTTTTGGACCTTTGGTTTTATTGGATTTGTCTTTTGAGGTCTTCAGATGTCGATCTTGTTAGCTTTGGTCTTGTCCTAAGGCTTGAATTGGCTAAAGCTGGGTTTTAGTGAAAATCTGGGTTTTGACTTTAATCCGAGATTTTTCAGCTCTAGCGGATTTTCCCGGGCTCTGGTTCATTGTCTGTTCGTTGCTAAATTTCTCAAATCTGGGTTTCTGCTTGACTCTGGGATTTTCCGGTTCTGGTGGATTTTCCCGGACTGCGCCAAAATCTTGAACTTCATTAAAATCCCAGTTTCTGCCGAATCCGTGGAATTCGTGTCCACCCGATTTTTCCGTGTGTCTTGGTTTTTCTGAAATTTCGTCCTAGGCTCGGGTTTCCAAAATTTTCAGACATGTCTTATCGCTCATTAATGCTCGAAGTACCTTTGCGGAGATGCAAATATGTAGGGATTTAAAGTCTTTTAGGCATCACTTTGATTTCATTATTCACTCATTTGTTGCCTTGGCATCTGAGTGCATTCCTTGTTCGAGCTTTGATCATTGATTTTGAGCTACTTGCGTGGGGATTGGTTGGGCACTGATTAAGGTTTTCATTGCTAGGGCGTATTCGCTTTGCAGTCGCTTCTTCGAGTTTGAGTTTCATCTGGACTAATCCATGGTAAGTTGTCATTGGCCCTTCCATTTGTTTGCGTGATGATTGGTTTTTTTCTAAGTTGATTGATGGTCATTTCGGGTCAGCTTATGCTTGGTTACGATTTTGCATTTATCGAATTAGAGCCTGACCCATTTTTCATGAATCTCCATCACCCGCAATATGGACTACTTTGTTTACCCAATAAATGTCAGATGGGTCAGTGTTGATGGGCGTTCAGGGTAGGATTTTGTTTCTAGATGCGTAATTATCATATTTGGTGAGATTAGGGTTTTGGGTGTTTTGCTCAAAACTGCTAAGAATGGTTGAACTGTCATGATTTTTATATCTTGCACCAAGATTAAACTAGCCCCTGCCTTGTGAAGACTTAGAGTGCTTTAGATTGATCTTTATAGATAGTATTTTAAACCTCGAGCTTACCCTGGTTTCCATGGCAGAGAGTTTATTCATCAAAATTAGGGCATCATTTGAAAGATTTGGAAGCTAGAATTCATCTACATTTGAGGTCTTGCTTATTGGCGTCAATTTTGGGACCATTAGAATCCAAGAGGAGAAGTTTGCATGATCGTTTGATTAATGGTTCATGTGTTAACATCCGTCGAGTTTCTGAGGTGTCCGCAAAATTTCTGCACACCCAGATTTTCCCGATTTTGGCCAATTCTGCGGAGTGTAGCGATTTCCAGAGTATTTGAACTATCCGTGAAAATCTGTCCTACCCAGAATTTTTTGGTTTTCCTGTCTAGTTTCATTTCTTTCGATTATCCAAAGATAGGATTAATGGAGTGAATGCAAATGTTAATTTGTTGTTGCTAATGGATGAATTTCATGATTATCTCATAGTCTTTCATGCATACTAATGATTTATTTGGCAGATGGTGTTTTGGCAGCAAGAATCCATCTGGGTCAGATTTCTCCGAATTCCACCTTGACCAAATTTTCTCGGCTTACCTTGTTTTTCTGGATTGTTTGATTTTTCTAGATTTTTTAAACATTGATGATTTGTGATGGATCTTTATGGCTTCATGTGATTTTATGCTAACCTTTGGATTGGAATATGCATGATAATTGGATACTCATGATGATCTTTTGTGAATATAGGCCGAATAAAGCAAGGCTGCAGCAGGAAAATCTAAAGGTGATACGGAGGGGTCCTCCATTTCAGAGGCAGAGAGATTAAGGTTGGATACTAGGAGTCAGCTACCAGAAAGCAAGATATCTTCAGTGTGGTCTGAGGTCTCGAACACCAATGTTGGAGCATGGAGATACGAGGAGTTTAAAGAGAGAACAACTCAGAAGGATCTGTCGGTCTTGAGATAGGGAATGATGAAGTCTGGATTAGTTCATGTGGCACGGTTCCCTCTTGCAATCCAGTGTTATGAGTTAATACTTGAGTGTGCCTGGCAATATGACTTCGACACACAAAGGGTTTTCAGCACTGAAGGGAGAGTCTTGGGGAATTTTAGCCCTGTTTCTATTGCCCAGGCCTTTGACATGCCAGATTTTCCTTCTGTGTGTGCTTTGAACATGGACTTGGCTAGAACATATTATGAGAATGAACCAACCAAAGCTCAACAGATGATAAATTCTTGGTTGGAAAAGCCAAAGTCACACTATTCTAAACTGCCCAAGCAGTTGCATAGGGTTAAATTTAGGACAGACATATATGATGCAATTACATTTTTGAGCAAAGTAGCGGGATTGAAGAGTGCAGGGGTGTTGGAAAACTAGATGGTTCATGTGATTAACAAGATTGAGCAGGGTACCAACTATCATTGGGCAAGACTTATTAGCACTGTAATTGATAAATAGCCGAGGAACATCCTAGAAACCAAGAAGTTCACCATGTCTTCTTATGTGATGTATGTGCTGGCTAGATTCTACCCATACAGGGGTTTGAATCCATAGGGGACATTTGGACAGGACATAGTCTATGAGATATACCTAGAATTGCACCTAGGACACCGAGATTACCGAAGAGCCAATGATGCATTCACAATGCATATCAATAGGACGCTTCAAAATGACGAGCATGTGAGACTATCAGATGGAGGAAAGGAATTGATAAAGAAATATGGAGCCTAGTTCATTCAGTTTCCTACCTTCTCTTATATTAGAATTGATGGATGCCCAACTGCTCCATACAGGTTACCTAGGTACCCTACTGATCATATTATGTTATTGGAAGTGGTAAGACAAATATGTGAATTTGATGCAATTGTCAAAAAGGAAAAGAATAAAATAGGTTTTGGTAGGGATTTCCCTCTTGGAATTGGCGTAGCAGAGGTGTGTCCTTCCATTCAATCAGCACATGCAGCAGACGATGAGTTGGTAGCTCATGGTTTTTCTTTCCACTCCAAGAGAACAAACTTTGATATCACTGGGGAAGCGCAGAAGAAGGTGACCAGGGAGTACCGTCACAAGGATGACCTGGAGGACTATTGGGAAAATATCAAAGATGATTTTGAGGCAAGGAAGAAAAGGTACTCTAGGCTTCTTGTTGATGTGATTAGACAATTTAATATTAAGTTGATCCCCAACCAGCTAGAAGATGATGGAAACCTGGTGCAAGATCATGCCTATGGGTCTATTAGGGACAAATCATTTGGAGAGATAAACTGGAATGATGATGAAGTGACTGAGTTGGAAGATTTGATGGCACCGGTTATGAAATTTACTACTTCATGGCTAAAACATAAGGTTTGGGAGTTGGAGAGTGAGAAGGTACCATGTACCTTTAATTTGATGGGAAATCTCAATCCTATGTCTACTTCAGAAGAATCCAGGGAAGATGATCCCAAAGGGAAGACTAAAAGGAGCTCACCCTTCAAAATAAAAATTAGAGGCCCTAAAGAAAGTGAGCCAAAACCAAAAAGAAAACCAAAAGGAAAGAAAAGAAGTCGAGCTTTGAAAATAGGTAGGTCCTTTGATGAGGAAGGATTTGAAAAGTCAGAAGAAGAGGATGTTCCTCCACCACCAAAGAAGACAAGAACAACTAGAGTTTCAAAGAATAAGGGTCAGGATACCTCAAAAGATGAGTCTCCGATGGTTGATGTGGAGAGTTCAGGAGAAAAGACTAAAGTTTATATGAGGAGATCAAGGACTCCCTCTCCTAAGGAGGTTTTGCAAAAGATGGACCCTTCTCCAAAGATACCAGCTGTGGAGCCATCTAAGGCTACTTCTCCTCCACCAAGTGCACCTGGACAATGGACATCTCATCAAGAACAAGAGACTAGTGGAGAAACAGAGCCCTTCAAGGAGGGATAACTCTTTGGTGCTGTAGCCGAGCTTGAGGTGTAAGAGACAGAAAGACATCCTTCCCCATTGGTGCAATATGAGGATTCTTCGGTGAGTAGCAAAGGAAACGGATCACCTGAAAAGGAGAATATCCCCGTTATAGCCCCATTGCCGGTGTAGGAGGAGGAGATTGAAAAAGATGATTAAGGTGAGCAGCTCCCTGAAAAGGAAGAAGATAAAACAACAGAACAACATGAAGTAGTGAAGACAGATGAAATCCGGGTAGAACCTACTGTACTAGACTGGTTAGAAAAGGAGATCGCAAGAAAGAAATAGATCGTTGTTGAAGATACTCCTCTGGATTGGGATGAGATGTTTTCCAAGATTGGTAAAGGTAAGAAGAAAAAGGTGGCTAAAGTAGTTTCAAAGATAGAGAGGGATGAAGTAAACAACAGAGTTATCCACATTGCCACCCCTACTACAGATAAGACTAAAGAGGATGTCACTGGTAAGGATTATAATGTGGAGACTTTTAACCTTGGACCAGCATCTATGGAGCAAGATATTGAGGAGTATGAAGGGTATAGTGATGTGGTAATTGGCAAGTCAAGGAAAGAGACTCAGATCAAGGATGAGTTGAGAAAGGAAAATGAGAGACTTAAGAGGTGCTTGGAGGATGTGATGAAACCCCTGCAATCTCTTCACCCGTCTTCTTCTGCCACTCCTGGTTTCTTGCCCAAAGAAACCATTTCTAAAATTGAAAGGATAAAAACCTCTGCCCAAACTGCAATAGATTGGCTGAAAGATGTACAAGCTAAAGGAGATAATGTAATTAAGGAGATCCTCTCAGTTGGGAAGGATGCAATCAGAGCCAAGGATTTGTTGGAGCATGTGTTATCTCAGGACAAGGAAGATATTGATCTTCTACTGCAGAAATCCAAAGTGATTATGGGGTATGGTAAAGATCAGTTGGCTGCAAATGGGATCCTTCCTTTTTCCAGACTTAGTGAACCTTGGGAATGGTTTGAGGCTTTGCAGATTTGGCAGAAGGCCATGAGAAAGATTCAGAAATGAAAGAAGCTGATAGATGGTGACCTGACTAGAGTGTATGAGGGATGCATTGCATTTTTTTAAATTATGATTGGTAGGAGGAAAATTGCTCCTAAATATCTGAGCCTAGAATAGTTGAGGGAATGGTGGCATGATGTTTATGCCCCAGATTCTGAGAATGTCATAACAAGACATCAGTTGGATGATGCAACAACCTACCTAGCGGTGATGGATAAATATCAAGCCCACAAACACGATTGGAATAAAATTGTTAAACAGTCAAATGAGGAGATTGGCATCATTGAATGTCGGCTTAGGGTTTTGCCTTTGCCACTTGTTGCCGAGTTGGAAAAATTATTTTTGGAAATTCAAGATCAGAACAAGGATAAGGGAGGTGGTGATTAATGCCAATTTTGAGATTTGTGCTTCCCTATTATCATAGGGCATGTATTGATTCGGGTTACATTGGGGAATGTGTCTAGGCCGACCTTGATGATGTATCAGCATTTAATGTGTGCCTTATTTTTGAATTCCTAAGGCCGACTTGTTTTGGCTATTTTATTTTGTAAATGTTTGGCTGTGCCGACATGTCTTGAGAATTTGCTATAAAGGGCATTCTTGCCTCATTGTAAAGGGGTTAGCTAGAAAGTAATAGAGACAAGTAAGAGCAGAAAAGAGCTAGAGCATTTTGTAGTAGAAGTAGTAGTAAATTTCTTGAAGCAAATATTGTAACAGAACAGTGGAATTGTTGCAGCATTTTGATAATCTAATACAATTGAAGACATTGTGGTTTTCCTGGTGAAATCTCTTGTGTTAGTTTATCTTGCATGGTTCCTGTTGTTTCATCTTTCAAATTACTTAAAGATCTAAGGTTTAGTGTTTTAGAGTTGAATTAGTTTGGTGAGTGATGTACATGATTTCATATTTGGAATGTTTGTAGCAATCTCTGGTCTATACTCCCAGTAACTATCTGATCATAGTAGGCTAGTGAAGTCAACCTGGACCATACATTTATCTGTGTTTAGTTCGATTATGGATGCATATCTATGATTTGAAAATTTATACGCCTTAGAAGATTGCACCGTTCTTGTGATATTGCATTGTGGGTTGATCAAGAATTGGTTATTTGAGATTGGTCCATTCCAGATATCTGTCATTTGCATTGTTCATTCTAGGAATAGTTTAGATCTTATCATATCTTTGCACCCTTATCTTTTTCTATTTCTTTATTATCTGGTTAGATTTAGGATTTAAGATCATCATATTGCAAAATCTGATAAATTGGAAAGATACAGTTTGCTTGTAGTAAGGTCGGATTGTGATTACCAACATTTCACATATTATCTGAGTTGTTTATGCATTGTCATGACCTGACACGTGAGAGACCTTGGGGTGATTTTCAGTAATTTATTGTTGAAGATTACCTTTCAAGAGAGATAGAATATTGTATTCTGTCTGAGTTGTTGCTATGCAAAAAACACCATGAACAAGATGTTAAGTGGAAAATTAATTTTTTTCCTCATAAAGTTAAACTTAATGGTTTCCTTTTTCTTCTTATCGATTCAACATATGAAGAGATTCTACTTTTCTCGATTCATCACATGGAAAATGTGTGGGGCTATAGTTGATTTTTCCTCATAAGTCTATAAATTTTTCATTGATAAAAGGGACGATCCATCATATAGTTGTGTGTAGGATCTTTTCTAGTGGTGAATCAATTGGATTTTATTATTTCATGCTCCTTATATTGTGAAGGATATAAGTGATTTAATGGTATATATGTCTAAAAACCCTTCTAATGTTGATTGGGTTATAATATATGATTTTAAGATGGTGGGAAATCATAATGATCCTAGTTTTCCTAGCCACATTAATCTGAGTAGTGAATGATTTGATAAATGGTTGTATTGTTGTAATAATATTTGAGTTATAGATCCAATTAAAAAAAGTTTTAGTCATGAAAATAATCAGTACACTTGGTCTAACTATAGATTTGTGGATCAAAGAAATATTAGTGGAATTAATAGATTCTTGTATCCTTGAATAGTCATGTAGTTCAAGATATATTTGGTCATGCTATTTTTTATTAGATTATTCCTCTACTCTCTTATATAATTTTCCTATCATCTATATCTTTTTAGGAGCTAAAATTACAAGAGTGGTTTCTAAGTTAGTATACAAGCTTCATACTTCAAATCTAAAAGAGTTCTCTATTCTAGCCACTCTTATCATATTTTTGAATCTTATTTCCCAAGCTAAATGAAGTAGATTATTATACGAAATAGTGACACTATGCTATTAAATAATGTACTAATTTCTTATGTACTTTTGGGAAGAAATTAAGCTAGTAGTGAAATTATAAAGAAAAATCTCTTAAGGGAAGGTTTAACACACCAAAAAATTACTTAATACAAATGTAAATAATATCAATTTACAATGTTTTGTAGGCTCCTTAGAAGCTCAAACTTAAAATGTGAACATTTATAAGAGACAAGGAGCTAAGATTAGGGCCATATTACACTAGGTAAAATAGATTAACAAATTCTCATAATAGTTATTCAAAGCTCTAAACTATAAACATAACAAGTATATTTAAGCTATTTAAGATGAAACTAGTTTTATTCATACAAATATAAAAGAGATCTTTATTTTTCATTAGTATTCTTAGAGAATATTCACATTTGAAAGGCACATAGTGAAGGTAGTCAATTTTTAGATAGTTGAAAGTGGCATGTTTTCAATTACCTCTAATAAAATTCACACAATTGGTGGATTTTCAATATATTTTAATCAAACAATGTAGCATTATACTAAATTATAATTTTATTTTCTTATGCTTGAAGGCTTTAAAGAAAGGTCCATTAGGGCCTAACACTACCTCTCCTTGGTATCCCATTAATTTTATTAACACTTCCTATAAATTGTTTGTGAAAGACATAACTATAAGAATTTTAAGAAATTTATGAAAGTAGATTGTGAGGTTAGAATAAACTAAGTTCCTTTGTAGGAGATTTATCCTCCTGAAACATAGAAAAATGGAAGGGATCCTACGTCACAATTCCTTAGAATAATAGGATTCAAGGCCTTTTACTAGAGTTTCATTGATATAGAGATCAACAAGGTATATAGATTGAATTTCAACCATGAAGGTGAGCCAATCAAACCTAGATATCCATCTATAAGCAATGTGAAATATATTGGAACTGATTTTCCTTGACTAACCTAATTTGAGTATGTGTCATAATTATTGATGTGGATGTTAGTCACACACCAACAAAGAGATAAACTCTCATAGGTGTACTATGGGAACCTATATTTCTTGAAAGAAACCACTGGGAAAACCTAAATCTAAGGAAAAATCATCTTGATCCCAAGATACATTTATTTCAAGTCTTGATGCACTAGGTTCACACAGGGTTCATTGTGATAATGTCGTTAAAAATGAGGGGTAAATGGTCATTAACTATTTTTTAGATATCATAGAGATAAAACACAATTTCAGTGTGATCATTCAAAAACTTTATGAACTCAAAAGATTTGCAACAGTATTTTATTAAATTCAAATAAATTTCATACATTCAAGTAGATTTATCATGAAGCATTCAAAAATTTCATGGAATCAAAAGATTTGTAATTAAAATCCATGCATTTATCATTTTTGGAACATTTTTTAGAATATAAAACATCTATTCTAAAATAAAGCATAAAAATTAATGAAAAGGTAAAATTTCTCCCAAGTATTATCCATGCATGCCTCATGAAATAACCAAACCAAAGAAAACCATTCCATATATCACCAAATTGCTTCACATCTAGGCACAAAATGATGCAAGATTTTAAAGAAAATGGGATTATTTGTCACAAAATAGTGTTGGTATACACCCTTAAACAACGCAACACACAGTCTTTTCCACTAGGAAAAAAATAATCAAATATGTAAGACTTCATTTCAAGAAATAGCTTTCATATTGACTCTGATATAATTATTTAACTTCTAATGAAACATACCAGTTTTCAGTCCATAATAAAATAGAAAACAAGAAAAGAAAGAAAACTTCAAAATGGTTTGGTTCTCTGACATCCAAAAATTATAAACCTTAAAAATAAATTAAAGCATCAAACAACCTTTTATAAGAACAAGGCCCAAAAGAGTTTAAACTTAGTCCCATCAAAGAGAATCAGAGAAATAACATAAAATGCATCATGTGGCAGGTGACAGTTTCATCAGAACTTTCTAGGCAAAATCAAAGATATTTTGACTTCTTCATCAATAACAATCTTTAAACTTCAAGATGTCTAGGACTAACTTCCTTTATCACTTGATTGGGAAAAAATCTACAAAATTCATTTCAAAACTATCTTCATGCACAAAAAATCTAAAATTTGATCTCTGACCATCTACTCTTCCTCATTGAACCTTGGTTCCAAAGACTCGTCTTCACCTCTCCTTTGTTGATATTCTTAGAAAGCAATCAACACTTGATGCATACATTTTTTTGGAATTCCTTGGATAAATTTCCAACTATATTTATCCCTCACATGCTTTTTTGATATTTGAATGATGTTTTCATTTCTCTGCATTACCTCTTTCTCATATTTAGTCATAACATTCCTACACTTTATGATTTCTTCTATAACCTCCTAACTTAATGATTGAATAGGATCTATCTTCACCTTTTCAATCCATTCCTTGAAAGCTTCTACTTCTTTATCATCCTATCCCAAAGTGTGGGATCATATCTTTGTTGAGCTAGCATTTAAATAAAGCTCTCATCTTTATCCATCAACTTCTTACATGTCTCATTGAAATTTTCAAATTCTTCTACACATTGTAGCAAAGTGTCACTTTCCCAATTCAACTTCTTTCTCTACTTCTCAAATACTATAACTTATTTTCTTTTGTTTATCTTCTCATTCACCAACTCTCAGATATCCATCCAAAGAAGATATGTTAGCCTTCACCTCTCAACATCAGTTTATTCTTGGAAAAATCAATATTCACCTTCAAGTCTTCTAAACTTATAACACCAACGGTATGACTCTTTATCGTTCTCAATTGCATCCCTTATTATCTCTTCTCATTGCCTTACTAGGTACTCCATCTATTCTTCAAATATTCTTACCTTATTGTGAACTACCATAATGGCATCTACTTTCTCCCTAGACATTAGTACTAGATTCTATGGCAATTCAGTTTGTGTTTGACTAGATTGGGCTAGCGACTTGATGAAATTGTCTAAGAAAGCAATCCATTGCTTTAACTCTATTTACTTATGCTTACTCTTATGTACTTTGGTCATAGTTCTTTCTAATTTCACCTTCATCTATTCTAATTCCTATCCCCATGATTAATGTGCTACATCAATTTTTGTCACCTTATAATACTTAGGTGTTATTTTATGCATTCTCTTATCTCCTATCAATGTAGCTATTTGGATGTTTATCCCTCCCTCCATATTCCTTTTCATAGCATGTCATGTCTTCACTCTAAATCTAGGCTTAGGTGTCTCTACTTCTTGTATTAAACTTTTGAGATCTAGAGGCACGAGTTGCACCTCCAATGGTAGAGCCATTTTCTTGACTAGCCAGTCAAGTGCTTCTTCATTCTATTTTTCCTCTTCATTAATATCTCATCCCTAATGATCAGTATGCCCAAGAAATTCCTCTCTTTAGATTTCAAAATTACCTATTACAACCCCTACAAATTGAATACCTTTTATCTTCATTGGCATTTATTTTGGATTACCTTGGTCTATCACTATATCTTCCTTTTTTGAGAATCACATTTTTTTGTCCTTCCATGTTCTCAATGCCATTGCTTGTAGAATTATCTTCCTATTGTTCTGAAACATCAAGGTTATCATCAGTTGTGAGTTTACCTCTCAATGTCTTTGAGGACACTATATTTTCATTCTTATCCCAGATTTCTCCTAGTTTTTAGAAGTCTATGGTTGCTCAACATTCTTTTTATTTTTTCCTTGTAGAAGCTAATCATCAGCTATATCTTCTTGATCAATATTACCAATGGGGTTCTAACCTACAATATCCCATGTTCCTCTTTCATCCATTTCTTTAGGGTTTCCTACTTCTAGAGCAAGTGATCCTTTTATGAAATCTTCTTCTTCTTTATTTCTAGTATATGACCATGTCTTCAATACTTATTCCACTACTAGCTACATCATGGTACCTCCTTTAAAATCTATTTTCCTCAAATTGTTTCATATTGGAATTTAGTTTCTCCAAATATATTCTAATTTATTCTTTATTTTGTTCAAAATATTCTTCTTGAATTATAGGATTCCCTCCTAGGGCTTGTCTCATTGCTTCCATATTGACTAAAGGTGGAGAAGTAAATTTTTATCTACTACAATATGTGATGCATATCTTGTCTTACCATGTGTCTATGTTTTCATTCTTACCTCCTCACAAGTCATAGGCTGAGCATTTAGATTTATTGTGGAAGAAAATTCCACCTTTGGTGTCTCCATTACATTGGAAAGATTGGGCACAGTCTCTTTACACTAGCCAGGTGGCATCCTTAAAATTATTTGGCTTGAAGTATCAATAATTTATTTGTCACAGTGCTTAGCTACCCATGTTTCTATAATCTTTCTTTCCTTTTTAGTAGTCCCTCCATACCTTGACTCATGTACTAATTGACGATTTCTCTTGACATTATATGGGTATGTGGGATCTATACCAACTTCTTTCAATGCTTCATATAACCATTAATCTAGTACTAAGCATATGTAAATACATTCTTTGAAATCTCCTTGATGGTTGCTATCTCCATATTTGTATAATTTGGGTCTAGGATTGGTTCATCAAAATAATTTCTATATCATAAATTTTATTGAACACCTCACCATTATTTGTATCCAACTACTTCAGAATATCATGAAATCTAAGAAGCCTTGATTCTTGTAGTGGAAACCTCTAGTATGAGAACTTCCTTAAATCATACTCATCATCATAATTATACCAAAAATCCTAGAGATCATAGACATGAGCATTCTTCTCACTTATTACCCTAGAAAGGTTTCCTTTCGGATCATAATTTTTTTGTTGGAGTGTAAAGAACTGCAACTTATAAAGTTTTAACTCCTCACACATATCAACACTTTGCGCCACAAAAAAATTGTAATTGCCAATTGTGATAGCGAATTTGATAAAACATTTCTTTCATGCTTGTGAAAAAAGAGAATGATATAGTTTCTTTTGTCTCACCAATTCTAGTCACAACATTTTGTTTGCTACATACCTAGGTAGCATGAAGGGATGTCCTGAGAATACTTTCACCCTAATATAGAGGAAAGTGATAAATTAAATTTACCATCCCCCAACCAACTAGATAACACTTTGTTCTTCCAAGGATAATATTTCGGATTTATTACCTTCCATCAGTCTTAGCATCCTCATAGAAAACACATCATTTACCCTCTGATAATGTTCTCAATATTGGTGAATAGTAATTTAGGGAATAGTAGCATAAATTAAATTATTCTATAGTTCTCTACCCATGGTTCCAACTCTATTCAATCCCTGAATATTAGCCTTCAAGGTGTGGGAATAAACAAAATATGATGACATGGAAAACCATTGGGTGTCCACGAATGTTATTTTTCTATTCACACAACTTTTCACTGATAAAATTCCCCTAGTGAATGTCCACATGAACTTTCATCATTTGAATCTCTATGAACCCAAACATCCAAGTTCCAAATTCTTTGGAATCCTTGATTCTAGCAATCATGCTCAATAGGTTTATCATGTCTTGAACATCCTAGATAAATATTAACCTCAAGATTTGTCTCATTTACTTTGTAATTTTTTCCCAACACCATGTTGCATACATAAACTTCTTGTTTACTTCCTCTGCATTGAGATACAGTGTGGCTAGGTCTTGCATATCCAATAGATTCATCTATTTGAATGTGGGGAGCCAAAATGTGTATGGAATACCATTCATAGAGAGGTCTGCATAGACTCTTCCTTCTTTCTTGATGACCCTCTTCTTTCAGTCATACCAATTCATGCATTCTTATACTAGTTCAAGAGCTTCCATTTTCCATGGAAACCCTCGTACCAAATGTAGTCCACTTGCAACAATTTTTTTAGTGCACTAGGAGGAACCCTCTTGTCAAATCTAGGCAACAAATTCATTATCAGTGAACCCTCGTGGATGAGTTTATGTAGCTATCACACCAATTGATATGACTTTTAAAATAGGGGCTTCAAACTCCTCATATATTAGATTCTTCTTGAAAGTTCTCATATTTATCTAGGTTTCTTCCATTATTAGAAAATATGTTCCTTGTGTGTGAGATGGGTTAAATTTAACTATCCATTTTCAATAATTCAAAAAAATTCTTCACTCATGACATTTACAATCGACAATTAGGTTAAATTCCTTTAAAACAATCAACACTTTAGCAACCTAACCAATACTAATTCCATTTAATTTGAGCCATGCATGCATGAAAGAATTAACATAAATTTAATTACTAGAAACATACTTAGTTTCACTGATGATATGATTGTCTTAACCCAACTTAAAACCCTTGGTAGTTGTCTTCTTTGGCTCTCCAAGGTTCACCTTTCTTTGTGTGCCACAATCTTGGTTTTAATTATTTGATGACCTTATAAGTGAGTAGTCTAGTGCAAGGTAGAGTGCTATGAAGGAAACTATAAACTCAAGGTGGTGTCAAGTGTGTGTGTTATTTGCCACATTTATTAATTTATTTTTCTACACATTAATTAACCTAAATAAAGGTACAATCATGGAAGATTAGGGTTCAAATAAGAAACTCTTTGGTTCCTATGTAGGGGCCCAACATTTGAGAGGAAAGTGGCACATGAAACTAAAATGGCACACTTGTGTGTCATTTTGATTCTTATGAGGCAAAAGGAATTAGAGGAAATGCCACCTTTGGATACTTAACAATTGGTAATCAATTGAGGTTTGAATCATTTGACACTAGACATTGAATAATTACTGGGATTCAAGACTTTTATTCATCATGTTCATGACAATCGAGTGCCAAGGAAAACCTAGGACTAGGTGCAAGTGAGACCAAATTGGTTTAAAGATGAAAATTGCAAAAAAGGGTCCAGTCTCCAGTTTTAAAGAAAAGTAAAGACACTACCGAGATAACCAATAAAAAAAGGAGACACACGAACTAAAACAATTTTATCTTAGTGACAACTTATTGGATGCAGCTACTAGATGGGAAAAAATAAAAACTTTTCAAAGATACAACATCCTTAGAGAAATGAAATAGATACTCGGGACCCTGGGGTTTGGTGAATTAATAAGGCCACTTAAAAGAGCATACCTTGCTTTAACATTGTTCTCATAAGCCTTGATCTTCCTCGTCAATTTTTGGAACACTAGCTAGCATAGTATATCTAGTCTCAATAGACTTCCAAACTCCAAATCCAAGAGATACTAGGAAACCTTTCATCCTTGTCTTCTAAACCATAGTTCAATCCATCAAACAAAGGAACATCCCTTTTGTGTTCCATCCTAGATCTACCTAAAGTGGTTAATGTTTCTTCATAGGAACCCTACTCTGGTACCAATTATTGAATGCAGTGAATTAGTTGTACATTAAAACATCTAAACCCCTCATAAAATTTTAGATCCACAATAACTTAATTAACTATTAATCTATTGCAATGATGTTGCATGAAAGGAAATACTAGAAACTAAAAAAAATCAACACCATGCACAATAGAACACCAGATTTACGTGGAAAACCCAAGACAGTAAAAGCCACAATGAGGATTATAGCTCACAATATAAAGTAATTACAACACCAAATATAAATTTCTCACTTTTGGAGGGCTCAATACCTAAAATAAAGAAGGGATCACTATCAAAGGCTTATTGCCATATTATAGAAAAGAAGAAAGAAGGGTATTATAATGAGAAATCTATCTCAATGCAATAGAAAAGATCCACCACAACATCACCAGCACATTCATAGTCTCTCTAAAGATTGTGGACACCTTTTTCTCACTACTTCAAGTAGTCAAAATCATTAATCTCATAATACACTTCACAAATCCAAACTCTACAACATAATTATCCATCAATTTAACACTTATTTATACCATCTTCAACTTTGACAACTTTTTCAAAGGTCAACTATGCACCTCAACCATGAAAATTCAAAGTATTGACACTAAACATTCCCATGGTGGAAATAAATGAAATCAAACCATACCACATCTTAACTCAGACCCAAATCATACATACACACACCACCACACTTCGACAAACATTGAAGCGAATCCATAAATATTGTAAACACCCAAGGTTAGTTGAACTAATATAAAAACCATTAAAATTTAAGTACATACTTCCTCAAATCCAAAGATGAATTATAGAACACACATAATACTTAAATACAATCTTGAGGGTATGTGCAGGATCATGATGGGCCAAAAAGTGGCAATATGATGGGTATTTGTAGGCTATGTGGCTGACGACTTTTATTTTGCCCAAAATTAGTGAAATGAAAAGGGTTTTTAAAGGATATTCTTAGCTTTCCACCACTATAAATTATTCTTTACATTCTATTTAATAAATAATTATTATTCATTTTCTATTTGAATTATGACTAAAGTCCTAATTGACAAGCTGATTGAAAAACATCTATACCTTTCAAACAGTATCATATTTTTTTGAATCTAAAACATGTGTCACATTCTATGCTTCATATATTGTATGATTAAAAAAAGAAAAATTGAATTTCATGAAGTTTTGACCAAGTTAAGGTGGTTAGATGTACGAGTTTTTATATTTTTTAAAAGTTGTAAAAAAAATCATAATTAATTATTTACTTGGAAAAAAATTACAAAAAATATGCATCACATCAGGACATGAGTCCTCTACTTATATCTAAAATCTTATAAAAAATATTATCATTTTATTGTGGTTAGGGTGGTTAGACAGACACCTACTTCTTATTTTTTCCCTGAAATTTAAGTACTACTGCATTGAGATTTCAAATTTTCACCAAATAGATTTTTTTAAAATAAAAAATAAACCTAGTAGTTTAGAAACTACATTCAATTTTCTATAAATTCTATTCTTACATATTCTTGAAATAATATAGATAGCTTATGCAAATTTTTATGTCAAGTTGCCTAAATCTGATTTTTCTAAAATTTTTGCCACTTAAGGGCCTCTTTTTTTCATGATGATCTTGCACATACCATTGAATATTCCACAAACACCTTGAAATCCAAAAAATTCTTTCGCAAAAACTTTCGCTCATAGAATGTACACACCCAGTTCACTCAAAAAAAATTCCATATACAATAACGCAAGATATCACCTTGAAAAGCAAAAACCCATGAACAACTTTTACTATAGGTATATATAATCATTATCAACACACTTCCAGAACCGCAAAACTAGAAACCTAACTATGAAGAAATGTAGAGAAAAACAATTTCTCCTAGACACCACTGAAACATAGTTCACACACTGGTGAACATAACTTCTTCTACACAATGATCTAGACCAAGAAATTATAGATATAGAACGTCTGAACATGTTTGACCAACATCTTTGAACCACACAAGTAGATCTTCAACACAAAATAAATGTAGATAAAAAAATAGAACACCTCTGCAACACATTATTTCCTCTTATATTCAAGTTTACTCGAAAGCTCTAAGAAACTATATAAGAGCGAATTTGGACCCTAGGTGAAATTCCCATTTTAACCTTGTTACACTTTAGAAAACCTAAGTTGGATGCTTAATTCACTTAAGTTTGTTGATGGTAGTCCACTTGGCGCCTGTTTTGTGTGTCAGTGGAGGCGTTTCTATCGAGGATGCCCGCATGGCGTGCAAATGTCTGTGTGGTGCACGTACATCCCTAGTAGATTCCTATGGTTGATCCAATAGAGGCATTACTCTTCCCATTGGCAGTGAAATTGTAATGCCTCCATTGGCCACCTACTTTTAATATGGCTATTTTCTTTGTAATTCCTTCATAATCAGTGTTTAGACTTGCATTAGGAGGTTGGATGAAATATTGGAAGACCTCTACACCACTTCAAGCTCATTTTTGAACTCAAATTCTAGCATTCCAAGCATTCCATAGTAGCAATATTACACTTCATCATGTCGGTAGAGCAAGTTTGGGACCATGCCATTGCAATAGGGGCTTGAGTTCCTCTCATTTCTCCCCCAAGCAACCTTGAGTACTCTTTGTGGAGGTGGTAAGATGCCCTCTCCTCTCGCCTATCATTTGGTTGAGTAGCATAGTACTATTTGTAGTGCTTTTTTTTTATCATTTCTTTATCTTTCTTCCTTTGAATTTCCGTGGAGGTGGGAACACCTAAACGGGGGTCTGACTGAAGTAGACCCCTCTACAGCCACCACCCAACATCCTCTTTCTTGTTGTGTGTAGGTGGGTGCATTTTAAAGGAGCTAACCATCGAACAGGGTCTTCTACGAGGTTGTTTTCGTCACCTTAGCTCTGGTATATCCACTCTATCACCTTTGTTTGTACTTCTCATATTTCATAGTATTATTTTTTCCTCTTAGAATTCATTAAGTTGGGTTGTTAGTCATTTTGGTGAGTCTGAACTTGTCTCTATTGTGATCTGACCGTATGGACAATGATGCATTTCTAAGATGCCACCACATTGTGTTTTCGTTTGAAGTCCACACGAATGTCCTTAGGTAGAGAGCTCCCTGAGGTGCAAAGTTGGACCTAAAAATTAACTTTTGTAACCC
This sequence comes from Sequoia sempervirens, assembly GCA_007258455.2. Lineage (NCBI taxonomy): Eukaryota > Viridiplantae > Streptophyta > Pinopsida > Cupressales > Cupressaceae > Sequoia > Sequoia sempervirens. Next base: position 455,166,682 of record VDFB02193867.1, read on the forward strand.
AACCTTGAGAATTAGGATTGCAGAGTGATTGTAGGACATCATAATCATCATCATTGTTGTCCTCATACCCTAAATAACACACTTAGTTGAGGTAAGTTAGGGAAGCCTCTTGTGTCTTGACCCTCCATGACCTGGGGTCTTGCACGTAGTGGTCCCACTCTTACATTTTTGGTGAGCCTCACATGAACCATTTTGGTTCCGTTATTGCAATACTGATAGTCCCTTTCCTCATACTCTAGGAGTGTTGTAGGTGTGATTGTTGTAAGGCTATCACCTTGCAACCTAACCTGCGACCCCTAAGTGGTGTAGTTAGAAGGTTCCAAAGGTTGCATGATGAAACCTTAATTGGGTCACCATCCTATACATTAACCTTTAGGGATTTTGTGAAAGGACCGACTAGTGTGCGTAATGGCCTCCTTCCTGCATCAAACCATCCCCTCCATGCAGCCTATGGATAAAAGTGTTGGCATAACCTTTACTTCATAGGAATTGCCAATGGGCTTTAATAAAGAACCATCCCCCCTCTATGTTCTTGCATGGATCAATGGAAACATTGTAGCTAGTGTTCTCATTGACCTAACATCTCTGGTGAACATAATAATGGAGTAAATTATGCCTATAATATTTTTACATAAGGAAGGATACGATGCTCCTGAAAGTTTCACTCACACACATGAAGGCCTTTTTGTACCCCCTTTAGGTAGCATTTCCTTGTCAGTCTTAGTCAGACCTAAGACCATAAATCTCTTGTTTGATATCATTCCTTGGTCTAAACTCTTCCATGTAAAGTTGGGTATCCCCTGGTTAGTAGCGATGAACATGGTACCCTTTGTTGTGCATAAATGTCTAAAATTTATCTATGGAGGTTCTATACATATTATCAATGACATCGGCTATCAACCACTAGTGACATGTGGTAGCTACTCCCTGGATCACCCCTGGCCTACATCTATAGGTCCCCTTCCACCTAGGACAAACCTTTTGCATAAGACATATCAAAATTATAAGAAATGGCATATGAGGTGAAAGGTGAGGTACCCTCCCCCATGTTATGCTATTTCACATAGGGCCTACTTGAAGGATGATAGTGATGCTTTAAGGGTTGAAAGAGGAAAGAAGATAAGCAGTCTCATGATCCTCCTTCTTCCTCTTCTGCTACATTGTCGAATGATTCTTCTCACTTAGCTATGGTACCCTTGGGAATTGCTCCTTGTTTGTAGGAGAACCCTTCGGTGCCCACTTGTTGAAAGCACAAGCATCCTGCTCAAGCTTCCTATTTTTTTTACGGAGCCTAGACCCATTCGGTACAAAAGGAAGAAGATCCTTCAAAGAGAGTCCTCCTTGTCTCGATCGTCACAATCTCCTGCTGCTCCTGCTCCTAAGGTAGTGAGTGGAAAGAGGCCCATTGTTGAGGCTCTTGAGTTGACTCCCCTTGTCACTCCTTAGCCTGCTCCCCCTATTCCTGCACAAGAACCCGTTCCTCAACCTATAATGACCATAGTCAATGTTCCTATGATCAAGCAAGAAACTACTGTCCCTTCGCAAGCTACAGCTTCTAACTCCAAGAGCCGTAGGAACCGCCTTGTGTGAGAGCGCAAGCACTAGAAAAAGGCTCTCCTAGCCAAGCAAGCCACTTCACAATAGAAGGAGGTAGAAATAACCACCCCCACTTCAAGGCCCTCGACAACATCTCCTTTCTCCCCTCTTGTTGTGTATCTTCTACCTGATCCGCTCTCAGCTTTCGTTGAAAGTACAAATGCACCTAACCCTAAACGGGTACAAGTTTTTATCACTCCTTCAGTGAAGCCTCCTTTGCTGATGACCGTTCCAGATATTCAACCCTTCCCTGAACCCTTGGATATGGTTTACACTTTAGTCATATCCATTGCAATTTTGTCCTCCTCCTCCTCTGAACCTCTAGCTCCGTCTGCGGGGAGTTCATCCCCTACTACGAAGAAGGATGTAGAGGCTATTCCTTCTCATGATAAAGGACATAAGAGGAGCCCACCGTCACAAGGTGGCCCTATGATGACTTGCTTTATCCTTGTGAGAGAACCAGTCCTAGCCTCTCCTAAGTTTTTCACTACTCTTGAATCATTTGGCGAGCCTAGCAGTTGATTTTAGGCATAGCTCATCTTGTTCACTGAAGTAAGACATGGCGCTCATATGGGGTGCATGTTTAACTCTATGGATAAAGTCCTGAACCCATCAATTTTTTTTGTGAAATCATTGAATGTGACTCCACAAGAGCTCGGCAGAGAGGACCTCAAGGGGCCCTTTTCCTTGGCCCTTGTTGCAGGAGGGTCGGAGACCCCTCCTCTTAACATTCCACCCTTGTAGGCTCATCCTCCTTCCCATTTTGAGGATTTATATTGGGAAGTGGATGACCTTTTGGACAATTAGTGTTAGGAGGATGTCCCCTTTTCTTAATCTTGTGTGCATGTCTTGTAATGTGTTCCTGGATGACCCTCGTCACCCTTGTTAGTATGTGGATATAGGTGTGGTTTTTGTATCATAAATCTTCTTCTATTTTTACCATCATTGTTCCATGTTTGTTCTTGATTTTTGATAAATTAGGGATGATGCAAAGTGTTGGGGGCATTTAGGCTTCCCTTCAATGTTGAACCAAATTTTTTATTTTTACTTTGTTTTTCATGCATTCTTCCTAATCTAGTTGGGGATTGATGATCTTTCACCTTGCATTGTAGTTACCTACTATTATATGATCTTAGATAGATATGACCCAACTAAACTAGATCCCCCTATACCTTTTGTATGTACTTTTTGTTTTCTCTTTATCTTTCTCTCTTCTTTGCTTGATTTGTCCCTCCTATGTGTGATAACATTCTTTAACACCTCAACTTTTAGAAAATTAATTCACCGCAAATGAATCTTTTCTTGAAAGTTCTCACAATACATTTTCCTTGGAAGCACATTCTTGACTTAGAACCCTAACAAAATGTGTTTCCTTCATCATAGGTTCATAAAGAAAGGACTTGAAGAGCTCCCTCTGAAGTGGGAACTGTTTGAACTTCCCCTCGCATGGGGGTATGACCTTCCTTTCAAATTCCTTGATGAAGTGAACATCTTTCAAAAGGATCCCTTGATGACAAATCACTCTAAGATGGTGACTTTTGAATTGCGTGTCCCTTCAGTGGACCCCCCTTATACCTCATGGCAGGTTCCTCAAGGACCCTTTTTTCAGAATCCTTTATAATGAATGGACTTTTGCATGTCTAGTCTAGGGGAAGCCCAACTAGACTCGTTCCATTTGTCCTTTTGCATCTAGCTTAGGGACAACATAACTAGACCTTACTTTTTCAAACAGTGTGTCCCTTGAGTGGACCCCTCTCCTTTTGAAGGGTTCCTGAGGGACCCCTTTGAAAGCCTTTTGGTTTGTGTGACTAGCCGCTTTAGACATGCTCTATCTGGGAGTAGGCATGTCGCCACTTTTAGATACTTTCTATCTGTGGGTAGACATATTGACACTTTTTAGACATGTTCTATCTACGGGTAGGCATGTCACCGCTCTTAGATACGTTCTTTCTATGGGTAGATGTATCGACACTTTTTAGACATGTCCTATCTACGGGTAGGCATGTCGTTGCTTTTAGATGCATTCTATCTATAGGTAGACGTATCAACGCTTTATGCATGTTCTATCTACGGGTAGGCATGTCGCTGCTTTTAGATGCATTCTATCTATGGGTAGACATATCGACGCTTTAGACACACACTATCTATGGGTAGACGTGTCACCGCTTCTGACATGTTCTATCTGTGAGTAGATATATTGCCTCTTCCTGACTCTGTGAAGTTCACTTCCTTTGGGTTTCCTCCATGTGAGAGATCTTGGGGGTTGCCTCCCATGTTTGTTGGCCTGTAAGAGCTTTGTTGTTCCAACTTCATAGTTTCTAGTAGTTGTGGAGTCCTTTGTTTGCCCTGCATATTTGGGTTCACCAAATCACGGTCTACTTCCTCGATGGTTCGGGCATACTTTACTTTTCTAACCCTACTCTCTTCTTGATCTAATTTATCGAGCACTCATCAGTACTTGTGCTCGCTAAGGGTGGGGAAAAATTTATAAGAGCGAATTTTCACCCTAGGTGCAATTCCCCTTTTCTAAGCCAGTCTATGGTAGTCCACTTGGTGCCTATTTTGTGTGTTGGTGGAGGTGTTTTTGTTGGGGACACCCGCACAATGTGTAGACATCTGTGTGGAACACTTACGTTCCTAGCAATTCCTGTAGTTGAGCTAGTAGAGGCATTACTCTTCCCATTGGCAGTGAAGTTGTAATGCCTCCTTCAGCCACCCAACCCCAATATGGTAATTTTCTTTCTCATTCCTTCATAATCAGTCTTTGGACTTGCATTAGGAGGTTGGATGAAATATTGGAAGACCTCTACACCACTTCAAGCTCATTTTAGCAATCACATTCTAGCATTCCAAGCATTCCATAGCAACTTTATTACACTCCATCATGTTGGTAGAGAAATTTTGGGACCACACCATTGCAATAGAGGCTTTTTTCCCTCTCATTTCTCCCCCAAGAAGCCTTGAGTTCTCTTGGTGGGGGTGGTAAGCTTCCCTCTCCTCTCCTCTATCATTTGGTTGAGTAGCATAGTATTGTTTGTAGTGCTTTTATTTTTATCATTTCTTTATCTTTCTTCCTTTGGCTATCCATGGAGGTTGAAACACCTAAATAGGGGTCTAACTAAGGTAGACCCCTATATAGCCAACCCCAACATGCTCTTTTTTTTTTTTTTTAGGTGGGTGCATTTTTGAGGAGCTAGTTGACGAATAGGGTCTTCTGCGAGGTTATTTTTGTCACCTTAGCTTTGGTATATCTACTCTATCACCTTCGTTTATACTTCACATATTTCATAGTATTATTTTATCCTCTTAGAAGTTGCTGATTTGGGCTGCTAGTTGTTTTTAAAAGTCTAACCTTGTCTTGGTTGTGATCTAACCTTATGGACCATAACGTGTTTCTGAGACACTAGCATGTCGTGCTATCATCTGAAGTCCATGTTGACTTCCTCAGGTAGAGAGCTCCCTAAGGCTCTGAGTTGGACCTAAAAACTAACTCGCCTAGCCCCAGCTTGAGACTCGAGATTGCAGAGTGATTGTAGGACATCATAATCCTAATCATTCTCATCCTCATACCCTAAATAACACACTTAGCTGAGGTAAGTTAGGGCAACCTCTTGCGTCTTGACCCTCCATGACCTAGGGTCTTGCATGCGATGGTCCCCCTCTCTTACAAAAACCAAGAACCAAAGACATATACTCATCATCTTCAATACTTCCTCATTATCACTAAATCAACAACATCCAAAAACTTAACAAAGCAATAATAGAGTTTGACACTAGTAGAACTTACTAATGACAACATAATTAAACTGGTCAAAGCATCAACACAACTACTCAATCATTACCATTTGAAAACAATGACAACACAAATAAGTCTATTAACATCAACAATAACACCAAATATTCATACTTGCAACAGAATGTGTAGAAATATTAATGACTTCATCTATTTGAATGGAATTCTCATACAAGAATATATTATATAAGAGTAAAATAGAGTATGATATATAATTATCTTCTTAAAAGGACATTTACACTATCCATATATTTATAAAGTATGTACTTTTGGGTTTCCTTGACTAATTTTTTAGGAGGCCTCAACATGCAAAATTGGTAATTGAAATAAATATTAAATGTGAGTTACGAAAATTTTAGTAAAGAATGTTTAGATCTTGAATGGAACAATGGAAAAGAAAAAAAGAAAAGAAATCATTTTTCATATTTGAATTATCATATCAAACAAAATTGATAATGAGGATCTACCAAAATTGAATGAACTTCAAAAGAAACTCTTACATGTATGCTAGCTACAATAGGCACCTTTTAAATTCAAACCATATTACTTTCGTTGCCTCTACCTCATATATTCCAAGTATATATGGAGGAAAAGACAAACTTCTTTATTTTTGAAATTTAGATGGTTCTAAAAGTAGAATAACTGTATCATACCTCTTATATAGCCTTGTATAACTATTAAAACAAAAAGAAAAAAATATGACAAAAAATATAAATTATAAAAAAATTAATAAATAATTAACTATTAGGACAATTCTCCTTATTCTTCATCTTATTTCTTGAAAGAATGGGGTCACATATGTAGCACTTGGCAAGGATCCTATTGAAATCATACACATATATGACTCTATCAATCATTTGGACCCACTTTTTTTTTTTGATGAATAGGTGGCTATCTATATTAATTCAAATATAAAGATACATATTAGCAAAAAAAGGGTGGGTGGTAAAAAGGCACACCACAAGAGTCAAATAGGCAACGCCCAGAAAAAGCAACAGATCACATGGGCTAAGCCCATAAGTCCATAATAAGACATATTCTTAAAGAATTCTCAATGAAAAGACAATCATAAGACTAATTTCCTTAAGGAAAAAACCCCAAATAAAGTTACAAGGAAATTTATAAGTCAAAAAAGCTAAAGGAATTCAACCTGGTAAAATGAGATAGGTACTAAAGAAATGATGAAAAAATGAATTACTAATTCTTTCTACCATAGCCAAAAATATCATACAATTTTAGTTGTAGCCAAAAACATTATTGATAAATCTAATATACAGGGTAGTTTTTTTGTAGTTGAAACTATCTGTAATGAGACAAACCAACAAACTTTTGGTCAATGGAGAAGCTAGATTGTTTGGAATTCCATATATTGATGTTTTCATACATGTAGGCTTACTTAAAAATATATTTTGTGTCACTTGAACTATATTAAACACAAGGGTCAGTGTAGGATGATGGGGGTCCAAACTAGGCCCTCAAGTGGCAATTAAAATTCAAAAAAATAGAGTTATGCAACTTGACATAAAAATTTGAATAGGTTATGAACATAATTTGGAAAATAAGTAAGAATAAAATTTATAGAAAATTGAATGTAGTTTCTAAGATACTAGTCCTCTTTTGGAAAAAGGTAAATCTATTTGGTGAAATTTTGAAATTTCAAGACAATAGTACTAAAATTTTAGGAAAATAATAAAAAAATAGGTGTATGTTTGACCAACCTAAGTACAAAGAAAAATGTAATATATATTTTTTGAAACTTTCAATATAAGTAGTGGACACGTGCCCAAATGTTCCACATTTTTTTTCATAATTTTTCACTAGCTAATAATTAGTTATGATTTTTTTATTATAAAGTTTTTTAAAATGTTAAAAATTGTTTGTCAAACAACCATAACTTGGTAACAAATTTTTTAAAAAATCAAATTTTCTTTTTTATCCCATAGTATGGGAAGCATAGAATGTGTTACATCCTTCAAATTCAAACAATTAGAAATTGTTTTAGAATTATAGATATTTTTCAATTAGCCTATCAATTAGGACTTTAGTTAGAATGCATGTAGAAAATAGATAATAATTATCTATTTAATTCCAAATAAGTCATATCTTATACTAGAGGAAAACTAGCAATTTTATCAATAAACTCTTTCCATTTCATCAAATTTGGATTAAAAAAGGTTTCCAACCGCTTTTGAGTCATATTGCCACTTTTTGGACCCCCACGATCCTATGCGTATCCCAAGGAAATATTGTATGAGAGTTCATTTCCAATTTAATTGACAATGAATGTATTTAATATTAGCATATGGCTTTGGGAGATTGTTTTTGGTTGCTAGTGTTGTCATTGATGGCAACCAAAGTCATTAGTGTGGTTCGCAGTTTAGGAGTAGCTCATACTAGCAATAAAAGTAAAAGACAATATACTACCAACATAAAGCATGAAGAATAGAGTATCCGGTTGGTAAGTTGGTCTGAATAATTCATCGAATCATTTTTTTTTGTGTGGATCCCTAGGGAAGATTTTCAAATATGTATGTTACCTGATTGGTAAGTTTTGTAATGTTGCATTGATCGGTGTACGAGCTTGGTGATTCGGTAGAATGACTTATCATTTATTTTCTCATTATGGCCAACCTGGTATATATAATGTGTTGTGGATGTATAAGGAGTAGTTATTTTAATATTTCTTTTGTTGGGAGTTTTGATTTGGATCCCTAATATAGTCTAGCCGACTTGTGTGGGTACACATTAATTCTAATTGGTGATTTGAGCCGAAATGTGGAAGAATATTATATTTTGTTTGAAGATGACATATAGTAATGAAATCTTGCTAGCAGATATATATATGAGATTGGTTGATTCATTTTGTATAGAGTGAATATGTGTGAAAGTGTGAGAATGTATATAGAGAAGAGTAGATGTGTGTGTGAATATTGGAAGGGTTTCAGAAGGGCATAAAATAGAGCAGAGCAAAACAAAGAAAAAATAGAGTCAATTAGAAGGGATGAAGATCATTTTAACTAAGCCTCATTGGAACTAAATCTAGGCATTTGGAGATGTTATTTTCTTAGTTCAACCATTTTTTTGTATTCTCAAATAATTTCTAAGGTAGTGATCCTTCCTTATTTTGAACAGTGAGCTCTAGGCAGTGTGCCTAAATGCAAGTGCATTCCCTTTTGTTCATACTTTTAGCAGAGTATAAATTGTGCATTAATCTCCATCATGGTGTTTCCCCTAACAGGGTTTACACGTAAAAATATTGGTGTTATGGTGTTCCTTAATTTTTTTGCATGTATCCTTATGTTTATATGTTGTAGATGTTATTAAAGTTTAAATATTGATGTTGTTAGTTTAAGATTTGATTCAAAATTCAAATATTGTGGAACACTGATTCACCCCTCCTCTCATTGTTCCTAGTGTCCAACAATTGGTATCATAGTAGGTTCCTCTTCTTAAGTTTAATAGCTTGAGGTGGATCTTGGATTACAATGGATGTTGGTGGTCTTCAACAATAGCTTATGGTGGAACTTGATCTTGATTAGTCTAAAGCAGAGGCAATGGAGTTAAAAGAAAATCTTGCAGCTACTGAAAAATTAATTCAATCACTGAAAGATAAAATAAGTGATTCAAGGGAAAAGAGGAAGGAACTATGTGGACAATTGAAGTAAAAAGAAAGAAAAGGCTTGGAAGATGTTCATTTGAATCAAACCCTAAAACTAATAATAGAAGAATGTGAAAAGCTTGCTAAGGAAAATGTTTCTCTAAATCTTGAGATGGAATCTGTGGCGATGAACTTAACCAAAGAGATTGAAGAAAGAAAGAAGAAGGAGGATAATCTGGACCAGTCCTTGAAAGAAAATTTTGAGGAATGCAATAGAGTTAATAGTGGATTCATTCAGTTGGAGATTGAATTGAAACAATCCAAAAACAATGAACAAGAGCTTGAGAGACAGATAGTTATTCTTAGAGATGAGCTTGCTACTACAAATGAGTTTAAGGAGAAGTTTAGAATCATTTCTACTAAGCTTCATGAGTTGACTAAAGGAAAAAAGAATTCAAATGACAAGAGAGGTCTTGACTATGTGAAGGATGAGAGCTCTGGATTTGAACAAAAGGACCTTAAAAAGAAAACTCAGAAGAACAAAGGTAGAAGATATCCAGTAAGGAAACCCAATGCTTAGAAGTTTAATGGTTACTGCTTTGTTGGTAATAAATTTTTATATATGGCTTCTTAGTGTAGAAGTAAGATAAAGTTTGACAGTCCATCATTTTCTGGTCAGTGTTTTAATCGCAAATAAGTTTCTCATAAGTCAATTGAATGCAAAAGTATGTCTGTCAATATAAGGAATGCTAAATGCTACACCTATGGAAAATTTTGCAATGTTGCTAATCAATGTAGACCAGGAGGAAATCAATGGAGTGGATGGTATAGATAGAAAAACATAGTGTGTTACAACTATAACAAATTGGTCACATTGCAAGATTTTGCAAGTACAAAAACATGGATAGAAGAGGTCTAGTATATCAAGGAAGAAATTCACAAAAAGACAAAAAAGGAAAAGGAGAAGAATCTATGGAAGAAATAAGAGATCAGATGAAGAAAAAATGGGTAACAAAGAGTGAATCTGATGAAAGTAATAAGGTTGTACTAGAAGCTCCCTTCGGTAATTCATCCGACAATTAATTTTAGGCCATTGGCCTAGGGGGAGTTTTCATGGAAATTTTTGTCCCCTTGTGTGTATTTGGTACCAGATCACAAGAAGTTGTCAGCAGTTGTTTTATTCATCTTCAAATGTATTAATGATCATTTGTTGAGTAGGATGAAATATTGAAGGTCCGCAGATGGATTCTACTCTTATTGTCTGAGAGTACATAGTAACTAGAACTCCTAGGGAAAAGAATTTAATGCGACAAGGAAGTTAGGTGTGTAAAGTTATAAAAGGTTGTTTGGAATCCTCATTTGTCACAGTCATGCATTGAGAAAGAAAAATTGGAGAGCCTTTTTTTGAAAAAAATCGAAGGAGTGAAAATCAATTCACCGATGAATTCCTAGGTATTTCTATTGCTTGTCATTTTCATACTTATTTGATGATCAGTAGAAAATTGTTCTATATGGAAAGTGAAGCAAATAAAAGGAACTGTAACTCTAGATGAATATAGTAGTCAAAAGGTCATGGATGTAAGAAATTTGTTGTTTTTCAATGAATTGAAGAAGCTTAGAGGTGTGAGACACAAGAGTTTGGACATTTGGAATGAGTTTCCTTATTTCGTCAATGCAAAAGTGGTCCAATTTATCTTGAACAAACTCGATGATGATATCTTTACTCTGGATAAACCCTATTGAATTTCAAAAGAAGTAATCAGAAATATGATAAGATTATGTAATATTGGAGATGTCTCCGAAAAGAAGTCAATTTAGAATGTTGAAGTCAAAGCCCTTTACCAGTGTGAAAGGAGATCAGAGGACTCTAGTAATTACAATGATCAAAAATCCATTATCAAGGTATATTTCATATGGAATATCTTACAAAATTTTATTTAGAAATAGGGAAGGTGAAACCTCTATAGGAGCAGTCTACATTGCACAAAAAATGATAATGGAATACGAAGACTTTGATCTGTGTGGATTACTGAAGGATCAACTAATGGAGAATGTGCAATTTAGGAAGGATATAGATTACTCTTTCAAGTTTGGTACCCAAGTTATATGTATTATGATGCAGGAGCATCCAGTGGTGTGAGGGCAATCTTGCATCACCCAAAATGATGTTTTCCATTTATGTTCCTTTTGTTTCCTTTTTGTAGATTTTTTTGCATTTCTAGATACCCTTTTCATCGAATAAGAGTTTCCAACTTTCAGAACTGCTTTTTTGCTTTTTCTGCTCAACTGCTATTTTTAGCATGTGTGAATTTGAAGGCGTGGGAAGACAAAAATTTATGGGAAGGTTCAAGACGAAAAATAAGCACTTTGGTGAAATAATCAGATCAAGATCATTCACGGTTTGAAAGTTATTCAAGTTCCACTTTCTGCTTTTTGCCCTGAAAAACCTTCCAAGCTTAGTTTGAGGCACTAAATGGTCCTGGATGGGCCTAAAATTTTGTGGAAATCCCTAAATAGATGATGTAGGCCCTACTTTGCAGAAAATCATCTTTTCGAGAGCTTTCAGAAAAGGTATTATCATTGAAGATCTGATGGCGAGATTAAAAGTTATGGCTTCTGGAAGTTGGTGCATATCTTAGAAATGTGCTAATTTTGAATGCGAATTTAAATTTGAATTTCAAATTGTATTTTTTGGTGCCAAACCACCAAAACTCATAACTTGAATGTTGTTTTTGGCTCAAAGACGAAAAGGGGCTATTTATGGGCTAGTTTTCTAATTTTTGGATAGCTTTTTGGGGGAAAGAATTCACATGCTGCAAAAAGGGGATTTTCTATAATTTCTTTAATTTTTTTTTGAGACTTCTATAGCTTGCATTTATCGTAGAACTCGAGGATTTGGGATCCTCTGCATGTAAGATTTTGATTATTGAATAATAACAAAGTTTTCTAGTTATGTGCATTATTTCTGTGTCTCGGGTTTGCTCCCTCGTCGGGTGGTATCAGAGTGGGTTTTCTTGAGCGTGTGAACAAATCACCGATCATGAGGCAGTTTCCACCAAGATCATGGTTGTGCATTCAAGATCTTCAAGATGCCTCCAAGAGTGATTCCTAGTAGGCATGGTGGTGCCAGAGGTGGCAGAGGTGGCATAAATGCTAGTGGAAGAGATCCATTGGCGGTCGAGGGTTTCAGAGCCCTCCAAAGACAAATTGATGCATTGCAAGAACAAATGAGAAGAGGGTTAAACCTGAGAAGGAGAGGAGAAAGTGAGGATGAAGAAGAGGTGGAAGATTCAAAAATAGTTCAAGAGGAAGAAGAAACAATTGATCAAGATTAGATGTGACTGATCAGGGCCATTTCAAAGATCGAAAAAAAACCCAAAATAAAAGTCTCCAGTTATTCTAGAAGTCTAAACTTGGAAGAGTTGTTCAACTGGATCAACGAGATAGAAGAAAATTTTGAGTATGAAGAAGTAGAGGACCCAAATTGGGTTAAGTTTGCGAAAACGATGCTGAAGGGCCATGCCAATATTTGGTGGAAAGAGGTCTAGTTGGAGAGATATCGAAGAGGAAAATGAAAGATCAGTAGTTGGAATTGCTTGGTGGAGAAACTGAAGAAGGAGTTCACACCAGTAGACTATGAGTTAGATCTGTTGAAGAAATTGCAAGGGTTGAAGCAAGGAAGTAGATCTGTGAAGGAATACATAGAATATTTTCACAAGAATATCATTAGAATAAGCCATGTAGAGGCCAACAAGGAGAAGGTAGCCCATTATCTTAATGGGTTATGACTGAGCATTCAAGAGGAGCTAAGCCTAGTCAGAATGGCCACCATTGAGGATGCATACCAATTTTCTCTGAAAGTTGAGGATAAACTGAACAAAAGATTTGATAGCAACCAAAAAGGCCAATGAGGTCAAAGCAGAAGGGGTAGTGGAAGATCTTTTGGGAGCTAAAATGAGGATGAAAGGAAAAATAAAGATGTGGGTACCAGTCGAAACTAGAGGAATGATAACTTCTACTGCCTTCGTGATCAAAATAGTGGTGATCAAAGAGGTAGAGGATGAGGAAGATCTGGGCCAGGGCCTGGAAGAGGTGGTTTCAAAGGAACTTGTTTCCATTATGGTGAAGAAGGGCATTGAGCCTATGAATGTCCACAACACCAAGGAAGGACAGACAGAAGGCCAGAAGCCCATGGAAGGGTTGCACATGTAGATGAGGAGGCTCAATCCGATCATTCAGATGATGCTGAAAGGGGAGAAGCCCTAGCGGTTAGAAGAGCCATGGTGACTGAAGAGAAGGAGCAAGAATAGAAGAAGAATTTGTTCCGCACAAGGTGCAAGTGTGAAGACAAATGTTGTGAGGTCATTATTGACAGTGGGAGCACCGATAATCCGGTGTCAGAAGAGATTGTTACAAAGTTGAAGCTGAAAAGGGAAAGGCATCCACATCCATATTGGATTTCCTGGTTGCAGAAAGACCACAAAGTTTTGGTCAATGAGTAGTGCCTGGTGAAGTTCAAGATCGAAAGCTATTGTGATGAGGTACTATGTGATATCATTCCCATGATGCATGTCAAATGTTGTTGGGGAGGTCGTGGCAGTTTGATAGGCGAGTTGTAATTGATGGCCATGCAAACACTTATTCCCTAATGAAGGATGGAGTCTACAATAAGTTGAAACCCCTGAAGAAGGACGAAGAAAAGGTATGCAGGAGTGCTAGAATTTGTTTTGTTGATGGAAGGAAATTTTTAGAAGGCATGAAGCATGAGCATATGTGTTATGCATTGATTCCTAGAATGGAAAAGGAAGATAGTGAGAAGGTGATAGTAGAAGTTTCTGGACTATTGGATGAGGTTCAGGAGATTATTTTTGATAACATACCTGAGGGTTTACCACCAATGAGGAAGATCAATCATCAGATTGACTTAATCCCTAGAGCCAGTTTGCCCAATAAGGAAACTCATAGAATGACCCCTGCAGAAAATGAGGAGTTGAACAGACAAGTTCAAGATTTGTTGAGAAAGGGTTTGATTCAAGAGAGTCTAAGCCCATGTGTAGTACCAACAATACTAGCACCAAAGAAGGATGGGGAGTGGAGGATGTGTACAGACTCTCGAGCCATAAATAAGATAACAATCAAGTATAGATTCCCCCTGCCAAGGATGGATGACTTGATGGACTGTTTGAGTGGAGAACAATACTTCACGAAGATTGATCTTGAGAGCGGATATCACTAGATCTGGTTTCGAGAGGGTGATGAATGGAAGAATGCCTTCAAGACAAAGAAGGGCCTATATGAGTGGTTAGTCATGCCTTTTGGGCTAACCAATGCACCGAGCACATTCATGCAGCTCATGAATGAGGTACTGAAAGAGTTTCTGGGAAGTTTTGTCATTATGTATTTAGATGATATTTTGATTTTCAATAAGAACTTGGATGAGCATTTAATGCATATTCTTAGGGTTTTTGAGAAGTTGGGAGAGGAGAAACTATTGATAAATTTGAAAAAGAGTAGCTTTGTTAAAAAGGAGTTAGTGTACTTGGGGTTTATTGTCTCAGCAGAGGGTCTAAAGATGGACCCAGAGAAGGTGAAGGCTATTGTAGAATGGCCTACCCCAAGAACTACTACTGAGGTGAGATCTTTCCATGGTTTGGCCAATTTTTATAGAAAGTTCATTAGAAACTTTAGTAGTATTTTTGCACCCTTGACTGAAACAATGAGAGGGGATAGAAAAGAGTTCAAGTGGAGCACTGGAGCAGCAAAGAGTTTTGATCTGTTGAAGTAGAAGGTGACAGAGCAACCAATTTTATCCCTCTCAGATTTTCATAAGGTGTTTTAGGTGGATTGTGATGCCAGTGGTTGTGCCATTAGAGTAGTGACGAGCCAAGAAGGTAAGCCCATTGCCTATTTTAGTGAAATTTTAAATGATGCAAAGAGAAAGTACTTTGTATATGATCAGGAATTTTATGCAATAGTTCAAGCATTAAAAAAATGGAGACATTATCTGTTGCCAAAGGAATTTGGTTTTTTTACTGATCATGAAGCATTACAGTATCTGAGTAGTAAGGGAAAATTAAATAAGATGCATATGAAATGGGTAGAATTTTTGCAGAGTTATACCTTTTTTTTAAAGCATAGGAGTGGCAAGTCAAATAGGGTTGTAGATGCCTTAAGTAGGAGGCAAAAATTGTTGACTGAGATGTAGATTGAAGTGGTTGGGTTCAATGAACTCAAGACATTGTATCTTGAAGATCTTGATTTCACAGAGGCTTGGAAAGGTTACATGGAGCCTATTACAGTTAATAGGATGAAGTGGCTAGATTTCATAATCTAGGATGGCATGCTATTTAAGGGAAGCCAATTGTGTATTCGAAGAGTTCTATGAGGGAGAACCTGATAAAGGTGAAGCATAGTGGAGGAATGGCAGACATTTTGGTCAGGATAAGATCATTGCCGTAATCAGTGAGCATTATTATTGGCTTCAGTTATCACAGGATGTGAAGAAGTTTGTGCAAAGTTGCAGGATATGTCAGATGGCTAAAGGAGTGAGCTAGAATACTAGGATGTATCTTCCCTTACCTGTACCAGAGAGGTCATGGGAGGATATAAGTATGGACTTTGTTCTTGGTTTTCCAAGGACGCAAAGAGGGAATGATTCAGTATTTGTGGTAGTTGATAGGTTTTCATAGATGGCACATTTCATCCCATGCCAAAAGACCCATGATGCAGTCAACATTGTTGACTTGTTCTTCAAATGGGTGGTGAGGCAACATGGTCTACCAAAGAGTATAGTCTCAGATCGTGACACAAATTTTTTTGGATACTTTTGGAGGACCTTGTGGAATAGAAGTCTGTGTAACCTATTGAGATGGGCAGACTGAAGTTGTGAATAGAAGTCTGTGTAACCTATTGAGATGCTTGGTAGGAGATACACCCAAGGGATGGTACTTGATCTTTCCCTAGGAAGAATTTTCTTACAACAATTATGTCAATATAAGCACTGGTAGATCATCATTCTAGATTGTGTATGGAGGCAGTCCCAGGACTGCTCCAAAATTGAGGAAGATGGACCAAGAGAAGAAGACTAGTGTTGAAGCTGAAGATTTTGCAGAACACATCAAGAATATACATGAGAAGTTAAGAGAACATATTAGCAAGATGAATATGCAGTATAAGGCTAAGGCAGATCAGAAGAGGAGGTATAAGGAGTTTCAGATTGGTGATAAAGTGATGGTCCACTTGAGGAAAGAAAGGTTTCCAGTGGGAACCTATAACAAACTGAAGATGAAGAAGTTTGGTCCCTATAAAATTGTGAAGAGACTTGAATCAGGGAATGCATAAGAGGTAGAGTTTTTGGATGGAGTCAATATTTCCCCTATGTTTAATATTTTAGATTTGATAGAGTATCATGAAGGTGGTGCAAAGGAATTACCAATAATAGAATAGTGTGGCATTCCAGCACCTACTTCAAAGAAGGAGCAAATTGAAGAAATCCTAGATAGCCATGTGGGAAGGAGTACCA
This sequence comes from Sequoia sempervirens, assembly GCA_007258455.2. Taxonomy (NCBI): domain Eukaryota; kingdom Viridiplantae; phylum Streptophyta; class Pinopsida; order Cupressales; family Cupressaceae; genus Sequoia; species Sequoia sempervirens. The sequence goes on from VDFB02193867.1 coordinate 455,183,191, forward strand.
AAAATAGGAAATATGAAAAATATTTGGTGAAGTGGAGAGGAAGGCCTATCAAAGATTCATCCTAGTTGTCTAAGGCAGAGATTGACCATTTGGGTTTTCCTCAACCATTTGAGACGTGACAGGGTCACTTCTAAATTTACCCTGGGTGTCGAATGCAGGAGCATCCAGTGGTGTGAGGGCAATCCTGCATCACCCAAAAATATTTTTTTCATTTATGGATACCCTTATCGTCGAATAAGAGTTTCCAACTTTCAGAACTACTTTTTTGCTCCTCTTATTTTTAGCAGGTGTGAATTTGAAGGCATGGGAAGACATAAATTTATGGGAAGGTTCAGGATGGAAAAATAAGCACTTTGGTGAAAGAATCAGATCAAGATCATTCACAGTTTGAAAGTTATTCAAGTTCCAGTTTTTGTTTTTTGCCCTGAAAAACCTTCCAAGCTCAGTTTGAGGCACTAAACAGTCTCGGATGGGCCTAAAAATTTGTGGAAATCCCAAATTAGTATTAATATATTAATTGCAAATTTTTTATGAATATTTCATATTGCACTCAACAATCTATCATCAAGACAGGGAAAAATTATGCTTAAATTATTAATACTAAAATTGTTGAAGAATTATTTTATTTTATTTAAATTGTTTATTGGAGATTTTTTTTTTTTTTTGAAGAGTTAAAAGTTATATTTTTCTTCAATAACTTTGAACCCTATATTTCCTATATATTTCCTATAAGGTCTTAACAAGCCAATCCATGAAAGGTTTGTTATCTTCTACATTTAAATTTTGAAAGGAATGATCAATTGAGAGATCATATATGTGTATTTGATAAATTTTTCAATATAAAATGCCCCAAATCTATAGATTATGTTGTTTAAAAAAAACCCTTTAAAATAAGATAAACTCATTTAGAATGTAAAATAATTTCAAAAGGTATAATCCATACATTGAAATAAATTAATCAAAATTGATGGTGCATGACTATTAAAAGATACTCATGAGTTTGTATTCAATCATAAATTTAGAACACAAACACTATTTTATTCTATGATCTATCATGATTATATTTTCATGTCGTTGAATATAGGAGTTGTACTTTGTACGATAAAAAAGTAGATGAACAAAGTCATGGAAATTGAATGATGACCACTTGAAAGCTAAAGTAATAGTACATTATGTAATTAACCTACAACATATGACAATTATTAGATAAGGGTTTGTTATTTTAAGTTTTTAATCTCTTTTTTAATAATTCTTTGTAATGTGTGTAAATGAGGCACTTAATATTTTTAATAGAAATTATTTCTGCCTTTTATTAATAATAATAATTCAATAATTTTATTTTAAGTTATATATATATGGTTTTTTAGAGAGGAGGTATATTTAGTAGCATCGTTATCTAGTATATGAGACTTCTTTTTTAAGAATTTTGATTGATGCATAAAATATTATTTAATATTATTTTATGATATTCAAAATAGGTTATTTTATTCCTTTACTACAATTAAATCTTACACAATCCAATAACATGTAAAATAAATTGTTCAAAATAATAATATGATAATATTTATGAAAATAAGTAAACAATAATAATTATAAATTGTACTATTGGATGACCAACTCTTCTCCACTAACTATTTATGCAAAAAAGTGTTTGTAATTTTTTATAAGAAAAATTTATATTCCATAAAACATCCTTTGAAAAGGATAAACAAATAGAAAATCATGATGTTTAAGAAAATCATTCTCTCTCGATATTTTCTTAAATTAGTACAAGGAAAATATGATTTTTATTAATTTCTTTAAAATTTATACAAATGTACAATCTTACCACTTTACAAATAATAAATTTTATAAAAATTAAAAAGACAAAAGTTGAAAAGACATCAATAACTATAATAAATTAAATTTTAAAATAAAAAGACAACCAATGATTTTAGTAAAAAAAGAAAAATAATCCAAAAATAAAAATAAACCACACGAAACTAATGCCTAAACACTACTTACAGAACTTCCTATACCAATATTTTCGTCTATGCTTGACCATCATGAAATACTGTAAAAGCTTATTTTTGGCTGTTCAATTATATAATCGATGTATAGAAGTAGTGATAGGAATATTTGACAACTGCAACACACATTTTTCAAGCTTGCCCTTATTTAGAAGATTCCATTAATAATTCAATGTCATCAAATTTATGTGATGTTTTAATAAGGCCCCCAATTAATTTTAAGGTCAAAGTTTAATTATTAAATGCAGGAAGAATGAAGTCAATCATAACATTTTCATTTTCATGTTAAAACGAAGAATTAGAATTAGTCATGGAAGAAGATAAGCATAAAATAAATTATACTCTTCACTTTGTTCTTTGAATTAAAACGATATGAACTAAACGTTATAGAATTATTTTAATTAAATGTTTCTAGATTTGTATTTATAAGAGAATTTCAAATCTGATGAGGATTAATAGTTTTGTTAATTAAAATATTATTTTAATTAATGATTATTTTTGAATAATTATTTAATGAAGGTAATGAATTATTATTATTATTTTTAGATGATTAAAGTATTTTTTTAATGTTTATTTTATAATTTTTTCTATGGAGGTGATCACGAAAAGAGAGGAGTCCTCAAATAGCATGGGTAGGTTAGAGATGAGGTCCTCAAAGAGACTACTAAGCAAGACAAGGATCGAAGAGGAAGCTTTGACCGTTTTAATAGGAGCACATTTGACAAGTATGGTTATCCTAGTAGGGGTACATCTGAGGCCAAGATTCTTAAGGCGCTTCTCAGGAATGATAGGTTCTAATAGGCCATTGTAATTTTTCCCAAGTTTTTCATTTTTGTTGTAGCCCCATCCAAACATTAGCTATAGACCTTTGTTGTCCTCTTCCATTGGAAGAATGGGTGATGGTCTATTATCTTGATATAGGAGGCTAGAGATGTCTTCTTTGTCTACAACTTCTTTGCTCAAATCTCCGCAATTTTTGAAGGTGGTAGGAGATGATGTGAATGTTTTGGATGTGCAATCACTAGGTTGTGGTATTCCATTCAAGACTTAGGTGATTGAGGTAACTCTCCCAACATGCATGCACCCTTCTACCACTTATAGTCCCCATAACCATTGTCTTTCATTATAGCTTTGATATCTGAGATGTTCTGGATGATGGGTGTCTTTGTATTAGAAGTGGAGGCTAAAGTGGATGGGTCCACATAGAAAGATCTAGGTTTGTCATCATTTTTAGGAACTTGGGGTATTTTTTAATATTTGGATTCCAATTTCTTGCAGTAATAGAAGGGTTTAGGGTCACCATGGATCGTCACTTCTTGATTTGATATGGTAATTTTACACATTGGTGAAAAGTAGATGCAACAACTTGCATCCCATGAATCCATAGATGCCCTGGGATAATATTATATGGAAGCTCAAGGTCAAGGACTTGGCAAGTGGTTTCCATTATGGCTAGCCCCACTTGAATTGGGAGTTGGATGGTGCCTTGCAACACCCATTCTTGATCATTGTAGGACTTGATTGTGATACCTTTCCCTTTTCAATGACATCATCTAAAAAGCCTATTTTTTTTACTAGCTGCAATGTACAAATATTTAAGCCTACACCCCCATCCACCAAGACTTTTTTGAATTTTTTCTTATGGACCAAGACCTCAAGATGGAGCACATGATTATGTGATGGTTCCATTAGAAGGTCATGCTCAAAAAATGTAGGAAGATGTGGCATAGTGATGTGTCCAACCATAGCTTGAAATTGGTTTGTATCAATGTCCATGGGAATGGAGGATGCAAAAAAGGATTCCTCTAGAATATCCCTATGTGCAAGCAATATTTTAAGTAACTCCATGATGGAGATTTGGGTGAGGGTCCTTTTCAATTGTTCCAAGATGTTGTAACCACTATGGTTTGATTTTGAATTGGCAGGTGGTGCCCTAGGTGGTGGTGATGGCCATAGATCTTGTCAGTACGTGTGGTGACTCCATACTCTACTTTGGTCCCTCTGATGTTGAAGACCATTACAAACTCATCTAATGATGCCACAAAATGGTCATAGATATGGTTTACATTGGTGTACTTCTTTCCTTTTCCATTGTTATTCCCCTTGTTGTGATCTGATATTGGTTCGTATATATCTTGAGATCTCAGTTTCCCACTGGTTGGTCAATTGTTATGATTTTATCATTGATGAGGTCTTGGATAAAATTTTCTAGCCTCATTCAGCTATCTATTGTGTGTCCCTTGATCTTGTGAAAATCACAAACTTGATTCTAATTATACCATGGGGTTTTGACTTGAGGTTCTTGATAATTTTCATAAACAAGGAGGGTGATGAGATTTGCTTGTGAAGCACTATAAATATGTAAATAACTCAAACCTCGAACACATATTAGCAATGGGTTAGTTCAAGCCATGCACATCTACAAGTGCTCCCATGAAATGATACATCATGTCTTATAAGCAAACTAATTGTAAACATGAAAGAAGCATGATCTATACCTAGTCCATAGTGGATTGGTGTCACTTGTACAAAGTGACCCTTTCCCAATCCTTTCCAAGCTCAATGATAGATGCCTTCAAGATGGAGTGAAATGGACAATATTAGCTCTTAGTTGAAGAGAGTAACTTTGCATGAAGGTTTCTGGATGCATTTTTGAAGAATGAAGCTTCTATTTATAGACTCTCAAGTTGAAAGAGTGCTAAAAAAGAGAGCAATGTGGGAAAAAAAAATTGGCCAATAAGAAAGGCCCACTTGTCACCTTGTGAGTGGTTGAGGACTGTGCAAGTTTTGGTCAATGTGACAATAAATGAGATTGGTTTGCCTTTTCAAATTCAAATTTGGCTTGTTGGAGGGAGAAAAGGAGACTTAAATGCCAAGTGGGGGACATGTAAGAGGGGAGTTATTGCCATGTTGGAAGGGACAAGTTAACTTACTTTCAAATTTAAACTTGAGCAATATTCTCCAAAGATGCTTTGTTGACGGAAAATGATGATTTTAATAAATGAATTAAAATGCTTTATTTGTGCAAGTGAGAAAAGCTAGAGGATGTGATGAGTGACTAGGTTAGATTAATTAAGATGATTTTAGATTTTTTTGACCTATTTGACTTAAATACTTTGATTGATTTAAGTCAAAAGGGATGGAATACTAATTTGAGATTTAATTAAATATATTTTGGTTTATATAATTAAAAGGGGAATGTGAGATAAATGTTAATCAATTTGAAGGAGATGAACCTAGGAGATGATTTATGAAAGATGGAATGTTAGGATGTGATTAAAATTGATTTATTTAAATGAGGTAATGGTAAAGTGAATTTATTTAATTGAAGGATGAAATGTTAGATTTAATTAAATGAAGGTTATTTAATTAAACTAGTGGATTGAAATGCATGCTTATTTTGTATGTCTACATTTTGCCCCTCTTTGAACCAATTTACTTGTTGTGTTGGTTCAAAGAATAAACTTGCTACAATCAAAATTTAAAAAATTTCCAATTTTTTTGGATGCCCCAGCAGAAAGAAGTACACTAGTACATTGCCCCCTCAAGAGATCGAGTGAAAAGATTCAATGAGGGTCAATCTCGCAATAAAGAGGTTCAAGATGGACGTATGGATGGTGATGCAATTGAAATGTTTTCAAGATGCTTATAATAACCAATCTACTTTATCCTAAACAACTTAAATGATAATGCAGGGTATATGTAGGATCATCATGGGGAAAAAGGCCCTTAAGTGGCAAAAAACTAGAAAAATTAGAGTTAGGCAACTTGACGTAAAAATTTGAATAAGTTCTCTATATTATTTCAAAAATATGTAAGAATATAATTTGTAGAAAATTGAATTTAGTTTCTAAAATATAGGTTTGTTTAAAAAAAAGAAATCTATTTGGTGAAAATTTGAAATTTCAATGTATTAGCACTTAAATTTCAGGGAAAAAATAAGAAGTAGGTGTCTGTCTGACCACCCTAACCACAATAAAATGATAATATATTTTTATAATATTTTAGATATAAGTAGAGGACTCATGTCTTGATGTGATGCATATTTTTTTGTAATTTTTTCGTAAGTAAATAATTAATTATGAATTTTTTATTACAAATTTTAAAAAATATAAAAAGCTCATATGTCTGACCACCTTAACTTGGTCAAAACTTCATGAAATTAATTTTCTTTTTTTTTAATCCTATAGTATGTGAAGCATAGAATGTGATGCATGTTTTTGATTCAAAAAATGTGTTACTAATATTTGAAAGATATAGATGTTTTTCAATCAGTCTATCAATCAGGAATTTAGTCATAATTTGAATAGAAAATGAATAATAATTACTTATTAAATTCAAAGTAAAACATAATTTATATTGGTGGAAAGCTAAGAATCTCCTTTAAAAACCTTTTTCATTTCATCAATTTTGGGTTAAAAAGAAGTCCTTAGCCGCATACCCATCATATTGCCACTTTTTTGGCCCATCATGATCTTGCACATACCCTGCAATGCATGTGAGATGGATGATGTAATAATGCCTATATGATTATGCAATAGATGTTTTATGCAAATTAATGATTTTATGAGATATTTAGACTAACAGATCTATATTATGATGATGAAAATGCGTGGTGAGATGATGTGTAGATTGTTGACGGTTTGTGGATGCATGATGGATGCATTGATAATGATGATTCACTATTCATGACATGATGCTAGTGCGGAAAAGAAGAAATGAGAAATGAGATGATGACAAGAGGATCCAACAAGCCAACCTTATGAGAAATGATGATGAGAAATGGATGATTTGCTTATCAAGAATTGGGATTTTAAAAGGATTACTTACCTTATGTTTGATAATACACCTAAGCACAATGCATCAAGGTATAAAGAACCAGGATGGTGTTGCACTTAGTGTGATGAAATTTGACTCAATAAATAGATAGGAGTATTCTTGTTCACACCTGACATACGAAAAACCTTTCTAGGATGCACTTTAGAAGTTTCAAACACCTCAGACCAAAACACAGAAAGGTATAACCTAGCAATGCAATAGTCAACAAATTGCCCAAAACACTCTCCATACATATCTAACAAAGCAAGTATTTGCCAAGTTATATTACAAGAACGTCCAACAAGCACAAAAGACAAAAGATAATTATTATTGGCCCATTTCTATCTCTCTAAATCCATTTGTTTGGACATCATCAAGAGGTTATTGGAATGAGCACAAAGAGATAAGTCAAAAGAAAAAGATAAAGTAAAAAAACATATTTATGTTCTTCAATACCGCTAACCAAAAGGAAATGTGTTTTTAAGGATAAGAACTGAAACTATTGCCAAAAGATAATGCCCATTGTAGGAAGGATGCATCCTAGGACATGTTAGTGGATGGCGGCACATCATTTCGTTTATCCAAAGTTATCTTTCTAATAAATAATGTCCATTGTTGGAAGGATACATCCTAGAACATGATGTTATTAGATGATTGAAATGGGACTGATTGGATGATAGGTTATTGACACAAAGAGTTGACCGAATTGTTTATGTATTGACTTAGACTTGTGACTTGATGTTCTGATATTTCACTTTTTAACTTGCTACACTTATTTTGGATTTTTTTACCAAAGGTTGAGGATGATGATCATTTATTATGAGTGATGTTATTGTGGGTGTAAGAGAAATGAGACAGATGGATTTTTTCAAATATTTGGATTTTTTGGCATTTTGAAATGTTTTGAGACTATTTTTGGTATTTTTTTAGATTTTCAAATGTTTTTATTTTTTATTTTCCAATATTTTTTGGGATTTTCTAAAATTTTGACCAAAAGACTAACCTAAAGACCTATCCTAGGGGCCTCGGGGGCTAATCAACAGATTAACCTTGCCTACGTTATACACATAGAGACCACATAGTTCAACTAATGTTTTGATGTATTTGGATTTTTTGATTTTCTAATGTTTTCAGATTTTGTGTTTTTCTGATGTTTTAGTACTTCAAGAATATACACTGTAAATCCAATCCAATGAGAATATGCCCCTAGCGTGATGGAATAGACTACTCCAATAAAGGTAGGACAAACTGACCTTAGGAATGGGTTGAGTAATACTAGGAGGGATCATGATATGAATACAGGACCAAGCTATGGTGCAGATGTAGGTGGATGAGTGATGGATGATGGAAATGTAATGGATGGATGATGCAGAACAAGCCATGAAGGTCATGTGGATGGAAAGTGCTTATTTACACTAGGCATCTATTTGCTAAGTTTTCACCAAGGTACTTGTCCAAAGTGCCATCGAGGTGATTTTCACTAGTTGGAAATTTTTCTCTTTACTATTTTTAATCCTTTTTATATTTTTTTTTGGATTTTTGGATTTTTTTTGTTGTCACCAAGATGCCTGTTTTCCAGTTTTTCATCAGGGTAACTATTTTTTCAAAACATTTTCTTTTTTTTTTAAATTTTTTGGTTCTATACCTTGAAATATTAGGCATAAAACTTTTTGAGATGAGAACTATTCATTGGCTCTTGCAGATGTTCCCCTTCAGGTGTTGATAACTGATATGCCCCTAACTTATAGCTTGTTGTGATAACAAATGGTCCCAACTAGTTGGGTTCAAGTTTTCCTTTACTATTTGGATTTGGGGCATTCTTCTGATTCTCCTTTAGTACCAGTTCTTAGACTTAGAATGTTTTGCTTCATATTTTCTTGTTATAGCTCCTCTTGAGTCTGTCTTGATAGACTTGCAAATGATTTAAAGCATCTATAAGCCACCCATCCAATAGCTCTAGCTCATTCAATCTTGATACTCAGTACTCTTCATCCATGATGAGGTTTTGCAATGATATTCTTAGTGATGGGAGCTCAATCTCAATGGGGAGTACTACTTCAGATCCGTAGACTAGGGAGAAAGGGGTGGCACCAATGGGCATGTAGATGTTGGTTCTGTAGGCCCAAAAGGAAGGATTGAGCTGTAGATGCCAGTTACGACCTACGTCATTGACTATTTTCTTGAGGATCTTTAGAATGGTTTTATTTTTGGCTTTTGTTTAGCCATTGCCTTGGGGATAGTATGGGGCAGAGAAGTAATGTTGGATTTTGAATTTTTTACACAATTTGTAGACATCCTGATTCTTAAATGGTGTCCCATTATCTAAGATAATGGCTTGTGGGACACCATAGTGGAAAATGAGATAGTTCAGGATGAACTTTGATATCTGCTTCCCCATTATATATATCATGGGTATGGCTTCCAACCACTTGGTAAAGTACCCAGTGGCGGTTATGATGAACATATCTCCATTAGATAAAGTGGGAGTGATTTTTCCAATGAGATCAAGTCCCCACTGCGAAAAGGGCAATGGTGTGATGATGGGATGAAGTTCTTGAGCTAGAGAGTGGATGAGGTCCCCATGCTTTTGACATTGTAGACACCTTCTGACATAGTCATGTGCCTCTCTTTCCATTGTAGGCCAATAATACCCCATCCTTAGCAATTTATTGCCTAGGGTCATTCCACTCAAGTGTGAACCAAAGATGTCATTATGTACTTTAGTTAAAGCGATCAATGTATCCTCATCATTTAAACATTGTAGTAAGGTTCCTTCTATGCTCCTACAATACAAGGTATCTCCTAGTATGATGAATCAAGATTCCTTTTTGACAAAGGTTCATTTTAAGGTTGAGGGTAAGTCAGCAATATGATGCCTATTCAGAGGTAGGTATAAATGTCATGGTACCAGGGATCACTGGGACCAATGATTTCACACACAAATTATGGTTCTGGTACCTTGAATGTAGGCGTGAGAAGTTGTTCTACCAAGAATTCATATTTTGGGACATTGTGAGGGATGTCCAATAAGGATCCAATCATTGCCATGGTGTTTGTTGCTCTATTGTAGGCTCTGGGTATCTGCTCAAATGTGATCTTGATAAAGGATTCCTTGAGAGTCTCCACCAGTTTCTTGTACGAAGTGAGCTTATCATCCTTAGTCTGGTATTCACCATTCACTTAGTTTATTATTAGCTAGGAGTCTCCATATGCCTTGAGGGCCATGATGTGCCACTGCATTGCTATTCTGAGACCTATGGTTAAAGCCTCATATTCTGCAATGTTATTAGTGAAAGGAAACACCAATTTATAGGACCTTGGTATGTAGTCCCCTTGTGGGGTGATAAAGAAAATGCCGACTCCTGATCCATGTTGCATGTATGATCCATCAAAGTAAAGTTTCCAGTGGTCAGCTATGTTGAGATTGAAGATGGATTTGTCTGAAAATTCTGAGATGAGAGGATTATCTGAATAGATTGGTGCTTTTGTGAGCTAATCTATGATGACTTAGCCTTTGATTTCTTTCCACTCCACATATTCAATTTCATAATCTAAAAGTATCATGACCCATTTAGCCATTCTTCCAATGAGCATTGCTTTTGAAAGTAAGTACTTGAGAGGGTCGATTTTGGCGATGAGCTTGAATTTGTGTGCCAACATGTAATGTTTGAATTTTTGTGAAGCAAACACTATTGCTAAACATGCTTTCTCAATGAATGAGTAATTTAACTCATGCCCAACCATTATTCTTCTGATATAATAAATGGCCCTTTTTGTTCCATTTTCATCGTGTTGGGCTAGAAGAGCTCTAAGGCCTATTGTTGTTACTAACACATAGAGAATTAATGGCTTTCTTGGGATCTTTGGCATTAGGATAGGTGGTGTAAGTAGATATTCTTTGATCTTATTCAAGGATTCTTCACACTTTTTATCCCATTTGTGCGCTACTCATTTGTGAAGTAGGTGAGAATATGGATTCTATTTATCTGCCAGCTGGGCTATGAACCTTTGGATGGACTGAAGCCTACCTTGGAGACCTCTCAATTATTTCAATGTTTGGGTGCCTCCATCTCAAGGATTACTTTTACTTTTGTTGGATCTACCTTAATACCTCTCATTGACACTATGTATCCTAGCAACTTTCTTGATTGTACGCCGAAAATGCACTTATTTGGTTTAGACCTTTTATTCCTCCAGCCTGTCAAAAATAGTACTCAAAGTTGTTATGTGATCCTTCCTCTTTTTGGATTTGGATAGTATGTCATCGACATAATCTTCGACAATTTTATGGATCATGTCGTGGAAGATTAATGTCATGGTTCTTTGGTATGTTTCTCCTGCATTCTTCAAACCGAATGGAATCACATTCTAGTAGTAAGTCCCCCATGGACAAGTGAAGGTCATTTTGTGTTGGTCTTCTTTAGCAATCATTATCTGGTTGTATCCTAAGAAACCATCCATCAAGGAAAGCATTTCGTGTCCTGCTATCATGTCTATGATCATGTCAATTTTGGGAAATAGGAAATCATCTTTTGGACATGCTTTGTTTAAATCCCTAAAATCCATGCAGATTCTAATGCCCCCATTGGATTTTGAGACAAGAACCAGGTTTGACACCCATTATGGATAATCTATTGGTTGAATGAATCCTACATCTTGTAGCTTCTTTAGTTCCATTTTGACTAGTAGGGCAATCTGAGGGTGCATTTTCCTAAGATTTTGTCTAATGGGCTTTGCTTTAGAGTATATTGCTAGGTGATGAACTACAATTTCTGGATCAAGCCCTAGCATGTCTGCGTAGCTCCATGCAAAGTTAGCTTGTCTCTCTCTCAAGAATGTTGCTAGGGGTTCTTGTTCCTTTGATAGTAGTGATTGTCACGTCTCAATTTTGATGCTGATTATTTTTGGCTTTGTATGGATTTATTACATGCTTTATTGTGCCTGGTAGATTAATGATTAATATGATGATGATGTTTTGGGTGTGTGATAATTGAAAGTGTTTGATTTAAATTATGAAAAGTTGAAAAGTATTGAATAAGTTTTATTTTGGAAATGAAGCAAAATAGAGTAGAAGTATTTTAATTAATATAATGCAATGTTTTATTTATATTTTTTTTTATGTGATACTAATTCAATTATTGTTGTGTGCCTGAGTGCACTTGAGTTGCAGGAAGTTGAAGACCAAGGGTGTGATTAAGGAGAGGTGATTAGCATCTTGACAGGACAAAGTAGGAAGAGCTCTTGATTACACACATGTACTTAGTTTTCATATAGACTACATTTAGGAAAATCTAATTTGTGTTTGTTCTAAATTATTTGCAAATTAAATAATAAGTGGTAAATTAAATAGAATAAAGCATGGTAAAATAAAAGGATTAAGTGTTAATTATAAGTTAATTATGCATGCTACCCTTCTTTTGTTTGGTGTTAAACTTGGAGTTTATTAGTTAAATATTAAGTTATGAGTTATTTATTTTTAACAGATTGAGTAAATATTTTTGAAATGATATTTACATGTAAATAAATTGGAGATTATTATTAATTTTAAAATACATTTTCAAGATTAGGGTAGAGAATTGAAAATGGGAAGCAATTTTAAATAGGGAGATGAGTTCCCGTGAAAGTAATGGTTCTTGTAAATAATCTTGAAAGCAAGCTCTGCAACTTTGCTCTAATGGTTGTCAAGCAAATGTTGAACCTTTTAGAATAATATGTTGAGAATTAAGCTGGGGTAAATAGTGGAAAGATAGAAAGCTAGAAAGCAATTGGAGAGAAGGAAAAAGAAGAGGCTGTCTGGAAGAAACCAAATTGAAAAGAGGCAAAAGGAGGAGTTTCCTAAAGAGCGTCTCCAATCCCAACTGGAAGTGTAATTTTTAGGTTTTCTATTCTTTATCTATATCTCTTGTTGAAAAATGCAAAGAAATAGAATGCAACGTGTTTGAATTGTATGAAAATTTAAGAAAATATATCTTTTCCCTGTGAATGCATTGTAAGTTTCTTTGCTCAATTTTACCTCTTACAGAATTGGGGGTTTATCTTTTTATTCCTTATTTACTAGAGTTCTTGAGTTTGCTTCTCAATCTTGAATTGTAATTATGTAAGTATATATGTATATATATATATTTATACTCTATCAAAAATTTGTATCAGTTTATATATATTTATACTGCCAAACCTTGTATGAATTTTGAAATTCACAGAAAATGTATCGATTGTAACCAGGCATCGTTTCTTTTTATTCTATTCTACAGTTGAATTTTTTTGTTTGTTTTTGTTTGGGGGTTGTACCCTATCCCCAACCATGGAGGAAGGGTGGTGCTGTGAGAGGGCAGCGCCCTCCACAGGCCACGGCTTGTGGAGGAGGTGCTACCTCCTCACAGCCAACGCCTTCCCCTATGGGGGAGGCATTGGCCTTTCCCTATGGGGTAGGCATTGGCTCTTGCCTCAATAGATTGCGAATGTATAAAAAAATGTCAGTGGTTTTCAAACTGCATAACATAAATTCATTTTTCCTATGCACAAAATAATAACATCCTTTTTAAAGTTTTCAGTATACATATATAAATATAGACATATATGAATATGTATATATATATATATAAAGCTATATATATATATATATTTACGAATACAAGTATGTATACATTTTTTACAAATAAATTCTAGGCACTTGTGAACTCTGTTAGTTTTCCACTGTTATTGGTTTTTACTTAGAAAATATATATACATAGGAGTAAATATATACATAATTATATATAAATATAAACACATAGATATATATATCTATAAATATACATAAATTCATACAAATATACACTGGCATATGCATTTGTTGTTATTTATTGAGAGCAGAACTTCCTTCAATGATTTTGAACCGAAAACACAATAGAGGCAAAAGCAAATCTATACAGTTAATTCTTATATCTCAAGTTGGAACTCTTAAAACATAGCATAAAATTTGTACAAATAACTCTGAGTGGAATAGCAAACTTGTTTTGGTATATGAATCTGGTTATTTACTTTGTTTATCTTTTTCTCAAACTATCTATTCTTTTATGAATTTTAATGCTTTAAATAAGTACCATTTAACTTTTCTAAATTTAGTGAAAATTCATAAGGCCATTTTGTGGGCTGAAAATGAAACTTTATAGCAAGTATAGACTATAGAAAACACAGTCAAAATTAGTTAATTTTTTGGAAAGAGTAGTTTTATTTTTGTTGAAACTGTTAAAACAATTATTGAGATCAAAATTAATTTAAGAAAATAGAAATGGAATTGAATTTACCTTGCATGGTAAACTCATTTGGAAATTGTACAAGGGAAACTTGACTTACTAAATGCATGCATGAAAACTATTTTGTTAAGTTTTGGAAATCCTTGGAAAATGTTCAAACTTCTTTGAAAACTAGAAAAGTGAAAACTTGAAAGAGAACTTAGATGGAATTGCATTATTTTTTTATGTACTTTGAGAACTTTCGGGACAATATGTCGAAGGTGGACCCACGAAGATGATAGTTTTACCTTTTCTAAAACTATCTTTTATTTTATTTATGCTTGGCCAAGCACTTGCACCATTGAAATAGATGGAACTAAAAGCCTAGAACTAAATGAATATAGGTCTCTGTCACCTCCTTTTCCAAGAAATATGTGATTCTCATGTTAGGAATGCATATAGGCATTAGGGATGCATCGAGAGTTCCCTCCTGCATTCTTATTTTAGGTTGCTAGGCTCCTCATGCAGGGCCAGGGATTTCTTCGAGTTAGGAAGAAACCCGGGGAAGTACTGCACTTCGTGGTTGGGAAAAAACGGTGCCTTAAACACACTCTTGGCCCAACTTGCAAGAAGACTGGCAGTGTCACGGCAGTTGCGGTTTAGAGTTTTATTTGTTATAAATGTAATCGTGTATTATTATGAATGGCTTGAAAATCCCACTTGAAAATGTAAATGTATTTGTAAATCAGCATTGTAATAGCAAAATAGATGTATTGAAAAGGAGATTTGTTGTAATAATGAAACAAATGTACTGCTTGAAAGTTATAGATGTAATTGAAACCTTAAGAAAATTTATGGAATCTTATTGAAAAGTGAATGGAAATCATATGTGTATCATTGCAATGATCTTTAATTTCATTTAAATTTATTTAACTTGCATATTTAAGAAAGGAAATATAATCTAAATTTTTCCTTTTGAGCAATTATGGGAATTGTATTGTTTACTTTATTATCCTTGGAATGCATTAAGTGTGGTAATTTATAGTGGCTTCATAAGCATCAATTTTTTGAGCGTTACACGATTCAGCATAGAATGTGATATGCGAGGTCTCCTTTGTTCCTAGATTAACTGGATTGCACTTTTCTGTTAGGACTGTTGATTTTTCCTGATGAAGAGCTCTAAAAGGAAGATTGAATGCCCCATCCTTAGGTGCCTCAGAGAGGTTTTCACCATTGGATGTGTCCTTTCTTGTTACTTTTTTCATGTCAAAGAGTACCATAGTGTGGTTTTTACTCAAGGACTTAGATATTATTCTTAATTTCTCACTTTTGTGACTAAGGGATTCAATCATTTCCCCTAATAGGCCTATGTATCTAGCCCAACGATGAATCCTGCTTTGTGATCCCCATAAGGAATATTATCCCATAGTCCCATGAATTCTAAGAGTACCTCATCAATTTTGAATATGTCAAGAACTAGTGGTCCTCATTGATCATAATTGATGAGTTGGGGTAAACTAGGCCGATTTCATGATTTTGATGGTCTGACTCAAAGGATAAGGTGCTAATCATGAGAAGAGTGGTATCCTTGAAGGGCCTAGGTAGGTTGGTTATGCGATCCTCATCATCACTACTACTACATACATTAGTTATGTCAAATGTGACATTGTCTAAGATGTGACTTGTAGATATGGGTAAGCAAAGTTCGACTGCTGATAACTAAGGAGGACTATTGACCTTCTAACTGGGGGACTTCATCCATGTATGGTTATACTCGAAGGGGTACATTCGAGGCCAAGATTTCTCATTCTCATCTCAAGAATAATAGGTATTATAAGCCCATTGTCATTTTGTCCAAGTCTCTAGTTTCTATCATATCCCATTGTGAACATCATTTGTAAACCTTTGCTTTTGTCATCCATTGGTAAGTTGGATGTTGGTCTATTATCTTGGTATGGGATATGAGATGGGTCCTCCTCTATGAAATCTTGGCCAAGATCTCCCCAACTTCTTAAGTTTGGATAGTCTTTAGGGGATGTTTGAGGTGTGGAGGCTTCATTTGCTTGCGGATGTCCTCATGATTTGGGAGATTGTGGTAACTCTCCTACTACAAAAGCATTTTTGGGACTTGTGTAGTGTTCACAGCCATTATATTGGATGATTACTTTGATATCAGATATGGTTGGAATGGCAGGAGTGGTGGGTGTCTCTATTGAAAAAGTGGAAGCAAGAGTGGTTGGATCGATGTATGATGTTGATGGGCCTTCATCATCTTTAGGCACCTGAGGGATTTTGTAGTATTTTTCCTCAAGGTTCTTGCAGTAGGAGAATGGTTTGGGATCTCCATGGATGGTGACCTTTTGTCCTTCATATACAATGTATTTGACACATTGATGAAAAGTTGATGCTACCACTTTCATTGCATGGATCCATGGACATCCTAGAAGAATGTTATAAGGTAAGTCGAGGTCCAAGACCTGACAGGTGGTTTCCATGATAGTTGGTGCTACTTGAATAGGGATTATGATTGTGCCTTGGGACACTCTTTCCTGATCATGATATGCTCTTATTGTAATACCTTTTCCTTTGTTGATGGAATCCTGTGATATTTTCAACTGCTTAATGAGCTTGAGGGAACAAATATTCAAGCTTGCACCTCCATCCACCAAGACTCACTTGACTTTACTTGTCTACACTAGGACCTCTAAATGGAATGCACAATTATGAGATGGTTGAGCAGGAAAGTCCTAATTGGAGAACATAAGGAGATTTGGAGTGATTATGTTGTCGACCATAGCTTGGAATTATTTTTCATCAAGATCTGCGAGGACGGTGGATTAAGCAATGCTTCCTCAAGGATTTTCTTGTGGGTGGATGAGATTTTTAATAACTCCATGATGGAGATTTTTGCTGGAATTCTCTTTAGCTGATCAAGGATATTGTAACCATTGGGAACAAATTTTGAATTGGACATGATAGTATGGGCAAGATCATCATGGAAAAAATAGGACCTTAAGTGGCAAAAAAATTAGAAAAATCAGAGTTAGGCAACTTGATATAAAAAAATGAATAAGTTATCTATATTATTTCAAAAATATATAAGAATAGAATTTGTAGCAAAATTTATTTATTTTCTAAACTACTAGGTTTGTTTAAAAAAAAAAAAATTATTTGGTGAAAATTTGAAATTTTATTGAGTAGAACTTAAATTTCAGGAGAAAAAATAAGAAGTAGGTGTCTATCTAACCACCCTAGCCACAATAAAATGATAATATTTTTTTATAAGATTTTAGATATAATTAGAGGACTCATGTCCCAATGTGATGCAATTTTTTTTATAATTTTTTTCCAAGTGAATAATTAGTTATGAATTTTTTATTATAACTTTTAAAAAATATAAAAAACTTGTATGTCTAACCACCTTAACTTTGTCAAAACTTCATGAAATTCTTTTTCTTTTTTTTAATCCTATAGTATGTGAAGCATAGAATGTGACACATGTTTTGGATTCAAAAAATGTGATACTTTGAAAGCTATAGATGTTTTTCAATCAATCTATCAATCAAGACTTTAGTCGTAATTTGAATAGAAAATGAATAATAATTACTTATTTAATTCAAAGTAAAGCATAATTTATATTGGTGGAAAGTTAAGAATCTCCTTTAAAAACCCTTTTTGTTTCATCAATTTTGGGTAAAAAAAGTCGTCAGCCATATACCCATCATATTTCCACTTTTTGGCCCATCATGATCCTACACATACCCATGAAAGTTCTTTATGGTTGGATGAACCTGCGATAGTAACTATTTTGCCTCTTGTGGTAACTCCACAATCGGCTTGAGCTCCTTTGATAGTGATTATTGTGTAGTATTCATCTAGGGAGGTGACGATAGTTTCATATACATGATTCATTTTTTTGAAGGTGTCTTTCCCTTTGTCAGTGTTACTGTTCCCCTTATTGTTATTGTTAGGCATCTAATTCATGTATATTTTGAGGTTTTGGTTTCTTGTTGGTTGTTCCACATTTATGATTTTTTGATCGATGAGGTCTTGGACTATGTTCTTTAACCTCATGCAATTGTTAGTGGTGTTCTCTTCGATTTTGTGGAATTCGCAAAGCTAATTTTCATTGTACCAAGGAGGTTTAACATCTGATTCTTGGTAGTTTTCATAAGTGGGAATCTTGATGAGCTTTTCATTTATTAGTTTCTTCATGATGACCTTGAGTTGTTCTCCAAGAGCAGTGTACTTTTGATTGATGGAATTCTTGTTTCGTTGGGGCGGTCCCCTTTGATCATTAACATTATTGATTGTTTGATTATTTTTTTGATGTACTGTTGTGTTCGCATGATTGTTGTTTTGATGATGGTTTTGGTTTTTGTTATTGTGGTGTGGGTGTGTTTTTTCAAGGGGAACTGATGACAACTTTGGCATCAATGACACCATCATTGGTAATATTTTTATTTCTTTCCCATGTGTGAGGTTTGTCATTGTAATTAGTGGGTGGGAAATTGTTTTTTTGTTCAAGATATGAATTTGATCCTCCAAGTTGTGTCATAAGGGCTCGTTCAATCTTAAGCACCTTGAAAATCAACTAGTCATACATGGTGATCCATTGGACCTTGAGATGGAATGCCAAGAGTTCGTCAAGGTTGGATATGATAATGCACACTTGTTGTCCCTCGGGCATGACCCATTTACTTCGATTAGCCTTGGATCGCTATAGTTGTAGGAATGATGTGAATGATTCATTCCTACCTTGTTTTAAAGCTAAGAGTTCCTCTAGACTAACATCCATGGCAATATTACATGCATAGTTTTTGATGAATGTGTCTATGGTTTCTTGGAATGTCTTGATGCTTGTAGGTAGGTGAGAGAACCATTCCATTCTGTGGCCAGCCAAACTCCTAGGAAATAGCCACATTAGATAGGGATCATCATACATGACTTCCATACAATGAACCTAGAATTCCCTGATGTGATATTAAGGGTTTCCTATTCCATGGTACTTGTCAAATTTAGTGATCTCAAATCCCTTTGGAAATGGTTTCATTACAAGGCTTCTGTCAAACAGATAAGGGCACAAGTTGCTAGGTGTTTTTGTGGTTTTCCCTTATTGAAGGTCAAGCACTTGTTGCAAGAGCAACCTGATTTGTGTTGTCACATCATTTTGTAGATTAAATGGTGGGATGAAAGTGTTCTGAAGTGGTTCAATTGTCATATCATTTTGTATGCTTGTAATAGAGCTTGTTGTCACATCATTTTGTATGCTTGCAATAGAGCTTGTTGTCATTCCTGCTGTAGTTGTGCTATTAGTGCTTGTTACTAAGCTTGTTATTGTGCTTGTTGTTGAGCTACTAATTGAGCTACTTCCTACTATCCTTGATATTGCTTTAGCACTTTCTGATATGCTTGTTGTTGTGTTGCATGTAGTTGTGCAAGATACTACACTTGTGCTTGTGTTTTTTGTACTTTATATTTCCCTTTGGCTTGAGTGTGCACTTGACCTTTGGCCTGAGCTTGTGCTTGAGCTTGTGTAGCTTGAGCTACATAAGTAGCTTTTTATTGTTGTTGTTGTAATAAGGCTTTAGCTTGTGTAACCTACTATGCTTGTTGTGTGATTTGGGAAGCTTGAGCATCTTGTGCCGATTGAGTAGCTAATTACACGACTTGTTGAGCAGCTAGTTGCACTACTTGTGGAGTAGCTAGTTGAGTCACTTGTTGACCAGCTAGTTGCAAAACTTTTTTTTTTCTACTTGCAAGAATGTCTTTTGATAAGTAGCTTGCTAAGCTGCTTACATCACCATACTATATTGGCTTGATATATTGGAGCTTGGTGGTGGTGAAGGTGGAGGTGGATTCAGAATGGTGCCTTTTCTAGTGGTTTAAGGCATTGTTGTGTTGGTGATTGGAATTTGATTGGTAGATGGTGCGATCGATGTGGTTGGTCCTTAAGAGAACATTCTTTGAGATGTTTAGGGGGTGGTTAATGATGTTGTGATTGCTTGTGTAGTTGTCATCTGTTGTTGTAATGCCAATGACAAGTTTTGAGAGTTTGACATGATTATTTGATTGATGTTTAGGATGTTGGTTTGATTGATATTTGGTAAAGGGGGAAGCCCTAAGCCAAGAAATTGTGTGGATAATGATGGAAATGGAAGAAGTGCTGCAGATGTGAGAGATGTGATCTCTTGAGGAAATGTTGTAGTGTCAAAAATAACCCCTAGTTCAAACATGTCACCTTCTCCTTGCGAAGTTATGGGGAGAGAGGTTTGGAGTGTTGCACTGAATGATGATGATGATGAATCATTTGGATCATGAAAAGTATTCAATGGTACGGTTTTTCCCAAGATGGTGTTTGTGTCCAAGTCCTAATTTTTTACAAAAGGATGCATTTGTAATGCATTGAGAAATGCACTTCCTTTGTTAACAATGGGCTGTGTTGGAGCAATTGATTATGTGATTTTCGGTATTTTTTGAGTGATGTTTTGAAATGAGGGGGTAGATGAAATGGGGATTGTAGATGAGATTGGAGGAATGACTTCAAAATATGGTTCCAAAATAGTGCTCACATCAAAATCGAAGGGGATTTTAGCCCCTTGCTTTGCTAATTATAGCATGTATAGTGAGGGATTGATTCTCATCATGATGTTAATAATCTTATGATTCTCCAGATTTTTCAAGAATTATTTCACTGATTTCCTCATGTGACATTCTTAAGGGATAATCGGTGAGATCCTCCATTTGGATACCTTCCTCTTGACGATCTTGTGAAAGCAGAGGAAGGTTAACCGTGAGACTGCTAGACCCAATGGGATTCATTTCAAGAGTGGTTTGGCTTAAGTCACTCAAAGTAGATGTTTCTTTGTTAGCTTACATGTTCCTCTTGTGTTGTGATCTAGTTTGCACCATAAAATAGGGATCAATCTTCAAGAATTTGAAAGGTGAATTCTCTAATTCTTTGGATTGATTTAACTTTAGGTACAAAAGAGAAATTTTAGGATGATTTAAGGATCAAAAAGGGTGATAATGATATGGATGTGAGATGAACATTTGATGGATGATTAAAATTCTTGAGAAAATCTTGAAGGGGTATGTTAAACTTTAGGACTTGGTTTAGGATTGATTTGTTTCAGATTTGGATTTTGGTGGATTTATAAACTCTAAGAGGTTGGATGTTGTCCTAGAGTTAAATCGTTCACAAGATGATAATTTTTCTAGGTGTGAGAAGAAGGATTCATCTAAACACTCCTATGCAAACAAGATTATTTTGATAATGAACTCCTAAATCCCAAGATGTTGGATGTTATCAAGGGATGAATTTGTTCACAATTTTTTATAATTTGATCAAATATGTGGAGAAGGATGTATCAACACGCATTCAATCAAACCAGGTGATTTTGGATTGATTTCAAATAATTTGCCCCAAGTTTAACTTGAAGGATTTTTTCCAAGATTTTTGAAAAGTTGGTTGATGAGATGATTTTTGGTTTTGATGTTCAAAGATGAATGAAGGTTTTGATTTTGATCCTAGAATTTATCGTAAAATACACTTGTTTTCTTAGTCCTCAATATTGAAGAACATACAATATTTCTAAGGACCTGTATAACTAAGAAGTGGTTCAAAATAAGCATACATTTCTTCATTGTTCAAAGGAATGAGTCTATAAACCTTGTGATTTTTTTACTTATTTTGATATGTTTCTTTTTATTGCACTTCCTAATGTATTTCTTGCTAACCTTTCAAGTGTGACTCTTGAATTTTGAACTTTGACTCAAGGACCTTCGTTTCAAGATTTTGACTTTCTTGGAAATCATGAGGAATTAATATATGTGAGAGTCAATTTTGTTATCTTTTCTTAGTGATTTTTTTTACCACAAACACTTCTTTGATTATATTTTCAAACTAGATGTCCAATGTCTCAATTTCTTTGAATCCCACAAAGCATGTTATGTGGAAGTTTGACGAAATCAAGGCAAGGGTTACCTATTGTTTAACTTTAGTAAGAAAATTGAGATGTAAATCCAAGTGTATAGAAACCTCTAAGGATGAGAATCCCAAGGACAAGCAATAACACATGAATTGAGTCAATTGTATTTTCCTCCTAAAGGGTTTGAAATTTTGATGATGATGTTAAGTGTTTCTTTCCAAGTGTTTTTGAAAAAGCAAAGCATTTTGCAACCAAGAATAAGCACAACCATATGGATATGAAAGGAAAGATTTGTTGAGTCCCCACTTGGACAAGTCTAGCTATGCTTATCTTAAGTGAATGGTTAGATGCTTGACCTCACTAGCTCCCCTCCATGGCACTCACTTATACGGGGCAACCAAGCATCAAAACCCATGAAAATCCCATGGCATGCTTTCCATTTCTACTAAAGATCTTAAAAGTGTGGGGCAGCTTCAGAACAACCGTTCTTGCACCAACAAATAGATCAAGGATTTTGGCAATTCTAAAACAAGAGTTTTAATTCAAACTTTTCATTCATAGGAGTTGACCCAATGTGGTGAGAGACCATTGTTCCCCCTCTCATTGAAGTCAACCACGTGATATTGACATTTATTCCAATACCCACATTTATAACCCAATTGGAAATAATCTTGGCTTTAGAGTGTTACCGATTGAGTCATTCCCTTGGGTGAGTACTTTTTCCCCAAGGCATGCCCTCTAAGATAACAAAAGAAAGTAAACATATTCATAGTTTGATCAACCTTCATTTAAAAACAAAGGGAGAACACATGCAATACATTTACTCACACTCACATAATTTTTTGTTCAATTTTTAAACCCGAAATGAAGTGTGGAGTGATTCTCAAGATCATTGTAAAGTGTGAGAGAAGCACATTCATCCTTTTTGATGATGTTAGTTTAAGTAAGAAATCACAAAAAAAAAGTTGCACATGTTCATTTTAAGTCCACAAAGCAACGATTTTGATTCATTTTAAATCACCAAAATGAGATATGAAAGTTGTTTTGTTCACTTGTTACCTTGAAACGAAATCTATTCAATTTTCCTAAAGTTGATTTTATCCCCTTTGCAATTAAAATTGAAAGATTTTTGAAATGTTCATTTTAAAGCCCAAAACCAAATGAGTTAGCCTAAAACAGAAAATTAAGACATAAGATAGAATCTCCAAGCATTAAAAAATGCTTTTGAAATGTTCATTTTAAAGCCCAAAACCAAATGAGTTAGCCCAAAATAGAAAATTAAGGCATAAGGAAGAATCTCCAAGCATTAAAAAATGCTTTTGAGTTTCAAGTTTGATGCTCAATTTATCTCCAAGTTCCTTTGAAGATCTCTTGCAAGCTCCTTGTGCAATGAAATGCTCCTCTTTCCTCTCTTTTCCTTCGTTTTCCTTCCTCGTTTTCCTTTATACCTATAAATAATACAAAGTTATCAAAAATAGGATGTATGATATTCAAGGGGTAAATAATAACATGAACACAGCCAATAAAATTTCTAAACTTCTAAAAATAAGAAAATGATCCCATGAGAGATAAAAGGTGCATAGCTATTCATTGGTTGTGATAGGCAATATTTAATTTTATTCCACAATGTAGCCTACTTGTATATCACACATCCTCAAATCATTAAGTCACAAAGAGCGCACCCTTGACAACATAGTCAACAGATTTGATTATTTCATTAACACCATTTTCTTTCAATCACTTCCTAGTTTATGGTCCTCAAAATAGTTATAGGTAGCCATGCTTCAGTAGACATCATTAAAAGTTGCATGTTCATCCTAAGGTTTCCTATTCATAAATTGATGAGGGCGCAGCCCGAGACATAGAAAATAACCCACAAACAAGAGAATAATTTTATTATTCAGAAAATGGAGCTTCTTACATGCAAAGGATCTCAAATCCCCAAGTTCTACAACACATGCAAGTTACAGAAAGCTACAAAATCACCCTTTCGCAATATGCGAGCTTGTCCCCAAAAAGCTTTCCCAAAAATTAGAAACCCGCCCATAAATAGAGCTCCTCATTAGTTTGGAGCCAAAACAACATTCAAATTTGAGTTTAGGTGGTTTGGTGCCAAAAATTTACAACATGAAGTTCAAATTTCAAAAGAGCATTTGCAATTGTATCTTCTAGAAAGTGCGCCAACTTCTCGGGGCCATAACTTTTGATTCGGGACTCTGATTCACGAATCGTTTGAACCGTTGGAAAGGTCTCAAAGTCAATAACGTACTTCAAATTGACTATGCCAATTTTGATAAGTTTCAGGGTTGATCCAGGAACTCTAAGTGCCTCAAATCTAACTCAGAAGATTTTTAGGTGCAAATCTGGGAAACTAAAACTGCAATATCTTTCAACCCAGGAATAGAAAATAAAAACTCTAATTTGGGACTTTCATTATGACAAAAAGGGTATCCAAAAATGTAAACACATCTAAAAACTGAGAAACTTGAAATTTAACTATTTTTGGGTGATGCAAGATTTCCCTTACACCACTGGATGCTCCTACATCATAAATTAGCCTTGAATGTGATGTTGCGCAACACTTGAATCTTCAACATAAAGGAACAATTAAGTTCAATGACACTCTCTTTCCCATCATCATTGGATTCGCTTCTCCTTGCAACTGTTGTTACTTAAATTCAGTTGTGTACACCATTTTGTCAGTAAATCAAAATAAAGTTCTTAAATCAAATAGAGAAAGAGATTTTATGCAACTTGCTTGGAAATGAATGCTTTAACAATGTATTTATGTCATTGTGCAATATATTCAACTTCTCCAATCAATACCCAAATAAATTATCGTGCCTCGAATGTGATGTTGTGCAACACTTGGATTTGCTTCTCTTGCAACTATTGTTACTAATTTTAGTCTAAAAACTAGGATTAAGAGGCTAGTACATATAAGCAATTTCTCTTGACTTCACAAACCAAAGTAGTGTATATAGTTCAATAGCTAAAATATTCATCAACTATCGTAGATTTCCCCATAGAAAGTTTAATAATATGATCAATAGTGTGGCCTAGATTGATACACATGGATGGTTCTATCTGAAGGGTTAAACACTACTTTGCATTCTCCATACAGAAAGAGGTGGAAAACCCTAGAAGAAACTATAAAATTAGTGATATGGATCTTCCTATAAGATCTAGACCAAGAATGAGAAGATGACTGCACTAATGATGCATGGATTGGCCCCAATAGCATAAGAAGTATGTTGCAAACTAATATTCTGCAATTCAATATTTGTACACAAAGGCTACACAAATAGTAACTCCTACAATTAGTTTAATTAGCCAATAGAATGAGTAGATTGGTCTAGTAGACCTCAAAGTCCTTCGTAGTACCTAGCACCCAAAGGACAACATCCAGCAAAAAAGAATTGGCCATCTTTAGAAGAATGAAAGATTTCCTCTAGAGCCTTTGGATAAGCAATAGAATGTCCAAATGATCTTATAATAAACCAACCATCTAAGCGTGAAGTTTTCTTTACTCTCTACCTACTAAAGAGTAAAAATTCCACAAAGCCTACCTTCATGAAGACTTTGTTCATTATTCGAGTAAGTAGCTAGGTTTATACTACAAAGAAGACACATAAAAAATTTCACCATTTTTCTTCTAGGTATTCAATTATTGACAAGAAGTGGTCACCATAAAATACTAACTTACAATTATCACTTGAAAAGGAAAGAACCAAGGGAGAAGGCACACAACACAAAAAGTGTACCTATAGAGGGGTAGACATGCAACAAGAATATTCATAAAAATCTCATGCGCATCTTCCTACTACTACTAATGTACTCCCATTTCCTCACCACCAATATCATATAGCTTGTGAGCGGGTCCCTCACCCCCACGTGCAACTTGTCTACACTGCCTTCCATCCCTTCTTTACTACAGAGGTCACAAGGTGGGAGAAACAATTTTGGATGGTGGCAATGATAACATAAATGCCCGATGATATGAAACACAAATTCATTTCCATTACTAAATGTAGATATGAGAGATTTATGAGGAGCTATAGGAAACAATAAAAAATGATCGCTCGGTCCCTAATCATTCATGGGTGATCATTTATAATGTTGCTTCTATCGAGATAATATGAGTGTTGGCTATAATAAATATCTACTTAGAGAAGATTGAGCACTTAAAAGATAGAATATAAAAGAAGTCCAAAGTGTGTATTTGAAGGATTACAAGAGTACATTTTGTAAGCTGGCAGTATATAGATGAGATTGGCATATTTATGGACTGGGATAAGACCAAACCTTTAAGCCTATAATTAGATGGGGATCCCAATGTTCCTCAAGATTTGGAATTGCACATAATGTCATCCATATTTTTTGGCAAGGGTTATAATACTAATTTTCATGTTTAGAGCAATTTCCTCAGTCTATGCATGAAGCACAAAGGGCCTACCATACCAAGTGTTGAGAAGGCAGTTAAAAAATAAAAAAATCACATATAGAATGCTAGAGAACTCTTTTGTAGATTCTTTCCTTATTAAATAAAAAAATATAATTATGTCTCATTAATTTAACAGATAGAAATTACTGGCTCAAGAATTTAATAGCAAGATTTCTAGGGAAAAGAAATTAGATGTCAGAATTAAAAGACATGCATAGGCGCCAGAAAGAGTGTAGCCACGCCACCTCTCCTTTCCTCTCTCTCCCCTTAAAATGACAAATTGAAAAAAAATACCAAGTAAATTGAAAAGCATAGGTGAGAAACACATCCAAGTAGTATCGAAGACTTAATAGTTACTATGCTTGTTTGAGCACACAAGTAGAGTAGCTTTCTATTAACATTTTGTGTTTACCACTATAATCATTGCAATAGTTTTCTTATGAGTTGTAATTCCTGTCAACTAGTCTTGTTTCTTAGTAGCCAGTCATAACTAGCAATTTATATTTATTAGAAGGCTTATAAATACACTTTGAATTATTAATGCCATCTAAAAGCTTAAAGACAAAGACTATGACATGACTGTATGACCAGTTAGAATGTCCAAATCTTTTTAACCACAAGAAAAAGCATTGATATTATTACATAAGAAAGCTAATAGATAATATGAAATGATTTTGACTTTCATTTATTTAGAGCGTCCAAAGCTTTGAAGTTTATTAGAAACAAACAATTAGCCCTCCTTCTAGAGCCATAATGAATCACTATAAATCTGCAAACAACTCAAACCTCAAACAAATATTAACAATGGGTTAGTTCAAGCCATGCACATCTACAAGTGCTCCTATGAAAAAATGCATCATGCCTTATAAGAAATCTAATTGAAAACATGAAAGAACCATGATCTATACCTATTCCATCATGGATTGGTGTGACTTGTGCAAAGTGACCCTTTCCCAATCCTTGCCAAGCTCAATAATAGATGCCTTGAAGATGGAGTGAAATGGACAAGATTAGCTCTCAATTGAAGAGAGTAACTTTGCATGAAGGTTGTAGATTAATTATTGAAGAATGAAGCTTTTATTTATAGACTCTCAAGTTGAAAGAGTGCTAAAAAAGAGAGCAATGTGGGAAAAAGAGCCACTTGTCACCTTGTGAGTGGTTGAGGAATGTGCAAGTTTTGGTCAATGTGCCAATAAATGAGATTAGTTGGCCTTTTCAAATTCAAATTTGGCTTGTTGGAAGGAGAAAAGGAGACTTAAATGCCAAGTGGGGAACATGTAAGAGGGGAGTTATTGCCATGTTGGAAGGGACAAGACAACTTGCTTTCAAATTTAAACTTGAGGAATATTCTCCAAAGATGATTTGTTGAGGGAAAATGATTATTTTAATAAATGAATTAAAATGCTTTATTTGTGCAAGTGGAAAAAGCTAGAGGATGTGATGGGTTATTGGGTTAGATTAATTAAGATGATGTTAGATTCTTTTGACCCATTTGACTTAAATACTTTGATTTATTTAAATCAAAAGGGATGGGATATGAATTTGAGATTTAATTAAATAAAGTTTGGTTTGTTTAATTAAAAGGGGGATGTGAGATAAAGGTTAATCAATTTGAAGGAGATGAACCTAGGAGATTATTTATGAAAGATGGAATGTTAGGATGTGATTAAAATTGATTTATTTAAATGAGGTAATGGTAAAGTGAGTTTATTTAATTGAAGGTTAAAATGCTAGATTTAATTAAATGAAGGCTATTTAATTAAACTGGTGGATTGAAATGCATGCTTATTTTGCATGTCTATAGCTTGCATGAGTTGTTGCATGATAGATTCAATGGGTTCCCCTAGTCATTTATACTTGTGTTTTGGTGGATATTTGTTCCTTGGGGGTGGTCCTCCTTGAGCATTGACATTGTTGACTTTTGATTATTCAGTTATTATGATGGGTTTGTTTGTGGTTTATGAGTGTTATATTTTGGGTATGTTTATGGTTGCATGTTTTGCATTCAAGCACTAATAAAAAATTGGCATCAATAACACCATAATTGGTGATGTTTTTATTCCTAGCCAATGTGTGATGGTCTATTGTATTGGTATACGGGTGTACACCCTTGTGCCATGAGGGCTCTTTCAATATTGAGAGCCTTGGGGATTAGTTGATCATATTTCATGATGCATTGTATTTTTAGATGGAAGGAAAAATCCCCTTCAAGGTTGGAGATAATAGTTCCAATTTATTGTTCCTCTAGCATGGACCACTCATTATTTCTAGCTCTATATCTCCATCATTGTGAGAAAGACACAAATTTCTCTCCCTTGGCTTGTTTGAGGCCAGATAGTTCCTCTAGGCTTACATCCATGTCTAGGTTAAATGAGTAGTTTTCAATGAATAGGTCCATAACTTCTTGGAACCTTTTGATTACAAGAGGTAATTGAGAGAGCCATTTCATTGTGGGACCAACCAAGCTTCGGGGGAAAGTCATATAAAATAGGAATCATCATATGCTAGTTCCATACAATGTACGTGAAATTCACTAATATGATCCTCAAGATTTCCTTTTCCTTGGTATTTTGAATCTTGGTGGGAATGGAACCATAGCAATATTCCCATTGAATGGATAGGGGCACAAATCTCATTGGGTGTATGTTTTTTTTTATTTGCTGGATTTAATGTCCTGTATTTTCTACAAGAGGAATTTGAATTGTGTGGAAAGGTTGTTTTTGTGGATTAGGTTGTTGAATGTGCATGTTTTGGGATGGTATGCTTTGTTGGTTAAATGATGGGGTGGTGTGTGTAGCTTGCATATTTAGGTTCAAGGAATTTTGTTGTGTTTCTGTGAATGGTTGCTAGAAACCTTGTTGTGTGAGCAATGCTTGTTGGTATGCCTATTTTTTTATGCCAACAATGCTTGTTGTTGGACTTATTGATGTTGTTATTGTTTTTGTGCTAATAATGCTTGCTATTGAGCATGTTGTTGTGTTGTTTCTTATTGTTTTTTGCTAACAATGCTTGCTATTGTGTGTGTTGTTGTAGGGCTTGTTGATAGGATTGCTATTGTAGCAAGGCTTTCACTTATGCTTGTTGCTCTTAGTATTGAGGTTGTGCTTGAGCTTGTGCTTGGGCTTGTTGTTGTGCCTTATGTGTGGCTTCTTGTTGTTGTAGCATAGATTGCACTTGCACTTGTTCTTGGGATTGAGCTTGAGCTTGAGCTTGGGATTGTGCTAGAGTTTGTTGGGATTGTAATTGCTACAATGTATTTTGGTAAGCTTGTTGTGCTACTTGAAATGTGATACTATATTGATTTTATGTATTGGGATTCAAGGGTGGAGGTGGTGGATTTTGATGGATGGTATGAGATGATGTGACAAGATTTTTTTGGGGTGTTTTTTGAGTTGTTTATTGATTGATGACAAGTGGTTGAGTGGTAGATGATGGATTAAAATTTTTAGTTTACTTTATTAGTCCTTGTGAGACTAGATTTTTGGATGTTTGAGGTGTTGATGTGATTAGTGGTTGAGTTATTTGGTATGATGCCACTTGGTGTTGCGATATCAGTAACGCATTTAGAGGATTTGATGTGATGGGAGTGTTTGTTTGATTTGTGCTTAGGGGATTGATTTGATTTGGTTGATTTTGGATTGATGTGTTTAACGAAGGGATTTTCCCTATACCTTGAATTAGTGTAAATGATGGTGTGAAGATGGGGAATGGTGGGTAAATTTATGATGTGTTCCCTTATAGAAGTGAAGATGAAGAATTTAAGGTACCCACTTGTCCAAAAGGGTCAACTTGACCTTGCGATATTTTGGGGGTATAGCATTGTGTAGCAAGGTCAAAAGTAGGTGTGACACAAAAAGTGGATGAATTGTTTGTATCATGGAAGACAAGTGACACATATGGTTGTTGGGGGTTTTATGGGATGGTGTTTGACAAACCCAATGCTATGTTGGTCTCCAAATTTTGGTTGTTGACAAGTGTATGTCCTTGAATAGCTTGGAGTAGGGAAATTCCTTTTGTGATCATGGGTTGACTTGGTGCGTGAGATGATGACTGTTGAGTAATTGGTTGGATGATGCTTGGAAATGAGAGTGCAAATGATTTTTGTGGTATGTTACCCAAAGCTTGTTTGACAATGGTGCTTACATCAAAATCAAAAGTAAGTTTAGCTGCTTCTTTTGCTAATGCCAACATGTATTGGGTAGGATTTAGTCTCATGACTGTGTTGAGAAGTTTGTGATTTTTAGGATTTTGCACTAATTTAGGCAACTCATATTGGGAAATCTCTTTAAATTTGTTTTTGACATCCTCTACTTGACATCCCCCATCTTGAAAATATTGAGGTAGTTGAGGGGGATTAAGTGAAAGGTTGGTAGATGTTCTAGGATTGAATTTGGTTTGAATCAAATCACTCATTGTTGAAGCTTCTTTGTTTTTCTCCATATTCTTCTTGTATTTTGACCTTGTTTGGACCATAAAATTGGGATCAACCTTTAGGAATATATGGGATGAATCTTTAACTCTTTTGGTTGATCTAAACTTTAGTTACAAAAATAAATTCTAGGATGTGGATTTTAGGATTGAATGATGTTGATAGATGGGTGATGATGGGTGATACGGATGTTGGAACCTTTTAAGAACTTTGGATAAATATTATACTTTAGGATTTTGATTTTGATTTTTTTTTTATTTGGATGATGAACTTGTAAACCCTAAGATGTTAGATGTGATCTTAGGATGAACTTGTCCAAAAGGGGTTGCTAATTTAACTAAGTGTATGAGAAAGGATTCATTCCCAGACACCCAACTAAACAAGAAGATTTTGATTTGATCTAAGTGATTTACCAAAAGTCAAGTAGAAGGATGTTTCCAAAGTTCTAGAAAGTTGTTTGTGAGATGGATTTTGATAAGTGTTTTGGGGATTTGTGGAGTTGTTTGTTTTGACCCTAGTGAAGCTAAAATAATCTAAAATTATAGGTGCCCCTCAGATCTAGCAACCACTTCCCAAATTTAAACCTTCATAGATTTAGCCTCAAATACCCTTTAGGCAAAATAAAAGGAAAAAAAATCTTGGATTCTCTAAACTCAAAGATGAACTCATATTTCTTTCACCAAGCTTCAAAATGAATATAAATGGAATCCAAAAGCACGAAACACTCAAATCTAGTATTCTGTCAAGTTTTTCTGATTCTCCAGATCATCATTGAATACAAGAGAATGACATAACCATCTTTTCAAGATCCACAAAAATTTACAATTCATATATATCAACTAATACTAACAAGAAACAATCCCACAAGCTTTGATACATGTAAGAGTTGATATTGAATACTCTAAAACATGCATGATTGATGATTGTAGTAATCCAAGATCAAAGAATTTCAATGAAGATACAAGAGAGATCAACTATTAAAGAATAATATTATTCTATCAAAGGGTGAAAATAATATATTACAATTGAATTAATTAACAAATCAAAACCCCTTGGTTATATAGCCAAGGTGATACATAGAATTAGACAAGATTATCACAAATGTCTTATTCGTATTTCATGAGCCAACAAAAATTAAATGACTTAGAGCACATAAAGTAAATGACTTAGGACACAAAAAGTAAATGACATAAAATAATATAAAATCTAATGTGAACTAACATTTCTAGAAAGATTAATTAGACCTGAGTAAACATGTGGGTAGGATATACTAGAAGTGAACTAGCTAGGTAAAACATCTAATTTACATTAACACATACATATACTTGAAAATATTTATATAATAATTAGCTAATGCATTATTTTTAAAAGTGGTATATTTGATTGCATGATCATATGGTTAGATAATGTATACAACTAATTATAGGAAAAAAATTTCAGTAATGATTCTATGTTAACAGCTTGCAAATAATTATATGTACTTGGAGATCCATTTGAGAGCACACAAAAGGAACATTCACATGGTTACATCTTACATAGCTAATTTCTTATTATAGAGCCCAAAGGAACATACTCCTTTAACTATTTTGGATATTTACGCATTTTCATTATTGTTAGATGCTTTTAGATGCATGATCATTCTAGAAATCAAATGATAATTGAATTGTAAGTAGAATCTAATTGTGAAATTCACTTTCCCATGTGATTACCCATTTTATTACGTGTTTGTTTCAAGAAACTTCCCTTGAGAACACTTATCTCAAGTATTTATCCTTTACTTTATTGTTATTGATGTAACATTGAATTTATTATGTCACTAATATTTTTTTTGTGCTGAATAATAAAATAAATAACATATTTTAACTTTTATTTATCTTAACTTCTGTATTCTCACAAAAAAAATAAAAATAAAATTGTTGTGGAAGATAACATAAAGTCCAATTTTTAAGAAATTTTATTAAAACATAATTTCTTAACAAAATAAATTGCTTTAAAAACTCATATTTACTCCATCTATTGTATGTGCCTTTTGTATGATCTCGAAATGAACTCGACAATAAGTCTCCTCGTCTTACTTTCATATAACATTCCAAATTCAGTATGCATCATTATGTGCTGTGATTTGAAGCAGAAACTGCAATAAAACTAAATTTGCTCAGAAATTTATGTTACCAAGGCCACCATATGTAGGTGCCCTCAAAAGGCACTACCGATGCATGATAAGGATATGGATCTCGATATTTTATTGCCCTTGCAAGTTTTGGATCAACTTCATCCACTGCAAATTTTCTCACCAGTGTTCTGCTTCCATCATACATATTGATTCCTTCTTCACCAGCCACCACAGTCCATCCGCTGTTGTTGACTGAAACATGCGTAATTTTTTTAGGCAAACAGATATCCACTCGACACCACCTCTTGGAGTTTATATTTTCTTCTCCGTTCTCTAATTTCCACATAACCCCGCAGTTCTTGTCAACCAAAACTAATTGACCAACATCACTCCCAGCTAATTCCCAAAACTTAGTAGTAATTTTCGGGAAGCTGTTAAAAACCCTATCCTCAAAATTTTGATATGTATAATCTTTAAGGGGTGGAATTTTTTCCCAGCGTTTCTCGGAAAGATTCAATTCTATAACCCCTCCATTGCAGGATTCATTATCCAACCAGTAAAATCTTCCTCTGTAATAAACTCCCCGCCCACGAACCGAATATTCACCTACGTCTTCAAAACTTAACTCAAATGCATCCCAGGACCTAGATGATGAATCATAGACTTCAACCCGGGCTGGGTAATTGCCCACCACCATTATGAATTGTTCGGTGGAAGAATCAAACGCTTCTCCATGAAAACTAGGGCTGCTGTCATATGGAGGGATGCGTATCCATGCCCTTCTCTCTTCGTCGCAAATATAAAAGTTATCACCATATTTATAATTATCAAACAAACAGAACATGGTATTGCATGCTACACCTATTCGATAGGAATGATCACTAAGTTGGTAAAAATATCCATTTCCTTCTAGCACTCATGTGTATCGCTTCCAATCAACAATTGCTTGAAACAAAAAAAATAGAGCTGCAAGAGTGATGTATATTTGGATACATTCTCTGCATGGAAGCATATGAGGATAGCATTTCATTCCATTCTTTCCACACGGTTGCCAATCTCACAAGGGTTCTTCGTGGGAGCAGCCTTGCTATAATATTCAACGCAATTTCATTGGGAAGGATCCGCCAAACTCTAATTTCCATCTCCATGTTGCCAAATTTACTTTATTAAATTGCTCGTGCTGGATTTTCCTACACATCCCGAGGCATGTTCTAATAAAGCTCTATGGACACTTAGTGTGACGTTTCAATTCAGGGAGCGACCTCACGTTTCAGTGCTGCATCTTTAACTCTTCCCGATTAAGTGCAGGGTACGACCTTTTTGGAAAAGGCAATAAGCAAACCCTTGTGTTTAGAGTAGGTTAATCTAAGATAATGTATATAAATAACTATCTATCAGCCCAAACTAAAATATTTATGGTTGATGGAATGTAATGTATCAAATACTAAAATATAACTGCTATAAATATAAGGTTACACTGATATTTGTAGTTAGTTTACATTATTTGGTGAGTAAGTTAAGATAACAGTTGAATCTCTTTTGTGTTTTAGATTAGATGAAAAAATAATAGAGTGAGCCAACGAATTAGGAAATCTTAATTGCATTTTCTAAAATGTGTCTCAAGAAGTTGCCTCTTAAGTATTTTTAATGTGAGATTAAAGTTTGAGGTTAGGCATTTAGGATGGGACCCAAATTAGGGAGATGGCCTACTATTTGCAAATTTAAAACAGTTCAGTTTGGTAAAACAGTGCTTCAATATGAACCCAAAGTTATTTGTAGTTAGGTCTACTATTTACATGCTTGGACGTTGGATTATCCAATGGTGGTGGAGCTTCCATTTTGAAACCTCTCCTTCAATCTTTCTTGTGAAAAATAGTTTCTAATGTTTTGAAAATTTGTCTGAAATTTTTTCAAGTGTAACGGTTTATCATAGAGTCTTTGGGGAGATGGATTTTAGCTAGCTAAAAATATTAATATTATTCCACCTATTTCTAAGTTTTACTAGATACCAATATATTTAAATAAACTAAATATTTATTTTATTGTTAACAAGAATGCCTCTTGGTAAGTGATTTTCCTATAAAAAGGAAAAAAAATTTGCAACCTCATGTTTTAACCCCTTCTAGTCAATAAAAAATTTAAAATTAGCCTCAATCATCAACAAAGTCTAAGATTTCTATTCATTCACAAGAGACAATTCAATCCCCTTCTGATACCAAAAAAAAAAAAATTCCTTCTATTATTCCTAGACCATTTTACAAAATGTTGTGAGGGGATGGTTCATTGGGGGGCATAGTTGCTCACTAGAAGAAAATTAATCTATTGCTAGCATACAATTAATTTACTAATTAAGTAAATTTTACTTCTATCCCTCAACATAAGAGTTCATTCAAATCCAAAAATAGGAGGGGACCTTCAATGGCATATACCTCCACCCCATGTACTTTATGGCCGACCTGAGGTGAATAGGTTAGCCTTGAAGGGTAGGGTGATAGGAACCCTGTTGTGGAATTGAAGGCTTTCTCTAGTCTGAGTAGACTAAACACGAGTAAGGGAGTTGTTAAAGGATGTTTCGACCAACCCACTAGTAGATCTTTCTTCTCGCCTCTATAACTAGAAATTCCACCTATCCAAGTAAACTATAGTCAGGGGGTGGGGGGCCTGTCTATATCTCTGTCAATTTCCCTCCTTCCCCTAGTTATAGATAGTAGTGGCCCCCAATTCACAATTTCACTAGTTCAAAGGTTTGCTACAAGAGAAAGATCATATTATCTCCTGTCTACCACAATTCATAATCTTTTTCTTTATTTCAATCAACATCATAGATAAGGAGTTAAAGATGCAATTGTTAAGTGGAAGATTAATTTTTTTCCTCCTGAAGTTAAAATTAATGGTTTCGTTTTGCTTCTTATTGATCCAACATATGAAGAGATTCTATTTTTCTTCAATCATCACATAGAAAATATGTGGGGCTATAGTTGATTTTTCCTCATAAGTCTATAAATTTGTGATTGATAAAAGGGAGGATCCATCATATAGTAGTGTGTAGGATCTTTACTAGTTGTGAATCAATTGGATTTTATTATTCCATGTTCCTTATATTGTGAAGGATATAAGTGAGTTATGGGAGTAGATGTCTATAAACCTTTTTAATGTTGATTTGGTTATAAGATATGATTTTAAGATGGTGGGATAATGATTTTAGTTTTCCTAGACACATTAATTTGAGTAGTGAATGATTTGATAAAGGGTTGTATTATTGTACTATCATTTGAGTTATAGATCCAATCAACAAAAGTTTTAGTCATGACAATAATCAATACACTTGGTCTAACTATAGATTTGTGGATCAAAGAAATATTAGTTGACTTTATATATTCTATATATATCCTTGAATGGTCATGTAGTTAAAGATATATTTGGTCATGTTATTTTTTATTAGATTATTCCTCTACTCTTTCATTTTATTTTCCTATCATCTATGTCTTTTTAGGAGTGAAAATTACAAGAGTGGTTTCTAAGTTAGTATATAAGATTCATACTTCAAATCTAAAAGAATTATCTTTCCTAGCCACTCTTATCATATTTTCATTTCTTATTCCCCAACTAAATGAAGTAGATTCTTATAGGAAATAGTGGAAATATGCTATTATACAATGTATTCATTTCTTATGTGATTTTGGTAAGAAATTAAGCTAGCAGTGAAATTGTAAAGAAAAATCTCTTCAAGGGAAGGTTTAACACACCAAAAAATTACTTAATACAAATGTAAATAATATCAATTTACAATTTTTTGAAGGCTCCTTAGAAGCTCAAATTCAAAAAGTGAACAATTATAAGAGACAAGGAACTAAAATTAGGATGATATTACACTAGGTAAAAGAGGTTAACAAATTCTCATAACACTTATTCAAAGTTTTGGACTATAAACATAACAAGTATATTTGAGCTATTTAAGATGAAACTAGTTATATTCGTACAAATATAAAAGAGATCTTTCTTTTTCATTAGTCTTCTTAGAGAATATTCACATTTGAAAGGCACACTCTTAGTTTTTGAAGAAAATTTTAAAGATCATATTCACAACAAGGTAGATAGTGAAGGTAGTCACTTTTTAGACAATTCAAAGTGGTGTGTTTTCAATTAACTCTAATAAAATTCACACAATTAGTGGATTTTCAATATATTTTTATTAAACAATGTGGCATTATACTAAATAATACTTTTTTTTTATACTTGAAGGATTTGAAGAAAGGTCCATTAGGGCCTAACACTACCTCTCCATGGTATCCCATTAATTTTCTTAACAGTTCCTATAAATCAATTGTGAAAGACATAACTAGAAGGATTTTAAAACCTTTATAAAAGTAGATTGTGAGGTTAGAATAAACTAGGTTCCTTTGTAGGAGATTTATCCTTTTGAAACATAGAAAAATGGAAGGGATCCTAGGTCACAAGTCCTTAGAATAATAGGATTCAAGGCCTTTTCCTAGGGTTTCATTGATATAGAGAGCAACAAGGTGTATAGATTGAATTTCAACCATGAAGGTGAGCCAATCAAACCTAGATATCCATGTATAAGTGATGTGAAATATATTGGAATTGATTTTCCTTGACTAACATAATTCAACTGTGTGATAATTATTGATGCAAATGCTAGTCACACACCAATAGATAGATAAATTCTCATTTTTGTACTATGGGAACCTATCTTTCTTGGAATTGACATCAATGGGAAAACCTAAATCTAAGGAAAAAATTAAAATGTAGCACACATGGCATGTGATAGTTGTCATCAGAACTTTGTAGGAAACCTCAAATATATTTTGACTTCTTCATTAGTAGTAATATTCAAACTTCAAGCTCTAGGTTGTGAGTACTTTACACAATTGAACTTCTAAACTTGTCACACCTACGTTATGATTACTTATGCTTCCTAATTTCATCCCTTATTAGATCTTCTACTTGCCTTACTAGGTACTCCATCCATTCTTCAAATACACTTACCTTATGGTGAACCATTGTAATGACATCTACTTGCTCTTTAGACACTAGTACTGGATTCTATGGCAATTTAGCTTGTGTTTGACTAGATTGAGCTAGTGACTTAATGAAGTTGTCTAAGAAAGCAATCCATTATTTTAACTCTATTTACTTATGCTTACACTTATGTACTCTAGTGATAGTTGTTCTTAAATTCACTTTCAACACTTTTGATTCCTATCCCCTTGATGAATGTCCTACATCAATTATTGTCACCCTATAATACCTAGGTGTTATTTCATGCTTACTCTTATCTCCTATCGATGTAGCTATCTGGAGATTTATCCCTCCATTTGTATTCCTTTTCATAGCATGTCATGTCTTCACTCTAACTCTAGGCTTAGGGGTCTCTACTTCTTGTATTAAACTTCTGAGATTGAAAGGCATAAGTTCCACCTCTAATGGCAAGGCCATTTTCTTGACTAGCCAGTCAAGTGCTTCTTCATTATGTTTTTCCTCTTCA
Source organism: Sequoia sempervirens (assembly GCA_007258455.2). Classification (NCBI taxonomy): domain Eukaryota; kingdom Viridiplantae; phylum Streptophyta; class Pinopsida; order Cupressales; family Cupressaceae; genus Sequoia; species Sequoia sempervirens. The sequence goes on from VDFB02193867.1 coordinate 455,221,655, forward strand.
TTAATATCTCATTCTTGATGATCAATATGTCTAGGAACTTCCTCTCTTGAACTTTCAACATTACCTATTACAACCCCTAGAAATTGAATACCTTATGTCCTCATTGGCATGGATTTTAGATTACCTTGGTCTATCACTATCTCTTCCTTTTTGAGACTCACATTTTTCTATCCTACCATGTTCTCAATATCATCGCTTGGAACATTATCTTCCTATTGTCCTAAAACATCAAGATTCTGATCATTTGTGAGTTCACCTCCCAATGTTTGTGAGAACTCTATATTTTTATTCTTATCCTAGATTTCTCCTATTTTCTTAGAAGTATATGGTTGCTCAACATTCTTTTTATTTCATCCTTGTGGGAGCTAATAATAAACTATATCTTCTTTATCAATATAACCAATGGGGTTCTAACCTGTAGTATCCCCTATTCCTCTTTCATCCATTTCTTTAGGGTTTCCTACTTCTAGAGAAAGTGATCCTCTTATGAAAAATTTATCTTCTTTGTTTCCAGTATATGACCATGTTTTCAACACCTCTTCCACTACTAGATGCATCATGGGACCTCCTTTAGATCTCTTTTCCTAAAACTGTTTCATCTTGACATTTAGTTTCTCCAACTGTCTTCTAACTTCTTCTTTAGTTTATTCAAAATATTCCTCTTGAATTATAGGAGTCCCTCCCAGGGCTTGTCTCATCACTTCCATATTGAATGAAGGTGGAGAAGCAAATATATCTACTACATTTTATGATGCAAATCTTTTCTTACTGCTTGTTTTTGTTTTCATTCTTACCTCCTCACAAGTCATAGGTTGAGCCTTTGGATTAATTGTGGAAGAAAATTCCAAATTTGGAATCTCCATTACATTGGATAGATTAGGCATAGTCACTTTACACTAGCTAGATGGCATCCTTAAAATTATTTGGCTTGAAGTATCAATAATTTCTTCCTCACTTAACTTAGCTTCCCATGTTTCTACAATCTTTCTTTTTTTTTAGTAGTCCTCCATACCTTGACTCATCTACTAATTGTTGCTTTCTCTTGACATTTTGTAGGTATGTGGGCTCTATCCCAACTTCTTTCAATGCTTCATTATAACCATTCATCTAGTACTAAGTATATGTAAGTACATTCTTTGAAATCTCCTTATTTGTATAATTTGGGTCTAGGATTGGTTCATCAAAAATATTTTCTAAATCATAAATTTTATTGAAGACCTCACCATTATATGTATCCAGTTGCTTTGGAATATCATGAAATATAAGAAGCCTTTATTCTTATAGTGGCAACCTCTAGTATGACCACTTCCTTACATCATGCGCATGATCACAATTATGCCAAAAATCTTCTAGATCATAGACATGAGCATACTTCCTACTTATTAGCCTGGAAAGGCTTCCTTTGGGATCATAATTTTTTTGTTGGAGTGTAAAGAACTCCAACTTATAAATTTTCAACTCCTCACACATATAAACACTTCTTGTCGTAGCATATCGGTAATTCTTGATTGTGATAGGGAATTTGATAGAACATTTCTTGCACGCTTGTTGCGAAAATAGCATGAGATGGCTACATCTATCTCACCAATTCTAGTAACAAAATTTTGTCCATTGCATACCTAGGTAACATGAACCTGGGTGTCTTGAGAATCCTTACACCCTAATATAGATGAAAGTGATAAATTAAGTATACCATCCCCCAACCAACTAAATAATAATTTGTTCTTCTAAGGACAATATTTTTGGTTTATCACCTTCCATAAGTCTTAGCAGCCTCATTAATAACACATCATTTACCCTCTGATAATGTTCCCAATATTGGTGAATAGTAATTTGGGGCATATGAGAATATATCAAAGTATTCTCTAGTTATCTGCCGATGGTACCAGCTCTATTCAATCCTTGAATATTCATCTTTAGGGCACAGGAATAAACAACATATGATTACATGGAAAACCATTGGGTGTCCAGGAATGTTATTATCTATTCACATAGCTTTTCACTGATAAAATTCCCCTACTAAATGTCCACATGACCTTCAATCGTTTGAATCACTATGATCCCAAACATCTAAGGTTCAAATTTGTTGGAATCCTGGATTCCAACAATCATGCTCAATAGGGTTATCATGTCTTGAACATCCTAGATAAATATCTACCTCATGATTTGTCTCATTTACTTCGTAATTTTTTCACAACACCATGTTTCATTCATAAACTTCTTGTTTTATTCCTTTGTGTTGAGATACAGTGTGGCTAGGACTTGCATATCTAATAGATTCATCAATTTGAATGTGGGGAGCCCAAATGTGTATGGAATTCCCTTCACAGAGAGGTCTACATAGAATCTTCCATCTTTCTCGATGACCCTCTTAATTGGTTCATACCAATTCACACATTCTTATACTAGTTCAAGAGCTTCCATAGTTAGCAAAAACCTTCCTACCAAATGTTGTCCACTTGCAACAATATTTTTAGTGCACTAGGAGGAACCCTCTTGTAAAATCCACAAAACAAATTCATTATCAATGAACCCTCCTAGATGAGTATCTATAGCTATCCCATCGATCAATATAAATTGTAAACCAGGGGTTTCAAACTCCTCATCTATTGGCTTCTTCTTGGAAGTGCTCATATTTCTCTAGGTTTCTTCCATTATTAGCAAATATGTGCCTTGTGTGTCAGTTAGGGTTACATTTAACCATCATTTTCAATATTTCATAAAATTTCTTCACTCATGAAATTTACAGTCTATAATTAGGTTAGATTCTTTTAAAATAATCAACATTTTAGGAACCTAACTAATAGTAATGACATTTGACCTGAGTCATGCATGCATGAAAGAATTAACCAAAATTTAGGTACTAGAAATATACATGGTTTCATTGATGATATGATTTTCTGAACACAACTGAAAACCCCTTGTAGTTGTGATCTTTGGCTCTTCAAGGCTTACCTTTCTTTGTGCACCACAATTTTGGTTTTAATTATTTGATGTCCTTATAGGTTAGTAATTTGGTGCAAGGTAGAGTGTTATGAAGGAAACTACATGCTCAAGGTGATGCCAAGTACATGTGCTATCTTCCACATTCATTAATTTATTTTGCTACACATTAATTAACCTAAATAAAGGTACAATCATGGACGATTAGGGTTCAAATCACAAACTCTTTGGTTCCTTTGTAGGGGCCAACCATTTGAGAGGAAAGTGGCACATGAAACTAACATGGAACATTCACGTGTCACTTTGAATCTTATGATGCAAAAGGAATTAGAGGAAATTCCACCTTTGGATACTTAACAATTGGCAATCAATTGAGGTTTGAATCATTTAACACTAGATATTGAAGAATTACTAGGATTTGGGACTTTTACTCACCGAGTTCATGAGAATTGGGTGCAAAGGAAAACCCAGGACTACATGAAAGCAAGACCAACTTGGTTTTAAAGTGAAACTTGCAAAAAGGGTCTGGTCTCCAGTTTTAAAGAAAAGAAAAGCCACTACCAAGCTAACTAGCAAAAAGAGGAGATGCATGCACCAAGGAAATTTTATCTAGGTGACAACTTACCAAATGTAGCTACTAGCTAGAAAAAATGAAAAACTTGTCAAAGATACAACATCCTTAGAGCAACGAAATTGATACTCAGGACCCAAGGGTTTGGTGAATCAATAAGGCCATTTAAAAAAGCATACCTTTCTTTACCATTTTTCTCATTAGCCTTGATCTTCATCATCAATTTTTGGACCACTAGCAAGCATAGTATATCTAGTCTTAATAGACTTCCAAAATCCAAATCCAAGAGATACTAGGAAACTTTCCATCCTTATCTTCCAAAAACCATAGTTCAATCAATCAAACAAAGGAGAATCCCTCTTGTGTGCCATCCTAGATCTACCTCAAGAGGTTAATCTTTCTTCACATGAACCTTGCTCTGGTACCAATTGTTGAATACACAAGAAAACTAAGAGGGGGGATGAATTATTTGTACATTAAAACATTTAAACCCTTCAAAAACATTTAGATCCATAGCAACTTAATTAACTCTTAATCTATTAGAATGAAATAAAATATTATAAACTAAAACACATCAACACCATACACAATAGAACACCAGATTTACATTGAAAACCCAAGAAGGTAAAAACTACAATGAGGATTAGCTCACAATATAGATTAATTGAAACACCGAATACAAATTTCTCACTATTGGGCTCACTACCTAAAAGAAAGAAGGGCTCACTATCAAGGGCTCATTGCTAGATTATAGAAAAGAAGAAAGAAGAGTGTTATAATGAGAAATCCATCTCAATGCAGTAGAAAATATCCACCACAACATCACCAACACATTCATAGTCTCTCTAAGGATTGTGAACAACTTCTACTCACTGCTTCAAGTAGTCTAACTCATTAATCTTACACTACACTTCATAAACTCAAAATTCACAACATAATTATCCATCAATTTAACACTTATTTATACCATCTTCAACTTTGAAAACTTTTTCCAAGGTTGGCTATGTACCTCTACCATGGAAATTTAAATTAGGAGCTAACACTAAACATTCCATGGTGGAAAGGAATGAAAGCAAACCATAACACATCTTAACTCAGACTCAAATCATACATACACACCACAACACACTTCCACAAACACTGAACTGAATCCATAAATAGTGTAAACACCCAAGGTCAGTTGAACTAATATAAACACCATTAACATTTAAGTACATGCTTCGTCAAATCTAAAGATGAATCAGAAACCACATGCAACACTTGAATACAATCTTGAATAATCCATAAACACCTTGAAATCTAAAAAATTCTTTTACAAAAACTTTCACCCAAACAATGTACACACCCAGTTCACTTAGACAAAATTGCGTACACTATAACTCAAGAAATCACCTTGAAAAGCACCAACCCATGAACAACTTATACTATAGGTAGATATGATCATTATCAACACACTTCTGAAACTACAAGACTAAAATCCTAACTGTGGAGAAATGTAGAACAAAATAATTTCTCCTAGACTCCATTAAAACATAGTTCACACACTAGTGAACATAACTTCTTCTACACAATGATCTAGACCAAGAAATTATAGATATAGAGCCTCCAAACACCTTTGAATAGCATAATTGAACCACAAAAGTAGATCTTTAACACAAAAGAATTGTGGAGAGAAACTAGAACACCTCTACAACACACTATTTCCTCTTTTATTCAAGCTTTCTCAAAGGCTATTGGAAACCAAGAACCAAAGACATATACTCATTATCTTCAATACTTCTTCATCATCACTAAATAAACAACATCCAAAAACCTATCAAGGCAACACTAGAGTTTGAAACTAGTAGCACTTACTAATGAAAACGTAATGAAAGTAGTCAAAGCATCAACACAACTACTCAATTATTACTAGTTGACATTAATGACAATACAAATAATCCTATTAACATCAACAACAACACCAACTATTCATACTTGCAACACAATGTATAGAAATCTTAATGACTTCCTCTATTTGAATGCAATTCTTATATAGGAATATTAGATTAGAGGAAAGTAGAGTATGATATATAATTACCTTCTTAAAAAGACATTTACACTATCCATATTTTTATAAAGTATGTACTTTGGGGTTTTTCTTGATTAATTTTCAAGAGGCCTCAACATGCATAATTGGTAATTAAAATAAATATTAAATGTGAGTTACGAAAATTTTAGAAAAGAATGTTTAGATTTTGGATTGAACAAATGGAAAAGAAAAAAAAAATCATTTTCACATTTGAATTGTCATATCAAAAGAAAGTGATAATGAGGATCTATGAAAATTAAATAAAATTCAAAAGAAACTCTTACATATATGCTAGCTACAATAGGCACCTTTTAAATTGAAACCATATTACTTGCCTTGCCTCCATCTCATATGTTCCAAGTATATATGGAGGAAAAGAAAAACTTCTTCATTTCTGAAATTTAGATGGTTCTAAAAATAGAATAACTATATATACCTTTGATCTATCCTTTTATAACAATTAAAAGAAAAAGAAAAAATATGATAAAAAATATAAATTATAAAACAATTAGTAACTAATTAAATATCGGGACAATTGTGAATATTCTTCATCCTATTTCTTGAAAGAATGGGTCACATATGTAGCACTTTGGAAAGGATCCTATATAAACCATACACATATATGACCTTATCAATCATTTGGACCCACATTTTAAACTAAAATGGATTAGATATGTTAGTAAGGTGAGCTAAAATTTCTAAGAAGACATATTCTTAAAGAATTCTCAATGAAAAACAATCATAGGACTCATTTCCCTAAGGAAAAGACCCAAAATAAAGTTACAAGGAACTTCAAAAAGTCAAAAAAGGTAAAACAATTCAACCTAGTCAAAGGAGATAGGTACTAAAGATATGATAAAAAATGAACTCTTGATTCTTTCTACCCTAGCCAAAATTATCATACAATTTTAGTTGTAGCCAGAATCAACATTGATAAATCTAATATACAAGGTAGTTTTTTTTAAGTTGAAACCGTCCATAATGAGAAAAACCAACAAACTTGTGGTGAAAGAAGAAGCTAGATTGTTTGGAATTCCATATATTGGTGTTTTGATACATTTGGGCTTACTTAAAAAGATACTTATCAAATTAGGCTCTCAAATGGAAATTAAAATTCAGAAAAGTAAGTTGCACAATTTGGCATAAAATTTTTAATAGGTTATTAACATAATTTGGAAAATTCAATTTCAGTTTCAGTTTCATAAAAAATTTAATAGGTTATTAACATAAATTTTCTCCAATGTAGTTTCAGTGGATCTGAAGGCAGAGACAGAAGAGGAAATAGAGGAGAACATTTCTGAGCTTTCCAAGACTAGAATGATTTGTCAATTCAAGGGCTTTTGGCCTAACCTCCCTTAGCTGCACTATTGGATTTCCAATGAATGGAAGCCTCTAATCTCTGGTAAAATTCTTATTTTCCCCATGGATAAGTGGTTTTTTGTGGCTAAGTTTGACAATGCTCAGGATAGAAACATTATTTTTTGTGACAATTTTTTAAGCTGGGAGAATAAATTTCTATTGATGATTAAGCCTTGGCATGCTGATTTCAACCCTGCTTCTAAAAATTTTAGCAAGATCCTGATTTGGTTTTGGCTGCCTTACCTTCCCCTTCACTTATGGATTGACCCCCTCTTGGAAGAAGTGGGTGATGTCCTAGGTGATGTTTTGTTGGTAGATGTTGGAACTTCTGACTTACTTCATTCCACCTCTACCTGAATTTTGGTTGAAATGGATGTTTCAAAAGGGTTGCCTGCTAAAATTTTAATTAAAACTTCTAAGGATTCTTGGATCCAATCCTTGGACTATGAAGGGATTCCCTTCTGCTATAGAAGGTGTTTTAAAATAGGTCAAACTGCTCAACAATGTGGTTTCGAGAAAAATGTTTCGACTTCTTGGTGGAAAGGTGTCTCTCAACAACATTATACGGTTGAGAAGAAAGATGATCAAAATAGGAGCTCTTCTGAGGTGGTTGCTTCAGAATCACAAGCTCGTGAGGTATCCCCTTCGGATGTCTCAATTGGTGAGGTGGCTGAAGCTAAAAAATCTTGTTGAAACCCCTAAAGATCTTGAGGTTGGGTGTATGAGTGCATATCAGAATAGGTGTTTTTTAGAGGTGGATGCTCCTAAATCACTAGGTCTTGGGATGCCCCCTCCAGTCATCTCAAATGGTGAAGTTGCTAAGGAAACCCCTATTAAGTCAACGACTGCCATTTCATGTGAATGTGCTTTGGCTTCCCTATCTGGTGGCTCTTCAAAAAAGTCTTTATCTGTGCAAAGGAATCAAGATGTAACCCCTTATAATTTGGCTGATGGCTTTCATCTCCTTGAAAGCAGTGAGCTAGTGTGGCATGGTAAGGCAGCGCTGGTGGAAGAAGGATGGATCACAGTTAAGGGAGAAAAACTATAAATCCTCTAGGCCTTCTTTTGATATGACTCTCCGCTCCCACAAGAAAAGTGTAAAATGTAAATCTTAATTGGTCTTGTTTTGGAGCTGGTCATTTTTGTTGGCCACATGTTGTCTTTTCTGCATCCTTGCTCTTTTTTGTTAAAAGGTTTTAGATTCCTTCCAAATCTATTTTTTCCTTTATCAAAAACATAATTTGGAAAATAAGTAAGATTAAAATTTCTCCTCTTTTCCAAAAAAGTAAATCTATTTGGTGGAATTTTAAAATTTCAATAATACAATAGTACTAAAATTTTAGGAAAAAAATAAAAAAGTAGGTGTATGTCTGACCAACCTAAGTACAAGAAAAAAGTAATATATTTTTTTAAACTTTCAATATCGAATGTGCCACATTTTTTATTATAATTTTTTTTGCAAGGAAATAATTAGTTATGATTTTCTTATTAGAATTTTTTTAAATAATTAGTTATGATTTTTTTATTAGAAATTAATATAAAAAAAAAACTTGTTTGTCATACCACCATAACTTGGTAACAAATTTATGAAAATCATTTTTTTTTTAAATTAGGAAGCATAAAATGTGTCACATCTTTCAGATTAGTGAGAAATCATTTTAGAATTATAGATATTTTTCAATTAGCCTATCAATTTGGACTTTAGTTAGAATGCATGTAGAAAATACATAATAATTATCTATTTAATTCCAAATAAGTCATATCATAGAATGTGTCACATCTCTTAGATTCAAACAATGAGAAATCATTTTAGAATTATAGATATGTTTCAATTAGCCTATCAATCGGGACTTTAGTTAGAATGCATGTAGAAAATACATAATAATTATCTATTTAATTCCAAATAAGTCATATCGTAGAATGTGTCACATCTTTCAGATTCAAACAATGAGAGATCATTTTAGAATTATAGATATTTTTCAATTAGCCTATCAATCATAGATAAATTTCAATTAGCGTATCAATCAGGACTTTAGTTTCAAATAATTAGAAATCATTTTATAATTATAAATATTTTTCAATTAGCCTATCAATTAAGACTTTTGTTAGAATGCATGTAGAAAATACATAATAATTATCTATTTAACTCCAAATAAGTCATATCTTATACTAGTGGAAATCTAGCAATTTTATCAATAAACCCTTTTTGTTTCATCATTTGGATTAAAAAAATGTCACCAACCACTTTTGGGTCATATTGCCACTTTTTGGACCCCGACAATCCTACACTCAGCCCAAGGGGAATATTGCATGGGAGTTGATTTCCAATTTTACTGACAATGAATGTATTTAATTTCTCTGGTCATGTAAACTTATTTTGAGTTTCTCCAAGGCAATGAGTATATTGTAAAATGTGCTTGACATATCTCAACTTTTTTGATTAAGATAAAGTAAGTTTCTCTGGTCATGTAAACTTATTTTGAGTTTCTCCAAGGCAATGAGTATATTGTAAAATGTGCTTGACATATCTCAACTTTTTTGATTAAGATACAGTAAGAAGAACCTAAAACTGATAAAAAATAACCATGAAGGAAAGCATGAAAAAACTCATGAGAGATGAGATTTAAAAGAAACAAACAAATACTAGTAACTATTTTGATTAGAGTAAGGAAGTAGATAGAAATGAGAATAAAGGTTCTCGACCTTATACAATAGATTTATAAAAGTCTCATGAATGAGAAATGAAAGAGATAGACGAGGGAACTTTATGTTTTTAAAAAATATAATCCAAGTGATACAATATTTGAATATCCATTGCAAGGGGTAACATGGGACTCCCCTGTGTGAAGACCATCAACACATGAGGGGGGAATAGGAGGAAAAATAGTTGAATAATAGTAACCATCCATGATAGATCCTTGGCGCAAAGCCAGGCTAGTTGAAGTAGCAAAAGCACACTTAGGAGGAGAAACACCAACATGGACCTCTGAACAAACCAAATCTGTGATAGGAGCAAGGCACTTGTTAGAAGCTTGGGATGAGGCTTCCTCAAAAGAGGCAGAAGTTCGAACAATGAGAAGATCATCATTAGCATTCTTCCACAAATTAAAAATAAATTTTGTTGATATACTCTTCATTAATAAATTTTTGCACTTAAAAACAAATTAAAGTAAGATAAGTCCTAATTTTTATATAATTTTGAATAAAATTCAACTTAATCAATCAGCTATGATTGGAATAGAAAATAGTCATATTGGTATATCAACTTGAGGCTTATGAATCAAATTAGTATCAAAGAATGGTTTTTGTGTCATTCTAAATATGATTTATAAGTGGTGTGCCTCTTACGAAGCATTTTTACAATTATATGTCTATCACAAGATTAGGTTGTGATAGAGGTCAAGACATTTTATTTAAATATTTTCACAAGGAGGTGGAATAAAAAAATCAATATGACTCTTGAAAAGAAAGTTATACTACCTCTTTGTGTTGAAGAAATGTTCAACATGTTGAAGGAGGATGTAGCCATCAAGTTAACTAATGTATTCTGTAGTCTCATTGACCTACTTTTGTCATATGTGGATGCTCATAAAAGTTCACTCACAAAATTATGTTGTAGTAGAGCATGGTTTTTATGTCATTTTCAATATGTTTTTTAAGTGGTGTGTTTGTGTAGGTAATAATTTTTCAATTATATGTCCCTCAAAAAATTAGATTGTGATAGAGGATAAAACATTTTTATTGCAAGGTGTGCACCCTTGGTCTCCTTGTGTTGTGTAGTGCAACTCTTGGGTTTGTGGCATGGCTTAACTATCTCCTGTGGATTCATCACCTATGGCGGCATTAAGAAGTTGATCTTTTGGTGAAACAAAAATTGTCTGTGCAATGGCATTAACAAGTTGATATTTTGATCTTTCTTCATCTATGGACATTCATAAAAGTTCTTCCTTTCTGTCTATGAGAAAGCTTGAAACAATGGTGAAAATATTGGAGGTACTCACATAAAAGTAGGAAGTATCTACTGAGATACCAAAAGAAAATGAAGAGTTACAAAATCAAGAATCCAAGAAGAAGCAACCTCATACTACCCAAGTTTAGTGTGGAGGCCAAGATGGAAATTCATCTGTATGAGGGTAAAATTGATCCTAAAATATTTTACCATTCAATTGCTCAATTAGAGATATATTTCAGTTTGAATAACCTTATTGAAGAGAAAAAAAATATTTTCTAATATTAAAGCTAAGTAGTCATGCTTGACATGGTTTAATTTTTATGTATTCTTTGGGAATGAAGAAAATATCATCAATTGGGATGAATTCAATACTTTGATTAAGAAATTATTTTATCCTATTTTTATGAAGAGGATAGTTATATTGATTGACAATATTTGAAAGAGGGACAAAGATAAATGGTACAAACCTACACAATCAAATTTTGCAAAAAATATAGTCTAAATAAGAATAGATGTGACAGATCTTAATGCACTCATGGAAAACATATAAATGTTGCATAGTCTTACTTTGATAGTTATGCCTAAGGATATTGTTGAGAATTTCATTCAATAGAGATAGACAAGAAAAATAGTTTATCTTTCTCTCCAAATTAGTTAAACCAACAAAGTGGTCAATGTAGTTCCAACTCTAAGCCCGAAGGGTGGTGTAAATGAACTGTTAAAAACAATACTAAAAAATATTGTAGCAATTGTGATGTTGATTTCCATGCACATAAACTAAGTTACAAATGGTGTTTGGAATTATGTTTTTTGAAAAGAAAGAAAGAGACAAGTAAACTATGACTTTTTTAAAAATTAAAGAAATTGAATGTGATTCCAATATGGATAAGGGGTTGGTTTATACCTCCATGTATAGATAGATGTATATTAACAACAATGAGGCTCAATGAAATTATACATCAACAAATGAATAATGTTCAATATCAAAGGTAGAGGAAAGAAAAAAATGACATCATTGCTTAAGATTACATCATTTGACTTTGCTATAACATGTTTTATATTTTTATTAATAAAATATCATTCCAGAGACATACTTGAATGATTGATTAGTTAGCAACCAATTTTTATTTTTTTTTAATAATCAGAAGTAGTGGTTATGTGTCTAAATTGATGTCCTTCTAGGAATAGTTTTCCCGTTTCTTCAAAAATGTTTACCCCATTTAATTTAAAAATAGAAAATTAAAACTAATAGTATGTTATTTCAATTGATGACTGTCAAACGAATATTAGTTAAAATTGCAACATAGATCAATGCATTAAGTCTTGCAAATATTTTAGTGTAAATACAGAAATAACATTGAGGTAGTAATAATATTATTTTGATGTTTATTAAACAGTTCTAGAGATCAAAATTGGAGAGACAAGGCCTAGTGAAAATCTCGACAAAGGTAGTTACATAGTTTACAGCTGATAAAGCATCCCACTATATATCTATCATCTCAATAGGAAAGCATCCCACTTAAAAAAATATATATATATTTCATTGTTGTTCTAGATATGGGTTCTCCTATCACCATCTCCACAAATATGAGTCCCAATACCAGATATCAAAGATAGCAATTGTAAAGGAAATGTATTTTCTTTGTTGCTTAGTAATTTTGGATCTCCATTCTTTTTATCCTTCACCGTCGTAGCCAATCTGAAGTCTGCAAGCTTAATTTAGAAGGTTTGGGATCTCTATGTGCAATGCTCACGTGATGATAATAGACCACACTGATGCAGAGCTCCCACATTAATGGAGAGCAGACAGATAAATTGCTTCCTTGTTAATGGAGAGCAGACAATTGGAAGGCTTGAGATCTCTATGTGCAACGCTCATGTCATGCCAATAGGCCACACCGATGCAAAGCTCCCACATTAGTCATTTCACAGGTGCAACAATGTTTAAATTGCTTCATTTTTAATCGGGAGCAGACAATTGGAAGGCTTGAGATCTCTATGTGCAACGCTCATGTCATGGTAATAGGCCACACGGATGCAGAGCTCCCACATTATTCATTTCACAGATACAACGATGTTTAAATTGCTCCCTGCATTATAGATACATACAGTGTTGGATAGAGCTGAAAATATAAACATGCAATGAAATATGTATATAATATTATGCCTTAGAGGAGCCTAATATTGTCTACATAAATCATCTATGAAGACTAGAAAAACTAAAACTATTATTTAATATACTTTGAAATATGATAGACTTGAGCTTAAGAAAAACTATTATTTAGTATACATTGAAATATGATAGACTTAAGCTTGCTCCTAAATACATATCGTCCTCCATTAGAGGATATATATTTTCCCTTGTTCTTTAAATCTGTAGTGCCTCTTCCTAAATAAGTTGTGCACATGATATCTCTTGAAACAAAAACTGTACAGGCACAAAGAATTTTTTATTTTTTACTTGCAATTTGGAATTCGAATAAGATTTTAGCAAATGTAAAATTATGCAAAAATAGGGAAAATTAATATAGACCCAGAAAAAAATGTCATTACTGGTATAGACCCAAAAAGAAACATATAAATATTCAATATCTTTGAACCCTATAATGCCTATATAAGGCCTTAACAAATGAAGTCAAAAAAGGCCTGCTATCTTCTACATTTAAATTTTGAAGGGAAAGATCAATTGAGAGAGCTAAAAATTGCAGCACATCTTCAGCCGGATTTGATAAATCTGTCAATGTAAAATTCCCCAAATCTATAGATTGCGGCGTTTCAGAATGACCCTTCAAAATAAGGTAGACTCATTTTTTTATAAAAATTAAAAACATAAAATCGATACATTTAAATGAATTAATTGAAATTGATGTTGCATGACTATTAAAAGATAGCCAATCTTTATTGATCAACCCATGAGTTTGTATTCAATCAAAATTTATAACACTAACATTATTTTATTCTATGATCTGTTATGATTATATTCTCATGCTGTTGAATATAGCAGTTGTGCTTTGTACTGCAGAAAAGTAGATGAAAAAGTCATGAAAATTGAATGATGATTGTTTGAAAGTTAAAGTAATAGTACATTATGTAATTAACTTGCAACTTATGACAATTATTAGATAAGCTATTTTTATTTTTTTCTTATAATTCTTTATAGTATGGGTAAGTGAGGCACTTAAACTTTTTAATAGAAATTATTTCTGCATTGTATTAATAAAAATAATTCTCTCTTTTTATTTTAAAAAAGTGTGTTATGAAAACAAGTAAACATTCATTCATAATTAAATTATTGGATGATCAACTCTTCTCTACTAAAAACTTATACAGAAAAATGTTTGCAATTTTTTATAAGAAAATTTTTAATTCTATATTATGTGTTTTGTAAAAGATAAAAAAAATAGGGAATCACATTTAAGAAAAACATTCTCACTCAATATTTGCTTAAATCAGCAAGCAAAAGGAAAATATTATTTTTCATTACAAAATTTTAAGATTTCTTAAACATTCATAATTATATTATTGGATGACCAACTCTTCTCTACTAACTACTTAGGCAAAAAAAAGTTTCTAATTTTCTATAAGAAAAATATTATATTTTGAAAAAGATAAACAAATAGAGAATTACATTTAAGAAAAACATTCTCACTCAATATTTTCTTAAATTAACACACATAAAATATTATTTTCTATTAATTTTTTGAAGAATTAAAAAAATGAATTTTTAAAATTTATACAAATCTACAATCTTACAACTTTATAAATAATGAATTTTATAAAAATTAAAAAACATCAATAATTATAATAAATTAAATTTAAAAGTTCAAAATAATAGACATGATAGTAATCTTTGTTATGCAAACGGCAGTGGTATAAAGTTGACAAGATACATATATGGATCCAAAAAATAAAAATAAAATAATGCCAAAACACTACTTACACATTTTTTTCCCAACACTTCCTATACCAATATTTCTAACACTATAAATCCTCTATGCTTCATCATTCTCGAACACTGTAAAAGCTTATTTTTCGCTGTTCAATTATATAATCGAAGTAATGATAGGACTATTTGATAACTGCAAGTCACATTTTTCAAGCTCGTCCTTATTTAGGAGATTCCATTAATAATTCAATGTCATCAAATTCATGTGATGGTTTAATAGAAGAATATACGTAAGACAATGCAGGAAGCATGAAGTCAACCGCATTATGCAGCCAAGATTGAAAGAGTCTGAAAATGACTCTCTTTTGAGACTATCTTATAAAATATAAAGTTAAAATTAAATGGCTATAGAATGGACATCTCACATTTGTGGGTAATTGAAAACATTTGTGGGTAATTGAAAAGAAAACTCTTATGCATTTCTAAAATTTTATTTATTTTCAAATTTACTATCCATGTTTATAATTTATTTTTAATTTCATATCATTTTATTTTTTTTATAAGAAAGAGTCTCCATAAATAATTTTATGTATTATAATTTTAATGGAAAGATGGGTTCTCTATCACTACATACACCAAGTCACAACAAGAAATGAAATGTAATAATAAAATATTGCATTTGAATAATCCACTTTATATTTATTATATTTAACTATTATATTGTAAAATATTATTAATTTTTTGTATTTATTTCATTAATTGAAAATTAAACATATTTACTCAAAAAATTCTTCTATTAAACCAAACATACTATTTAAAATAATTAAAAAAAAAAAACATATTCCAAATGAATTGTTTCTCTTTCGCATACCAAAATAGCTGTATATATAATTAGGAATGAATTTTTATATATGAGGACAAGGAAATTATCAAGGGAGGACAATGTTTCATATCATCACGTGGAAAGTAGCTGGCAGCCTTCGTTAAGAGAGCACTTAGATAAACATAAAGGGAGGACAATGTTTCATATGATCACGTGGAAAGTAGCTGGCAGCCTTCATTAAGAGAGCACTTAGATAAACATAACCCATATTGGACTTCTTCCTTCCAAAACCATCCAGAAATGCAAATGCAGTCTTAAAATCAGATTGAATAGCAGATATATGTGCAACAAAGAGTAGCTGGAATGATTTTTTGAAAGGCGAATCAGATACAAATACAATGCGATCAACCCAATCCTTAACCTAGAAATTTCACTTGTCAATTCATATAAGGCACAAATTGATACATTGTTAAAGAATTAAGGTCATTTTATTAATGCATAAAGGGTACAAGTAAATGATGTAGTTAAGTAGTAAGACATTTGCATTGTTTGAAATACTATATATTTATAGATGTGTTCACTACTGTTAACAAGAAACAATAAAGATTTTTTTTAATATTATTATTAGATTCATGTTCCCATATACATTCTAGAGGCATACGTAGGTGTCTTCTGAAAATGGGTGCTAGTGCAGGTGTGCAAGCTTCATTTGGATGAGAAGGAGAAAGGACCTTCTTTGGAAATTTACTAAAATCTAGTGTTTTGACTATTGGAGAGACAATGAGTTTCTGTGAGATCTGTTCAATCGTTCTTTGCGGTTCAAGCAAATTCGAAGGAGCTGACAAAAGTACTTGAAATTTTTTTACCTTCCAACCTGCAAAGTAGAAAGTTATGCTGTGAATAAATGAGAATATGGAAAGGAAATTGAACAATGAACATCAAAGAACATCAAAGTTAGCACATGAAATATCAAATGTCAAATTAGGTATAAAATTTATATGCATTACTATTATATATAACATATATCTTTTTACAAATTTTCAATTTGTTGTTACACAATATAAGGCTTTTTATTCATGAAAAAATTATTATTCAAGATGTGTTGGTTCCCTAAGAATTTCATAAAAGGTCTCAGTAATATAAACAAAATTTGAATATTGTATTCTAAGAACCCGCAAAATAATTGTGATTGAATCTCACCTTCCAAAAAAATTTATAATACCCTTTTAAAACTATGTAAAGTACCAATGACATTAAAATTCAATTTCAAAGAATGGTGAAATTAAAATAAATAAACGAATCAAAATCATATGGATCTCAAAAGGAAAGGTAGAGCGTCTCATGGTGGTGAAGAAAGCTTCAACAAGTTGGTGAAGTGATGAGGGTCACACCGCCCAAACCCACAAAAATCACAAGAGATACCAACATAGAAGATGCAAGATAGAAAAATGACTCTTTTTAAATTATTTTCATAAAATGAAATTACAAATTCAAAGCTTACATGCTACAGCCTGATGGGCTTGATTCATTACAACAAAATCAACTTTGAAAAGAAAATCTATTATTCGGAGCTGCACTATCAAGGCCACCTTCTACAACCCCCACTTAACCCTTTTTATTTTATGTTTTTCAACTCTGCTCCTTGGGGTAAATTTTCATGTCCATACGAGCTCAATTTGACTGACTTACTAAAAATAGTATGTGCCTATCTTTCACTATTTTTGATGTCTCACAGTCTTATACCCCTTCAGTTGCTTTAGTCCCATTGACTTACTTTTATCATCTATGGACGTTCATATGAGATCACTCACAAAATTTTCATATGAGAGCATAGTTTTATTTCATTTTCAATATGATTTTTAAGTAGTGTGACCTTTTAGGTAACAATTTTGCAACAATATGTCTCTCACAAAACTAGATTGTGATAGAGGATACAACATTTTGTTTGAATATTTACATAACAAGGTGGAATAAATAAATCAAAATCATATGGCTCTTGAAAACAAAGGTAGAGTGTCTCTTAGTGGTGCAAAAGGATTCAACAATGTGGTGGAGGATGTAGCCATCAAGTTGATTGATGTATCCTCTAGTCCAATTGACTTGCTTTTTCCATCTATAGTCATTCATAAAAGTTCTTTCTTTCTATGAGAGAGCTTTAAATAATGGATAAAATATTGAAGGCACTCATGGACAAGTTAGAAGTATCTATGGAGATGCCAAAATCAAATGAAGAGTTAAAGAATCAAGAATCTAAGAAGAAGCAACCTTATACCACCCGAGTTTAGAGTGGAGGGCAAGATGGAAATTCATCCATATGAGGGTTAAATTGATGCTAAAATATTTTAGCATTGGATTCGTTCAATTAGATATATATTTTAGATTGAATGACCTTATTGAAAAGAAAAAAGTAAAGTTTCTAAAATTGAATCTAGGTGGTCATGCTTGACACAGTTTCTTTGCTATGTGTATTCCTTGGAAATGAAGAAAATAACACCAATTGAGATGAATTCAATACTTTGATTAATTTTCTTATCCTATTTGTTATGAAGAAGATAGTTATATTAATTGATAGTATTTGAGGCAAGGACAAAGAAAAAGTTTGTAGACCTACACAAAACAATTTACAAGAAGGCAATCTAAATAGGAATAGATGTGATGGATCAGGACACACTCATGAAAAACATATAAATGCCGCATAGTCCAATTTTGATAATTATGCCTAAGGACATTGTTGAAAGGACATTGTTGATACCTGGTTTCAAGCCCATTACAGAGAGATAGAAAAGAAAAAAGGTTTGTCTCTCTCTAAATTAGTTAAAACAACAAAGTTGCCAACGTAGTTCCAACTCTAAGTACGAAGGGTAGAGGAAATAAAAAGGAAAGCATAGTGCTACAACTATTGTTTAAAATAATAAATAGAAAACACTGTAGCAATTGTGATGTTGATGGCCATGCATATGAATTATGTTACAAATTGTGTCTAGAATTAAATTCATGGAAAATAATAAATGGGACAAGTAAACTATGACTTAGATTTAAAAATCAATGAAATTGAATGTCATTTTGAGATGGATGAGAGGTTAGATTAGACCTCTATATATAGATAGATGTATATTAACAACAATGAGGCTCAATGAAATTATACATTAGTAGATGAATAATCCTCAATATAGAAGGCAGAGCAAAGAAAAATTTGGCTCCATTTTTAAAGCTATACCAAGAGATTGGTATGACATTGCTGACAAGAATATTTAACTTCGTTATGACTTGTTTTTGCTATGTTTCTATTGATAAAATATCATTCCAGAAATAGACTTGAAGGAGCCAATTCTAATTTTTTTCTTGTTATGTATCTAAATTGATGTGTTTCTAGAAGAGTATTCCCATTTCTTGATGAATGTTTGCCCCATTTAACTTAAAAATAGAAAAGATAAACTAAAAATTTGACATTTCGAAAGAACATGAATACAGGACAAATTTGCTTATCAAGGTCTAGCAATAAGTATATAAAAATTCTTGAAAATTTTCTTGGATACATTCTTTTGTGGGAGAAATTCAAGCATAAACCCAGACTTAAGCTTGAATACTGCCATACAAATATTAGTTATCTACTAGCAAATAACAACCTGGAATTGCAACATAGATCAATGCATTAAGTCTCGCAATTTTTTCTGTATAAATACACAAATAACACTCAAGTAGTAATAGTATACAAGGTCTAATTAAGATCTAGAAAAGGTAGTTGCATAGTTTACATTTGATAAAGCATACCACTATATAAATCTATCATCTTAATGGGAGAGCCTCCCACTTGCTAAAATACAAGGCCCAACAAACAAATTGTATGCTCTTTGTTGATCAATAATTTTGAAGCTCTATACCACAATAAGACATTCATTCCCATTCATCTGTATCAGGCCATTCTTTTTATCCTTCAACATCGTAGCCAATCTAAAGTTTACAAAATTAATTTAGATGTATTCTTTCTTGCTAATGGAGAGTAGACAATTAGAAGGCTTGAGATCTCTATGTGCAACGCCCATATCATGGAAATAGTCCACACCATTGCATCGCTCCCATATTGGTTATTTCACAGGTACACAATGCTATTTAAGTCGTTTTGATTTGAAAAGATAGTCAAAAATCTCCCTGCATTACAAATACAAGTCTGTGTTAGATAGAGATGACAATATAATCATGCTATGAAATATGAATATAATATTATGCCTTACAATAGCCTAATACTGTGTGCGTAAGTATCTATAAATATTGGAAAAAGGAAAAACTCATTATTTAGTAAACTGGAAACATGATAGACTTGCTGCTAAATCCATATACCTGTAGTGCCTCTTCCTAAATAAGCTATGCACATCGTATCTCAAACGTTACGATTCCATTTTGAAACAGCTGATTGTAGAGGTCCAGAAAGATTTTTTACTTTTCTAATTGTAGTTTGAAACCCGAATAAGATTTCATATTATTGCATCATGATGTAGGAGGTACTCTGGCTATCTGTGTCATTTTTCAATCTCATTTTTATTTGTTATTTGAAAATTTTGTTGTGGTATCTTAAAACTTGATGACTTTTCTCTTTGTCCGGCTGGCATCTCCATCTGAAAGTTATCGAATGAAAATCCATATTGAAGATCATTTAAAATGTAGTTTTAAAACATATTGTAAAAAAAAAATGTTTATTGCTCAATTGGAGAAACTCACTATTTTACAGCGTGGAAACAAGGCAAAATTGGGACGCCTTATATCTCCAAGGAAAAAACAAGAAATGAAAAAGTTTTGTGGGCTGCGTAGAAACTCAAGAGTCCAGGAAGAGAGAATGCAGTAGAGGGGAGACTTTGGGGGTACCAAAAGTTTGATTAAAAGACAGCAGAAAAAATGCAAAGAGGAGAGGAAGAATCGATCCTTCAACTGGCTGGAAATTTCTGCAGTCAAAATCAGTTTGAGGCATGTTTGTTTGAGCATTATTGGAGAAGTTTGTGAGGTGCGTGGGAATTGAAGAACCCAGAAAATGCAACGCACAGTAGATTGAATGTGTGTGGCTCCTAAGTTTGGAAAAAGAGGACTGCAGACATCCAACGAAGAAAATCGACCCAAAGAGAGGCTGGTAAAAGTTTGCAGATATAAAACAGTTTTGGAGGCATGAATCCAGTGTGATTTGGAAGGAATAAAAAGAGTTAGAATTTGAGGAAGAACAGAGGAAATAAATCAGATTTTGGCATGTTAGTAATGTAAATGTGAAGTTTTGAATTGGAACCACAAAAATAAATTATGATATTTTCTTTAGATCACTTGGTGGAGTTTGATAGGGCTACGTAATGCCCTTGTACTTATTCTTGTTTTAATAAAAAATTTAGCCACATAACATAAAGGAGGGGTAAATTTTTTATTAAAATAAGAAGTACAAAGCAAGGGCATTACATAGCCTTATCAAGCTCCACCAAATGATCCAACTGTTGAGATAAATCCGGGGGTAAATGACCCAGGTCCACCAAATTCCAATCATGAACATGATCATTCCATTCTCTAGGAATATGAGTGAAAGTAACAAACTCCAAAGAAGCACAAAGGTTAAGAATCTTTTCAACAATAAAAGCCAAATGCTAGCTAACATCCTCTAAATGCCGCCTATTCAACAAGTTCACCACAAGAGAATGAGACTCACATATGATTCTTCACCACCCCAATTATAATCAATTTTAAATTGTGCATTACTTTTATATAGTTGATGTTAAAATGGTTTCAAAATATTCTTTCTTGGTTTTGAAAATATTATGATGATTTGATTCATTCAAATTTAAAGTTGAGCTCAAATGAACTAAAAACTTCTAGAAATAAGATTTGTTTCTTGCCAACCTATTAAAAAGACATAAATCAAAAGCTTTTGTACTTCAAAATATTTGATGGATTTTTTGAAATTAAAATTTAGTTTAATTTTAGAATATAAAATGATTTGCATTCAAAAAAGAAAAAATAAAATAGAAACATACAAGATTCATTAAAAAAATCACATACATAATTATCAACAATAGACAAAAAGTTGGCTAAAATAAAATTTCTTAAATAAATAAAATAATTCAAAACTAATGTCTTGTCATTTTTTCATAGATGTTAATATTCTTCATTTAAAAAATATAATGTTCTATAATTAACATCATCTCAGATACATATACATATACAAATAATTCCTTTCATATATAATTTCAACTTGCAAATTAAGTCAAATTAACTCTACATTATGATGTAGAGGTATATGGCAAATTCACCACCTACAATCCACCTTCAGGCCAACAATTCATCACCATGACAATTCATCATGCGAAAAATTAATTGCATGAACCTTTGGCAGTTAATGAATTGTTGATGGTGAATTTTTCATCCATAAATTACTGGTGGTGAATTTTCCTAGAACCAAAATAGAGTAATAAAGAAAGATACACATATAATTTAGATTGTTAATTTGTTTTTATTTTAGCTAAAAGCAAGTTTTGAGAGCCACATTCTTTTGTTATTTTAGTTTCTATCGTACAGTATAGAAGAAGGGAATTTGGTGAAAGAGGAGCTGCAACCAATTTAAAATGCATCTTCTTACCTTTTTACCAACTTATAATAATGTATGTTTTAAATGAAGTAATTTGGGGCTCCGTTGATTTTTTAGACCACCATTTTGATTCAATTGAAAAATAAATTAAAAATGTTCAATGGATGAGTAGACTCAAGAATGGCACAAATGACAAAATAAAGCACATAAAATAGCAATCACCTATGCAATATTGAACATTCATGCCTGCAGAATCTTTTAAAGACCGTTGGGCAAAAAAGGTCCAAGGACTTTAGATTCGTCGAAAAAAAGCTCTCCTCTGACCTTCAGGTTGCTGAAACCAACATCCAAGCCAATCCTACTGATTGTGAGCTCATCCCTCAAGTTGTTAAGGCTAAAGATTCTCTTAGACAACACCAGCACGTCAAGGTCAATGGCACCAAGATCAGATCTCGTGCGCATTGGTTGCAATTTGGGGACAGAGGCTCCAAATTCTTCTTTAACCTCATCAAGCAAAAGCAGTCTAATGAAAACATTGAAAGAATAGTTGTTGACAATCATGAGATAAATGACCTTGAAAACATCAAAAAGGCCTTTGGCAATTTTTATCATAATCTTTTTGCCTCTGAGGATTTGGAGGATGCCGCTCTCTTGAGAAGTCAAGTCCATTCCCTCATCCCTAACAAGATCTCCACCTTAGAAGCCAATCAGCTGTCTAAAGATCTCTCTCTAGAGGAAATTGAAAAAGCCATTAAAGATCTTGAGAATGACAAGGCCCCTGGCCCTAATGGTTTCCCAATTGAGTTTTACAAGGCTAATATTGATTGGATTTGTAAAGACCTTCTGGATATTTACTCTGAGGCCATTGATAGAGGCTCCTTGGGTACCCCCATTAATAGGGGAATTATTAAACTGCTCCCCAAGGATGGGGACAAAGCACTCATCAAGAACTGGAGACCTATTACTCTCCTCAATGTGTCCTATAAAATCTTCGCCAAGATTCTGGCTCTGAGAATTGAAAATATCCTGCCAAGGTTTGTGTGCCCTACCCAAACTGGTTTCATTAAAGGAAGATATATTCTTGAAAACCTGATCACCGGCTGGGAAGCCATGAATTGGGCTCACGTTTCTCAGCAAGATTCTATCATGTTCCTTCTGGACTTCGAGAAAGCTTATGATAGGGTGGAATGGAATTTCATCTCCATGATGCTTGAGGCGTTCGGTTTCCCTAGTAATTTCTACAACTCTGTTAAAGTCTTACTCAAAGATGCCTTCGCCCAGGTTGATGTGAATGGCTCCCTTTCTGATTCCTTTCCTCTTGGAAGATCCATCAGATAGGGTTGCCCCTTGGCCCCTGCCCTTTTTTTGGTTGCCTCTGAAGCCCTATACTACATCTTAAGAGACAATTCTATCTCCCCGGCTGTTAAAGGCATATCTCTTCCTAATAATGAAGAGCTTCTTAACTGCCAATTCACTGATGACACCGCGATCTTCCTTGAAGCCAAGGCTGACAACTTTGAGGCTCTGAATCACAAGCTCAACCTCTTTTGCAAGATCTCGGGCGCTCGTCTCTCTCACCTCAAGTCTATTTGCTTTGGTTGGTATGAGCAGCCGCCTAACTGGTTCAAAAACTATCACTTTCAGTGGGGAGGCCCAAACAAAGTTGTGAGATATCTTGGTATTCCCTTCTCCATTGATCCCTCCCTTAAAGAGATGTGGTCTTGGGTCAAAGACAAGATCTTCAAAAAGCTCAATAAGTGGCACAACAAGGCCCTGTCACTAGCTGGCAGAGTGCAAGTTTGCCAAAAAATTCTCTCGTCCTATAATATTTATTATTCCTCGGTTTGGATGTTCAGTAACTATCAAATTCTTGAAATTCAAAAGGTGGTTAGGAAGTTTCTTTGGTCTGATGGCAAAGGTAAAAACAAAATGCATGATGTTAAATGGGATTGGTGCCATACTAATAAACTCCTTGGGGGGCTTGGCCTGAAAGATCTTAGGCTCCAGGGGATTGCCTTAGCCGCCAAGTGGATCTTTCACTCTCTTGATGGCGATGATCCCTGGAAGGTCCTGGTTAGAAATAACATTGAAAGGGGAGTCCCCAAGAAGGCTAAATCCTGGAAGAATCTTCCTTTCAATGATCTCGTCCTTGGTAATTTTCCTGTTCATGTGCAAGGATCTGCTATTTTTAGATCCATTTGGAAAGCTTGGAACTATGTTAGAGGCTTTATCACTAACAAGATCTTCCATGATGATACCCATCTTTACAGTGAAAGGTCCATTTGGTGGAACCTAAGCTCCTCAGGCAAGCCCCTCGCCCTTTCTCAGGGCTGCTCGGCTAGGCACTGGAACAACAAAGGCATCTCTCAGTTAGTTGACTTGTTTGAGCATGACAGATTAATTGGCTGGGAGGACCTTTGTAACAAGTTTGACTTCCCATCTCCTAGAAGAAAACCTATAATTTGATCCGCAAGGCCACCATGAATCTCCCGGCTTCTTGTCAAATTGATTCGCACATATTCTTAAGCAGTAAATGGCCGGATGGGACCATTCTTAACAAAATTAAAGCCAAAAATATATACAATATTATCAAGCATTCTGAGGCTATTATTGATCACATCAACAATGTTTGGTATTCTACCCTCGACACCCAATCGTGGAAGAAACTCTTTGAGAATCTCTAGAAAGGTCCTACTGAACCTAAGATAAAATGCTTTAATTGGCTTGTTATTCTTAATAGGCTCCCTATCAGAAATGATTCCTTGGTCACTAATCATTGTGTTATGCGCAAGTTACCCGAGACCGGTAGACACATTCTTTTCGACTGTATTTTTGCTAAGGAAATCTGGCATATGTTTGACATCATTTATCCTTCAATCTTTAACGTCATGGAGATTATAACTGGCCATATTGTTGGGCTGAAACAAGACTCTAACTTATTTTGGAAAATTCTCTCCTCTATTATTTTGTGGCAAATCTGGAAATGTAGAAACGAAGAAAGATATCAGAACAATCCCAGAATTCTTACAGAGTCTTTTCGGAAACTCATTTTTCTTAAAATTTTCCTAGAGGTCCGCACCACAATGCTGATTGAAAAAGAAAAGCTTAAAAGATTCCACAAGAATGGCTTTGCCACGTTCTTCATATATGAGATGCAGGGTGGCTTCGCTTGGAGGCAGACTATGGACAATCTGCAGTTATTTGAGAAGACCTGCAAAATCCTGACTCAAGAAGTAAAGAACAACAGGAAAGTCAATAAGGAGCAGATCCTCATGCTGGCTCAGATTCAGGAATCAAAACTCATTGTTTGGATGGAAGGTGCTAAAGGGTGGACGGCCTGGGTTGATAACATGGAAGATATCTTATCTTAGTGTCTTCAATGCTTTGTTGACGCTTCTCTTGTTCTCTTTTTTGCGTTGTTTATCTCTGCTCTGGTTACTCTTGTAGCTCCTGATGTGAGGCTTAGCCTCTCTTGAGCTGTACTCTTTGATCCTTGGTGCTTTTTTTGGTGCCTCTTTTTGTGATCTCTCTATATTTCATACAAAAATATTTAAATCCAGCGACTGTTTTGTGTATAATCTGTGCCTTTGAACAAATGAATGAATGCATGTGCCGCAAACAAAAATCTGCGAATCTGGGAAATGCCAACATAAATAATCAGAATGCAATCACCAAAACTATATTATTATAGATAATGGTTATTAGTTTTTCAATCTGCAGTTTGAGGGCGGCGGGCATGAGCAGAACGGGCGATGCAACACCATTGGTCTCAAGATTCTTTCCCTCTGCATTAAAGGAGCTTGAAGCTGTCAAAAATGAAGACATCGCCAACGACACAGTGACATTGTTGCTGCTAAGATGTGGTTTGTTAGCTAATGTAATCAGATCACGCAGCCCAAAGGAAGCAAATGGTTTAAACCTCCAGCATAAATACAGCACATTCATACCAAAGATGAGATCCTCATATTATGATCTCATTGATTTTATCAAAAACAATGAATTCTCCCCCCCAAAAAAAGAAAAGACAATTATGATTCGATTAAGAGATTATATTGGACGTCTTGCAGCACTATTCAATCATATAGGAGTAGCAAATATGACAGCCACAAATTTTAGAACCCTCCAAACACAAACTGCACAGCAGCACAGTATCAGATTGAAGATATAATATTGCAATACAACTTCTACAAAACCGTTTTTTCTGTACGAGCCAAGTAAATCATCTCTTTCCCAATAGAAGACTGTTCCGTCTGGACAGCTGCATTTCATGGAGCGTGAATGTTCCTACAACACATACCAAAATAATCACTAAATTACACAAATACAAAATGTTTATACCAGATCTTGAAATTCGGATTGTCATTTGCAAGGGTTCTTTATAAAGAGAAAGTACTTGCTGCTCGGGTGTGGGTTTTTTAGTTCCACCTCTGTAAATGTCATCCATATTCTTGACATTTCAAATCCTCTGCTGATCCTTCATTTTCTTCAATTTGTAACTGATGTCATTTCTTTTTTCTTCTACAGATTGCTACAGATCTGCAAACATACGTGATGCCACTGTAGGAACGCCTCTCCGCGTAATAAGTATATATGATAAGCATATTTAATATATAGATGTTGGAAAAAGAAATATATGTTTTTAGAAAGGAAGCATATATACTAGCATTGTTATCTAGTATATAAGAATTCTTCATTACAAAGTTATAATGATACATAAAATAGTATCTAAGATTATTTTTATGATTCTAAAAATAGATTATTTTGTTCCTTTACTACAATTAAATCTTACACAATCTAATGATGTTTAAACAAAATTATTCAAAATAATAATATGAGAAATTGATGACTATTTATGCAAAAAAAAGCTTGTAATTTTCTATAAGCAAATTTATATTCCATGTAACTTGCTTTCAAAAAGATAAACTAATAGAGAATCACATTTAAGAGAAACATTCTCACTCAATATTTGCTTACATTAGCAAAAGGAAAAAACCATTTTTCATTTCAATTTTTCAAGAGTTCTTCTAAAGGTATAAATAATACTGATAATATTTCTTCAAAAAGGTGGATATAGATGTTACAATTTATTTATTTATTTTTATGTTTTCAATCATATATCAATAATGTCATTATTTCAGTTTTTAGTATATAATGATATTCTTTTGTTTAGCAAAATGATATGTTTCTATGATACAACACCTTTTACAATTTATACTTAGTAAAATTAGTATCAAATATGAAATAGTGAAGTAATTTAAATATCAAATAGTGATCAAGGTACACTCTATCAAAGTACTACAAATATCTGAATTAAATTAAGATTCCAAAAAATCAAATTGTTGAACTTGTAGAGTTTATACATCCTTAAATAAGTTAAATTAAGAAATGTAAAAAAAGAAAATAACTGAACTTTTAGAAATTACCTAAATCTACACTCCACCTTTACAAATAATAAATTTTATAAAAAATAGAAAGACAAAAATAAAGAAATCAATAATTATAATAAAT
The DNA here is from genome assembly GCA_007258455.2 of Sequoia sempervirens. NCBI lineage: Eukaryota > Viridiplantae > Streptophyta > Pinopsida > Cupressales > Cupressaceae > Sequoia > Sequoia sempervirens. The sequence goes on from VDFB02193867.1 coordinate 455,249,318, forward strand.
TCACTTTTTAAAACTCAAAATAATACACATGATGAAAACAACCAATAATTTTAATAAAGATTAAAGATAACATAAAAGTAAAAAGAACGCAAATGATGACTGAGAGGCATGCGAAAACGCTACTTACTCATTTTTTTTCCAACACTTCCTATACCAATATTTCTAACACTATAAATCCCCTACATTTGTATGGAAGTAATAATAGGAATATTTGATAACAGCAATTCATCCTTATTTAGGAGATTCCCAAGTACAGTGCAGTTCATTAATAATTCAATATCATCAAATTTGTATGATGCTTAAAAAAGAAGAATAGAGGTTAAAAATGCAGGAAGCATGAAGCCAATATTGAAAGAGTTTGAAACATGACTATCACTTTTGAGGCTTACAATAATTTTCGCAGGTAAAATGCATACTATTACATTAATTAATCAAAGTCTGCGTGACTAGAAGTATTTCCAATGCTTATTATGTTAAAAGGACAGACAATTTTCACGCTAAATGAATGATTAAAATTACCCGTGGAAGAAGATAAGCATAAAATAAATTATAGTCTGTTCTTCAAATCTAAATGATTTGAATTAAACTTGATAGAATTATTTAATATTTAGATTTTCTTTTATTCAAGTTAATAAATAAATTTAAAATTAATGAGGATTAATATTTGTCTTAAGTAAATAAATATTTTAATTTATTTAATTTTGAATAATTATATAATAAGGTTATGACCTTTTATTATTGATTTTTAGATTAATATTTTAGACTATGATTGCTAGATTAATGTTATTTGTTTATATTTTTTGTTTATATAGAATATAAATTTAGATTAACAACCATTTGTTTTTAAAAATTTTAAATTAAAAGAGGGGTAAAAATTTATTAAAACAAGAAGAAGTACATCACATGGCTTTACACAACCCTGTCAAAATCAACTTAGTTGTCCAGTTCATGAGACAAATCCAGAGGTAATTGACCCCTATCCACAATGTTTCAATTTTGCATATGATAAGAGGCCCAAAGAAGCACAAATAGTAAGAATATGCTAAACAACCAAAGCTAAATGCCAGCGAACATCCTCTAAGTCCCACCTATTCAATAGAGTCACCAACACCTATGAGTCAAACTCACATATGATCCTTCATTAAGTTGTTAGTATGAAAACCCTTGTAAACAGAAAAGATAAACTAAACAGTCCCAAAACTATCCCCCTAACTCCAACAATGCCAGCATGACTAGGATTTCCGGAGAAGATCTTGATGTTTTGATCAATTTATTTGAACTTGTAATTATTGTTGATGTATATAGAAACAATCTAAGTCAATATATATATATTTTATCGTAGGGTTCTATTTGTAACTATTGGTGGTGTACAAATGAGGCTTAATGCAATTATACACCAACAAATGAATAATGTTCAATATGGAGGGTAGAGGAAAAAAAACAATTGGTGTCATATTTTAAAGCTACATCATTTGAGTTTGATGTAACTTATTTTTTTATGTTTTTATTAATACTAAAATTATTGAAGAATTATTTTATTTATAAATCTATTTTTTTTTATTAAAGATCTTTTTTTTTTCTTCAAGAATTAAAAGATATGTTTTTTATTTAGTTAGAAGATATTTTATAATTATTTTAGTTATTCTAAAACATTGAAATTATTGATTTTTTATATTAAATATATTTGAATAACTTATATTATGAGCCTCACAAATTTAGAGGACAAAAAACTTTAAGCCTGATTTGGCCTTATTGCTGTTCTAAATACAAATTAGAGTAGAAAATTTTGATTTTCTATACAACATACATTACATAATTCATCTTTATGTTTGTTGTTATAATTTTCTTGAAGGTCCATGAGATGTTGCCTAAAAGTATTGCTCTTATCTATATTGAATGATCAATATCTTGTGTCAATTCTTTTGTCATCCTTGAGTTAATTTGCATATTCAATAAATATCAACGGTACCAGCTTGAGATAATGGGATTTTTTTAATTATGCTGAGAGGTGTCTACAATGAAAGAAAGCAAACAACATGTGTCAATAAAAACTCTTCAAGCAAAAATTGACGTGCATTTGTCAGTTTGAATCTGAAGGAATTAAAATTCATTAAATTTTATGAGAGACGTGCATCACGTTGATAGGGTCGTGGAGAGTGGCGTTGGCATGCAAACCGGTTATTGTTTAGTATGAGATTTTGATTTTGGAGAGTGGCGTTGGCATGAGATTTTCCTTTTGGAGAGTGGCGTTGGCATGCAAACCATTTCATGAAAACTGGTTATTGTTTAGTATGTTTAGTATGAGATTTAACTAAATCAAATCGATTTCTCTGTAAAATAAATAGAGAAAACAGTAAAGGAAGATCTGAGAGCGCACTATGGAGGATGGTTATGCAGTGAGCTTTAGTCACTTGTTCCGGGGCTCACTAAATCTAAAATTCAGGTTAATGGATTTTCCCTCGTCTCGGGTTAGGGTTTTTGTGCTTTTGTTAATTTGAAGTTGTGTTTTGTACTGTTAATTGACAAGATTTCTTGCAAGTTCAAGTGGAGAACAGTAAACTGTTGGTCATAAAATGTGCGAGTAAATGAAAATGTGATGACAAAGGTGAAGAGGTGTGCAAGCTTTGGCTGCTTGCGTGGATGAAGTTCTATCTATTACTATGCCTAGGATTGTACCTTAGAAACCCAAGACGATTGAAATTTCCGTTGGCTGAACAAGGGTTTTTGTTAATAATAGTCATTGTTGTCTCTCTATTTGTAAAGAAAATTGTAGGGAGAGATGAATTCACTAGTTTTTTGGAAGATGAATGTAAGCTTTAGAGATGAATTCACTAGTTTTTTGGAAGACGAATTTAAGCTTTTCAGATTTTTTTGTAGGCAATACCAAAAAAAAATTGCAGCGAGGGTAAAATTTTGAGTTTATTGAAGTTAGATGATGTTTAAAGGAAAGTCTTTTGTGTATTCATGGAGTGTACATACTCATAAGCCAACAGTATTTTTTTGCATTTTCCTAATTAACAAAAGATTTTAAATGGCAGCTGGAAATGTATGTTTTGTATGTCTTGTATTCTTTGTATTACACTAGTATTTTTTCTTCTTATCCAATGCTATGTTTGTTTTTTTCTTTCTTATTGAATGGAGGAGCTATGCTTTACAATATACTCAGGTTCCATATTTTTGTGATATTAATTTACTTAATTTTTTTTAGGAAAGATATAATTACACACTTTCTAATAACTAGCTTATCTACTTATTGCATGATTTATATAGGAAACGTGGAGGTATATCAATTTGGAGGAACCATTTTGCATGCTTTTTATTAGAAAAGCAAGGTAGGGCCTTGATCCCTTACAAACTGAACAACAGATTGAAACAGCTTAGCAAAACAAGTTGGTTCAACATAGCCAAATAGACAGAAACAGTGAGACAAAAATAGCTACCAACAAAGACCAACCAGAAACAGGCTACAACCATAAACAATTCAAGAAACAAACCTTGAACCAAGCACAACCTTTGAGAGCGAGTTAAATGAAACCATAAACTTCTTAGAAAAATGTTTCTTCTTTTTGTGAACTGTTGTCCAAGGAGAATCAGAATATGAAATTGAGAAATTTTGATCAGAAGGGGAAGACTCCCCTCCAGAGTAGTAGATAAGAGGAACAACATTTACTTCAGGTGAAGCATCTAAAACAAGGCTAGGAATAGCCAAATCCAAAGACTGCACAATGGTATCCACAATAGGAGCATTAACCATCACATCTGAATCATGTAGAGCAGAATGAACCTGGATTTAAGGTTTTGAAACTTCAAGAGGAAGATATAGGAGCAATAACCATTTTGCATGTTATTGTTGTGTGTTTGTAATAATTTATTCATTGTTGCATCATAATATAATATCATTAGATTATTTTTAAAATTACAATTTATCAAATATAAATGGATTAAATTTAAATTCATTAGTTTATTAATTTTTATTCTAATTAATAAGTTAAACAATATAAAATAGTTTATTATATTAATATAATTAATTTTATTCTTAATAATATATACTCTAATAGTATAGTATACTTATAAAAATCCTAGTTCAACCTTATTTGAATTGCAATTGAATACTAATTAAATTATACCTTAATAAAACCCTTGATAAATCATAACCATAACCCAAATTGAATTCTACCCTTACCCTAATTGAACCCTATTTGAGCCATAATCATAAGAAACTAGTATAAGTCTTAACAAAGAGCATACCGAGAAGGTTTTGAACCTATTGTAATCATGTTTAGGTTGGTCTAGATGGTAAGCCAAAAAGGAGAAGCATATTAGAAGAAAAATGGAAGGACGAAGAAAATATTGATGGAATAATTAGTTGGTTTAAAATTTGGAGATATTGTTCAAAATGCATGAAGTAACACTCTATGCACATGTATTTTGTGTATGTTTGTGCCTTGTGATTTTGTTCATTTCTTTTTTGATTTGATTGTGTGGGTATTTTTCCATCAATGTGTTGGATTACACTTCATGATTCATCATCAGGATGATAGAAAGATGAAGGAGAAGAAATGGTTTTTCACAGACCAAGATAAGCTAAAAAGAAAGAGGGGGGAAATGGGGAATTTTGCACACAGTTCAAGGACTAAGGTTGATCTGAAAATGAAAAATAGTTTAAAAGACACAATTTCATGAACGTCAAAAATAAATAAGAAATTTAACTTTTCCAAGGAAAGAAACTTGAAAAAATACATATCTTTTTAGCTCTTTTTCCTAGAAGATTTATATTCATTTATTTTTGAGATGAATGCATTTGTGTCTTTTTAGCACATTTTCATTTTCTGAATTAACCTTATTCCTTTAGGTGTGTACAACCTTCCCCTCCCACCCTTCTTGATTTATCTTTTATTGGTTCACAACAAATTCTTCTCCTTCATCTCTCTATCATCCTAATGATGGATCATGGAGTGTGATTTGAAACATTGATGAAATACACCAACATAATCAAATCCAAAAATAATATTTGATCATTATGAATTGTGAAAAATTGGTATTATTATTCTTTTGATGTTGTTAAATGTGATGGTTTATGTATAGATCAAAGCCTTATGTAATTAATGTGTGATTTTTTTATTATATGCATGTACTTTGTGAATCTTATGATGTCAATTCTAGGTTGTGATAAATTTGTATAACTATAATCTATTATAGTGAAATATGTGAGCAGTATGGTAACAAAGACGACTCTATCAATTAAATTGTTGGTCAAACTTGAGGACTTTATTGAGCTATATATCTTCCATTGCGTAAAGAATAAAAATCTATGGTAATTCATGTTTATAGTTAGATGATGGTCATCTTGGTAAACTTAAATTCCTAATAATTTTCTATTAAAATTCAATCTGCAAATTGTTACACACAAACATATTAAATTCTTATTCCACTTTTTCATTCAATAAGATACTACATATTTGTAGGAGTGTTATCTTCTAAATTATAAGAGAACTATTATAACTTCTTATAATCTCTCCTTTACTTAGACATGTTTTTCTAACAACTTGTAATGAAATACCATATTACCAAATACAATAATTTTCTAAGAAATCATGCTAACAATAATATTGAGTTGTTTCTCAAAAGCTTAATATTTGTTACACATACTTATAATGCTAATTTAAACATCTGAACACTAATCTCTAACACCCCCTCTTACTATCAACATGGGAGAAAGAACATCACACATGATGGCAATAGAATTGTATGTATATGCATACTTTAGGTCTACATACTGCTATCTAGATCTTGTTGTACATGACCACCTACATACAAGAACTTATCTTTCTTTCACTTCTAGTGAACTCATCACCAGTTGACCACACTTCCAAGAAGTCTGATAATCAGAGGATCTTTGTAGCCAGCTGCTCTCTTGTACAACTTTTTACAATATCGATGACGTCCATAACATTTCCACTGAAAACAGATCCACTGAAAACAGATCCACATGACAAACTTTTGTTCACATTTTTCCTTGCACAAATATTCCTATCAACGCTTTGTCATTTCAAATTCAATATTCCCTATTTTTCACTGGTTGGTTTTTAATCATGTTTGTTTTTGTCATGTTTCTCCTTCTAGAAATAAAGAATGTGTCAATCGAAGAAATGATAGAGAAAGTTCCAAAACTAACTATGTTATTTAAAGGCATTATTTTTCTCGTGGAAGTGGTGCTGAATGCATACTCTGATTCTAGTTGGTGTTGTCGAATGCATACTCTGATTCTAGTTGGTGTTGTCTCTTAGAGGAAAAGAGGAACCGCCTAATTAGCAAATCCAACTCCATATCTGAGCATAATTCTTCCAATGATAATATTTGAGGCAAGGACAAAGACAAAGTTTGTAGACCTACACAAAACAATTTACAAAAAGGCAATCTAAATAGGAATAGATGTGATGGATCAGGCACACTTATGAAAAACATATAAATGCTGCATAGTCCAATTTTGATAATTATGCCTAAGGACATTGTTGATACTTGGTTTCAAGCCCATTACATAGAGATAGAAAAGAAAAAAGGTTTCTCTCTCTAAATTAGTTAAAACAACAAAGTTGCCATTGTAGTTCTAACTCTAAGTACGCAGGGTAGAGTAAATAAAAAGGAAAGCATAGTGCTACAACTATTGTTTATAAAAATAAATAAAAAACATTGTAGCAATTGTGATTTTGATGGCCATGCATTTGAATTATGTTACAAATTGTGTCTAGAATTAAATTCATGGAAAATAATAAATGGGACAAGTAAACTATGACTTAGATTTAAAAATTAATGAAATTGAATCTCATTTTGAAATGGATTAGAGGTTGGTTTAGACCTCTATGTATAAATAGATGCATATTAACAACAATGAGGCTCAATGAAATTATACATTAGTAGATGAATAATCCTCAATATGGAGGGCAGAGCAAAGAAAAATTTGGCTCCATTTTTAAGGTTATATCAGAAGATTGGTGTGACATTGCTGACAAGAATATTTAACTTTGTTATGACTTGTTTTTGCTATGTTTCTATTGATAGAATATCATTCCAGAAATAGACTTGAATAATTGATTACGTAGGAGACAATTCTAATTTTTTTCTTGTTATGTATCTAAATTGATGTGCTTATAGAAGAGTATTCCCATTTCTTGATGAATGTTTGCCCCATTTAACTTAAAAGTAGAAAAGAAAAACAAAAAATTTGACATTTCGAAAGAACGTGAATACAGGACAAATTCGCTTATGAAGGTCTAGCTATAAGCATATAAAAATTCTTGAAAATTTTCTTTAATGCATTCTTTTGTGGTCGAAATTCGTGCATAAACCCAGAGGCCTCCAGACTTAAGCTTGACTACTGCCATACAAATATTAGCTATCTACTAGTAAATAACAACCTGGAATTGCAACATAGATCAATGCATTATGTCTCACAATTTTTTCTGTATAAATGCACAAATAACACTGAAGTAGTAATAGTATACAAGGTCTAATTAAAATCTAGAGAAGGTAGTTGCATAGTTTACATTTGATAAATCATACCACTATATATATCTATCATCTTAATGGGAGAGCCTCCCACTTGCTAAAATACAAGGCCCAACAAACAAATTGTATGCTCTTTGTTGATCAATAATTTTGAAGCTCTATACCACAATAAGACATTCATTCTCATTCATCTGTATCAGGCCATTCTTTTTATCCTTCGCCATCATAGCCAATCTAAAATCTACAAACTTAATTTACATGTGTTCTTCCTCGCTAATGGAGAGTAGACAATTAGAAGGCTTGTGATCTCTGTTTGCAACGTCCCTGTCATGGAAATAGTCCACACCATTGTAGAGCTCCCATATTAGTTATTTCACAGCTACACAATGCTATTTAAGTTGTTTTGATTTGAAAAGATAGTGAAAAATTTCCCTGCATTACAAATACAAGTCTGTATTAGATAGAGATGACAATATAATCATGCTATGAAATATGAATATAATATTATGCCTTACAAGAGCCTAATAATGTGTGCGTAAGTATCTATAAATATTGGAAAAAGGAAAAGCTCATTATTTAGTAAACTGGAAACATGATAGACTTGCTGCTAAATCCATATACCTGTAGTGCCTCTTCCTAAATAAGCTATGCACATCGTATCTCAAACGTTACGATTCCATTTTGAAACAGATAGATTGTAGAGGTCCAGAAAGATATTTTACTTTTCTAATTGTTTGAAACCCGAATAAGATTCATGATGTACTCTGGCTATCTGTGTCATTTTTCAATCTCATTTTTATTTGTTATTTGAAAATTTTGTTGTGGTATCTAAAAACTTGATGACTTTTATCATTGTCCGGCTGGCATCTCCATCTGAAAGTTATCGAATGAAAATCCATATTGAAGATCATTTAAAATGTAGTTTTAAAACATATTGTAAAAAATTAAATGTTTATTTCTCAATTGGAGAAACTCACTATTTTACAGCGTGGAAATAAGGCAAAATTGGGACGCCTTATATCTGCAAGGAAAAAGCAAGAAATGAATAAGTTTTGTGGGCTGCGTAGAAACTTAAGAGTCCAGGAATAGAGAATGCAGCAGAGGGGAGACTTTGGGGGTACCAAAAGTTTGATTAAAAGACAGCAGAAAAAATGCAAAGAGGAGAGGAAGAATCCACTCTTCAACTGGCTGGAAATTTCTGCAGTCAAAATCAGCTTGAGGCATGTTTGTTTGAGCATTATTGGGGAAGTTTGTAAGGTGCGTGGGAATTGAAGAACCCAGAAAATGCAAGGCACAGCAGATTGAATGTGTGGGGCGCCTAAGTTTGAAAAAAGATGACTGCAGACATCCAATGAAGATAATCGACCCAAAGAGAGGCTGGTAAAAGTTTGCAGATATAATACAGTTTTGGAGGCATGAATCCAGTGTGATTTGGAAGGAATAAAAAGAGTTAGAATTTGACCAAGAACAGAGGAAATAAATCAGATTTTGGCATGTTAGTAATGGCATATGTAAATGTGAAGTTTTGAAATGGAACCATAAAAATAAATTAGTTCTTTAGATCACTTGGTGGAGCTTGATAGGGCTACGTAATGCCCTTGCTTTATAATTCTTCTTGTTTTAATAAAAAAAATTAGCCACATAATATAAAGGAGGGGTAAAAATTTTGTTAAAACAAGAAGAAGTACAAAGCAAAGGCATTACATAGCCCTATCAAGCTCCATCAAATGATCCAACTGTTGAGACAAATCCGGGGGTAAATGACCCGGGTCCACCAAATTCCAATCATTAATATGATTAGAAGCTCATTTAGCCAAACAAACAGCATTCCATTATTTAGGAATATGAGTGAAAGTAACAAACTCTAAAGAAGTGCAGAGGTTAAGAATCTCTTCAACAATCAAAGCCAAATGCTAACTAACATCCTCTAAATGCTGCCTATTCAACAAGTTCACTACAAGGGAATGAGACTCACATATGATCCTTGGCCTCCTGAATTATAATCAATTTTAAATTGTGCATTACTTTTATATAGTTGATGTTAAAATGGTTTCAAAATATTCTTTTTTGGTTTTCAAAATATTATGATGATTTGATTCATTCAAATTTAAAGTTCAGTTCAAATGAACTAAAAAATTCTAGAAATAAGATTTATTTCTTGCCAACCTATTAAAAAGGCATAAATCAAAAGTTTTTGTACTTCAAAAAATTTGATGATTTTTTTGAAATTAAAATTTAGTTTAATTTTAGAATATGAAATGATTTGCATTCAAAAAAGAAAAAATAAAATAGAAACTTACAAGATTCATTAAAAAAATCACATACATAATTATCAACAATGGACAAAAACTTGGTTAAAATAATTTTTTTTAAATAAATAAAATAATTCAAAACTAATGTCTTGTCATTTTTTCATAGATGTTAATATTCTTCATTTAAAAAATATAATGCTCTATAAATAACATCATCTCATATGCATATACATATACAAATAATTCCTTTCATATATAATTTCAACTTGCAAATTAACTCCACATTATGATGTAGAGGGATATGGCAAATTCACCATCAGCAATTCACCTTCAATTTACCACCATGACAATTCATAGAGTGAAAAATTAATTGCATGAACCTTTGACAATTAATAAATTGTTAATGGTGAATTTTTCAATTCACCTCCTAGAACCTAAGTAGAGTAATAAAAAAAGATACACATATAATTTAGATTGGTAATTTGTATTTATTGTAGCTAAAAGCAAGTTTTGAGAGCCACATTCTTTTTGTTATTTTAATTTCTATCGTACAGTATAGAAGAAGGGCATTTGGTGAAAGAGGAGCTGCAACCAATTTAAAATGCATCTTCTTACCCTTTTACCAATTTATAATAATATATGTTTTAAATGAAGTAATTTGGGGCTCCGTTGATTTTTCAGACCACCATTTTGATTCAATTGAAAAATAAATTAAAAATGTTCAATGGATGTGGCACAAATGACAAAATAAAGCACATAAAATAGAAATCACCTATGCAATATTTAAATCCAGCGACTGTTTTGAGTGCCTTTGAACAAATGAATGAATGCATGTCCCGCAAGCAAGAAGCTGCGAATCTGGGAAATGCCAACATAAATAATCAGAATGCAATCACCAAAACTATATTATTATAGATAATGGTTATTATTTTTTCAATCTGCAGTTTGAGGGCGGCGGGCATGAGCAGAACGAGCGATGCAACACCATTGATCTCAAGATTCTTTCCCTCTGGATTAAAGGAGTTTGAAGCTGTCAATAATGAAGACATCGCCTACGACACACTGACATTGTTGCTAAGATGGGGTTTGTTAGCTAATGTAATCAGATCACGCAGCCCAAAGGAAGCAAATGGTTTAAACCTCCAGCATAAATACAGCACATTCATACCAGAAGATGAGATCCTCATATTATGATCTCATTGATTTTACCAAAAATATTGAATTCTCCCTCAAAAAAACAAAATAAACAATTATGATTCGATTAAGCATTGTTCCAAATCTAATTCAAAATTGGAGGAAATGATATTTCACATACTCAAGATTTAAGGGAATGAGATTATATTGGACGTCTTGCAGCATTGTCCAATCATATCGGAGGAGCAAATATCACAGCCACAACAGCAGCAGAGTAAATTAAAAGTTAAAAACATATCAGATTGAAGATATAATATTGGAATACAACTTCTACAAAACCGTTTTTTATGGAACATGAATTTTGATACAACACATACCAAAATAATCACTAAATTATACAAATACAAAATGTTCATACAACACATACCAAAATAATCACTAAATTACACAAATACAAAATGTTTAAACCAGATCTTGAAATTCGGATTGTCATTTGCAAGGGCTCTTTTATAAAGAGAAAGCACCTACTGCTTGAGTGTGGGTTTTTTAGTTCCACTTTCCTAAATGTCATCTAGTATATAAGAATTTTTCATTAGGAATTTATATTGATGTATCAAAAAATATTTAAGATTATTTTTATGATTCTCAAAACAGATTATTTTGTTCCTTTACTACAATTAAATTTTACACATTCTAATGATGTTTAAACAAAATTATTCAAAATAATAACATGAGAAATTGATGACTATTTATGCAAAAAAAAATTGTAATTTTCTATAAGCAAATTTATATTCCATATAACTTGCTTTGAAAAGGATAAACTAATAGAGAATCACATTTAAGAGAAACATTCTCACTCAATATTAGTCTACATTAGCAAAAGGAAAATACCATTTTTCATTTCAATTTCTCAAGATTTCTTCAAAGGTGTAAATATTACTTATAATATTTCTTCAAAAAGATGGATATAGATGTTACAATTTATTTTCTTTTCTTTTTTAATGTTTTCAATCATACATCAATAATGTCATTGTTTAAGTTTTTAGTATATAATGATATTCTTTTGATTAGCAAAATGATAGGTTTCTATGATACAACACCCTTTGCAATTTATACTTAGTAAAATTAGTATCAAATATGAAATAGTGAAGTAATTTAAATATCAAATAGTAACCAAGGTACACTCTATCAAAGTCCTACAAATATCCCAATTAAATTAAGATTCCAAAAAATAAAATTGTTGAGCTTGTAGAGTTTATACATCCTTAACTAAGTTAAATTAAGAATTGTAAAAAAAGAAAATAACTGAATTTTTAGAAATTACTCAAATCTACACAAATCTACAATCCAACTTTAAAAATAATAAATTTTATAAAAAGTAAAAGAACAAAAAATAAAAAAGACATCAATAATTATAATAAATTCACTTTTTAAAACTCTAAATAATACACATGATGAAAACAACCAATAATTTTAATGAAGATTAAAGAAATAATGCAAATGATGACTGAGAGGCATGCCAAAACGCTACTTACTCATTTTTTTCCCAACACTTCCTATACCAATATTTCTAACACTATAAATGCCCTACGCTTGATCATTCTGAAACTGAAAACTTATTTTTGGCTGAAGTCATATTTGTATGGAAGTAATAATAAGAATATTTGATAACAGCAATTCATCTTTATTTAGGAGATTCCCAAGTACAGTGCGGTTCATTAATAATCATCAAATTTGTGTGATGCTTAAAAAAGAAGAATAGAGGTTAAAAATGCAGGAAGCATGAAGCCAAGATTGAAAGAGTTTGAAACATGACTATCACTTTTAAGGCTTACAATAATTTTCCCAGGTAAAATGCATACTATTACATTAATTAATCAAAGTCTGTGTGACTGGAAGTATTTCCAATGCTTATTATGTTAAAAGGACAGACCATTTTCACGCTAAATGAATGATTAAAATTACCCGTGGAAGAAGATAAGAATAAAATAAATTATAGTCCGTTCTTCAAATCTAAATGATTTGAATTAAACTTGATAGAATTATTTAATATTTAGATTTTCTTTTATTCAAGTTAATAAATAAATTCTAAAATTAATGAGGATTAATATTTGTGTTAAGTAAATAATTATTTTAATTTATTTAATTTTGAATAATCATATAATGAATGTTATGACTTTTAATTATTGATTTTTAGATTAATATTTTAGACTATGATTGCTAGATTAATGTTATTTGTATATTGTTTTTGTTTATATAGAATATAAATTTAGATTAACAATCATTTGTTTTTGAAATTTTTAAATTAAAAGAGGGGTAAAAATTTATTAAAACAAGAAGTACATCACAAGGCTTTACACAGCCCTGTCAAAATCAACTTAGTTGTTCAACTCATGAGACAAATCCAAGGGTAGTTGACCCCTATCCACAATGTTTCAATTTTGCATATGATCAGAGGTCCTCTTGGCGAAACAATCTGCCTACCTATTCAACAAAGTCACCACCACCTATGAGTCAAACTCATATATGATCCTTCATTAAGTTGTTAGTATGAAAACCCTTGCAAACAGAAAAAATAAACTAAACAATCCTAGTTTATCCTACCCAACTCCACCAATGCCAAGTTTATCCTACCCAACTCCACCAATGCCAGCATGACCAGGATTTCCAAGAAGATCTTGATGTTTTGATCAATTTATTTGAACTTGTAATTATTGTTCATGTATATAGAAACAATCTAAGTCAATAGATAAATTGTTTTATCTTAGGGTTCTATTTGTAACTATTGGTGGTGTACAAATGAGGCTCAATGCAATTATACATCAACAAATCAATAATGTTCAATATGGAGGGTAGAGCAAAAAAACAATTAGTGTCATTTTTTAAAGCTACATCATTTGACTTTGATGTAACTTATTTTTTTATGTTTTTATTAATACTAAAATTATTGAAGAATTATTTTATTTTATAAATCTATTTTTTTTATTAAAGATCTTTTTTTTTTCAAGGATTAAAAGATACATTTTTTATTTGGTTAGAAGATATTTTATAATTATTTTAATTATTCTAAAACATTGAAATTATTGATTTTTTTATATTAAATATATTTGAATAACTTATATTATGAGCCTCACAAATATAGAGGACAAAAAACATTAAGCCTGATTTGGCCTTATTGCTCCTCTAAATACAAATTAGAATAGTGAAATTTGATTTTCTATACAACATACATTACATAACTCATCTTTATGTTTTTTGTTATAATTTTCTTGATTGAATGACCAATATCTTGTGTCAGTTCTTTTGTCTTCCTTGTAACTTTATCCTTGATAATTTTCCTCATTTCTTGCTTCCTAGATATATCATAAGATTTCAATAATTAAAACAAGCTCAAAGAGCTTAATTATACCGACAGGCATCAACAATAAAAGCAAACAACGTGTGTCAATAAAAACTCTTCAAACAAAAAAATGGCGTACATTTGTCAGTCTTCAAATCTGAAGGAATTAAAATTCATTAAATTTTATGAGAGACGTTCATCACATTGATAGTGTAGTGGAGAGGGGCATTGACATGTAAACCGGTTATTGTTTAGTATGAGGTTTTGATTTTGGAGAGTGGCGTTAGCATGCAAACTGATTATTGTTTAATATGAGATTTAACTAAATCAAAAAGATTTCTCTCTAAAATAAATAGAGAAAAAAGTAAAGGAAGATCTAAGAGCGCACTATGGAGGATGGTTATGCAGTGAGCTTTAGTCACTTGTTTCGGGGCTCACTAAATCTAAAATTCAGGTTAATGCACTGTGCCTAGGATTATGCCTTAGAAACCCAAGACAATTGAGATTTTCGCTGGCTGAACAACGGTTTCTGTCAATAACAGTCATTGTTGTCTCTCTATTTGTAAAGAAAATTGTAGGGAGAGATGAATTCACTAGTTTTTTGGAAGATGAATTTAAGCTTTTCAGATGTTTTTGTAGGTGATACCCAAAAAAAATTGCAGCGAGGGTAAAATTTTCTTTTGTGTATTCATGAAGCGTACATATTCATAAGCTAACAGTATTTTTTTGTATTTTCCTAATTAACAAAAGATTTTAAATGGCAGTTGGAAATGTATGTTTTGTATGTCTTGTAATCTTTGTATTCTTTGTACTACACTAGAATTTTTTCTTCTTATCCAATGCTATGTTTATATTTTTCTTTCTTCTTGAATGGAGGAGCTATGCTTTACAATATACTTAGGTTCCATCATTTTTGTGATATTAATTTACTTATCTTTTTAATAGGAAAGATATAATTGCACATTTTCTAATAACTAGAATATCTACTTACTACATAATCTATATAGGAAACGTGGAGGTATATCAATTTGGAGGAACCATTTTGCATGTTTTTGATTAGATAAGCCAAATAGAAAGAAACAGTGAGACAAAAATAGCTATCAACAAAGACCAACCAGAAATAGCCTACAACCATAAAAAAATCAAGAAACAAAACTTGAACCAAGCACAACCTTTGAGGGTGAGTTAAATGAAACCATAAACTTCTTATAAAAATGTTTCTTTGTTCCGTGAACTGTTGTCCAAGGAGAATTAAAAACTGAAATTGAGAAATTTTGATCAGAAGGGGAAGACTCCCCTCCAGAGTAGCAGATAAGAGTAACAACATTTACTTCAGGTGAAGCATCTGAAACAAGGCTAGGAAAAGCCAAATCCAAAGACTGCACAATAGTATCCACATAAGAACATCAACCATCACATCTTAATCTTGTAGAGTAAAATGAACCTGCACATAAGGTTTTGAAACTTTTTTCCAGAATAGGGGCAAGAGGAAGATATAGGAACAGCAACGATTTTGCATGTTATTGTTGTGTGTTTGTAATAATATATTTATTGTTGCATCATAATATAATATCATTAGATTATATTTAAAATTACAATTTATCAAATATAAATTGATTAAATATAAATTCATTAGTTTATTAATTTTTATTTAATTAATAAGTTAAAAAATATTGAGTAGTTTATTATATTAATATAATTAATTTTATTCTTAATAATATATACTTAATACTATATACTCTAATAGTATAGTATACTTATACAAATCCTAGTTCAACCTTATTTGAATCGTAATTGAATACTAATTAAATTATACCTTAATAAAACCCTTGATAAATCATAACCATAACCCAAATTGAATTCTACCCTTACCCTAATTGAACCTTATTTGAGTCATAATCATAAGAAACTAGTATAGGTATTAACAAAGAACATATAGAGAAGGTTTTGAACCTATTGTAATCATGTTTAGGTTGGTGTAGATAGTAAGCCAAAAAGGAGAATCATATTAGAAGAAAAATGGAAGGACGAAGAAAAATATTGATGGAATAATTAGTTGGTTTAAAACTTGGAGATATTGTTCAAAATGCATGAAGTAACACTCTATGCACATGTATTGTGTGTGTGTTTTGTCTTGTGATTTTGTTCATTTTTTTTGTGATTTGATTGTGTGGGTATTTTTCCATCAATGTGTTGGATTACACTTCATGATCCATCATCATGATGATAGAGAGATGAAGGAGAAGAAATGGTTTTTCACAGACCAATATAAACTAAAAAGAAAGAGGGGAAAAATGGGGAATTTTGCACACAGTTGAGGACTAAGGTTGATCTAAAAATGAAAAATAGTTTAAAAGAAAATTTTGTGAACCTCAAAAATAAATAAGAAATTTAACTTTTCCAAGGAAGGAAACTTGAAAAAATACATATCTTTTTAGCTCTTTTTCCTAGAAGATTTATATTCGTTTATTTTTTAGATGCATGCATTTCTATCTTTTTAGCACATGTTTGATTTTCTAAATTAACTTTATTCCTTTAGTTGTGTGCAATCTTCCCCTTCCCATCCTTCTTGGTTTATCTTTCATTGGTTAGCAACAAATTCTTCTCCTTCATCTCTCTATCATCCTAATGATGGATCATGGAGTGTGATTTGAAACATTGATGAAATACACCAACATAATCAAATCAAAAAATAATATTTGATCATTATGGATTGTGAAAAATTGGTATCATTATTCTTTTGATGTTGTTAAATGTGATGGTTTATGTATAGATCAAAGCTTTATGTGATTAATGTGTGATTTTTTTTATTATATGCATGTAGTTTGTGAATCTTATGATGCCAATTCTAGGTTGTGATATTTTTGTATAAGTATAATCTATTATAGTGAAATATGTGAGAAGTATGGTAACAAAGATGACTCTATCAATTAAATTGTTGGTCAAACTTGAGGAATTTATTGAGCTAGATATATCTTCCATTGTGGAAAGAATAAAACTATGTGGTAATTCATGTTTATAGTTAGATGATGGTGATCTTGGTAAACTTAAATTCCTAATAATTTTCTATTAAAATTCAATTTGCAAATTGTTACACACAAACATATTAAATTCTTATTCCACTTTTTCATTCAATAAGATATTACATATTTGTAGGAGTGTTATCTCCTAAATTATAAGAGAAGTATTAGAACTTCTTATAATCACCCCTTTACTTAGACATGTTGTTCTAACAACTTGTAATGCAATACCATATTACCAAATACAATAATTTTCTAATAAATCATGCTAACAATAATATTGAGTTGTTTCTCAAAAGCTTAATATTTGTTACACATACTTATAATGCTAATTTAACCATGTGAACACTAATCTCTAACACCCCCTCTTACTATGAATATGGGGAGAAAGAACGTCACACATGATGGAAATAGAATCATTTGTATATGCATACTTTAGGTATACATATTGCTATCTAGATCTTGTTGTACATGATCACCTACATATGAGAACTTATCTTGCTTTCACTTCCAGTGAACTCATCACCAGTCGACCACACTTCTAAGAAGTCTGATAGTCAGAGGATCTTTGTAGCCAGTTGCTCTCTTGTACAACTTTTTCTTTGTAGCCAGTTGCTCTCTTGTACAACTTTTTACAGTATCGATGACATCCATAACATTTCCACTGGAAACTAGGTCCACATGACAAAGTTTCACTCTATATGTCAACCTTTTGTTCACATTTTTCCTTGCACAAATGTTCCTGTCAACGCTTTGTCATTTCAAATTCAATATTCCCTATTTTTCACTGGTTGGGTTTTAATCATGTTTGTTTTTGTCTTGTTTCTCCTTCTAGAAATAAAGAATGTATCAATCGAAGAAATGATAGAGAAAGTTCCAAAACCAACTATGTTATTTGAAGGCATTATTTTTCTTTTTCTGATGGAAGTGGCGTTGAATGCAAACTCTCATTCTAGTTGGTGCTATCTCTTAGAGGAAAAGAGGAACCGCCTAATTAGCAAATCCAACTCCATATCTGAGCATAATTCTTCCAATGATAAGCATGGAAATATCTTGAGCTATCGTGTTAAGAATATTTTTCTAAGTATATTTTTTTGGTGGGAGTGGTGTTACGATAGCTCAAGATCTTTCCATGTTTATCATTGGAAAATTATGCTTAGATATGGAGTTGGATTTTCTAATCAGACGGATCCTCTTCTCCCCTCAGAGATTGCACCAACCAGAATCAGAGTCTGTGTTCTACACCACTCCCACTAGAAAAAATATTTCTTCAAATAGCATAGTTGGTTTCTGGATTTTCTCTATCATTTCTTCAATAGGCACATTTTTTTGTTTCCGAAAGGAGAAATAGGAGAAATATGGACATGATTAAAACCCAACCAATGGAAAATAGGAAAACCCTACATTTGAAATGGCAAAACATTGACAAGAATGCTTGTGCAATAAAAAATGAGAAAAAGAAGGTTGACACACAGTGAAACTTTGTCTAGCGGATCAAGTTTCTAGTAGAAACGTTTCTAATTGAAGTATGAAACCCAAATAAAATTTCATATTATTGCACCAACATGTAAAATCATAGGGAATATTAGTATAAAGCCAAAAATAAATTAGTATAAAGCCAAAAATAAAACAATGAATGAGATTATTGGTATAGACCTGAAAATAACATATGCATATTCAATATCTTTGAAACCTTATAAGTCACTAACAAACCAAGCCATGAAAGGCATGCTATCTTCTACATTTAAATTTTGAAGGGAAATACTAATTGAGAGAACTGAGAATAGAAGCACATCTTTAATCGGATCATATGTAGGATCATATGTGTGCATTGATAAATATGTCAATGTAAAATGCCACAAACATATAGATTGTAATGTTTAAGAACAACCCTTTAAAATAAGGTAACTCATTTAAAAATTAAAATAATTTCAAAAGGTCAAGAAGATACATTTAAATTGACTGAAATTGATGGTGATTGATCAACCTTGAACCTCAACTTTTAGAGGACATAATTTTATATTTAATCACAAAATTAAAACACAAAAATTGTTTTCCACATTATTTGATTTTATGATCTCTTACGAAAAATCAATGGAAATTGAATGATGACTGCTTGAAAGCTAAAGTAGTAATATGGATTATGTAATTAACCTCCAATTTATGGTTATCATTGAACAAGTGTTTTATTTATAAATTTTGTCATCTCTTACTATGTGTGTAAATAAGTGATTTTTTTTTTCTAGAAATTGTTTTGATCTATTAATAATATATTTTTTTTTCTAGATTGAAATAATTGTGTATGATAGATATATTTAAAATACATATAAATGTTGAAAATAGAAATATATGTTTTTACAAAAAAGGAAAATCTAGTAGCATTGTAATCTAATAGATAAAATTCTTCTTTAGAAATTTATATTGATGCATAAAATAATATCTAAAATTACTTTCATGATTCTCAAAATAGATTATTTTGTACCTTTATTACAACTAAATCTTAAACAATCTAATGATGTGTAAACAAAATTATTCAAAAGAATAATATAAGAACTTTTATGAAAACAAGTAAACATTCATTATTGGATGACCAACTCTTCTCTACTAACTAATTGTGCAGAAAAATGTTTATAATTTTCTATTAGAAAATTAAAATTTGTAAATACTGAGCATGCGGGCAGAGGCAAAGAAATTAAGCAGAAAAAATAAAATATCCGTGCTACTGCGCAATAACAAAATTCTTCTTTCACATTGCTTGAGTGAAAAATATTTACACGAGTTCTTTATATAGAAAACTTTACATACACTAAGAAAATTCTAGAATATAGGCCAACATATTATTTTTATTATTTTACCTAACCCTAAACTTCTAGAAATTACCTAACCCTAGCCGACATAAAAGTATAAGTAAAAATAAATAAATAAAAACTTAACCTATAGCTGGTAGAAATTACTAGAATATTTTAACACTCCCCCCTAATTTCTAAAAAAATCAAATTGCTCTTGTGCTAAAGCCTTTGTAAATATGTCTGCAAATTGTTCTTTAGATCTGCAATGCTGTAGATTAATTTCTCCATTGTTCACCAACTCCCGAATAAAGTGATATCTAGTATCAATATGTTTTGTCCTCTTGTGAAAAACACGATTCCTTGTTGTCACAATAGATTATAGTTGGCTCCTCTTGTTCATGCAGTAGATCCTTCAAGACTCTTCTCATCCACACTGCTTGACATGTTGTGATGTTCCTGCTACATACTTTGCTTCTGCTGATGAAATTGTCACTATAGGCTACTTCTTTGATGCCCATGCTACAACACCTGTTCCAAGATGAAATGCATATCCAGATGTACTTTTTCTATCATCAATACTTCCTGCAAAATCACTATCTGTATATCCCACCAACTAAAATTTATTTGATGTAGAATACAATATGCCATGATTCATAGTTCCTGCAATGTACCTCAATAATCTTTTTCCTGCTTGCCAATGTGAATTCTTTGGTGCATCCATAAATCTTGAAATCAAACTTACTCCATGCATTATATCTGGTCTAGTTGCTGTGAGATACATCAAACTGCCAACCAATTTTCTAAATATAGTTGAATCAAAATCAATCTCATTATCTTCTCTACTTAGTTTTGTGCCTATTGCCACAGGTGTAGAAACTGGACTACAATTTATCGTTCTAAACATTCTCAAAACATCTTTTGCATATTTA
Organism: Sequoia sempervirens; assembly: GCA_007258455.2. NCBI lineage: Eukaryota > Viridiplantae > Streptophyta > Pinopsida > Cupressales > Cupressaceae > Sequoia > Sequoia sempervirens. The sequence continues at coordinate 455,270,288 of VDFB02193867.1, forward strand.
TTTTGACAAATGAAAATTCTTTTATCATTTTGTGTTACTTAAATGCCAAGAAAATATTTCATCAACCCCAAATCAGTCATTTCAAATTCCTTCTTCATTGCTGATTTAAACATGCCAATAGAAAGATTACCTATAAAAATCAAATCATCAACATACAAGCAAACAATTAAAATCTGACCTTGCTCATTGACTTTAGTGTATAGATAGGCTCACTAGTACTTCTGTTGAATCCATTGCTTATCATGTATGAATCTATCCTGCTGTACCATGCTCTTGGAGCTTGCTTCAATCCATAGAGTGCCTTCTTTAACTTGTAAAATTTGTCTTCATAACCTTTTATTTCATATCCTGGTGGTTGCTGCACATAAACCTCTTCTTCTAAATATCCATTCAAGAAGGTTGATTTAACATCCATTTGATAAACCTTCCATTCATTTTGAGCTGCAATAGCTAGTACCATTCTAACAGTGTCAAGTCTTGCTACAAGTGCAAATGTTTCATTATAATCAACTCCATATTCTTGAGAAAATCCTTTAGCTACTAGTCTTGCCTTATATTTGTCAATTTCTCCATTTGCATTATACTTAGTTTTATAAACCCATTTTACACTAATGCAATCTTTTTCCTTAGGCAAATCAACTAAATCCCATGTATCATTCTTCTCAATGGATTTCATTTCATCATTCATTGCATTAATCCAATGTTCTTCCTTAATTGCATCTTCAAAATAAATAGGATCTTGAGCAAATAAAGCAAAATTTGATTGCAAATCTATCCTATCTCCTTGATCATAAATTTCTTGCAAACTTCTAGATTTCTTGGTTTTAAACTTTGATCTTAATGATGCAAGTGTAGGATTTGATTCATCACTTACTTGTGGACTTGAAAATTCTCCTTGCTCAATTTCTCCTTGTGTGCTTCTTGATGGTGTTCCTCCTTGTTCATTTGATTGATCTCCTTCGTTTTCTTGATCCTTTTCTTCTTGTTCATTATATGGCAATGCTGTAACACTTGTAATTGTTTTGTCTATGTTTCCATCCCAAGATTCTTACTCTTTGAACACAACATCTCTATTTACAATGAATTTATTGGTAATAGGATTAAACAACTGATATGCCTTAGATTGTTCATCATAACCAATAAAAATGCATTTTTCACTTTTATCATCCAACTTACTTCTTGTTTCCTTGGGCACATGTGAAAATGCAATACAACCAAATATTTTGAAATGAGAAACACTATGATGCTTACCACTCCATGCTTCTTGTGGAATCTTGTCCCTTACAGTCTTCGTTGGACTTCTATTCAAAATATAAACTGTGAAAGCTACTACTTCAGCCCAATAATCATTAGGTAGATTCTTTCCTTTCAACATGCTCCTTGCCATTTCCATTATTGTTCGATTCTTTCTTTCTGCAACACCATTTTGCTAAGGTGTGTAACTTGTAGTAAACTGCTTCTTTATTCCATGATACCTGCAATAATCCAAAAAATCATTTGACTTGAATTCACCTCCTCTATCTGATCTCAATATCTTGATGGGTAGGCCACTTTGTTTCTCAACCAATGCTTTGAATTCCTTGAACTTTCCAAATGCATCAGATTTATATTTCAAAAAATAAACCCATGTTTTCCTACTAAAATCATCAATGAATGTTAGAAAATAAATGCTTCCCCCTAAAGATGGTGTTTGCATTGGACCACATATATCAGTATGCACAATTTCTAAAGGTGCCCATGCTCTATATGACATTCCCTTTGGAAAACTTGTTCTATGATGCTTAGCCAAAATACAACTTTCACATGAACTTAATGGTGCTTCAATAGTGGGTAAGCCTCTTACCATTTCTTTCCTTTTCAATAAACACAATCCTTTGAAATTAAGATGACCATACCTCAAGTGCCATATCCATGCTTGATCTTGACTTGATGCCTTGAAACTTGCTTCAATATTCTCCATTAATTCATTTTTCATTTGAAGTGGGAACATTCTGTTATTTTTCATTTCAACCTTTGCAATCACCTTATTACTAGGAGGAATATCAAATATAGTGCACACATTATTTTCAAAAACAACTCTATAACCCTTTTGAGAAAGTTGTCCCACACTTATGAGATTATGCTTCAAACTAGGTACAAAATAAACATCAGGAATAGACTTCTTACCAAGCTTTGTCATCACATTAATTGCACCTTTACCCATGACTGCAACTGTATTATCATTCCCCAGTTTAATTACTGATTTCACTGAAGTATCCAAATTTTCAAACAAGTCTTTATTTCCTATCATATGGTTACTGCAACCACTATCTAGAAACCAAATGTTACTTGAAATTTCTTGAGCTACATGACAACTAATGAACAATGTCTCAGAATTACTCTAAGAAAAATTTGTAGCTTGCTTTCCCATATCAGCTTGCTTCTTTCGACATTCATTTGCAATATGACCATACTTCTTGCAATAGTAACATTGAACATTTGATTTGTCATACCTTTGTGATGCTTGATTGTTATAGTGTCCCCTTGAATTGAAACTTTGATTTCTCCATCCTCCTGGATCTGGACTCTTCCTTTCTTCTCTTTGAAAATTGCTTCTTCCTCTTCCTCTTCCTTTGAATCCTAGATTTCCTCTTCCTCTGCCAAATGTCATTTGTGCTTTGAATGCACTCTCCAATGAGGTATTATTATTCCTGTTCAATCTCAACTCATAATTTTTTAAAGTACCAAACAACTCATCTATTGAATATGTTGACAAATCCTTAGTTTCCTCAATTGGCACAACAATAGTATCAAATTTAGTAGGCATACTTCTTAAGATCTTTTCTACAACCTTTTGATCTGTTAGTTCATCACCTTTCATCCTTATTTGATTAACCAAATTCATAACATGATTTTCAAATTGATCTACTGAATCAGAATCACTCATTTGCAAGTTTTCAAATTCTTTCCTAAGTCCTTGCAATCTGGAAAGTTTTACCTTACTTGTACCTTGATATGTTGTTTCCAGAATATCCCATGCTTGCTTGGCTATAGTGGCTGGCTTAATCCTTCCAATGACTGAATCATCCAATGCTTGTCCAATTATCTGCAAAGCCCTTTTATTCTTTTTCCTGTTTTCACTCAACTTATTTTTTGCATTAGTGCTCAAAGTAGACTCATCCTATGGTTCTATATACCATTTTCAACTATTTCTAATAAATCTTCAAAATTAAATGTTAATTTCATTTTGTATGACAAAGTATCATAATTTTTATCAGAAAATATTGGAATTTGAGTTTGCACACTACTTGACGCCATATTTTAAAATAGTATCTGTAAACCCTAAATTTCTTCTTTTTTGTTTTTGCTATCAATAAAAATATGATATATAATAAAAATGTAGCTTACTCAATTGACTGACTAATCGACAACATTCTGCTCACCAAAAAAAAACATGCAACTTTAGCAATCCTCAAATCTACTCTTTTTCTTGCTTCTTAATCTAGCTTTGATACCACTCTGATAGCGGGCAGAGGCAAAGAAATTAAGTGGAAAAAATAAAATATTCGTGCTGCTGCACAATAACAAAATTCTTCTTTCACATTGCTTGATGAAAAATATTTACACGAGTTCTTTATATAGAAAACTTTACATACATTAAGAAAATTCTAGAATATAGGCCGATGTATTATTTTTATTATTTTACCTAACCCTAAACTTCTAGAAATTACCTAACCCTAGCCGACATAAAAGTATAAGTAAAAATAAATAAATAAAAACTTAACCTACAGCTGGTAGAAATTACTAGAATATTTTAACAGAGCACTGAATCGCATCTAAGAGAAGTATTCTCACTCAATATTCACTTAAATTAACACAAATCTACAACCCTCCAACTTTATAAATAATGAATTTTATAAGAACTCAAAAACAAAAAAACAAAAACAAAAAACATCAATAATTATAATAAATTAAATTTGAAAACTTAAAATAATACACATGATGAACACAACCAATAATTTTAATAAAGATTAAGAAATAAAATTAACTGAAAAAATAAAAATAAAACACAAGAAAATAACAAGAATGATTATTCAGTGGCTGGCTGAATCCTTTTGCTAGCTGTATACACATTTTTTTTCCAGCACTACTTATACCCATATTTCTAAAACTCTATATCCCTTATGCATGATGATTATGAAACTAGTTATTAAAAATTTTGTTTCTAACAAATGAGAGTTCATGTTTTTTTTTCTATTTGTGTATTGTTAAAGTAAACATACAAAATATATAACAAAAAATATTTTAGAAATGAATTTTCTCGAATATAATTGGGAGAAAAGTTTTACCCAATAAGAACAATTTTTGCAGTTCTAGTATCATAGTGGCTATTATAATGGCAAATAGAAAGGGCAGATGAAAAGAGCATCCCTGTTGGACTATACATGCTCGACAAAACTAAAACTATTATAACTACAATGCTAGATCATTTAGGTTTCCATCATGGAGTTTTAAATATATTAAGTTTAAGAAACATGGATTAGAAAATCATGATTTTTATGTGCACGGTTTTCTCTGGGGTGTGTAAAACTGACGGTTTTCACCACAAATAGGTCGTAGAACAAATTTTATGCTGGAAGACCTGTGACTAAATTTGTTAACCGGTGCTTGTTGATTATGAACAGTATCTTCATCAAATTAAAGACAGTTCTGATAATCTGCATAAAGAACATATACCATACCTATAGGCCAAGTGATCTGGTGCACAAGCAAAACAAGAATGATGCTCACCAATTTCAATGGTGTTTGTGTGGACTTGGGTACACATATGCTATAACTTACAATATAATTTATGATATTCTTAGGTAGACGATAATCATTTGGCTTTACTATGTAGGATTTGGCGTGGGTTGTGGTTGTGGCACTTGTTGGAATTAATTTCTAAGCAGCTATAACCAACCTCATTAAATGCAGGGTCTAGAGTATTCAATGCAAGAAGAGTCTAGAAAGATGACTGTCGGTGATAGAAGAGTCACGTGGAAAACAAGTTCCAGAAACTTCTGTATTCTTCTAAGCCCTCTATAAAAAGAGGCAGTTGTAATCGTTTTATTTAGGCCGTAGATATTGTGTGCAACAACAAACTTGTGAAAATATCTTGTCTCCTCTGCTCCATTCCATCAACTGGTATCAGAGCCAAGTTAAAGATTGATGAGAGACATCCAGCAAGTGAGAGAGGACATGAGCAGAGTAGAAGTGGAGGCTTGCAAGTGAAGCTGCCTCGCTTTGGTTGAGCCGTTTGAAGATGCAGATCAAGACAGAAGGAATAAGTGTTTAGAGCTACTTGTTTGGTGGTAGTCAGTTGCAACTGATCAAGCTCATCAGAAAGTTTGCATATTACAGCTGAAGGAAAGCCGTCAATCAAAGATTGTTGGGCAAAAAGTAGAAAAGGAAAGTGCAGATTGGACTGGAGATTGAAGGTGTGCAGATCTGTTCCAGATCTGACAAAAGTCGCCAAAGAAAAGTTGAGATCGCTAGTGTAAAAGTGGAAAGAAGAGCATGGAGGCACCAATTTGAATGAGGACATTGCTAGAGTGGATCTCTGAAGGTGATGCCAACCAAACAAGATCGAAGGAAATTGTGTAAAGATCGCTGGAAGGAGACCGCAGTCTACAAAAAAAGAATGCATGATGCATAAGAGGCTACTAGCTCGCAGCAGGAGATGAGAAAGAATGAGTTTATCCAGACCTGAAGCCAATTTGAAGATATTGGGTCTAAGGTAAATCATATTTTGTGTAGTTGAATTTTTTGTTTAAAGAGTTGCTGAAGTCTGAGCTAGAGCATTCTCAAGTAGAGTCAAAGAGCTAGAGAATGGTATGTTGTCACTGTTATCCATTTTGAAGTTGGTTTTGTAGAATGTGCAAAGTTTGAGGAGGTTGGATGAGTATGTGTAGAAGTTGTGAGAATGAAAATAGTGTAGAAGACTATTCTTAAAATTTGTAGATCAAAAGATGGGAGGAGAATAGAAATTGTACGAGGTTGTGAAATTATAAGTGAAGCCCTTAATGGATTAAGGAAGGAATATGGTTGAATGCGGCAGCATTCTGTTTCTGTATAAGCATGTTTGAGGTCAATGGACCCCATCAAAATTAGGATCCCCGAGCACCCGCAGAGTGACTCAATGGGAGGTGTTGATAAAACAAGTGAATCACACTTGAACTTACGATGGACTGGTAACCAAGAGGGCCAGAGCTCGTGGTTAGAGCATCCCAACTGCAACATGGGATTTCCTAATTTCAATCACTAGATCTAGAAGATTTTAGATGCCATAGCATCAATGAAAAAGATAGAATGTACAAAAATAGAATGTAATGACAATTTGTGGTAGAAATTAAGGGGGACAAATGTTGGAATTAATTTCTACCAACAGCTGTAACCAGCCTCATTAAATGCAGGGTCTAGAGTATTCGATGCAAGAAGAGTCTAGAAAGATGACTGTCGGTGATAGAAGAGTCACATGGAAAACAACTTCCAGAAACTTTTGTATTCTTCTAAGCCCTCTATAAAAAGAGGCAGTTGTAATCGTTTTATTTAGGCAATAGATATTGTGTGCAACAGCATACTTGTGAAAATATCTTGTCTCCTCTGCTCCATTCCATCAGCACTGGCTAGGGGTTTGGAGGTTTGTCCTAACCTATTCACAGTCCTCACTTGTATTTCTAGGTTTTATTTTGGAATTAGTTATCATGTTGATGTCATCAAGTAGGGAAGTCATTGCAGACAGTGAGACTTGGTGTAGGTATGCTCTAACCTCCTCTTAACACTAAATTTGAAAAAATGGATGTCCTTAATAACAAAATCCATACAAGAACTGAGTTATGAGTATCCAAATGAGGATGTATGCAAACACTTTAGAGTTTAGAGAAAGTAGGAAAGTGTACATTGTAGACAATTGGATCCCAGTTGGTAATGGCTGTCGTTCAATGGTAGGTACTAGTAACTATATATATTTTGATTCAAGTATTGTGACTCTACAATAAGATCCTAGAATTTCTCAAATAGCTCAGTCCAATATAAAAGATGATTGAATTCCAATTTGATGTATTTTTTGTGTTGGGAATATGTAAATGACTGACAGGCATGGAGTGGGAGTAGGCCTTGGATGGGGTTTTGGTGCTGCTTATCACATGCATTATGTGAGTTCAAAATCCAAGTTTCAAGGTATTGATTATGAGAAATTCAAAACCGTTGTTGAGAAAGACAAGTCTAAAATTCTGGTCACTGAGACTCATAATAGAGTAGAGTAGACACAGATCATGTTATGTTCAAAGAATTGCTATTTTTATGTTCTAGATATGATCAAAATTAAGAATTGTTTTGATTTACTCTTAGTTACATTTGCCATTGCATTTTTCTTCAATATGAGTATTGGGATGCTAAGACAAGTCTAAAATTCTGGTCACTGAGACTCATAATAGAGTAGAGTAGACACAGATCATGTTATGTTCAAAGAATTGCTATTTTTATGTTCTAGATATGATCAAAATTAAGAATTGTTTTGATTGATTATGAGAAATTCAAAACCGTTGTTGAGAAAGACAAGTCTAAAATTCTGGTCACTGAGACTCATAATAGAGTAGAGTAGACACAGATCATGTTATCTTCAAAGAATTGCTATTTTTATGTTCTAGATATGATCAAAATTAAGAATTGTTTTGATTTACTCTTAGTTACATTTTCCATTGCATTTTTCTTCAATATGAGTATTGGGTTTTGGTGCTGCTTATCACATGCATTATGTGAGTTCAAAATCCAAGTTTCAAGGTATTGATTATGAGAAATTCAAAACCGTTGTTGAGAAAGACAAGTCTAAAATTCTGGTCACTGAGACTCATAATAGAGTAGAGTAGACACAGATCATGTTATGTTCAAAGAATTGCTATTTTTATGTTCTAGATATGATCAAAATTAAGAATTGTTTTGATTTACTCTTAGTTACATTTTCCATTGCATTTTTCTTCAATATGAGTATTGGGATGCTAGTTGAATAGCCCCATAGTTGAGAGTAAGGATTTTAGATTTATACTAAGAGCACTCATGCATTTTCTTTTAATGAATTGAAAGGATTTTGGTATTTGTTTCATGTACAAATGTGTCAAGGGCTATCAATGGCAAGCCCTAATGGCATTAGGGAATAATCTTGGTTTTGTGGTAAGCATATTTATTTACAAATGTTTATTCATGATTGTCTAACTTTAAGTGCAAGTTTTCTTAACAAATCGCTATCTATTCTACTACACCTAGCCTTTCTTTGTCAAACACCTTTTGTCAATGGCATTGCCTATGTAGATCATTATCCTACTCCCATTTTTCACAAAATTTCAATTTGATTCTCAGGATCTCAGTTCTTCAAATAAACAAATTAGCAATAAATAGTGTCTGGCCTTCAATCAAGGTGAGACCTGAAATATGCTAATTCAAGAGATTTCATGAGATATATATTCTCAATTTACTTGAACTTGATTCGTCCTAGTTTTCCCCATTCATAATAGCATATTCATTCAAGCACACATTATAAGATAGAATCACAAAACATGCATTCTTAAATCAATTATGCAAAAGAATCATGGCATTAATAGTTTTAGACATGGTGAGAGTCAAGAAATTGAAATAAAACAATAAACACCAGGAATAACAAACTCTGAATTTAAGCTTATCTTTAATTTTCAGTTGTCTATACAATTCAAATAGGAAGTTACATACCAACCACATAGCTGATTTCATATTATGGACATAGAGAGGTTACTGACATATATACCTAATACAATTAACAACAAGATGTTGACAGGTAGTTATAAACATGTAGCCAATGCACTGTGGAGCCATCTGTGTTGACACCTAGATAGCAATATATAATATGTGTGTCTCCAATAAAGGGCCAGAACAATCCTATTAACTATATATATTGAGGCCTACACACTAAAATTTAAGGTGATTTGGGATGGCATGGTAATTTATGGTTATGAAAAATTGATAGACAATGTTGCTTTAAAATTTTCACGTCTAATAAAGGATGTTTATTGAAAAACTACAATTAAAGAGAGACTATTAAAATTATGAAAACATCCACCAATTTCTCCCCTTTTAATCACAATGATTTTAAGCTATAGAAATAAGTTTACAAAGTTTTTCTCCTACATTTTATTGATTGCATGACTTATGTTGAGAGTCACACTCTACTCTTACTCTTCACATGTGCCCATCAATCCACATTAAGGAGTAAGGACTAGTATTAAATAGATCCACCATTCATAATCTTCAAATTTGGTTTATGTTACATGTAGCCACAGTGATTTACCCCGAAACAAACATATGTACAAAATAGCAGAAATAATCCAATAGACTGTAAACATATACTCATAATAGTTCATATATGATATGAATGACAACTCAAGGTCAACGATACTAAATAATAGAATTAGGGAAGTAATTATGATGAATAGCATAGATGGACTGATATCATATTATAAAGGGGTGTTCCCACAATAGTGGTTTACAATGTTTGGCCAAACTGGACACTGAAATAATTATTTCTAACTAAATCTTCACTTTCATGCACCTATAGTGGTTAAACTGTGAGGAATTTGAAGATGATGCAAACTAGAGTTTCGTGAATTTTTTTCTATAGATTCTAATTATATTTTTTTTCAAAATTTTTGGAATCAAATTGCACTTCTTTTTCCATCTCCCTCGAAAACTAGTTTTCTTCAAAAAACAACATTTTTAAGGAGCGTATAACGCATAACTTTTTCCCATGAAGCATAAAATTTTAATTCTTTTGAATTTAGATTTGTAACTCCAATATCTAGTGTTTCCACTTGGTTAGATAGTGTTCTATTGAATATTTTTTCCTTAATCAAGTTTTGAAGTCAAACCAATTACAATTCATACATAGGCGGATTGTATAACATGTAACATTTTTTAATTGTATTGAAATTCAATTTATTTCTTTTTGTTGGATCGAGGACTTCAATATCTGGTGAAATCATATTTTTCAAAAAAAAATTGATAATCTTCTATTTTTCCACATGTGTAGAACAAAAAGATTTTTTTTCAGTGAAAAACCTATGTTTAATAAAATTAAAAAAAAAATAGATAATAAAACCAAAACATATTAAAGTTATAGTTGTTGGATAGCTCATTCTGCGGACTACCTAATTCCACTTGGGTTCATGAAGTCTTCTCCATTTTCATCCTCAACCTAAGCTTTGAAGGGAAAAAATTATAGTATTTTTTGTCAGAGAGTAGGGAGGTGGGAAAAGGTTGGTTCGCTCGAACCAGGGAGGGTTCAAGTGAACCAGGGTTCATTCACACCCCCTTTCAAAAAGGAGTTTTCATTATTTTTTTTGGCGGGATGGAGTCCACCATGCATTTAATTGGTTTGCATGAACTAGGGTTTATTCAAACCTTTTTTTGGTTCGCTCAAACCAAAGGGTTCATTCAAACCCCAAAAACCAATGTTTTTTGTATGGGGTCATTTTTTCCACTTTTTCTTCCTCAAATTGTAAACCAATTTTGTGGGTTTACCCAAAGATACAACACATTATGACTAGAACTTTCAAAATTTTACCACTTCTTTGATTGTCTTTATGTTACTTACATAGTTTGACACTATTTGGTCTTATGTTGATGCAAGAAGTGGAGCAGCATGCAATATGATTTGAGGGAATTATCCATGAACTTTGATGTGTTAGGATTCTTCTCTATTTTTTGTTTGTGTTTTGTACTTGAGGAAAAATCAAGTAGATGCTCTTGATGATCCAAATTTGTACTTTTACAGGCTTGAGTATTAGAGGGATCTGTCTTATCATCATTTTTTTGTATCTTGACTCTGAATATTGAAATATATATATTTATATATGTAAGCATAAAGGATTTGGGGCCCCTGCCTAGATAAAGAAAATTAGAGTTCAGATTACATTTACATTCACCTGTCAATTGATGCTACTAAAGGCTACCAAATTAAGTGCACAAAAGGATTTAAAAAAGAGGTTTACTTATTTTTGAAAGTTGAAAGAACCATACTTAGTAGAATCTAACAACCTTCTTAGGAAAATGGCCAAAAACTATAAACCACAAGGAAGACTTCAAATTAACTGCAATCTTTCTTATGCATAACTTGGCTTTCAGAATGCATATGTAAATTAGAGGATCTTGAAGCCTTAAATCTATCAAGCAATAAAAACTGATGCCACCCATGTAGAATGAAGGTGTTGTAGACATGTAAAATTGACATCATGCATTTGATTAGGTCATATTCATCCATTCATCAAATAAATCAAGTTTATTTATGGGTGATCCCACAATAGTGGTTTAAAATTTTTGGCCAAATTGGACACTGAAATTATTTTTTTAAACTAAATCTTCACATTCGGGCACCTATAGCAGCTAAACGGTGAATAATTTGAAAATGATACAAACTAGAGTCTCATCACACTTTGACTCTAGATTCTAAAAATATTTTTTTCAAAATTTTTGGACTCATATTCCACTTCTTTCTCCATCTCCCACAAAAACTGGTTTTTTTCAAAAAACAACATTTTTAAAAAGTGACGCACACCGTATAATGCATAATTTTTTTTCCATGAAGGATAAAATTCTAATTCTTTCGAATTTAGATTCATAACTCTAATATCTAGTGCTTCCACTTGGTTAGATAGTTTTTTATTAAATATATTTTCTTTAATCAAGTTTCAAAGTCAAACCAATTACAATTCAGACATAGCACGACCGTATAACACATAACTTTTTTTTGTATATATTGAAATTCAATTTTTTTTTCTATTGGATCAAGGACTTCAATATCTAGTGCACTCATATTTTTTAATTGTTTCTTTTTTATAATCTTCTATTTTTCAACATGTTCAGAACAAAGACCTTCATTTTCGATGAAAAACCTATGTTTAATAAAACTAAAATATCAAATACATAATAAAACCAAAACATATTAAAATTATATTCGTTGGATAGCTCGTTCTGAGGACTACCTGATTACAGTTGGGTTTGTGAATATTCCTCCAATTTCATCCTCAAACCAAGCTCCGAAGTGCCAAAATTCAAGTTTTTTTTCTGTCTCAGGGGGATGAGGAATAAAGGGGGTTCAATGAACCCCTAGGGGTTCGCTCGAACCAGGGTTCATTCGAACCCTAGTTCATTCGAACCCCCCTTCTATAAGGGGTTTTGATGGCTTTTTGGTGGGGAAAGTATTAAGAGGGTTTGGCCGAACCTAGGTTCTACCGAACCAATAGGTTCGTACGAACCCCTAAAATCAATTTTTTTCCATGCATTCATTTTTTGTGAGTTTTCCTTCCTGACTTCAATTGTAAACCACTATTGTGGCTTCACCCTCATCAATCTCCTAAAGTCATCAATTTAAATTAAATGAATTAACTTGATCCTAACATCACCCTCCTTGATTAAATAAATCAAACCTTTATTTAATTAAGTTTGAAATCACCTTCCATCCCTTTTGATTTAAATAAATCAAAATATTTATGTCAAAAGGGTCAAAGCCCCTAGTCATCAATTAATATAATCTAATCCTAATTAATCTAACCTAACCAACCATCACATCCTCTAGCTTTTCCCACTTGCACCAATAAATCATTTTAACTCATTTATAAAATCAACATTTTCCATCAACATGGCATCTTTGAGGAATATTCCCTCAAGTTTGAATTCAAAAACAAGTGGACATGTACATCCAACAAAGCATTTATGATATTTTACATGGCTCTTACATGTTTCTTGCACGAGTCAAACTCGGCATTTAACTCTCAAATTCAAATTTGAATCTCCCCCTCTTTGGCACATTGACCAAAATGTGCTCATTCCTCATCCTATCATAATGTGACAAGTGGTGTCATCTCATTGGCCAAATCTTTATCCCACATTGCTCTCTCATAAGCATTCTTTCAACTTGAGGAATCTTTAAATAGAGGCTTCATCTTTCAACAAATCCTCCACAATCTTAGCATTTTCATCTCCACAATTTGATCCACAAATCCTATGCAAAGTCACTCTCTTCATTTGAGAACTGATTTTTTCCACTCCATCTTCATAGCATTCTCATATCATTCTCATATCATGGAGCTTAGCAAAGGATTCAGAAGGGGCTTCTTTGCACATTTGACACCAATCCAATATGAGATATGATTTACTTCATGTTTTTCTATAAATGCTTTAGTTAACTTGTTATTGTATTTCATTTTAAAAGAATGTTAGATTATCTCATATGGATGTTGAAATTTTTCTTTGTTTTAGCAACTAACCATGCTAATGTGTGTGTTAGATTATAAACTATTTGTAAACTTGGAGCAGATAATTTTGAAGCTAAGTGAAAACCATAATCACAAATTGCTCTTTTCGTCAATGTTGAAGATCATAAGTGAGATCAAAAGACTTGTCAAAGATAGATTGCACTCATCTCAAAATATTTTAGAAGTTAACATTATAGTTGGATAAGACATATTTACTCCCCGTAGTTATGTCCATGCCAATAGAATCAAATATCTTGCAAACCAACAATTTCCCATAATAGGATGGCCATACTAAAATCTGAAATAGCAATGGTACCATATTATGCATGCGCTAAAGCTCTAGCAAGAAACAAGCCTCAAGTTTGCAATTTTTTCCAACTCTTATATTTGCATCACTTACTTCAAAATCTTACTACAAACTATAGATCAAAAGTAAGAGGAGCTCATACTTCACTAAAGCAATAGATTTACAATTTTATAGAGAAAGATAGATGATTATCTCAATTTGTATACAACATAATCCTTTTCAGTCAGCAAGAGATAATAGCATGCACCGTTGGAAATAATTTTATTAAAATTTTGTTTCAAACTACTTGCTATACATAATAAATCAAACTTGAGAAAGGATAATCAAGATCTTTGAGTGGCAATGTAAAGAGACTAGTCAATTTGGAGGAGCCAGGCTTTATATATAACTTTTCTTTGAGTCAAGGTAGCTAATAGTAGAATGGGAATAGGGGAAAGAGTAATAACAATAGAAAGATGTCAATGTTCAAATTAAAGGCCTCCATGTGGTCATATTTCTCATCTGAAATCAAAATATGTGTGTCTAAAAATGGATACTTGAACAAAAAATAGAATTTGATTTAAGAAATAGGGGAATCACCTATATCTATTGGTTGGAGGAGTTTTAACTTCTTATCTTCTGAGTTCATAAAGGAGGGCAGGTATAAATTTGAATCCTTGACCTTCCTTGGTGGTGATTCCAATACCTTTGTTAGCCAAATGCAACTTTATTTTTGGTTCTACAAGTATGCATAATAGGTGGGTGATTCAAAGTTTTTAGTAGATATCTTAGATGACCTGATTCAGTTGCAGTTATGATATTCACCCTTGGATGTGGCTTTAGCCAATTCCTGAAGGAAATAGGCTATTATGTGACCAATTGCATGCTATAGTTAATTCTCAAGGAAAAATAGTCATATCCTTTTGGCACCAAGCCTTGATCACTTCTATAATAGAAGCCTTAATCATGGAAATGCTTCTTGTAGTGCAAGCAGTGTCATTTAAAATTTGAAGTTTCTTTCTCACCATATTTTCATGTTATCGTTGAAGGGCTGGTCTCCAGACTTGTTTGAAACCCATTTCTCATAAAGCAATATTTTTCCTAGGCAAAAATGAGGGGATAAACCCTACACGGACTTAGGGAAAAATCATTGTCAAATGTGTTTGGAGAAGGGGTATAAATGAAGAAAATGGTTTAGTCTCTTTATGTTGATGGTCGAGAGAAAATCATTAAAGGTCCTATAAATCCAGTTTTGGCAAGGTTATTGAGATATAATTCTTCTGTGGGAATCTAACTATGGCAAGGAAGTTGGCTTAGGAAGCCTATCCTTTAAATAGGTATAATTGCAAGAAAGGAGGAAGTGTTTGGTAGAGTTTTTGAAGCTGCTTCATACCAACTTTGGCAGACAAGGTTCAAATTTTGGAATTAACCCATCTTAAATTGGTGGTGCTAAAGCTGAGAGTAGAATATTGTAAGCTAAGGTCTCAAGTTCTAGAGGGCATTCCATGTTAAGTCTTTTCCACATTCTGAGGTTTTGACGATCTACAACATAATCATTCGTGATATGCTAAAATATGTTTATCAAAAAGTCCTTAATGTCCTAAAAAATTTCAATGCCTAGATAGAGGACATACAAGAAATCATGTCTTTTCACAAAAGTCATTAGAGATGACTTCATTGATTTCCTATGTTTGCAATGATTTTACAAGGTCTTTGAGAAGCAATTAGACTTCAAAATAGTAGAACCTCTGAAATAGGATGAGACAAGATTCTTTCTAGGGTTAAATTTTCCAAGTTCTTTATTCTTAGTTTATTTTAAAGGTGATCCTTATTCTGACAAATTCACCAAAAATGTTTTGTACGTAAGGCTTTGTTCATAAGAAAACTTTGGATGCTGGCCTAGCCCACTCTTTTGGTGGGCAACCTTTTTCCTCCCAACATAGGGAATTTTCCTTCAGTCTCCTATCTTGATTTAGAGGAAGTTCCTTTTGAATTCAATTCTAGAAAGATACTCGCTTAGATAACTTACTTTGCATTTTTATGCATTTATGCCTAGATTAATGGTGTGAGCTTACAAATTTGAGGGTATGTGTGCAATTTTTGCATGGATATGTGCTAATGTGGTTTGTTCCTCTCACTTGTTTTAGAAGCTAGTTCCATTCTCATCAGTAGATACAATTTTAGGTGCAAGAAGCATATGCTTTTGATTCCAAACAACTGTGCATTATGGGCAAGTGGATACTCTATGTTAAAATGAAATGAATGTATAATTAATGTTGTGGACTAAAGCTACTTCTAGATTTTATCATAAAGGATGAATTTTTCACTATATGCTCACATTTGGCAATGAGGATTAATTTAGAGGAAGAATTCCATCATCTTCATTAGGCCACCTCAGAAGATTGTATTGTTCTACTAGTGGAAATAATCCAATAGACTACAAATTTGGTTTATGTTATAGGTAGCCACATCGATCTTCCCCAAAAAAAAATAATGTACAAAATAACAGAAATAATCCAATAGACTGCAAACATATACTCATAATAGTTCATATTTGATATGGACAACTCAAGGTCAATGATACTAAATGGGTGATCCCACAATACTAGTTTACAATTTTTGGCCAGACTGGACACTGAACTGATTTTTTCTAGCTAAATCTTCACTTTCATGCACCTATAGCGACTAAACCGTGAGGAATTTGAAGATGATGCAAACCAATGATTTGTGACATTTTTTCTATAGATTCTAAATATATTTTTTTTCAAAATTTTTGGAATTATATTGCACTTCTTTTTCCATCTCCTTTGAAAACTTGTTTTTTTCAGTAAACACCATTTTTAAGGAGTGACGCTCACCGTATAACACAACGTTTTTTCCATGAAGGATAAAATTTCTAATTTTTTTGAATGTAGATTGGTAACTACGATATCTAGTGCTTCTAGTTGGTTTCATAGTGTTTTATTGATTAATTTTTCCTTAATCAAGTTTTGAAGTCAAACCAATTACAATTCCAACATAGGCGGACTACATTTAACACAACTTTTTTTGTATGTATCAAAATTCAATTTTATTTTTTTTGTTGGATCAAGGACTTCAATATCTCTTGCACTCATATTTTTCAAAAAAAATATTGATAATCTTCTATTTTTCCACATGTGCATAATAGAGAGCTTGATTTTCAGTGAAGAACCTACATTCATAAGAAATAAAAAATAAATATAATAATAAAATTAAATTTATTTAAAATTATAATTTTTGGGAGGCAGTTTGATAGGTGTAAAGGAGACTCTGTTATAGGTATGGTTTGAAACTAGTGGGATTTTATCCAAGGTGGTTTGATCTAAGGTAGTTTGATCAAACCCTCTTCAATTGGAATTCTTTAAATGGAACATTTTAAGGCTTAAATCATTACATTTTTTAAAAATATGTGATTTTAGCATAAATCAAAATCACTCAGAAATTGTAAACTAGCTTTGTGGGATCACCCAAATAATAGAATTAGGGAAGTAGAGTCACTTGAGGTTCAATTAGAACAATGTGAAAAACAAATTAACTTTAGAGGTATTGTTCTTCATTTGACTACACAATTCCTATATATAGATGACATTAGGTTGGGGTATTCCCAAAGCCCTAGTGAAGTTGAAAATAAGAATTCAGTGAGGGTTTTAGAGTATGTTTATTAAAATGAAAATTATAGTGAACATCTTAATAGTGAGCACATTTTCGAATTCAAAGAGAACAGTTGAACAAATTCATCAGGGCTTAAATTTTGTCATAATTTCTACTATTCATGCAACTTGAAAGAGACAACTATGTATAAAAATTGTTATGAATTTACATTCATATAAATGTATGCATGCATACATATATACATATATATTATTTACACTAGGACTAGATACACAATGGTTCCTCTGCCTATAGAATCTAAACTAACCATAACACTATTGGTTATTCACAGATACCCCACAAGGAAGTACCTTGCATTATGGTTGTACATCATCATTAAGGTAAGAAAATGCTTGCTCTTTAATTTGTTTAAAGCCTATGGCATACATCTAATTGCTCTTTTTGCTTGGGGGATGATGCCTATTTATGGAAATTAGGAAAGAATATCTACTGATTTTATGTGTTTAGGATCTAGATGATTTTAGTAAAGTTAATTACTAGTCATTACAAAACTAAGTTTAAAATGCAACTTTAATCTGTGTTTGTTCTTTCTAGGAATTTCCCTTTATTCAAGCTTCTTAGACTCTGAAAAACAAATACATTCCTGAAAAAATCACTTCTTGGATGGGTAACATCTCTTTACTAACACATGGACGCTTGTAGCATTTTAAGTTTTTTTGTTGGTAGCTCTATCTACCATTTTTGCATTTAACTAGTGGTGATTGGGTAAAACCTGGTGCAATACTAATTGATCTTGGCTAAATGCAATAGAGGTATGCCACCTTCTAAAAGCACAGCCAGAGCATCTCAGAATTTTGAAGTGAGCAAAATTCTTTAGTTATAAGGGTTATTTTCTAATGGAAAAAAAGTTGACTCTATCAATGATCAAATTCCTAAATTTAGGTGACAATTGCTTTACCCTGACAATTTTTTCCTAAAACACAGCAAACACAACAATTATAAACAAAACTATTCTAAAAAAATTTTTGGCAAGAATTTTGTTGCTCTACTACTCTTGTTTATTATTGATTTTTAGGTTAATGTTTTAGACTCATGATTGTTAGATTAACATGACTTGTTTATGCTTTGTTTTTTATATAAGATATAAATTTAGATTAATAATCATTTGTTTTTAAAATTTTATTATTATAGTATTATTTATATATAATAAATATGTTTTGATCAATTTATTTGAACATGTAATTATTGTTGATGTATATAGGAACAAACTATGTCAAAAGGGGTAATTCTATTTCATAGGTTTTTATTGGTAACTAATTGTGGTGCTTAAATGAGTCAATATAGAAAAAGTTAAGAAATTAAATGTCAAGACTAGACTATGATATGAAGAAAACTTGCATTGCTTGATATAAATGGCTAGATAGAAGACAAAGAAAGTGAACCTCAAATAAATAAGGGAAGAGTGTTATGAAAATTCCTGAAAATCAAGGTGACTTAGAATGTTCATGAACAACATGAACCACTCCAATGATCGGATAAAAACTGGAAATAAATAGCATAAAAATGGTGAGATGCCAAGAAAGTGGTAAACCACTATTGTAGCACACTACTAGAAGGAAGGTCAATTGGAAAAGGTTAAAACCTTCACATGAATTATAGTTGATGGAATTTTTTCATTTCAATGATATGAATCCTAGTTAAACATATTTAAGTAGTTAGTAGTCTTCCCAACTCAATCAATGAAATTCAAGTCTAAAAAAAAATAGAAACTAGTTAAAGTAATAAAAATGAGCTTAGGTTGAAGGTTTTGAACCTATCATAATCATGTGTAGGTTGGTCTAGTGGGTAATCCAAAAATGAGAGGAAAATTAGAATAAAAGGGAAAGCAAAAGGAAAGATTGATGGAGTAATTAGTTGAGTTAAAGCTTGGTGACATTAAAATTCATGAAGTAATTTACTCTATGAATATTATTGTTTGTGTGTTTGTGTCTTGTGACGTTTAAACATTTTTTTGGATTTGATTGTTAGGGTATTTTTTCATCAACATTTTGGATCACACTTTGTGATCCATCTTTAGGATGATAGAGAGATGGAGGAGAAGAAATGCTTTGTTGCAGGCCAAGAAAAGATAAAAAGAAAGAGGGGAGAGAGGGTGAAGGTTGCACATGGTTTGAGGACTATGTTAAATCTAGAAAATAGAAAAGAGATAAAAAGAAACAAATGCATGCACCTCAAAAATAATTAAGGAATATAACTCTACGAATGAAAGAAACTTGAAACAATATGTCTTTTAAGCTCTTTTATGGTAGATTTGTATTCTTTATTTATTTTAAATGAGATGCATGTATTTTTTTCTTTTTATCTCTTTATCATTTTCCAAATTAACCTTAGTCTTTGAAATGTGTGCAACCTTCCCCCTCTCAGCCCTCTTTATTTTTACTTTTGGTCTACAAAAAATCATTTCTTCTCCTTCACATCTCTATCACCCTAATGATGGATCATGGATTGTAATCTAAAATGTTGATGAAAAAACACCAACACAATCAAATCCAAAAAATAATATTTCAAAAGTATTATAAATTGTGGTAACTTGATATCTGATGAAGGAGACTTCCCTTTCCCTACAAACTCTCACTACATACACACGAAAAGAACAAGCAGATGCAGGAAGATAACAAATATGTTCACTTATTACTAGAATGAAATTACAGATTGCATGTCATCATATGGGCAACTTACATGCATCTATCAATTGGCATATCTAAGTTTCCTATATGCTAGAACTTCATCCTTTCTTCTCTGTTCATCATCACCTTCAGGGTACTCCACTCCTTGTTTTCTTCCTCTTGGGCTACCTCAGTATATAGTGTTCCTTCACTACATGTCGGCCCATCGCTAAGACTCATCCCAAACCCCCATCGATACATCCTTGTCACAATAATGTCACCTTGATATGTTTTATCACCCCATCAAAGGGACAAAGAATGACATCCCACCGATATAACTCCATCCTTCCATCGGTGGGAAAAATAATGTCATCCTACCGATGAGAGAATCTCATGTTGATGAACTTCATCTACTACTACCACCAACATCATTGGTATGTTGTTGGGACCTAAAGGAGCATCCTTCCAATGAAGCTCACTCATGTCGAGGATATACATACCACCCTCACAAGGGATATCAGCCTATTGGGGGACACCAGATATTGTCCTACCGATAATTAAATCTTCCATTGATGTAACTCCACATGTTGCTCACTCACTGATGTCATTGGTATATTGTTGAGACTTGT
This sequence comes from Sequoia sempervirens, assembly GCA_007258455.2. NCBI lineage: Eukaryota > Viridiplantae > Streptophyta > Pinopsida > Cupressales > Cupressaceae > Sequoia > Sequoia sempervirens. The sequence goes on from VDFB02193867.1 coordinate 455,290,797, forward strand.
AGGAAAGTCACACCGATATGTCAAGGTCCTGTCAATAGACCATGTCAGCTCTTATTTGATCAAACAAAAAATGATGATGCAAGATTTCTTTTCACCCTAGATGCTCCTACATCAGACACCCGGGGTAGAAAGATTATGAGCATAGGCTCACAATGATGGAGTTGAGTGATTGAATCACTCTTTTAGGTTGAAATCAACCTACAACGAACTCCTTCGCTATCCAAGTGCAACAAAGTCAATCCTTCTTTCATCTTTTCCAGCATCATGTAGGAATACACACCACCATCCTCGAACAACTCTTCACCCTCTTCTTTTGTCCCCTCAGGGACTCATGTCCACCCAAGACTGACCTTCCCGACCAAATATTTTTCACACTCCTCTTCTCCTCTGTGGGTTCAAACCCACCTCTAACCATCCACCCACCAATACCCTGCAACATATTCAACCAAATCTACACACAACCACATAACATCTACTACATGCTCTTTTTCTCTATCCATTTCATCTTTCACTACCACATCCAAAAATGAAATAACATTACACAACTATTTTACCTCATCTTCACTCATAGCTACAACATTGAATTCCACTGTGACATCGTCCACCTTCTCATCAACTGCAATTGTTTTCTCTTCGCTTTGTGTTGTGAAATGACGCTTCAACATCCACTCATTCTCAATCATTAGTAGCTAATCCTCTTCACCATGCTTCACTGCTACAACCTCTTTGCTACTCACTTCCTTCTTTTCTTCATTTTTCTCCATGTCTTCCTCTTGAAATGTCTTCAAGATAACTTCTTTGGTAGGGGCTATTTCTTCTCCTTTCTATCTCGAGTTGTTATCCTTATTCTTCTTCTTGCTCCTTTTTACCACTTTCTTCTCACTCTTTCCTACACTCTTATTCAATTGCTTGAGCCTCTCCTCGATCTTTCCTATTTCTCCAAAAAATATCTATCCCACTATTTGTCCCATCTTTTCAATCATCTCATCCTCCACTTTATTCCAATAGTGCTCCCAAAATAGTATCCATACGGGTCTCCTCATGACCCAACCCATTTTTCTTACTGCAATCACTCACTCTACAAACACTTTCCATTGTGGCTTCAAGCTCCTTCTCTCACTGCCAGGACACACCTACAACATCCCTCTCGATCTTCTTCTCTATCACTTCACACACTTACTTCTCATGTGAACTACCTCCCAATCAATGGTCTTCTCACAAAACACTACAATCCCTTGTGGATCCTCTCCACTCTTAGGAATAACTACTCTAATACCACTTGATGAAGGGTCCTCCCCTTTCCCTGCAAAATCTCACTACATACATAGAAAGAACAACTAGATGCAAGAAGAGAACAAATATGTTCATTTATTACTAGAATGAAATTACAGATTACATGTCATCTTATGGGCTACTTACATGTAGGGTAAGTGCAACAAGATGGTTCCCAAAAAACGGGCTTAAGTGGCCACCTTTTTTTTGAAATCAAGAAATACTGATCTTGGACGTGAAATTGAGGATAGCTACTCTCAAAATTTTTAGATGGAGAAAAATCAAGGACCGCAGTGCTCTGAGTCTACTTTCTAAAATACTAATTTATTTTGAAAATGGTTGAGATTAAGGGGCTCAAAAGAGGGATGCACACAAATTGCTATTGTTTTTGTTAGAAAAACATAACATAGCAACTCTTGTGTGACCCAAGCACGGTGAACTTTTTTGAAGTATTTTTAAAATCGCTCTAGTCAAAAGTTAGATAATAGTATGTAGTAGGGATAGGATTTTTTTTTATAATTTTTTAATGAATATTTGATTTTTTATTAATTTTCTAGGTGGGCACTTCCTAAAAAGCAAAATTTTGGCCGTGCTCCCCCTAAATTTTTTTGAAACTAATAGATTTTTTTTTAATTTATTTTTGTTAAATTGGAGAATGTAGTCTAGTTTCTAAAAATATAATTTATTTCAAATTTTGATGAATGGTGAATTTATAGCAAAAAAAATACCAAACACTACTTTTTGAAGAAAAATGGACATACAAAAAAAAAAGAAATTATCGATGAAAGGCGTAACTTTGTTAGAAAGTGAAAAAAATTACATCATTGGAAAGCTAATAAAGAACCTAACATTACCCATGTGTTTGATTTTCTTGATATTGAACCAAATGCAATCTTGATGGTGAGCACAAACTCGATTATGTGAAAATTTGTTGAATTTGGAAAAAACACGTCGCTGGTCTTTGGGAATGCCCTCCAAACCTTTGGGTTGGTATTCCAAGGTGAATACCAAAGCTAAGGCTCGAGGATTCCCAATGAAAAATATAACGTGAGCGCGTTATAACGTGCTCGTGTTATATTTTTCTTTTGACATTTTCCCTTTTCAGGGAGCATTACTAGCAACAAATACTATGCTCGTGTTATGTCTTCCTTTATTTAAATGCCACTTTATTGAATGTTTGTTGATATGTTTGTATGTTTTTATGTATATGTATACTGGTGTGTCATGTATGTATGCTTATGGGAGAGAGGGTGGGAGTGGGAGAGGGTTTAGGGTGGTAGAACATGGGAGAGAGTGGCAAAGTGGGAGATAGGGAGGGAGAGTGTGGGAGACAAGGTTGGAGAGAGTGGGTGAGTAGGAGATAGGGTTGGAGTGGGTTGGAGAGGGTGGGAGAGAGTTGGAGAGAGGGCTTGAGAGAGTGGGATAGGGGTGGGAGAGAGGGATGGTGGAGAGTGGAAGAGGTGGGAACAGTTATTTGAGAGTGAGGAGGGTGGGAGAGAGAGTGGAAGAGGTGGGAGGTGGGAGAGAGGGTGGGAGAGAGTGTGGGAGAGTCAGGAGAGAGGGGAGAGGGTCGCGAGAGGGTGGTTGAGGGTGGGAGAGAATTGGAGAGAGTGGGAGAGGGTGGAAGAGAGTTACTAAAGAGTGAGAGAGGGTGGGAGAGGGTGGGAGAGTGTGGGAGAGAGTGGGAGAGAGTCAAAGAGCATGGGATAGGGATCGTCATACATGACTTCCATGCAATGAACCTAAAATTCCCTGATGTGATCATCAAGGTTTCCTGTTCCATGGTACTTGTCAAATTTAGGGATCTCAAAGCTCTTCAGAAATGGTTTCATTACCATGCTTCTATTGAATGGATAAGGGCACAAGTTGCTAGGTGTTTTTGTGGTTCGCCCTAATTGAAGGTCAAGCACCTGTTGTGAGAGCAACCTGATTTGTGTTGTCACATCATTTTGTAGATCAAGGGGTGGGATGAAAGTGTTCTGAAGTGGTTCAATTGCCAGTGGAATGGGTGAATTGGTTGGTGTTTTCATATTTTTTTGAGCCACGTATGCTTGCAATAGTGCTTGTTGTCATTCCTATTGTAGTTATTCTATTAGTTCCTATTATTGAGCTTGTTATTGCACTTGTTGTTGAGCTACTAATTGAGCTACTTCCTACTATTCTTGATATTGCTTTAGCACTTTCTGATATGCTTGTTGTTGTGCTTCATGTTTTTGTGCAAGATACTACACTTGTGCTTGTGTTTTTTGTGCTTGATATTTCCCTTTGGCTTGAGCGTGCGCTTGACCTTGGGCTTGAGCTTGTGCTTGAGCTTGTGTAGCTTGAGTTGCATAACCAGCTTTTTGTTGTTTTTGTTGTTGTAATAAGGCTTCAACTTGTGCCACCTACTATGCTTGTTATGTGATTTGGGCAGCTTCAGCATCTTGCGCCACTTGAGCGGCTTTATGAGTAGCTAATTACATAACTTGTTAAGTAGCTAGTTGCGCTACTTGTGGAGTAGCTAGTTGCGTGGCTTGCTAAGCAGCTAGTTGCACAACTTGTTTTTTTTGTACTTGCAAGAATGTCTTTTGATAAGTAGCTTGCTAAGATGCTTGCAATGCTAGACTATATTGGCTTGATATATTGGAGCTTGGTGGTGGTGGAGGTGGAGGTGGATTCAGAATGGTGCTTGTTCTGGTGGTTTAAGGCATTGTCATGTTGGTGTTTGGGATTTGATTGGTAGATGGTGCGATCGATGTGGTTGGTCCTTAAGAGAAAATTCTTTGAGATGTTTAGGGGGTGGTTGATGATGTCATGATTGCTTGTGTAGTTGTCATCTGTTGTTGAATGTCGATGAGAAGTTTTGAGAGTTTGACATGATGCTTTGACTAATCTTTGGGATGTTGGTTTGATTGATATTCAGTAAAGGGGGAAGCCCTAAGCCAAGAAGTAGTGTGAATGATGATGGAAATGGCAGAAGCGTTGCAGATGTGAGAGATGTGATCTCTTGAGGAAATGTTGTGGTGTCAAAAATGCCCCCTGGTAAGAACATGTCACCTTCTCCTTGCGAAGTTATGTGGAGAGAGGTTTGGGGTGTTGCACTCAATGATGATGATGACGGATCATTTTGATCATGAAAAGTATGCAATGGTATGGTTTTTCCTAAGATGGTGTTTGTGTCCAAGTCCTAATTGTTTACAAAAGGATGCATTTGTAATGCATTGAGAAATGCACTTCCTTTGTTAACAATGGGATGTGTTGGAGCAATTCATTATGTGATTTTCGGTATGTTTTGAGTGATTGTTTTAAATGACGGGGTAGATGAAACAAGGATTGTAGATGAGATTGGAGGCATGACTTCAAAAGATGGTTCCATAATAGTGCTCAGATTGAAATCGAAGGGGAGTTTAGGCCCTTGCTTTCCTAATTATAGCATGTATAGTGAGGGATTGATTCTCATCATGATGTTAATAATCTTATGATTCTATAGCTTTTTCAAGAATTATTTCACTAATTTCCTCATGTGACATTCTTAAGGGATTATTGGTGATATCCTCTGTTTGGATACCTTCCTCTTGATGATCTTGTGAAAGCAGAGGAAGGTTAACCATGAGACTGCTAGACCCAATGGGATTCATTTCAAGAGTGGTTTGACTTAAGTCACTCAAAGTAGATGTTTCTTTGTTGGCTTACATGTTCCTCTTGTGTTGCGATCTAGTTTGCACCATAAAATAGGGATCAATATTCAAGAATGTGAAAGGTGAATTCTCTAATTCTTTGGATTGATCTAACTTTAGTTACAAAATAGAAATTTTAGGATGATTTAAGGATCAAAAAGGGTGATAATGATATGGATGTGAGATGAGCATTTGATGGATGATTAAAATTCTTGAGAAAATCTTGAAGGGGTATGTTAAACTTTAGGACTTGATTTAGGATTGATTTGTTTCAGATTTGGATTTTGGTGGACTTATAAACTCTAAGAGGTTGGATGTTGTCCTAGAGTTAAATCATTCACAAGATGATAATTTTTCTAGGATGTTATCAAGGGATGAATTTGTTCACAATTTTTGATAATTTGATCAAATATGTGGAGAAGGATCTATCAACACACATTCAATCAAACTAGGTGATTTTGGATTGATTTCCAATAATTTTCCCAAAGTTTAACATGAAGGATTTTTTCCAAGATTTTTGAAGAGTTGGTTGATGAGATGTTTTTTGGTTTTGATGTTCAAAGATGAATGAAGGTTTTGATTTTGATCCTAGAGTGTACCTAAAAATACACTTGTTTACTTATTCCTTGATATTGAAGAACATAAGATATTTCTAAGGACCTGTATAAGTAAGAAGTGGTTCAAACTGAGCATACATTTCTGGATTGTTCAAAGGAATGAGTCAATAAAACCTTGTTTTACTTATTTTGATATGTTTCTTTTGATTGCACTTCCTAATGTATTTCTTGCTAAACTTTCGAGTGTGACTCTTGAATTTTGAACTTTGAATTGAGGACCTTCATTTCAAGATTTGGAATTTCTCGGAAATCATGAGGAATTAACATATGTGAGAGTCTTCACTTTCTCCTTGTCTTTTTTGGAAAATTTAATGACCGCTTCATCAGAGAATCGTCGGTCCCGGTAGAATTTGACACCCTCAGTTGAAAGACCAGTTATCTCCGCTATTAATTCCTCACTCAGCTTAACATTCCTACCAAACAACACGATACTCTGTGCTTTCAGGTCCTTGTAAAACCTATTTTTTCCTTTTCAAAAACATATGTGAGAGTCAATTTTGTTATATTTTCTTAGTGTTTTTTTTACCACAAACACTTCTTTGATTAGATTTCCAAACTAGATGTCCAATGTCTCAATTTCTTTGAATCCCACAAAGCATGTTATGTGGTGTTGTGCCCTCAACACACACGCCCTGTTCGGAACGGGGACCCTCTTTTCTTTCGCCTTGCCGGGTCTTTCGGGGCTACCTCATTTTGCGTGCCCCTCTTTTTTGATGTTCCGCGTGGTCGATATTGCTCTAAGGTTTCATCCTAAAAACAACCATGCTTTCCCTTTTGGTTTTTGCTACCCTCCGAGGCCTCGTGGGTTCCTTTGGCATTTCTGGCTCTAGGGCAGCCCTGGGCCCCTTCGGGCCTGGGCCTCCAGAGTTCCCCTTTTGGGCTTCCCCTTGCGCTTGCCGCCCTTCGCAGCGTTCCCAAGGCGTCTTTCCGCCCCTCGGGGCCCACCCTGCCACTTTCCGTTTGGAATTCCCTGAAGTTTTGCCAGGCGGCGCCTGCCCCTTTGGGCCCCGGACCCCAGAAGTCCATCTACGGACTTCCGTCCAGGGTTCGCTGTCTGCCTTCGCTCTCCGTCCGCGGGTTGGTTTTGACCACTTGCCACGGGACTTGCCGGGCCCGACCGTCCGGAGTTCTGTCTTCGGAACTCCGTGATGGTTCCGCCGTTGTCCACGCCGGAACCCTGCCTGCCGGCTCCCCGCCCTCTGGGTCCCGACCCATCCCTCGCCACCGTCGCTTAGCAATGTGTCAATCTTTCAGCAGTGAACCTCAGCCTACCTCCCGAGCCGCGGGCCCCGGGATGCCTATCTCCGCCGCCGTCACCCAAGCTGCACGAAGAAGTCTTCGGCGGCAAACTCCTGATAGCTCCCCGCCCTCTGGGCTCCGAGCGTCCCATCGTCGCTGCCGACTCATTTTCAAATTCCACCAACTTTGGCGCGTCCGTACCTGCATTTAATGAGTGCATTAATGGCGCCTGGGGTATATTATACCCGGCCCGGCAAATTCATTATCACATTACGAATTGAGGCAAATTGGAGCAGTGATTAACTGGAGCACATCACCTTCTACAACATCTCGATCGTCACCATCAAGTTCGATCCGATGATCCCCAGTAGCCTTCACGCCTCACCCACTGCGCGCTTTTGAGGTAGGCCATCGTCGTTTTCCCTCCCATCCTTTTTCGTCATTTTGAGGATTTAAATGGATTAAACCAATGGTTAAAATGAAATCACGCGGGAGAAAACCAAATTGCCCCCACAACCCAAGTTTTGGAAATCGGCCAAACCGTCGCAATTGCCCTCACCGTCGACTCGGGACTTTCCTCAGTCGCGGCTGTTCTTTGCGCAGGGCGGCCAGGCGCCCCGGGCCCGATCTCCGCCTACGCCGCTGACGATCGAACCATGACTTAAATGTCAAGGCGGCTGGTGCGCTGCATCCTCCCAGACCTCGGATCCTGGCTCTCCGTTCATCGTAAGATTCTGCAGAGCTTCGCACTGCCGTGGGGCCCTCTGGGCCCGGTCGTTCGGAGTTCCGTCCTCGAAACTCCGTGACGGTTCCACCGTCGTCCAAATCTTCTGGCGCCATCACCCTGCGTCGTCCCGCCTCCCGGGCCCCAGGAGCCTCCTCGCCGCCATCACCCTATCATTGCAAATGACCTCCGGCGGCCTCCTGCTTGAGTCTCTCTGCCTCCCGAGTCTCGGGCCGCCTTTCACCGCCACCGTTCAAATTATTACGAAAACCCCTGTGGCGTCCATAACCTTGCATCGCCCTGCCATCCGGGCCCCGGAGATTCCATCGCCATCACCGTTCCCTTAACCTCATGGTGGCTATAGTCATGTGTCCTCCTATGGGCCGGACCCCGAGCTTCTCCTCGCCGTCGCCGCCAAGCAATATCCAAATCTTCCGGCGGCGGAACCCTGCCAATGCCCCGCCCTTCGGGCCCCAGGCCTCTTTTCACTGCTGCCGTTCAAATTAGCCACAGATCGTCTGGCAGCTATCATCCTGCATCTTCCCGACCACCGGGCTCCGCCTTGCCGATAGCCGTCGAGCCTGAATTTCAAGCATCATAGTGGCCGCCTTTTTGCCGACCGGGCCCCGGGTTCCGGACTTCTGCCTCTAGGTTTCCATTGCCTATCGACTGTCTTCGTGTGCCTTCTCCTGCCTGCCTTCCGGCTTGGAACCTCCGGCGCCCATTTAATCGATCCAAGCAAGCTCAAGACCACAATCTGACTTTGACCCATGTCCTAAAATTTGCTGATCTCCATCTTGAGCCTTTCGAAACCTTAAAATTTGGCCAAAGGTGGTCTCTGAGAACTTTCGGTCATGTTTTCCCTTCCTGACAGCATTCCTGCCAGGGAAGTCCGGCCCTTCAGGCCCGGATTGTCCAAATGCTCTAAAATGGAATCGATATCATCTAAGGATAAGATTTATGATATATTTGAATGGTTATTTAGATGATATGCTCACGATGTGGACTAACAGTAACGCTGTTGATGTTTTGTTGTATTGACTTCGCCCTTTGCTTGCAGAATATATGGAATCGGCTGCAGGAACTTCAGGGGCCTCCGCTGAAAAGGACAAGGGAAAGAAGTCTGGAAGAGCCGCTGGGGGAAAAGACGATAAAGATCAGATGAAGTTTCAGTTCCAAGGTGAGCCGCTCCAGTCAAAGGTCTCCACCGACTGGAAAGAAATCTCAGACACTAACATCGGCCAGGTGGACATAGATGAGTTCACCCAGAGGGTCAAGGTTGACCCTAAAATGAAGAACGCCAGAATGATAAGGTAGAGTGGAATCGCCAAAGCTGTCAGCTTCCCTCCTTCTCTGATAGCACTTGAACTAGTAATGGCTTTCCGAGAAGCCTACCAAACGGACACCAGAACAATCGTCGACAAGGAGGGGAATATCCTCGCCGACATGTTGCCAGAGGGAATCACTAAAACATTTCACATTCCTACATTCCCACATATGGAGGTCCCCTCTTTGGAACAGTGCCAAGCAGCGTCGAATGCCAATCCACTGGGCTACAAGAAATCAATTAACCTTTACTAGCTAAAGGAGAAACGGGGCAGCATTGCAAAGGTTCCCCAAGAGCTGTTCCGAAGTGACTTCCACGAAGATTATCATGACTTGGTGACTATGCTAAGCAGGGTCATGGGTCTCCTGATAGCTGCCTACTTCCAAGAGTGGATGGCATACTACATAGAGAAAATCCTACGAGGGAATGAGGACGTTAACACCAATACCTCATTCGACTAGGGAGGCATCATCAGCAACTACTTTCACGAGCAATTTGTAAACGTTAAGAAAAGCTCCAAGTTCTACATGACCTCTTACCTGGTATACTCCGTAGCAGGTCAGAGACAATACAGTGGACTGTTTGTGGCACTAAATCAGGGGCATAGGCGAGGGCTCAAGCTGTTCGACAAGTACCCTCAGCTCCAATACCGTAACTTCAAGAAGGAGTACTGCCGGGTCAATGACGCCTTCATTGGCCACATCATCAGATTGATCATCGGGGACTTCGAAAGGAGGGTCTCCCACAGTGCCAGGGCACTCTTAAAGGAATATGCCTTCCTATATATCCAGTTCCCCAAGTTCACCTACATCCGTGCCTAGGGATTCATGGAGCAGCCAAACAAGTTGCCAAGATACCCTAACGACAGGATCATTCTCCTAGAGCTCTCCCGGTAGCTCCAACACATTCAGACAGTCTTCGGCAACAAACACGTAGTAGGGATCCCTTATCCCATGACCCTCAACCAGGGCCTGTATCGACTGCAGACATCTCAGTGTGCTGGCAACTCTGAGAAAGAGTTTAAGGAATATCATTTTGACTGGTACACGGCCTGCCCGTGGATGGATCCACACGGCCATGTCAAGAAGGCACTGGGGCCAGCCTATGCCCACAAATACCATGTTGAGGACTTATGGGCGGATTGTAAAGATGACAAGGAGGTACGCATGAGGCACTACATGCACATGACCGTACAGTTCCTGAGGAAGGTGCAACTATTCCAGGTACCAGACCAACTCGAGGAAGATGAGTCCACCCTTATGCATCCAAGGTACCCGGTAGCTACCAACCTGCCTATACCATCAATAGACTGGGATGAACAAGAGGTCGATGACCTAGATACAATCACCTAGCCGATCATAACTCGCACTAAGGAGTGGGTCGATGGGCAGGTGGCGCAACTCAAGCAACAGTGAGTGGTCCTAACATATGAGGTGCTCAAGAGTGAGCCAAGCGCCATGGAGGATGTTGCCGCCACCACCTCAGCTGGTGAGAATTCCAAGTCTCCCCCCATCACCAGGTCTCAGAAGAGAAAAGAAACAGAGATGGCTCAATCCGCGGACCCCAAAGAGCAAGCAAAGAAGGACACGGGGGTCTCATCTCCCAAGAGGCTCAAGCAGATAATGACTACAACAGAAGTGCAGCCTCCCTTGTTTCTCCCTCCCTCGACTGGTGCGCCACCCGCCTCTCAGGCCACGATCGCTTCATCTCCACAAGCGGTGGACATTTCTGTCCATCTTGCCTCTTCATCCCCGGCCGGGTCAATAATTGATGTTGACTCCTCTTCTGCTGCCATGTCACCCATTACCTCCATGCCTCTAGAAACAATAGCATCGCCTGTTCCCCTTTTCACTATGCCCGAGGCCCTTGCGAGGCACATGCAGAGTCTTCCCTCGAGCTCTCACACATCGTAATGGACCCTGCACTCTAGGCTGCCCTCGTCTAAGCCCTCGCAACAACTTAGCCTTCACAACCGCCTACAGGGCCACCAGCTATGGAGGCTACAATGAAAATCTCGAAAGAGTTGGAGGAGCAAGAGTAGGAGGCCTCGAAGCCTATTGAGGAGGAGGCCGACGAGTATCATGAGCACCCTGAGTACGAGCACCGAACCATCGACAGGGTGGTCTACGAGGAGGAGGAGATGAGCTCTTCTGAGAGTGGAGATGAAGAGGATGGCTCGGGCTCTAAGGAAATTATCCAAACATTTGATGAGGACCTCGAGGAGGAGTCGACACAGCAACTAAAGAGCGTTGAGGAAGAAGCAGAAAGGTCACCACAAGATAAAGAGGGGCAGCCACCAGAAGAGCGGCCGCAAGAGGATTTATCTGAGGCTGAGATCCATGCTGTAAAGAGCCCCAAGGCCGAGGCTACTGAAGAGAAGTGGGAAGAAGAGGCCACGAAAGAAGATAGTCCCACCCGGTAATTGTCCACCAAGCTACCTGTCAAATGCCTCGTGTTTTATCGTGACTCTGACGAAGAGGAGGAGGAAGCTACCACAGGGAAGGAAGTGCCCCAAAAGGAAAAGGAGGTAGAAGTCTTGCCTCTAGCTGAAAAAGGTGAGGGCAGCCATGATGCACCCAAGGACAAATCAGCCATACCCGACTGGTTGGAGAAATAGCTTGAAAACACAACCCCAGTACTGAAAGACCCAAGGGCAAGACTGGAAGCCATCTTGGCTCGATCCTTAACCACAAAAAAGAAGGAGAAGAAGCCTAAGGTTCATTTCAAGATAATAATGGACACTTCCGACTCCCGAGCAGCGCAAGTCGCAACCCTATAGTTGGCCAAGTAGGGGTGGGTTACAGCATCTCCACCATTAATTTGGGGACAGCAACTAGGGAACAAAAAGTTGAACACCTGGAGGAGTCGATGGCCACAGTGGTACACCTGATCAAGCAGGACAAGGTCACCAAGGATGATCTCAAGGCGCAAGTTGCTACCTTAACTTACTACATTTAGCAATGGTCCTCAGTAGATGACCTGCCCACTACCTCCACAGCCGCACCATAGTTGCTCTCCAAGGAGCAGATTGACAAGATGGAGAGAAGGAAGAATGTGGAGAAGACCACTAAGGATTGCTTTCGATAAGTCATAAGTGTCAGAAACGTGGGAATCAACATGGATGTGCAGATAGCCAACAAGTTCTTAGACCTGATCCAATCCCTAGAAAGCACGAAGAAGCTCTACACCAACTATCCCGCCATCTACGACTCCACCTTCCCAAGAGTTGAGGCCATCCTTAGAATGCCTGAGAGCACGTGGGAAGAGAAGCTAGAACTGAAGGAAGAAGATCATTGGCTGGTGGATGTGTAGTGCAGAGATCTCATCAACTGGAAGGAGAGGTCGGAGCAAATCCTGAGCAAAGTAGACCCAGATATTGAGTGGATCAAGGAAATCTAGGCGGAATGCACCGGGTATCTCAATTTAATGACGGGGTATGATATGCCCACAGTGCAAATGGAAGCCGAGAAGGTCAAGCCATACTTTGAGGAGAAGATGAAGGATGGGACAGCCGGAGAAATCACAACAGAGTTCCTAAGTTTTTTTGCCCATGCCTTCGACCGATCAGAGCTATTCAGAGACCAAGGCTCGAAGTATGATGAGGATTGGAAGCAGCTGGAGGAGAACGCTAAGGAATGGAGCTACCAAGCATTGAGATGTGAGATCCTCGAGATCGACAAGCTCCAAGCGGTCATCCTCAAGTATATAGAGCATGCAGCTTCTGAGGAACAAAAAGACAGCCCAGCCAAAGAGGAAGACCTCCCTGAAGAGTAGCTACAGCCAAGAAAACAACAATTAGCTACAGCACAAAAGAGCAATAGTGCCATCCACTAGATGACGAAATAGGGAAGAGACAATTTTTTTTTTAAATTGAAAATCTATTTGGGGGTAGGTGAAACCCTATTTTGTAATGAATCATGGCCACATAATGAGAATGGATCTTGGCCATTCATTTAACTTTTTGGAAACTATAAATAGAGCACTCCCCTCATTTGCAAAAGTGAGAGTTGAGTTGTTGTAAAGGCATGCTGCAGAAATCTATAAGAAATATCATTGACTTGGTGTATTTCCTTGATTTCTCTCATGTTATTTGATTCATTTCTCCAACAATTAGATGCTTGACTTAGATCTCTTTGCTGTTTAGTTAGCTGTTCATTTTATTTGGATAAATCTTAGGAATGCTGTTGGCTGATTGTGAAAATTCCTGCTTTGTTGATGATCCCTTAGTCCATACTTTTTGCTGTTTTCTGAAGGTAGATAGCTGTGCAAAGTTAGCCTGGACTTGATTTGAAGCTGCCCCAAACATTTATCTTTAATTCATGCATGTATGTGGTGGATGAAGGATGAAATAATTGCAGCCCTTAGAAGATAGTACAATTCCCATGATACTGTGAAATCCTTGGTTAAGTGGGATATTGTTTTGAGGAATTGTCCATTGCAGGAACTCCATTATCACTATTCATTGCAAGCTTCAAACTTAGGAACTTTTCTTCCCCTTCACTCTTCCCCCCCCCCTTCTTTTTAGAAACTGAACAATACCAAGGTTCATTGCACATTGTAAAGCCAAATCCAACAACTAAATGGAGTCCAAGATTGCTGTTTGAGCCTACAGCCCACATATTACTACTTCCCATCCTAGGAACTCCATTTCAAGATCCAACTTCATGCTTTGTGTCTACACTTTGTATTTTCTGTAAGACCGCCTTGTGATTCCAGCAAATCACATCAAACTACTGAGGTATCTAAGCACTGTCATGACCTGACATCCGAGAGACCTTGGGATAGTGTTCTACAATCCGATTGTGGAGTATTGTCTTTCAAGAGAGGTAGTGCACCTACGCACTGCTTGTGTTGAGAAGTGCATAAAAACACCATCAACAAATCATTGCCTATGGAGGAGCATTGGGCATTGCCTCAACAACCAACGCCTCTCATAATGTGGTGGTTGTGGGGGAAGCTCCCCCAACACCCCAACAAAATAAATTTAACATTAATTTAAAAAAAAAAAATCCATATTCAACAATTTTTCTGTAAGGAAGATTTAGACACAACTGCATGTGAATTTATATTTATGTATATTTAAATTAGATTCAAATACCATTGCTGAATAACAAATAATTTTTTTTAAAGAAAGAAGAAAAAATTGACAAATTACAAAGGTTTTAAATCTTCTATTGTTTTCTCCTCTAATTTTTAATTGTCAAAAGTTCATTCCCTACATTCTTCTATAGAGGTTTTCAAAAATTCACAACAAGTTTTATAGACATCCTTTCAAAATTAAAAAAAACAATGCTTCTAAACAATAAAGTAAAAAAAAACCTATTTTTTTAAGCTTGTAGAAATGAAAACTGAAGTTGAGCTTCCCTGCAAAATCCAATCTTCTAGAACCTCTTCCAAAATCTCCACTTCTAGACCAAAAATAAAATTATAGAGCCAAATCTTCTCCATTTTCACAACCAAGACTCCCAAGATATTCCTCTTTTTTTCAAATCCCCCCATTAATTTTCTCAACACTTAGTCAAAATTCCAAAAAAAATCTTTCTCAACCACCATAGTTATAAAACACAATTTAATTTCAAAAGAAATTTAAATCACTTAATCTATGCACTTTACAAATACAATTAAACTATTCACTTAATAAATTTAATTGATTAATTTATTTACTCAACAAAATAAATTTAATTAATTATTTTATTTACTTAACAAAATAAATTTAACCATAAGGATTAAATTACTTTACCACATAAATCAAATTTAATTAATTAAATTAAATTAAAGTTTTTTTTAACAACTTTAATCTAAAATACATAAATAATCATTTAAACCTTTTAATCATTGATTTTCACAAACAACCTTGCAGATAATTAATTATAAAAAAAATAGAGACAACATGACATTACAACATACCGAATGCAAAATGATGACACACTATGCTGGGATTGTGGTTTGACAAAGGAACGTGTTACTATCTCCCAATCAACAATATTGTTGGGAAATGGACACGCTCAAACCTGTGAAGTGAGGTGGAGATAATGTCCTGTACTTGCAATCCTACAATCAAGCCAAATTTAGTACATGGAAAGAACATAATAGTCACACCGTGAAGAGAAATCACATAATCACAGGGTGCTCACAAGCGAGTGGTGTAATCCTGTCCCCTTCACCAATACAGTCACATCAAGACTGATGAAATTCAAGAATCATTAATCAACAAATGAGCATATATCAATATTAACAACTATGCTAATCAAAAGCATAACATAAAACATAAACATCCATATAGTGTATCATCACATCAAAATATAACACCATTATCACTCCAATGTCAGTGATCATAAATAGTAACAAGGTATCAAGGTCTATCATAGTAAAGGTATTGTCTAACAACATAAACAAATCAGGACACATAGTAGCAACTAGAGGGGCACTACATCCTCCCCTCTAGGATCAAACTTACTCTTGGAAGCCTGTGAACAAATAGGGATAAAGATCCCTCATCCTGGTTGCATCCTCCCAAGTAGCTAAAGTATCATCTCTAGGATCCCACTAGACCCTGACCTGCTCAATGTCTCGACCCTCGAGAGTGATTCTCCTATGCTGCATGATGGCCATGGGCTCCAAAGCCAACTGCCCGTCCTCTACCTGTAAAGCATTGTAACGCCCTGTCACACAAACCGTAAAGGAACAAGTAAAAACACAACAATTCCTTTTTAAAAGAACATAAGAAATGTATTTAAGTATTCTAACATAACCATGTTCTAAGTTGCACAACTAAATACCTTGGGGTACACGAGGAAACATTACCAAACTAACCCCTAATAAAGATAATATATTAAACATTAAATATTCAATTACATATCCATTCATTCACATAACATCATTTAAAACACCATTAGCAATAACTACATTGATAAGAGTAATCCATATAAAACCATACATGCAAATAAAAAATAAATTAATCATGAAGGTATTGAGTATATATATTTCCACAGATACAACATAACATGATCAGTAATTACAAATGGTAGTTCAAGAATGATTACATGGTATGAATATACATTACATTAGCCTGATAGTACATCACAATGAACATATATATAATATTACATCAAAATCTTCCCAACACATGTGGGAGTGATACATCAATAAATAAAATACATATGAAGTACAAATACACATATGGTAACATATGAATCCTAGTTCACCAACATCTGCAAAACTCTACACTGAATTTTACAACTACATCCAAAGGGGACTCAACGAGGTGCGTAGCACGTTCCACCCAACCACCCCCCTGCTGGGAGTAAACAAGGAAGGATCCCAGACCAAGCACATCCAAACAGTAACACAAGACTAACTCTAGACAAGATAACATAATATCAAAAGACCACTCACTAAACTAAACAACAATAAAACACCGAAAGAAAAAATAATAGACCACTTCAAGAGGACTTTAATAAAAGTAACTCAAATAGAATGCTAGAGGAGAGTGTCATCGCATGGCTTCACATGGATTATCTAGAGAACCTAACACAAAGTTTCGCATCCATCTATGGTTCTCTTGATAGCCTATCTCAAGGCGTTGCTCCATAGGGTTACTCATTCAGAATCGTTAACCTCTCGTGAAGATGAGGAAACGATCTTGCTAACCACGACCTTCTTGGTCGTCCTTTAGTCTATGATAGCACTAACAGGTGGATGAGGCATCAATAATTATCTTGATTAATGTTTAACTACCCACCCCCTAATTAGTTACTTAGGTTATCATTGATTATTCTAACTCTATGTGGGTTACCTTGATAGCCACTTTGTGCGCTGAACCCCGCTTAGAGCCACTCTCCCTAGACACCCAAAACATAAAATCTAACACCAAGGGATTGTACCACAATAACACTGAACCGACAAATGGAACATCTGTGAGGCAAAACCATCTCGCCAAAGTCGTATGAAACACACCCATAAAAATGGTACAGTTTAAGTATAAACTCAAATCACAACCATAGACAAAAGATGGGCCAAACATCAGAATACGAGATCAAAAATAAAAATCATTATCCCCACCTCTGGAAGTTCCTAATCAACTACTTAAGTTCCTATAATAGGATAAACTAACTCTAGGTTTTTCCCGCAAGACATAAACCAAATAAAAGAAACCCACAATTGGTTAAAGGAATAATATTGAGAGTAAACAAAACATAAAACACCATAAAATAAATTGTAATGCACAATAAATTTCACCAACTTTATAAATCAATTACTTGAGAAAGTTCTATTTAATTATAGAACATAATTTATCTTTAATTTCCTCAATTACATTATAGTATTGCAACCTATAAGATTATCTCCTAATACATAATCCCAGTATATATATAACCATCTTTATTTATACACATATACATGCATATACATTTTCATGCGTATATACATATATACATATATATATATATAATAAAATATATATTAAAATCATGCTTTTAAATCAGATTCTATAAAAATTATAGAATAATCCACTGTAAAATTTACCCATAGATATATATATATATTTATTTTTATTTTTATATATATATACATATATATCTACATATTTATTAATATAGAGACATATATTTACAAATATATACATATATATAAATAATATAAAAAAAATTAAAATGAATTTAATTTAAAAAATATATATTTAAAGCAACCTACAGGGCGATGAGTATTGTGTACCTCCACATGGGAGGCCACAACCTAGTGGATGTTAAACAATACCCGGGGTCGGGAGTGGTACGACGCCTGTGGACCACTCCCCCCCATAAATTTTTATATATATTTCAGAACACAAAAATCAAAAACTTACATATACATATATACATATATATATATATATCTTTATATTAAAAAAAAAGATCCTTTTTTTTTTAAATATGAATATGTATATATATTTATATATTCTTTCCCACAACAAGAAATACATAATATGAACAACAAAACAATTTTTCTCCAGAACCCAAAATAAATAGGCATACAATTTTAGTTTCCACAATAATTGATTTTCGTTTCAAAACAATAATTTCACAACTAAATTTTTATTGAAGAATTTCAAAAGGTTTCACTATAGTTTTCTACAAAAAATTTCAAAGGTTTATTACAAAAAAATTTCAATCACAAAACTCTCTTTGAAAAAAAAATAGAGAAATTGATTTTCAAACATGGCATACAAGATTTTGTTTACATAATATTAAATCAAAGAGGAAACAATAAATTTAAAGGAACCTGGAGTTCTTAGTTCGATGAGAAATCCAAACACAATAGCTTTCTTCCTCTTTGCAAGTAGAATCCCCTCTGTAGCTTCTTCTCAATTTCCTTCCTTCAACTAACTTCTGAACCAAATTTTTTTTTTCCTAAAAAGCACAAAACCTTTTTCTTTTTCTTTTTCAAGCAAAAACTAGAAAAACTCTTATGTGTGTAAAACTTCCTCACAATAAAATAAATAAAAATAAAATAAATGTCTTCTTCTTTTTCCTTAAAAATCCTCCACATTCATTGGTTCTTTTCAAGCTTTTAAAAGCACACACTTATCTCACAATTTTTAATTAAAAATTCATTATTTTCACATGATATTATCCTCACAAGATATTCTCTTCTGATTTTCTAATTTAATATCAAGGAAAAAGATAATATATAATTATCACCATCATTATTTATTTAAATTAATTACTTACACTTTTAATTAATTAAATAACTTTTAGTTTACAATATTTAAATTCCAAATTACAATTACTCATAATTAATCATATCCACAAAATATCATTAATTTATCCAATATAAAATAAAGATAAATTAAATGACAATTAACCACAATAAAATAAATAAACAACCACAATACAGAGACAAGGGCAAAGCCAAAACCGTGACACAACAAGACTCACAACGAGATGACGGACTTGGGATGAGGACATTTCCTTATCAATTCCCTTTTTCAACATCATAATCATTGGGTTAATTTAATGCTCGCCCTATCCTGTTGAAGCGGGTGGAATGGAGACTTTTGTTCTTGCAATTCCTACATGCATAAAAATTTCAAGTAACATGTACATCTCCATTACAAACACACCATGGAAGGAAATTGTGGGGTAGCAAGGCGCTCGCAAGTGAGTGATGCTACTCTATCCTTTCACCAAGACTCACTAACCATGCATCAAAAAACATAGCATCATAGAATCACAACATTGTCACATATATATATTAAAGAAAAACATAGCATAATCAAATAATCTAACCACCGCATAAAGTACCATAAATCATCATAATAATGTCAAGTGCAACAAACTAACCAAAATATGAATCCACACACGAACAAGTCAGTGAACTAATCACCATCACAACTAGTAACAAACCAACACATAAGAGTATCAAAGAGTATCAGCAACATGAGGGTATTACAAGCATTCCAATCAAGGATGTGAGATATGTCTAGATGATAAGGCCTGAGTACTGAAACATGAAACACATCATGAATATGGCAAAGACTGGGTGACAAAGCAAGTCGGTAAGCAACTGGACCAATCTTCTCAAGAATCTCAAATGGCTTGACAAAGTGAGGTGTGAGCTTGGAGTCCTTTCTATATCAGATTGGACTATTTCATAGAAGCACTCACAAAAATATTTAGTCACCTATTGCAAATTGACGATCCACCTGTTGCACATCAGCATACTTATTTTGCCTATCCTGTGCTGTAACCAAATGTTCCTTGACCCAAAAGAACTTTTTCCTCTAACTAATCCCAACTCAAAGGATTCTAACACGGACACCCATACAATGCTTGGAAAGGAGGCATACCAATCGAACTCTAATAGATGTTGTTATAAGCAAACTCCACTAAATGGAGATAGTCCTCCCATCGTGTTTGTTGTTCCATCACATACATGTGTAACATATCCTCGAGGATCTGGTTGACCCTCTCAGTCTGCCCATCTTTCTTACGATGATACACTGAACTAAAGTTCAACTATGTCCCCATCGCATGCTGCAATGACGTCCAAAGAGATGAGGTAAACACAGGATCCCTATTAGAAAATGATCCGACAAGGAATACCATGCAACCTAACAATATCTCCCATGAACACTCTACCAATGGACGAAGAATTATAGGATGAACAAATAGGTGAGAAGTGCACTACCTTCGTCAACCTATCCACCTTCACCATAATAGAATTGTGTTGTTGCAAAGAGTTAGGTAAACCAACAATGAAATCTAATGAGATTATATCCCATTTCCACTCTGGCACCAAATGTGGTTGTAGAAGCCCTACCGGATGTTGGTGTTCAATCTTCACTTGTTGACACTCTAAACACCTTGACATAAAATCAGCGATATCTCTCTTCATACCTACCCAAAAATAAAGTTGTCACAAATCGGCATGCATCTTCTTCACTCCTAGATGAGCCTAATAAGGTGCTTAATGTACCTCTGTCAAAACCAAGGTATGAACATCTCCAGCTAATGGAACATAAATGGGTACCATATGCCTCAACAAACTATCTAAATCTAGAGAATAATTTGAGAATCTACCCTCAAGAACCCTACCTAACTCTATCTCTGATCTCATCTCCTAGTACCAATTGTCTGCAGGAAGTGCTGAAAGAATCTGACTCCTCAAATCCACACCAAGAGTCAACTCAGAAAACTCATGTCTTTGCCTACTGAGAGTGTCAGCAACTATGTTCTCCTTCCCCTGGATGTACTTCACTTCAAAGTCATACTCACAAAGGAATTCCATCCATTGCCTCACCTAGCATTAATATTAGGCTACATGAAGATGAACTATAGACTTTGATGGTCACTGTGCAACTCAAATCTATGTCCCAACAAGAAATTTCTCCATCTCGTCAAGGCATGCACTACTGTTGCCAACTCAAGATCATGTGTAGGGTAATTCAATTCATGATCCTTGAGTTTGCATGATTCATATGCAATCACCTGACCATCCTACATCAAGACTATTTCTAATCCCTCTAAAGATGCATCTGTACAAACCAAAAATCTCTAGTAGGATCAGGTATCACAAGAATCGGTGCATTGGTGAGCTTCTCCTTCAGTGTCTAAAATTTTGTCTCACACTGCTTAGACCAAATGAATCTCTTCCCTTTCCTTTGAAGAGAAATGATAGGATTCCCTATCCTCGAGAATCCCTCAACAAAACATCTGTAGTAACCTACTAAACCCATGAAACTATGTATCTTTGCCACATTAGTTGGCACTGGCCAATCAATGATCTCTTGGATCTTTGCAGGATCTACTGCAACACCCTCTCCTATAATCACATGTCCAAGGTAATTGACCTTGGTCTTAAAGAACTCACATTTGGATAGGTTAGCGTACAAATTATTATCTCTCAAACACTGCAATACCTGCCTCAAATGCTTCTCATGGTCCTCTACTATCCCGAAATAGATCAGTATATAATCAAGGAATATCATTACAAATCTATCTAGATATGTGTGGAAGACTCCATTCATCAAGCTCATGAAAACAAATGGCACATTCGTCAACCCAAATGGTACCACAGTAAACTTGTAGTCACCGTAACATGCGTGAAATGCCATCTTATGGATATCGGCATCAAATATGCATAACTGATGATACCCTAACTTAAGATGAATCTTTGAAAAGACCATAGCACCCTTGATATGATCAAACAAGTCAGCAATCCTAGGTAAGGGATATCAGTTCCTGATTTCCACTTTGTTCAATTGATGGTAGTCTATGCACAAATGAAGAGAACCATCCCTCTTCTTCACAAAAATTATTGGTTCTCGCCAAGGTGAAACACTAGGGAAAATGAAACCCTTTGCTAACAACTCCTCTAGCTACAAGAAGAGCTCCTTAAACTCTTGAGTAGTCATGCGGTATGGAGGTTGTGAAAAAGGCTTGGAACTAGGTAACAGATCAATCCTGAAATCAATGTCACACTGAGGTGGCATGTCTACAATATCATCAGGAAAAACATCTTCATACTCCTAAAGTATGGGGTAGCTATTAAAAGTAACCTTCTCCTCACTATCACCCAACTCCAAGTCATCTACTGACACTACAAATAACTGACATCCCTGACATACACATCTCCTCAGCTGCATAGAGGAGATCATCCTTAATGATATGGGTCTCTGAACTCCCACTATCTCAACCTCACTACCAGATGTAGGGATGGCAACCACTAAAAGAAAAAATTACTACGGTGCTAGGGTCACTAGATGACAAAATAGGCTACAAGACAAAATAGGGAGGAGAACAAAATAGCCTATTTTAAATTGAGAAATTTTGGGGGTAGGTGAAACCCTAACTTGTATTGAATTTGAGCCACGGATTATGATTAAATCCTGACCATTCATTTGTGCTTTGAAAAACTACAAATAGGGGCTTTCTCCTCACTTTTAAGTGTTGGATAACTAGTGTAAAAGGCATTTCGCACCAATAAAAGCAAGCATTGCATGATTTTATGGATGTTTTCTTTGATTTTCTCATATTTCATGCATGGTTCAAATTCCATGTTATTATTAGCTTGTATTTTCTTGAGTGTTTGTGATACTGGGGTATGTGCAGGATCATGATGGGCCAAAAAGTGGTGATATGATGGGTATTTGTAGGGTATATGGCTGACGAATTTTATTTTACCAAAAATTGATGAAATGAAAAGGGTTTTTAATGGATATTCTCAAATTTCCACCAATATAAATTATGCTTTAAACTTTGAATTTAATAAATAATTATTATTCATTTTCTATTTGAATTACGACTAAATTCTTGATTCAAAGGCTGATTGAAAAACATCCATAGCTTTCAAACAGTATCACATGTTTTGAATCCAAAACATGTTTCACATTCTATGCTTTGCATACTATAGGATTAGAAAAAGAAAAATTTAATTTCATGAAGTTTTGACCAAGTTAAGGTGGTCAGACATACAAGTTTTTATATTTTTTAAAATTTGTAAAAAAAATCATAATTAATTATTCAATTGGAAAAAAATTACAAAAAAATATGCATCACATTTGGACATGAGTCCTCTACTTATGTATAAAATCTTATAATAAAATATTATCATTTTATTGTGGTTAGGGTGGTCAGACAACCACCTACTTCTTATTTTTCCCTAAAATTTAAGTACTGCATTGAAATTTCAAATTTTCACCAAATAGGTTTTTATTTTCTAAATAAACCTAGTAGTTTAGAACTACATTCAATTTTATATAGATTCTATTCTTACATATTTTTGAAATAATATAGATAACTTATTCAAATTTTTATGTCAAGTTGCCTAACTCTAATTTTTCTAATTTTTTTGCCACTTAAGGGCTTGTTATTTCCATGATGATCATGCACATACCCACTGGTGTTTCCTGTTATGATATTTGATGAATTTCAAGCCCATACTTTTGGCACTTGTTCATGATAAGTTGTGCAAAATTAGCTTGGGCTTCCTCCTTTCATCGTTGCAACTTAGTTCAATTGTATGTTCATGAAGTGCATGTACAATCTGAAAGTCTACAGTCCTTAGAAGATTATACTAGTTTTGTGTAGCTATAGATTCTCTTGGTCAAGCAAAACTCAGCTTTAGGAAGTTTTTCTACTGTAGAAACCTCCATTGTCATTGTGCATTCATATCTTAGATTTAGAATAGCTCTCTTAACCCTTTCCCTTTTTCTATTTCTTTTAGTTCTTGTTAGTTTAGGATCCAAAGCATCACTATAAAGCTAACACTAATGAACATGGTGAGTTTCAACTTGCTGTTCTGAGTGGACAACCACTGTCCATTCACTTCCAACACTTTGAAACTCTATTTGAAGACCTAAATTCCCATGCTTTGTCAACCACAAAGACCACCATGTGATTACTAGCAAAACACATCAACCAACTGAATTATTCCAAGCATTCTCATGACTTGACACCCAACAGACCTTGCGGTAGTAATTTGTAACTTGTTGTAAATTTCCACCTCTCAAAAGAGGTAGCATACTTGCATGTTTCTTGTGTTGAGAATGTACAAAAAAAACCATCAACATAATCTAATACAAAATAGCATGAATATAGCCTATAAGAATTCTAAAATCTTAAATCTATACTTCAACAATCAAAAAATGTGCTAAAGTTGCTCTAGGGTACTCTTTTAAGGGTCCTAGACACTTTATTCCTTTTTTGGGACACTTCATAAAAAAGTGGGAGACTTCGTGAAAAAGTGGGACA
Organism: Sequoia sempervirens; assembly: GCA_007258455.2. Lineage (NCBI taxonomy): Eukaryota > Viridiplantae > Streptophyta > Pinopsida > Cupressales > Cupressaceae > Sequoia > Sequoia sempervirens. The sequence goes on from VDFB02193867.1 coordinate 455,314,862, forward strand.
CTTTGCAAAAAAGGGACACTTTGCGAAAAAAGGGACACTTTGCAAAAAAAGGGATGCTTTGCAACTTTTTCTTCTAGGGTCGTAAATCTATCTAGAAATACTTAAAACTTTAAACAAATGCATAAAAAATGAAGCTAAGGTTTAGAAGAATAAACTCACTATATGTTGTAGATCACCTTGTGCCACCTACTCCTGTAGGCTCTCAAGTCTCAGAGGCACATAAGGTTGTACACTCAGTATTTCCACTCTCTCTCCACTGGAATCAAATTGCAAAAAGGTAAAGGAAAAAATGATTAGAAACTACTTTAATTTTTCCTCTTATATACTTTCAAATTAGGTTATTTACATATTAGAGTTAAAAGTTTTTTTCATGAATTCAACATAACATACTGAGGGCTAGCGAACTCCGTTTTTGACACTATTTGTTACATTGGATTTGTAACTTCACCCAATTTATATAATAATTTTATGTTTTCAAATCTTTATGAAAGGATACATTTTCCACCACTACATAGGGGAGAGGGACCCATAGTGGTTCAGGCTCCTATACTGGGTAGAGGAGTTCACCAAATTGGGCCATTCATATACAAATGACCCAATTTATATAATAATTTTATGTTTTCAAATCTTTATGAAAGGATAGGTTTTCTACCACTACATAGGGGAGAGGGACCCATGATAGTGGGTCAAGCTCCTATACTAGGTATAAGAGTTGACCAAACTAGGCCATTCATATTTTGTTGTCACCTATAAAAATGAAAAATAGTTCAAAAGACATAATTTCATGAACCTCAAAAATAAATAAGGAATATAACTTTTCCAAGGAAAAAAACTTGAAAAAATACATGTCTTTTTAGCTCTTTTTCTTGGAAGATTTATATTCATTTTTTTTTAGATGCATGCATTTGTGTCTTTTAAGCAAATTTTCATTTTCTAAATTAACCTTATTCCTTCAGTTGTATACAACATTCCCCCTCTCACCCCTCTTGATTTTTATTGGTTCACAAAAAATCATTTCTTCTCCTTCAGCTCTCTATCATCCTAATGATGGATCATGGAGTGTGATTTGAAGCATTGATGAAAAACACCAACATAATCAAATCCAAAAATAATATTTCAACATTATGGATTGTGAAAAATTGGTATCATTATTCTTTTGATGTTGTTAAATGTGATGGTTTATGTATAGATTAAATCCTTATGTGATTAATGTGTGATTTTTTTTATTATGTGCATGTAGTTTGTGAGTCTGATGATGTCAATTGTAGGTTGTGATATTTTTGTATAGCTATAATCTATTATAGTGAAATATGTAAGTGTTATGGTAACAAAAGAAGACTTTATAAATTAAATTGTTGGTTAGACTTGAGAATTTATTGAGCTATATATCTTCCATTATGGAAAGAATAAAACCCTATGGAATTCATGTTTATAGCTAGATGATGGTCATCTTGGTGAACTTAAATTCCTAATAATTTTCTATTAAAATTTAATCTACAATTTGTTACACACAAACATATTAAATTATTATTCCACTTTTTCATTCAATAAGATGGGTATGTGCAAGATCATCATGAAAAAAATAGGTCCTTAAGTGGTGAAAAATTCAGAAAAATCAGAGTTAGGCAACTTGACGTAAAAATTTGAATAAGTTATCTCTATTATTTCAAAAATATGTAAGAATAGAATCTATAGCAAATTGAATGTAGTTTCTAAACTAATAGGTTTATTTTTAAAAAGATAAAATCTATTTGGTGAAAATTTGAAATTTTAATAAGAAGTAGGTGTATGTCTGACCACCCTAACCACAATAAAATGATATATTATTTTTATAATATTTTAGACATAATTAGTCCTGATGTGATGCATATCTTTTTGTAATTTTTTTCCAAGTAAATAATTAATTATGAATTTTTTATTACAACTTTTAAAAAATATAAAAACTTCGTATGTCTAACAACCTTAACTTGGTCAAAACTTCATGAAATTCAATTTTTTTTAATCCTATAGCATGCAAAGCATAGAATGTTACAAATGTTTTAGATTCAAAAGATGTGATACCATTTAAAAGCTATAGATTTTTTTCAATCAGCCTATCAATTAGGACTTTAGTCATAATTCAGATAGAAAATGAATAATAATTATTTATTAAATTCAAAGTAAAACACAATTTATATCGGTGGAAATCTGAGAATATCCTTTAAAAACCCTTTTCATTTTATCAATTTGGAGTGAAAAAAAAGTTGTCAGCCACATACCCTACACATACCCATCATATCGCCACTTTTTGGCCCATCATGATCCTACACATACCCAGATATTACATATTTATACTTGAAAGTTATCTCCTAAATTATAAGAGAACTAGTATAACCTTTTATAACCACTCCTTTAGTTAGACATGTTGTTCTAACAACTTGTAATGCAATACCATATTACCAAATACAATAATTTTCTAATAAACAATGCTAACAATAATATTGAGTTGTTTCTCAAAAACTTAATATTTGTTACACATACTTATAACTCTAATTTAAACATGTGAACAATAATGTCTAATAGCCCCTCTTACTATGAACATGGGGAGAAAGAACATCACACAAGTTGGCAATAGAATCATATTCCCATGCATACTTTTGGTCTACATACTGCTATCTAGATCTTGTTGTACATGATCACCTACATACGAGAAATTATATTGCTTTCACTTAGTGAACTCATCACTAATCGACCACACTTCCAAGAATTTTGATAGCCAGAGGATCTCTGTATCTAGCTAATCTCCCATACAACTTTTTATAGTATTGATGATGTCCATATTATCCTCCATTCAAACTTCAATACATTCAACTACATTAAGCCAACTCTTGTGACTCGTTATCTTGATTCAAACAAAAGATACCTCTCATAAACCATTCATGGCTTTCACATAGGTTTACCACAAACCTAGACAAGAATAGGACCACACTCATCTAGTAACCTCATATAGTTTTTTGGATTATCACTAACTATTTAATGATCCATGATTTGTATTACACTAATGCTTTTGTTCATACAATATTTTTCACCAATAGGAAGTACATTAGGAAATAAATCATACAAAATAAGAAATGAAATAAAATTCCACTAACATAAAAGATGACCTCATCACTAGTAGCTAATGAGAGGACGTTGAAATTCCTCCAACCTCCTTTGACTCCAACCTCCAATTATACTTGCTTCTTAGCAAATTTGGATTTTAGGCTTAGTGTTAGAATGTCCACTTTGATTCTAGTTGGTGATATCTCTGCCTGATTAGAAAATCCAACTCCATATCCTAGCATAATTCTTCCAATGATAAGCATGGAAATATCTTGAGCTGCCAATGAGTCCTAGTGAAATATTTCCACTAGAAACTAGATCCACTAGACAAAGTTTCACTATATATGTCAACCTTTTGTTCCCAATTTTTCTTGCACAAACATTCCTGATTTTCTATTTTTTACTGGTTTGGTTTTAATCATGGTTTTTTTTGTCTTGTTTCTCCTTCCAGAGACAAAGAATGTTCCAATTAAAGAAATGATAGATAATGTCCAGAAACCAACTATGTTATTTGAAGGCATTATTTTTCGTGTGGGAGTGGTGTTGAATGCAAACTTTGATTCTACTTGTTGCTATCTCTCATATTAGAAGAGAAACTACCTAATTATCAAATAAAACTACATATCTAAGCATAATTCTTCCAATGATAAGCACAAAAAGATCTTGAGCTATCGTGTTCAACACCACTTCCACCAGAAAAAATATGCTTGGAAAAATATTTTCTATTGGGAGTGGTGTTGAACACGATATTTCAAGATTTTTCCATGATTATCATTGGAATAATTATGATTGAATATGGAGTTGGATTTGCTAAGCAGGTGGTTTATCTTGTCCCCTTAGAGATAGCACCAACTAGAATCAAAGTTCGTGTTCAACACCACTCCTACTAGAAAAAATATTTATTCAAACAACATAGTTGATTTTTGGATTTTCCCTATCATTTCTTCAATAGACACATTCATTGTCTCTGGAAGGATAAATAGGATAAATATAGACATGATTAAAACCCAACCAATGGAAAATAGGAAAATCCTGCATTTGAAATGGCAAAGCATTGACAAGAATGTTTGTGCAATGAAAAATGAGAACAAAAGGGTGACACACATAGTGACACTTTGTCCAGTGGATCTAGTTCCTAGTGGAAATGTTTCTAATTGAAGTTTGAAACCAAAATAATATTTCATATTATTGCATCATCTTGTAAAATCATGCAAAAATATGGAACATTAGTATAGACCCAAAAATAAAACAATGAATGAGATTAGACTTGAAAATAACATTTAGGTATTCAATATCTTTGAATCCTTTATTACCTATATAAGCCACTAACAAACCAAGCCATGAAAGGCATGCTATCTTCTACATTTAAATTTTGGAGGGAAAGACTAATTGAGAGAACTAAGAATAGAAGCACATCTTCAATGGGATCATATATGTGTACTGGTAAATATTTCAATGTAAAATGCCTCAAACCTATAGATTGTGATGTTTAAAAACAACCATTTAAAATAAGGTAACTTATTTAAAAATTAAAATAATTTCAAAAGGTCAAGAACAGCATTTAAATTAATCGAAATTGATGGTGAATGACCATTAAAAAATAGCTTAAGTTTGTTGATCAACCAACCTCAAATTTTAGAGGACATAATTTTATATTTAGTCACAAATTTATAACACAAACAAAAAATTTCTGTAGAAAAGTAAATGAAATGACCATTAAAAACTAAATTAAGTTTATTGATCAACCAACCTCAACTTTTAGAGGGTGTAAGTTTATATTTAGTCACAAATTCATAACACAAACATTATTTTTCACATTATTTGATTCTATGATCTCTTATGATTATATATTCTTGATTTGTAGGGCAAAAAAGAAAATGAAAAAATCAATGGAAATTGAATGATGACTGCTTGAAAGCTGAAGTAGTAATATGCATTATGTAATTAACCTCTTAAATAAGTTTTCTATTTGTATAAATGAGTGATTTTTTTTTTTTACTAGAAATTTCTTCGATCTATTAATAATAATTTACTGTTTTTTTTTCTAGATTGAAATAAGTGTGTATGATAGATATATTTAAAATACATATAGATATTGAAAATATAAATATATGTTTTTAGAAAGGAGGCAAATCTAATAGCATTGTAATCTACTATATAGGAATTCTTCTTTAGAAATTTATATTTATGCATAAAATAATATCTAAAATTACTTTCATGATTCTCAAAATAGATTATTTACCTTTATTACAACTAAATCTAAAACAATCTAATGATGTATTAACAAAATGATTCAAAATAATAATATAAGAACTTTTATGAAAACAAAAAAAAAATCATTATTGAATGACCAAATCTTCTATACTAACTACTAGCAAATTTATATTTCATATAACTTGCTTCCAAAAAGATAAATCAAAAGAGAATCACATTTAAGAGAAATATTGTCACTCAATATTCAATTAAATTAAAAGAAGGAAAAAAACTGAATTTCTAAAATTTACACAGATCTACAACCCTGCAAATTTATAAATAATGAATTTAATAAGAACTAAAAAGACAAAAAATAAAAAAAAACATCAATAATTATAATAAACTAAATTTTAAAAACTTTAAATGATATACATGATGAAGACAACCAATAATTTTTAAAAAGATTAAAGAAATGAAATTAACTGAAAAAACAAAAATAAAACAAACGAAAATAATGATTCAGTGGCTGGCTGAATCCTTATGCTGGCTAAATGCCGAAACATTACTTACACTGTGAAATCTTTCTTTTGGCGTTCTTATTTAGGAGATTCCCGAGTACAGTGCAGTCCATTAATAATTCAGTGCCATGAAATTTATGTGACTGCAAGTATTTCCAATGCTTATTTTGTTAAAAGGACAGATCATTTTCACGTTAAACGAATGATTAGAATTACTGGTGGAAGAAGGTAAGCATAAAATAAATTATAGTCCTGATAGAATTATTTTCAATTAAATATTTTTATATATATTTTATTTAAGTTAATAAATAAATTTAAAATTAATTGGGATTAATATTTGTGCTAAGTAAAATATTATTTTAATTTATTTATTTTTGAATAATTATCTAATGGAGGTTATATTTTTATTATTGATTTTTAGGTTAATGTTTTAGATTCATGATTGTTAGATTAAAGTAATTTGTTTATATTTTGTAGTTAATATAAAATATAAATTTAGATTAATAATCATTTATTTTTGAAATTTTATTATTAAAGCATTACTTATATAAAATTATGTATTGAATTCACATTTAAATTTTATTCTTGATGTTTTTATCAATTTATTTAAATGCCAATTGTTGTTGATGTATATAAAAACAAACCAAGTCAAAAGAGATAATTCAATTTTGTAGGATTCTATTGGCAACTAATGGTCGCATAAAAATGAGCCACTATAGAAAAAGTTAACAACTTAAATGTTGATTACTATGATACAAAGAAAACTTGCATTGCTTGTTTGAAATGGCTAGATAGAAAAATATGTGAATGATATGGTAACAAAGAAGACTCTATGAATTAAGTTGTTGGTCAAACTTGAGGCCTTTATGGAGTTATATATCTTCCACTATGGAAAAAATGGTGCTCTATGGTCACCCATGTTTATAGTTAGATGATGGTCATCTTGGTGAACCTAAATTTCTAACAATGTTCTTCTTTGTAAAGATGGGGCTCTAGATATCTTAATTATATATTTGATAGTGTTGCATTTCTTATCAAGGTGCTGGAAATATTATGGTTACCATTTTTAAAAACTAGATAGTGTTTCATTTTTCTTAATCAAGTTGTTTCCTTTTTAATTTATTCTTGGGCCCACTAGAGTGGTTTAAGACCTTATAGAATTTTTGATGGTCGTAATCGTTGACCTCAATAAGATTGATAAAAAATAGTAGAATAACTTTACTAGTCTATATGGAAAATACAATGGGAATGAAATTTCAGGATAAGAGGTGTCCTTTTCCTTGGTAAACCCATGGTACAAATTGCATGAGATTTGGCTATTTTATGGATATTGTATCTTATATCCAATCTATATGTTGCATTTAAAATTAGATATAAAAGACAAAGGATAATTATATGTTTTATATGGTGCCATGTAATAATGAAGCACACAAGAGTGGTGTCTCTACTATTGCAAACAATATAAGTTTGGTCTTCACAGTATTAAAAAATATTATTTTGTATTTCTCGATGCCACATGTTATTTCTCAATAGATTTCAAGAAGTCTCATGAAAGTAATGTGCAATCAAGATGTTGAGTCAATTGGAATTTCTTAGAATGAATATGCACACATCTTGTTGAAGTGAGCAACCAAAATCTTTAGTCTGCAACACCAAATAACCTCCACATGTGAATGAGAGAAGCAACAATTGAAGATTCTATTTCACAAAAAAATAATTAAAATATGATACAAGATTCATAATATGTGAAAAATATATCAAATATATGCAAGGTATGCTTGCTTATAAAGGCAAGGTGAGATATATAATTAAACAAGATCATGCCAAGTATCTTAATCTTATCACATCAAATAAATAAATCCTAGGAACCTAGGATAAGATAAGATCTATACAAGCTAACTAAGACCTCTAGAAGGAATCCTAAGACCTAAACAAACTTAACCATATGAATAAGTTCACAAAGATAGGTCCCCATTATTAGTATTTCAATGTTTCATTGTGTTGTGAGAGATATGAATGGAACTTTGGTTATCACACCAAAGAGTAGAAGGTTGATCTGAAGGAAAGCTAAACTTAGTCATAAATTGATGAATCCACAAAATGTACCTCAATACTCAGCCTCTATTGATGATAATAATAGTCTTCTTCTTGCATGAACATGCAATCAAAATATAACCAAGGAAAAAGATAAAGCCAAAAGCAGACTTTCGGTCATTGACATCACCAACCCAATCTGAGTCAATGTAGCCCACAATTTGAGAAGATACTAATGTGTAATGAGTGTCGAAGTGTGTAATGACTTGAATGTATCATAAGATACATTTGGATACCTTCTTGTGACTCTTATGAGGGTCCTGAGAGAAATGAAATATGAGATCAATCATAAAGGAAATATTAGGATGAGTATGTGTCAAGTACAAAATATTACAAGTCAATTGCTAGTACAAGGTAGGAACAACTATAGAAGTAGTTCAATTGGTAGATAGTACAAATCCTTACTGAAAAAGTATGGGGAAAAGCTTGCAATCATCCATACCAAATATCTAAAAAAATTCTAGAGCATAATTCTACTAGAAATTAAAGATCCCCTCAAAAGGTTGATGAACTTGAAGACCAAGGGAAGTAATGCAAAAGACCAAGGTGACTCATATAAAAAATACCAAGGATATTTTTGCTATTTTGGAGTCATTTTGGGTGTTTTTAAGAGTTTTGGCACCTCTTGCTTCTGAAATGGCACCTCTTACTTCTGAAATGGCACCTTTTGCTTCTATAATGGCACCTTTGGGGTCCCAAATGACACTTTTTGCTAGTATTTTGGCACCTTTTGTAGTCCTGATTTCATGTTTTGACCTTTTTTCCCCTGAAATGGCGCCTTTTATTGAATCTATGGAACCTTATGCTCATTCTATGGCACCTTCTTCTCATTTTGTAGCACCTTTGGGGTCCCAAATGGCACATTTTGTTGTCTTGGTAGGGTTTTTCTTTGACGATTCCTAATGATTTTCCCTATTGTTTTGCCTATCTGACAATGTTTCATTGATTAAAGTCCTCTTGGTTATGTCAAATGTTGCATTGTTGATGTTTTTTGAAGATGGTATAATGTTCATGAATCATGTTAATCATTGTGTTGTTGTGTTCAGTGATGATTTTGATTGATTTCAGTTTGATTTTGTGATTTTTGTTGTTTTATTGATGTTTGATAAGATAGTTGACTTGAATAGAAGTTCACTTACAAAATTATGTTATATCAAAACATGGTTTTATGTCATTTTCAATATGATTTTTAATTAGTGGTATTGTGTAGCTAATAATTTCAAAATTGAATATGTTCCTCACCAAATTAGATTATGATAGAGGATAAATCATTTTGTTTGAATATTTCTATAACAAGGTGGAATAAACAAATCAAAATCATATGGATTTTGAAAAGAAGGACCTAGAGTGCCTCTTGTTGGTGAAAAAATATTCAACAAGTTAGTGGAGGATTTAGCCATCAAGTTGATTGATGTATCCTCTAGTCCCATTAACCTGCTTTTGTCATCTTTAGTCATTCATAAAAAATATTTCTTTCTATGAGAAAGCTTGAAACAATAGAGAAAATATCAGAGGCACTCATGGAAAAGTTAGAAGTGTGTGTAGAAATTCCAAAATCAAATGAAGAGTTAAAGGATCAAGAATATAAGAAGAAGCAACCTCATACCACCTAAGTTTAGAGTTGAGGCTGAGATGGAGTTTCATCCATATGAGGGTTAAATTGATGCTAAAATATTTCAGCACTAGGTTTCTCAATTAGAGGTATACTTCAATTTGAATGACCTTACTCAAGAGTGAAAAATTACATTTCTAAAATTGAATCTAGGTAGTCATGCTTGACATGGTTTTAGTGCTATGACATTTATTCCTTGGGAATGAAGAAAAAATAACCAATTGGAATGAATTAAATACCTTGATAATGAATTATTTTACCCCATTTGTTATGAAGAAGATAGTTATATTGATTGATACTATTTGAGAAAAGGACAAAGACAAACTGTGCAAGCCTACAAAAGGAAATTTAATGAGAAAATGGTCTAAATAGGAATAGATGTTATGGATCACAAAACACTCATGAAAAACATATAAATCCTACACAGTCCAATTTTGATAACTATGCCTATAGACATTGATGATACTCTCTTTCAAGTCCATTACATAGAGATAGATAAGAAATCCAAATTAGTTAAAACAACAAAGTTGGTAATGTAGCTCTGAATGTAGTTCTAACTCTAAGTATGAAGGGTAGAGTAAATAAAAAGGAAAGCATTATGTTTTTGATTAAATAAGATAAATTTACACAGTGTTGTACCCTATAAACTGAGAGCCCTCAACGCCAAAAAGAAGCTAGTTCAATCTAGGAATGAATTAGGAAAAGAGGACAAGATATACACTGAAGTATAAAACTATCAAACCATAGATGAGGACTAGACAACCCCGGAATTAGAGGGAACTAATTTGACTTCCTTAGCCCTAGGCCACAAAGATGTGATAAATTTTGGGAGTCCCTTCTTCTTTCTCAACACAATAGACTAGAAAGACTCAGAGTTGAAGTCCACTAAGTGATGCATGAAAAGCGGATCCACAACAACCACCATGGGCAAAAAGCCACCACCTAGTAGAAGTAAGAGCGATCGAAGGACTAGTAGAGGAACCCAATAATGGTTGGGTAGGCTCATCCTGAATAGTGACAACAATTTGAGGCAATAGTGGTTCCATAGAAGGGATACCTAGAAGAGGACCCAGGAAGGAAAAAGACTCCTGAGAACAATCAATCGGGTCATCCTCCAAAGAAGAATTTGAAGGAGAACCCACAATGAGGTGATCTGAGAGCACATCCTTCCACTAGGTGGCAGTGCCCTTGTGGTGGGCATGATGGAAACTAGAGGCCAAATGACCCACAAAGAAACATCTCCTACACTCAAAAGGGAAGCCCTCATAGTCCAAGAGTTGATTCCAAGGTCTATCCTTCACCAATAAGACTTCATCACCATGAAGAGGTTTGAAAATGTCCAAATCAACTAAAATACAAGCTATAATAGTATGACCAAGCACCCTAGTCATAGAGTCCACCATCAAAAAGTATCCAATGGTATTTCCAATAGATTCATAACATAAATCCTCCCAAAACTGGAGGGGGATATTCGGTAGATAGACCCAAACTGGTCTAGTACTCAACAACTCTGTAAGAGGATTGAAAGAATGAGAGCAAGGCTTAATGGACAGTGAATGAATACCCCACATCCACCTCTTGTCCAACACATTGTCTTGCTCCATGGAGGAAAAAGTAGCCAAAGAGAACCCCCTTGTGCTTGGGTAGAGCTCAAAGAGACAAAAACCCAATCATGGAGATTAGGAAGGGAGGGCCACAAGCCATTAAACCTATAGACCACACCCTACTTCAAATAGTAATCCCCATTCTTAGTAACTTCAGGTCCACAAACCACTATGATGCAGGAGCATCCAATGGTGTGAGGGAAATCCTACATCACCCAGAAAAAAGAAAGATTTTAATTTTCTATTGGTTGTTTCTTAGATGTTTTTGCATTTTCGGATACTCCTTTAGCTATTAAAATATTCAAAGCCAAATTTGAGTCCCTTAGAGGCTCCAAATGGGCCCAAAAATTTATGAAAATCCAAAGTAGTTGGCCATAGGTCCTACTTTGTGCCACAACGTCTTTTCGAGAGCTTTCTAAAAAGGTAATATCATTGAAAATCCAATGGTCAAATTAAAAGTTATGGCTTCTGAAAGTTAGTATGTTGTTTTGGCTCCAAATTGGAAAGAAGCTCTATTTATGGGAGAAATTTCTAATTTTTGGTAGCTTTTTGGGGAAAAGAGTTTGCATGTTGCAAAAGGGGAAAATACTATAATTTGTGTAATTTTCTATAGCTTGCATGTATTGCAGAGCTTGAGGATTTGTGATCCTCTACATCTAAGAAATTCCATTATAGATAAAAATAAATTTCTCTAGTTGTTGCATCATTTCTGTGTCTTGGGTTTGCTCCCTCGTCGGGTAGTATCAGAGTGGGTTTTCTTGAGCATGTAGACAGATAACCGATCGTGAGGCAGTTTGTACCAGGACCGTGGTTTTGGGTTTGAGATATTCAAGATGCCTCCAAGAGTGATTCTTGGTAGGCATGGCAGTGCCAGAGGTGGCAGAAATGCTAGTGGAAGAGATCCATTAGTGACTGAGAGTTTTATAGCCCTCCAGAGAAATATTGATGCATTGTAGGAACAAATGAGAAAAGGGTTAAACCTGAGAAGGAGAGGAGAAAGCAAGGATGAAGAAGAGGTGGAAGATTTAGACATAGAAGAAGAAGAAGAAGCAATTGATCAAGATCAAATGCTGCTAATAAGGGCCATTTCAAAGATCGAAAAAAGACATAGAATATAAGTCCCTAGTTATTCTGGAAGTTTGAGCCCTGAAGAGTTGATTGACTGGATCAACATGCTAGAAGAGTATTTTGAGTATGAAGAAGTAGAGGACCCAGATCGGGTTAGGTTTGTAAAACCGAAGTTGAAGGGCCATGCCAATATTTGGTGGAAAGAGGTCCAGTTGGAGAGAAATTGAAGAGGAAAAAGAAAGATCAATAGTTGGGATCGCATGGTGGAGAAACTGAAGAAGCAGTTGATACCAGTGGACTACGAGTTAGATCTGTTGAATAAATTGCAAGGGTTGAAGCAAGGAAGTAGATCTGTGAAAGAATACACAGATTATTTTCACAAGAGGATCATTAGAATGGGCCATGCAAAGGCCAACAAGGAGAAGGTAGCTCGTTATCTTAATGGGTTACGACTGAGCATTCAAGAGGAGCTAAGCTTGGTTAGAATGACCACCATTGAGGATGCGTACCAGTTTTCTTTGAAAGTTGAGGAGAAGCTGAACAAAAGATTTGACAATAAGAAAAAAGGACAAGGAGGTCAAAGCAAAAGGGGTAGTGGAAGATCTTATGGAAGCCGAAATGAGGATGAAAGGAAAATTGAATATGTGGGTACCAATCAAAGCTAGAAGAATTATAACTTCTATTGCCCTCGTGATCAAAATAGTGGTGATCAAAGAGGTAGAGGACGAGGAAGATCTAGGCTAGGACCTAGAAGAGGTGGTTTCAGAGAAACTTGTTTTCATTGTGGTGAAGAAGGGAATTGAGCCTATGAATGTCCACAACACCAAGGAAGGAAAGACAGAAGGCCAGAAGGTCATGGAAGGGTTGCACATGAAAATGAGGAGGCTCAATCTAAGCATTCACATGATGCGGAAAGGGAGAAGCCCTAGTGGTTATAAGAGCCCTGGTGACTAAAGAGAAGGAACCAAAATAAAGGAAGAATATATTTTGCACAAGGTGCAAGTCTGAAGACAAATACTATGATGTCATTATTGATAGTAGGAGCATTGATAATCTAGTGTCAAAAGAGATGGTTACGAAGTTGAAGCTGAAAAGGGAAAGGCATCCAAATCCATAGTAGATTGCCTAGTTGCAAAAAGACCAAAAAGTTCTGGTCAATGAGTAGTGCCTAGTGAAGTTATAGATTGGAAGCTATCATGATGAGGTACTTTGTGATATCATCCCCATGGATGCATGTCACATGTTGTTGGGGAGGTCGTGGCAGTTCGATAGGCGTGTTGTACATGATGGCCATGCAAACACTTATTCCTTGATGAAGGATGGAGTCCGCCATAAGTTGAAACCCCTGAAGAAGGACGAAGAAAAGGTATGCAGTAGTGCTAGAAATTGTTTTGTTGATGGAAGGAAATTTTTAGAAGGCATGAAGCATGAGCGTATGTGTTATGCATTGATTCCTAGAATGGATAAGGAAGATAGTGAGAAGGTGCTAGTAGAAGTTTTTTGGACTATTGGATAAGATTCAAGAGATTATTTTTGATAACGTACTTGAGGATTTACCACCACTGAGGAAGATCATTCATCAAATTGACTTGATCCCTAGAGCCAATTTTCCAAACAAGGAAACTCACAGAATGACTCCTGCAGAAAATGAGGAGTTGAACAGACAAGTTCAAGAGTTGTTGAGAAAGGGTTTGATTTGAGAGAGTTTGAGCCCATGTGTAGTACCTGCAGTACTAGCACCAAAGAAGGATGGGGAGTGGAGGATGTGTACAGACTCTCAGGCAATAAATAAGATAACAATCAAGAACATATTTTCCCAGCCAAGCATGGATGACCTAATGGACTATTTGAGTGGAGCACAGTACTTCATGAAGATTGATCTGAAGAGTGGATATCACTAGATTCAGATTCAAGAGGGTGATGAAAGGAAGACTACCTTCAAGACCAAGGAAGGCCTATACGAGTGGTTAGTCATTCCCTTTGGGCTAACCAATGCATCGAGCACATTCATGCGGCTCATGAATGAGGTATTGAAAGAGTTTCTAGGGAATTTTTTTATTGTGTACTTAGATGATATTTTAATATTTAGTAAGTCCCTAGGTGAGCATTTAATGCATATTCGTAGAGTATTTGAAAAGTTGAGAGAAGAGAAATTGTTGGTTAATCTAAAGAAATGTAGTTTTGTGAAGAATGAGTTAGTGTACTTGGGGTTTGTTGTCTCGGCAGAAGGTCTCAAGATGGACCCAGAGAAGGTGAAGGCTATTCTGGAATGGCCTACCCCAAGAACTACTACTGAGGTGAGATCTTTCCATGGTTTGGCCAACTTTTACAGAAATTTCATTAGAAACTTTAGTAGTATTTCTGCATCCCAAACTAAAACAATGAGAGGGGATATAAAAGAGTTCAAGTGGAGCACTGGAGCAATGAAGAGTTTTGATTTGTTGAAGTAGAAGGTGACAAAGCAACCAGTTTTAGCCCTCCTAGATTTCAATAAGGTGTTTCAGGTGGATTGTGGTGCTAGTGATTGTTCCATTGGAGTAGTGATGAGTCAAGAAGGTAAGCACATTGCCTATTTCAATGAGAAGTTAAATGATGCAAAGAGAAAGTACTCTATATATGATAAGGAATTTTATGCAATAGTTCGAGCATTAAAGAAATGGAGACATTATTTATTGCCGAAGGAATTTTTTTTGTATATTGATCATCAAGCATTACACTACCTGAGTAGTCAGGGAAAATTAAATCAGAGGCATATGAAATGCATAGAATTTTTGCAGAGTTATACCTTTGTTTTAAAGCATAGGAGTGGCAAGTCGAATAGGGTTGCAGATGCCCTAAGTATGAGTTAGACATTGTTGACAAAGATGCAGATTAAAGTGCTTGGGTTCAATGAACTCAAGACATTGTACCCTGAAGATCCTGATTTCATAGACGCTTGGAAAGCTTGCAAGGAGCCTGTTACAGTTGACACGACAAAGTGGTTGGATTTCATTATCCAAGATGGCATGTTGTTTAAGGGAAGCCAATTGTGTATTCCAAGGAGTTCCATGAGGGAGAACCCAATAAAGAAGAAGCACAGTGGAGGAATGGCAAGACATTTTGGTCAGGATAAGACCATTTCCATTATCAGTGAGCATTATTATTGGCCTCAGTTATCACAAGATGCGATGAAGTTTGTGCAGAGTTGCAGGGTATGTCAAATGGCTAAAGGAGTGAGCTAGAATAATGGGTTGTATCAACCCCTACCTGTACTAGAGAGGTCATGGGAGGATATAAGTATGGACTTTGTTCTTGACTTGCCAAGGACACGGAGAGGAAATGATTCAGTATTTGTGGTAGTTAATAGGTTTTCAAAGATGGCACATTTCATCCCATGTCAGAAGACCCATGATGCAGTCCACATTGATGACTTGTTCCTTAGAGAGATGGTGAGGCTACATGGTCTGCCAAAGAGTATAGTCTCAGATCATGATATCAAGTTTGTGGGATAATTTTGGAGGACCTTGTGGAAAAGGTTGAAGATAGAGTTGAAGTTCAGTTCTGCACACCATCCACAAACTGATGGGTAGATTGAGGTTGTGAATAGAAGTTTGGGTAACCTACTGAGATGCTTGGTAGGAGAAAAACCCAAGGGATGGGACTTGATCTTGCCCCAGGTAGTATTTTCTTAGAATAATTCTATTAACAAAAGTACTGGTAGATCACCATTCCAAACTGTGTATAAAGGTAGTCCCAGGACCACTTTAGAATTGAGAAAGATGAACCAAGAGATGAAGAAAAGTGTTGAAGCCAAAGACTTTGCAGATCACATCAAGAATATACATGAGAAGGTAAGAGAACATATTAACAAGATGAATATG
This sequence comes from Sequoia sempervirens, assembly GCA_007258455.2. Lineage (NCBI taxonomy): Eukaryota > Viridiplantae > Streptophyta > Pinopsida > Cupressales > Cupressaceae > Sequoia > Sequoia sempervirens. The sequence continues at coordinate 455,330,892 of VDFB02193867.1, forward strand.
CAGTATAAGGCTAAGGCAGATCAGAAGAGGAGGTATAAGGAGTTTTAGATTGGTGATGAAGTGATGGTCCATGACTTGAGGAAAGAAAGGTTTCCAGTGGGAACCTATACAAAATTGAAGATGAAGAAGTTTGGTCCCTGTAAAATTTTGAAGAGGCATGATTCAGGGAACACATATGAGTTAGAGTTTCTGGATGGAGTCAACATTTCCCCTATGTTCAACATTGCAGATTTGATAGAGTATCATGAAGGTGGCATAGAGAATGGTCCAGTAATAGAACATTGTAATATTCCTGCACCTACTTTAGAGAAGGAGGAGATTGAAGCAATCCTGGATAGCCGTGTGGGAAGGAGTACCAAAAATAGGTAGTATGAAGAATATCTAATGAAGTGGAGAGGAAGGCCTGTGGAAGATTCATCCTAGCTATCTAAGGCAGAGGTTGACTATTTGGGTTTTCCTCAACCATCTGAGACGTGACAGGGTCACTTCTCAAATTACCCTAAGTGTCTGATGCAGGAGCATCCAATGGTGTGTGGATAATCCTACATCACCCAAAAAAGAGAAAGATCTAAATTCTTTGTTGGTTGTTTCTTATATTTTTTTGCATTCCTGGATACCCCTTTAGCTATTAAAATATTTGAAGCCAAATTTGAGGCCCTTAGAGGCTCCAGATGTGCCTGAAAATTTGTGAAAACCCAAAGTAATCGGTCACAGGCCCTATTTTGCACTACATCGTCTTTTCGAGAGCTTTTTGAAAAGGTATTATCATTGAAAATCCAATGGTCGGATTAAAAGTTATGGCTTCCAAAAGTTGGTGCATGTTTATAAATGTGCTAATTTTCGAATGTGAATTCAAATGTGAATTTCAAATTGTAATTTGGGCACCAAACTACTAAAGCTCAAATTTGAATGTTGTTTTGGCTCCAAATTGGAAATGAGCTCTATTTATGGGTGAGATTTCTGATTTTTGGTAGCTTTTTGGGGAAAAGAGTTCGCATGCTACGAAAGGGGAAAATACTGTAATTTCTATAATTTTTTGTAGTTGCATGTATTGCAGAGCTTGAGGATTTGTGATCCTCTACATTTAAGAAGTTCCATTATAAATAAAAATAAATTTCTCTAGTTGTTGCATCATTTTTGTGTCTTGGGTTTGCTCCCTCGTCACACTATAGGAGAATATAGGGCAAAGGCTGAACTCAAGCCTAAGCAGGAGATTGAGCACCTTTTGCAGCCTTAAAGAAAGACTTCACCCTGCCTAAAGAAGGAATGCCACCAACAGATGGACCGAGAGGCAGAACAACAGGAGGAATAGGGGAGGGCCGTCTAACACCATCAAATCCACACTGTCCCACATAGAAACACCAGATAGAGGAGAACAAGGAGAGCCCTCACCCGATTGTGCAACATGATCCTCAATATAGAGTGTAGAGCAAAGAGAAAATTGGCTCCATTATTTAAGGCTATTCTAGAAGATTGGTCTGATTTTGCTGACAAGAACATTTGACTCTGCTAACAAGAACATTTATCCTTCAAAAGAGTATTCCCATTTCTTCAAAAATGTTTTCCCTTTTTAATTTAAAAATAGAATATATAAAAACTAATAATATGTCATTTAAAAAAATAGGACAATTTTTCTTATGAAGGTCTAGCTCAAAGCATATAAAAATGCTTGAAAACTTACTTGAATGCATTCTTTTGTGGGATAAATTCAATTGATGACTATGATAGGAATATTAGTTATTTAATAGTAAATAATAACTTGAAATTGCAACTTAGATTAATGCATTAAGTCTTGCAAATATTTTAGTGTAAACACACAAATAGCATTGAGGTAGTAATACTATTATTTTGATGGTCCTTAAGCAATTCTACAAATCAAAATTGGAGAGACAAGGCTCAGTCAAAAGCTGGACAATGGTAGTTACATAGTTTACATCTGATAAAGCATCCCACTTTCTAAAAACAATATTTAATTGTTGTTCTAGAAATGGGTTCTCCTATCACCATCTCCACAAATATGCATCTCAATGCCAGATATCAATTGCAAAGCAATTGTATGTTCTGTGTTGCTTCATTAATTTTGGATCTCCATTCTTTTTAGCCTTCACCATTGCAGCCAATCCGAAGTCTGCAAGCTTAATTTAGATGGTTGCTTCCTTGTTAATTGAGAGTATACAATTCAAAGGCTTGAGATCTCTATGTGCAACGCTCGTGTCATGGTAATAGGCCACACCGTTGTAGAGCTCACACATTAGTCATATCACTGGTGCATCGATCTTTAAATTGCTCCCTGCATTACAAAACAAGTTTGTGTTGGATAGAGCAAACAATATAACCATGCAATGAAATATGGATATAGTATATTATGCGTTAGAAGAGCCTAACACTGTCTACATAAATCATCTACGAGGACTATTAAAAAGTAAAACTATTATTTTGTATCCTTTGAAATAGGATAGACTTGAGCTTAAGAAAAATTATTATTTAGTATACTTTGAAATATGATAGATTTGAGCGTGCATGCATTTTCCCTTGTTCTTTAAATCTGTAGTACCTCTTCCTAAATAAGCTATGCACATCATATCACTTGAAACAAAGACTGTAGAGGCAAAAAGAAATTTTTATTTTCTAATTGCAGTTTGGAATCTGAATAAGATTTCATATTATTGCATCAACATGTAAATATATACATATTCAGTATCTTTGAACCCTATAATGCCTCAAGAAACCAAACCGTGAAATGTTTGTTATCTTCTACATTTAAATTTTGAAGGGAATGACCAATTGAGAGAACTAAAAATTGCATCACATCTTGCCCCAAATCTATAAATTGTGATGTTTAAGAACAACCCTTTAAAATAAGGTAAACTCATTTTAAAAATAAAATAATTTCAAAAAGTAAAATCGATACATTTAAATTAATTAATGAAATTGGTGGTGCATGACTATTAAAAGATAGCCAACCTTTATTGATCAACCCATGAGTTTGTATTCAATCAGAAATTTATAACACAAACATTATTTTATTCTATGATATGTTATGATTATATTCTTATGTTGTGGAATATAGCACTTGTGCTTTGTATTGTAGAAAAGTAGATGAAGAAAAGTCATGAAAATTGAATGATGACCATTTGAAAGCTAAAGTAATAGTACATTATGTGATTAAATTGCAAATTGAGAAGGTATTTTCATTTTAATTATTTTAATTTCTTTATGTGTAAATGAGGGCACTTTTTTGCAGAAATTTTTAGCAGAAATTATTTCTCCTTTTTATTTTAATTTTATTTAATTATTTTTAATTTTTATTTTGTAAGATATATGTGACTTTCTATATTTATCATGTTTGATATATCTTTCAATTTAATTAAGATAGATCTAAATTCAAACAAGCATGTTTGATAGACATATTTAATATACATATAGATGTTGGAAATAGAAATATATGTTTTTAGAAAGGAGGTGTATTTAGTAGTATTGTTATTTAGTATATGAGACTTCCTTTTTAAGAATTTGGATTGATGCATAAAATATTATTTAAGATTATTTTATGATATTCAAAATAGGTTATTTTATTCCTTCACTACAATTACATCTTACACAATTTAATGACGTGTAAACAAAATTATTCAAAATAATAATATGATAATTTTTATGAAAACAAGTAAACATTCAAAATTCTATTATTGGATGACCAACTCTTCTCTACTAACTACTTATGTAGAAAAATGTTGATAATTTTCTATAAGAATTTTTTATATTCCATATAACTTGCTTTGAAAAGGATAAACTAATAGACAATTGCATTTAAGAAAAACACTCTCACTCAATATTTGCTTAAATTAACAAAAGGAAAATATTATTTTTCATTACGAAATTTCAAGATTTAAACATTCATAATTATATTATTGGATGACCAACTCTTCTCTACTAAGTAGTAAAAAAATGTTTGTAATTTTCTATAAGAAAATTTTATATTTCATATATATAACTTACTTTGAAAAAGATAAACAAATAGATAACCGCATTTAAGAAAAACATTGTCACTCAATATTTTCTTAAATTAGCACAAGGAAAATATTATTTTCTATTACAATTTTTGAAAAATTAAAATAAAATAAAAAATAAATGAATTTTTAAAATTTACACAAATCTACAGTCTTAGAACTTTACAAATAATGATTTTTATAAAAAATAAAAAAACAGCAGTAATTATAATAAATTAAATTTTAAAAATTCAAAATAATACACATAATGAAAACAACCAATGATTTTAGTGAAAATTGAAAAACTTGAAAATAACCCAAAAACAAAAATTAAAAATAAAATAAAGAAAAATAATGCCAAAACACTACTTACACATTGTTTTTTCCAACACTTCCTATACCAATATTTCTAACACTACAAATCCTCTTTGCTTGATCATTCTGCAACGCTGTGAAAGCTTATTTTTGGCTGTTCAGTTATATACTCGATGTGAAGTCATATTTGTATACAAGTAATGATAGGAATATTTGATAACTGTAACTCACATTTTTTCATCTCGTCCTTATTTAGAAGATTCCCAAGTACAGTGCGGTCCACTAAAAATAAATGATATGAATTAATAGAATTATTTAATAAATATTTATAGATTTCTATTTATTCAAGTTCATATATTTCTGTTAATTAAAATATTATTTTAATTAATGTTTGATTTTTCAATAATTATTTAATGAAGGTCATGATTTTTTATTATTCTTTTTTAATTATTATTTTAGACTCATTATTCTTATATTAAAGCGATTCTTTTATGTTTTTGAGTTTATATAAAGTATAAATTTAGATTAACAATCATTTGTTTTTGAATTCTTATTATATTATTATTTAAATATAATTATATTTGAAGTATATATCTAAATTTTATTCTTGATGTTTTGATCATTTTATTTGAACGTGTAATTATTATTGATGTATATAGAGATATCATAACATATATTAAGTAAGAATCAAAGAAAAAAGTACAAAAATATTTCAAAAGAACAATAATTGATATTAAAGTTTAAAGATAACTATCCAAAGAAGTTTTACATAAATCTAACACCTTCAAAAGTCAAACGAACCAATGAAACTAAAATAACACAAAACACTAATGAAAAATAAAAAATGATCAAACTAAATAATTATTTAACTAATATTTATTGAACTATTCTATTTGATTCAATAAAAAATTTACCCTCTTATTTTATAAGGAAAAAAAAAACAATTATTCTATTTTATTTATATTATTTAGTCTATTTGAAGAACTATAGACTATAAATATAAATATTAGTTTTTATTATAATTATGTCCATATAATTACGATATAGTATAAATTAATTTTATTTATATTATGTTTTATTTTTAATATAAATATAAATATTAATACTAATATATCAGTTGCATTTTTTTTGCATGAATATTTCAAATTGCATTCAACAATCTATCATCAAAAAGAGGAAAAATTATGCTTAAATTATTAATATTAAAATTATTGAAGAATTATTTTATTTTATTTAAATTGTTTATTGAAAATTTATTTCTTGTTCTTCAAGAGTTAAAAGTTATTATTTTTTTATTTAGTTAGAAGTTATTTTATAATTATTTTAATTATTTTAAAATGTTCAAATTATTGTGGCCCTCTCTTCTTGATCTTCATGTGTGGGCTTCTGATTCTTGGAAACCTATTGTTTTGGGACAAATTGAGCTTTATTTGAGTGTTAGAGGGTTTTTCTTTGCAATTGTTTTTAACACTGAAGGATCGATCGTGATAGAGTGTTGGGCAGGGTGTGGATGTGAGGTGTGCATTTGTTGTTCATTCCTTCTTGGTCTCGTTCTTTCAATCCTCTTACAGAGCCTTTGAATATTAGACCTATTTGGGTTTGACTATGGAATATTCCACTCCAGTTTTGGGAGAATTCTTGCTTTGAAGCTATTGGCAATGTTGTTGGTATCTTTTTTAAGGTGGATTTTATGTCTCAGATTTTAATCAATTTGGACATGTCCAAACCTCTCCCTAGTGATGTGGTTTTGATGGTGGAGGACAGACCTTGGAAATAACTTTAGACTATGAGGGGCTCCCTTTTTGGTGTAGGAGATGTTTTTCTGTTGGTCACCTAGCCCCACAAGGGTACTACTACTTGGTGGAAGAATGCTCTCTTAGACCATTTCACAGGTGGTTCTCCTTCTTCGGATTATTCCTCTGAGGAGGGAAACCCTCCCTCATCTGCTCCTTTGGAGTCAGAGCCTTTCTTGGCTCCTCTTCCGACCTGCCCTTTTGCGAAACCCTCTCTATAATTGTTCATTCAGTTCCTACCCATCTCTCATCGATAGATGTTGTTGGTACTTTGATCACTCCTATCTCCTCCTCTTGACTATTGGATTCCTCGCTACATGATGGCTCCTTGCCCGGTGCGGCCTTAGGTTTAGGGAGTCAGATTGGTCCCCTCTGGTTCATAGGTTGTTTAATCTTTTTTTCTATTGTTCTACAGTTGTCAATGAGCTGTCTCTATTTTTTTCTCCCCTATTTTTGTTGGTTTGAACTAGCTTCCTTTGGCCCTCCGAGCTCTCTATGTAAAGGGTACAACACCCTGTAAATGTTGCTTATCTTATAAAAAACATTCAAATTATTGTTTATCATAAAAGTTGTAGAATATCAATTTAAAAAATGTATATGATTTTTTTACATAAGAATATATATATATATATATATATATATATATATATATATATATATATATATATATATATATATATATATATATATATATATACATATAAAGAAATTATCTTATAAAATATAAAGCTAAAATTAAATCATTAAATGGCTATAGAATGGACATCTCACATTTGTGAGTAATTGAAAAAAAAACTCCTATGCATTTCTAAAATTTCAATTATTCAAAAATTTACCATCCATGTTTATAATTTGTTTTTAGTTTCATGTCATTTCATATTTTTTATAAGGAAGAGTTTCCATAAGTAATTTTATGTATTCAAATCTTCATGAAAAGATAGGTTCTCCACCATTACATGCACTAAATCACAATGAAAAATAAGTATAATAATAAAATATTGTATTTAAATAATCCAATTTATATTTATATTTATATATATTAATTTTTTGTATTTATTTCATTAATTCAAATATAAATATATTTAATCTCAAAACAATCTTCTATTAAACTAAACTTGGTTTTTTTTTAAAACAATATTCTAATGAATTATTTTTCTTTCACATACGGAAATAGTTGTATATATAACTAGCATTCCTATATTTAAAAAATATATGTAACATATGCCGAGAGATATTCTTTTGGAGACACCTATAATATAAATAAAATAAAATAATCCTTAAATGGGTCTAAAATAAAAAATAAGAGAGATCCATTATATCAATTTTCCCCAAATGCAATGCATATAAAATATAATATAAACTTATACCTTTTCACCTTTGTATGCTCAAAAATCCCTTATATAATTATAGACTGAGGCAAGTTGCCATCTAGCATGCTGATTCTTCATTTTATCATAGTATCACCCATTTCCTCAAAGAATGGAACCCGTTTTTGCAAGCCCTTAGCTTTTAATGTATGCCAATTATAGTTGTGTTCGCCTGTCCTAGGCTTCCAAAGATATTGTGGCCATATTTTGATCTTCATATAAAATATTAATATCTTGGCCTGTTACCACAGGTGGTAAGGATAAACATGTCATACAAGTGAAGCAAGCCATGAACATAAGTTTACAACTTTTATTTTCCATCAGCTGAGTGCCAACACCAGGGAAATCAAAACACAAAGCTCTTACTACTGTACTCTATGCATAAATTTACCATATTTCTATTTGCTTTAATCTCGTTTTGTATACCAAAATGTGGTTAGTAATCATGTTGTGGGCCATGTCCTTTATTTGGGCCTGGACTAATTGGACCTTTTCTACTCCTAACAGCAACCTGACAATCAAACACCAACCCAAAGATTTAGAATAATAGCATCTCTATCATCAAAGCTATTCGATAATGTTGATTTCAGCATATGTATAATAATAAGGAAACAGTGATATAGAAGTGCCACAACTGTAGATGCAAAAATATAAATATTCGTCACATTTTTAACTGAAAACAAATTAACTTAAACTATCGATTCTAATAATCATTTACTCAAAATCATTTTTATTTCTTTATGAAAAAGATGGGACACTTTTGAAACCCCTCATTTACCTCAGTTTCAAAAGTAATCATTAGCAAAGGCCTGATTCTACACTACAAGAACTGCAGCGAAAGAATGGTACTACATTACTTATTATGTCAGAGCATCAATACTTACAGTTGAAAGGATTTGGCTGTCTCGTCTCATGATAGCTCCATTTGATCTCTTCTGAAGCTCACTTTTATCTTTCTCCGCCTGGTTGACATCTTCTGAGAGGTTGTAGAGAAGATCAAATCAGTGGCCTTAGAAAACCAAATAAACAACATTACAAAAGAAGATAATCAATTGTATCTAAATGACAATAAAATACCCAAATGCAGGTTTTCCCTTGGGTCTGAGCTCTGAGAAACTTTATCATTGTCTACCTTTGAAAAGGTATGTGCAAATCTGTTATGGAAAATAGTAGGCATTACTCCAAGCCCTTAGATGGGTGGCAGTGAACCTTCGCATACACATAGTCCATGTGTTCCTGCTCATTATTCGGCTCATCTTCACCCACCCCAATGTGTGATTTTTGCTTCTTCTTTAGCTCATTATATGCATTTTCTTCTAAGATTCCATTCTGCAAACCAATATTGAACACCATACACAGCAAATTGAGCCTCCATATTTACATTTCTGCAGATCACATTTAAAGAGAGGAGGGGCGCCAAATAGTAGGGGGCCGATAGAGTTGCGAAGGAAGAATTACTATTGGCAGATCGAATCTAAAAAGGCAGGGAATGAATAGGGGAAGGTTGTGTCTTTAAGAAAAAGGAAAATACAATGCTGTGATAAACCTGTCAGTGAAAGAGCACGATGAAAAGAGAGGGGCGTGAGTAGAAGCGGCAAGTGATGGGCTGTGTTGAAGGAGATTTTTTGGTTTTAGTCAAAGACAGAGATAAATGCAAATTGGTTATGAAACGATTGTTTTGAGTGAGTGGAAGTAATGTATGAGATGATGTTTAAAAATAGAACAGAGGCAGATTGGGAGTTCGAAGAGGAATGAAGCCATTAAAGGCCAAATCGGAATGTAATTTGTGGTCAATTTAATAAAATTGTATTTTGATTATGATAGTTATTTATGTGAAATGTTGAGTTAATTTTGGAAGTCTTGTTTTCATTTTCCGTTTTCGAGTTGATTCATAGACCTGGGAGGAGCCTCTGCATCATCAATCCACTCGCTATACCTGAAAACATATTTAGAGAACATATAAGGCCCTGTTATTCAATGTCTGACTTAAGTTTTGCACTTTAGAGCTATAATTGCTTCGTTACTATAAATCAAATTGTGATTCAAATGAAGGGGTCTCTATTTTCATTTCCAGAATTGCAAATCTTAGAAATATAGAGATTTTCTTCTGTAAACTTCCCCCAAGTATGATAAATAGAATGAAATACAATAACAGAAGTGTATAGTTTATATCGAACCTTACGCAACAATAGGCTCGCTCAATGCTGTCAAGTCCAAGAAATCCAAAGCAGAGAAACAACATTCAGTATGGAGTCGAATGTGGAAAAGATAAAGTATAGGGATTTAAGAATTAAAAGCTAGCAGCGGATAAAACAACACTGATCATTTATACTGGTACTGAAACTCTCCTGGCATATGCGATATGTAGCCTCTCCAATAAGGTCTTTTTTATCGCTGCGAGTCAAACAAATATGTCAAGACTGTCAAAACTAACACGAATTCTACGAAGAATCAAAAGAATTTTAGTTTAAAGAATTAAGAAGCTTCCACAATATATAAGAGAAACCATTAGACTGGATAGCATAACAGCTCTTCTACAAGCTTAAAGAATCCAGACACTTCCACAAGTCTCTTGTTCAACTCACACAAACTCTAGACATTTTATTATAAGATAGTATGAATAAATCCATTAAATCGTTAAAGAAGTTTCATAAAGAAAACACACAAAGATGCCAGAGTCGGGGAATGGATGTCAGGGACTTCCAAGTATTGAGGACATGTTATATGCTAAGGCAGTTATGAGTTAACATGAGAAGAACACACAAAACTCAAGGGATGGTAGGGGCCATAGAGGTCCCTGGCATAAAGGACCCTGTCACTAATGCTCAAACACGTTATCATATGGAAATTTTACAAAAGGTCCAAAATTCCCTTTATCTAATAACTAACCACAAATTTCCTACCATTTGAAGCCCTCGATGTCTAACAATAAACCAATATCCACCATTTTTAACTGCATGGTCACTACAGTTTCAAATTCTTAATTAACCATAAGCAGGGCTATACAGACAGTTTTTGGCAAGAAAACATTGGCAAGGTGGGAGCATGCCATCATGATGACTCAGGTTGAAACCCTACAGGGATTGTTCAACCATGATTGTATGTCCAGTTACTTGAGCGTTCCACGATGAATCTCTAGAGAACAAATACCCACTCTATACTTCAATAGCATGAATTATATAAAGCCATTATAAATAATCATAATATCAAGTTTTGAAGCTCGTGGATTGCTGAAAAGAGAAATTAGGGCTCAGGCAGAAAAAAGCCGAATAAACAGGGCAAAGAAAGCTTTCATTTTGCACTCACGCTGCCATTATGGTTGTATCGGGGAGCCCTGATATACTCCAAGGGCTACAATCTGCATATGCATCTGAATGAAAGGTACAATGTTTGTACAATCTGTATATGCATCTGAATGGCTCTTCCGTCGAATCTGTATATACGAAGGGATGCGCATCCTTGCGATAATCTGACCGTTTTGTAATTCAAATATGAAACTGGCACTATCATTTGTGGCAGAATGCCCTCCACCATAGTCATCTGCTGAGGCAGTTCTTGGCTCAAATCAAACAAATCATTCTGTTGGAAAGGCTCTGTTTGCTTGATGCACATTTTCCCATTTCCATCACTTGATCTCATGTGCCATCGAAATCAAACCCACTTAGCCCCTATCACCAAAACATAACCAATATCATTTGTTGAAAAGAATTTGTTGTTACCTGGATGAGTGGGTGATATGCTTGTGAAAAAAGCTTGTGTATTGAGAGAATTTATGTTGAAATCTATCAAGTTTGCCCAGGTAGCCAAGCCGTTTGCATAGGCAAGCATTCGATCCATGTCTTGATATAGTTTGCCACCTAACTGTATATAGTCCCAACTGTTAATTAACAGAAAGAAACATGAGATTAGATTTAAGCTTGTAGATGTTTATGAGACTGTTGGGCTTTGGGGCTGTATGTACAGCTAGCAGAAGGAAACCCAAATGAAAAAAATATCTACTTACGATCTCAAAGTGCCTGTGTGTGCCCACCAGTGTCTGAATTGAATACAAGGATGTCGGCGTCCCTCCAATAATTTACATTGTTTTCAATGGAGTCGATTTGAAGAACTCTCTTTAACTATTTCCAACATATGTGTTGTCCAGGTCAACCAAAAATGGAGCCCAATAAATGTAACACTGCCATTGTAATTCTGTACAGAAGGAAATAATTAAATTTAGTCCCCAAATGGATAAACCCAAGTGCAAGAACAAATGTTGAGTTAATTTAGGATTCTGAACGATGAAGTCAAGTATAAATTCAATGGACAAACCCAAATGCAAGATCGAAATAGATTTACTTTATCAATTTAAAAACATTGAAATCCAAAAATAAATTCTTATCAAAATGGTTTAGGGTATGTGCAGGATCATCGTGCAAAAAATAGGCCCTTAAGTGGCAAAAAATTCAGAAAAATCAGTGTTAGGCAACTTGACGTAAATATTTGAATAAGTTTTCTCTATTATTTCAAAAATATGTAAGAATAGAATTTGTATAAAATTGAATGTAGTTTCTAAAATACTAGGTTTATTTAAAAATAAATAAAATCTATTTTGTGAAAATTTGAAATTTCAATGCAGTAGTACTTAAATTTCAAGAAAAAAATAAGAAGTAAGTGTCTGTCTAACCACCCTAACCATAATAAAATGATAATATTTTTTTGTAATATTTTATATATGAGTAGAGGACTCATGTCCAGATGTGATGCATATTTTTTTGTAATTTTTTTCCAAGTAAATAATTAATTATGAATTTTTTATTACAACTTTTAGAAAATATAAAACCTCGTCTGTCTGACCACCTAAACTTGGTCAAAATTTCATGAAATTTAATTTTTCTTTTTTTAATCCTATAGTATGTGAAGCATAGAATGTGACGCATATTTTGGATTCAAAAAATATGATACCGTTTGAAAGTTATAGATGTTTTCCAATTAGCCTATCGATTAGGACTTTAGTCATAATTCTAATAGAAAATGAATAATAATTATTTATTAAATTCAAATTAAATCATAATTTATATTTTTGGAAAGCTAAGAATCTCCTCTAAAAACCCTTTTCGTATCATTAATTTTGGGTGAAAAAAAGTCGTCAGCCATATACCCTCATAATATTGCCACTTTTTGGCGCACCATGATCCTACACATACCCTTTAGAATAACTTGAATTTTAAATAACAGTTCATACCACTCGTTGAATTTGAAATTTTGAAAAAACTGGTCAGTTATATCATAAACAAAAACATATCAGAAATTTTGCTCACCAGGGCCTTAAAAGTTGCAAGAGGGTATCCAAGCGAAGCAAATTTTTGAGAATCTGGAATCACAGCTTGTAGCATGCACACCATAGATTCCCATTCATTGCAGATTAGAGATTCTCCTACAAACATGAGCCTCTTCCCCCTCAGAACTCTGGCATCTTGTTTGCATTGAATCTGTCATTGTCATGCACCAAACAAACATCTCAGAATATAAAACATGTAAGAGTTGAATTTGTCATTGTCATGCACCAAACAAAAATATTAGAATATAAAACATATAACAAGAAAAAGCAGTGCACGGTTTTATCTCACTTACCTAGGTATGGCACAATCTTGAGGTTGCCATCTCCATTTGAGATAGTCTGAATCAACTGGTTTACAGAAATGTGCAGATTCGTTTCAAGCTGTTTAAATTCCATTAACCAAGCCCTGGCTAATTTTAGAGATTAAATAAGCCTCGACCATTTGCACCAAGAGCTATGACATAAATTACCCAGACAACCAATACAAGGATGATGCTTTTCCTCCAGTTGGGTGAGGGAAAGCCATTAACCCTAATTTATATTCAAACTAACTAAAGTAACAAAAATAACTGTTATACGAAAATGTAGATTCATTACAATCCCACACAGCTTGGAATCAATCCTCGGCTGGTCTTATCATGTAAGACAGTCATGGTGAGATGCTGATGATGGGGTTGGTGCAGTTCAAATCTGCGTCTATCTGCTATGCCAATTGACCATAGATCTCAGAACAGATGCTGCAACAACTTTGTGAAATGGTGATTTATCAAGAGTAGTTGATACCCAATATGTAAGTCATGAAAAACAGTTACCAAAGAATGCAATCTTTACCAATAACTATTTTATTTACGCCAAGGCAAAATATAGATTAAAAAATCTATTATCTTTATTTTTATTGTTGCAATTTTTTCAGCAAAAGTAGCACATGACTTCCACCTCCTTGTCATTTTCAATCCAGCTTCAAAAACTTTATGGAGAATATTCCTTGAATGCTTTCACTATATAACGCCTCTCCGCGTAATTAGGAATGAATTATACCTATATATGAAAACTTGGAAATTGTCAAGAGGAAAATGTTTTGTGTCATGTGGAAAGTCGCTGGCAGCCTTCGTTAAGAGAGCACTTAAATAAACACAACCCATTTTGGACTTGTTGCTTATAAAATCATTGAGAAATGCAATGTAGTCTTATAATCAAATTAAATAGCAAGGGGAGAGGGGCCCATAATGGAGTAAGGTCCAATACTGGGGATAGAAGTAGTCCTCAATGGGTCTTATAGTGGAGCACCTTAACATTCAATTGTAAAACACTTTTTATCCATTAAGTACACAAATTGAAAAATCATGTGATGCCACATCAGCGCACCAATAAAACATGACTTAGTGTACCACTCTTGGTCTCACTTTTTTTTTGGGCCTTTTTGGATACCTAAACAAAAAGCATGTTGATGTGGTATCATATTTGATGATGTGGCCCTAAAACAAAATATAGAAGCACATAAGTTGCCAAATAAATCGTTGTACAAGATTTGGGAGTGATTTGAAATTTCCACATAAGATTTTGAGAAATGTGAAGCTAGGGTGCTCCACTATAGGCCCCTCTCCCATATAGGTGCAACAAAGTGTGGCTGGAATGATTTCTTGAGAGGCCAATCAGATACAATGTGATGAACTCAACCCTTAATCTGGGAATTTCACTTGTCAATGTATTAAGGCACAAATTGATACATCCTTAATACAAGCATCAAGGTCATTTTATTAATGCATAAATGGTACAAATAAATTGGTTCTAGGAAAATTTAATGTGAACAATTTACTGATGGAAAATTCACCACCAGGGCAAATTCACCTCAAGTAAAATTCACCATCAGCAATTCATTGCCATGGAAATTAACCTCAAAAACTTTGAAATTTTTTTTACAAAAAATATTTTTATTTATAATAAGAAAAAATTAATCGCATTAATTTAAGAATTTGATTTATGATAGTAAACTTTAAAATATTTTGTTTTTAGTTTGTTTTTCTTGATAAAAGAAATAACCATCAAGAAACAATTTTTGCTTAGTTTTTTGAGTTTGATAAAATTTAAGCGTCATTATTATTTTAAAAACTTAAATAGATGACTTCATGAAATAATGATGAAAATGAAAGCTTATATTAAAAATAAATAGATGGATTGTGGACAGTCATTATAGCATGTTCAAATTGAAAGGAAAATTGTTACAATATTTTTGATAAAAGGGGGATAAACGGGTTTTACAGGGACCCGAAACCACAAAGTAACAATACAAGAGAAGACCGAAACAGCGGTCCAAAAAACAAAAAAACTGCCAAAGAAAATAAAACCAGCATTAGCAGGCAGCAACAAAATGCCTCAAAGAAGCCAGCAAATAGAAGAAGTAGGGCCCGACCACCACTAGTTTATAGAGTTCAGGAGCTCATCCGCAACCTCCTCCAAGTATGCCATTTCCTGAGCCCCCTCCATAAAGATCTGAGCCATACTAGGGGTAGTCTGGACTTTCCTTTTCATGCTAGATCTGGTATGTTTGGATATCTCAACTTCCTCGTCCTGGTCTTTCTCCTGATCAAGGTCGACAATCAGAGCTCTCTTCTGGGTTTTCTCCAGTCTTTCAGACATAGCCTTGATGATAACAGAGTTATGCCTGGCAATTCTGCAATTTTGCTCAGCGATCTTTTTCAAGGTTCCTTTGATTTTTTCAAGTTCATTTTCGATAGTGCTGTCCTTTTGAGGAATATTCTTCATATTGTTTTGCTTCTCCGCTTCGAGCTGAATAAGCTCAGCGACTTTAACTTCAATTTCCCCCAGTTTGCTATGAAGGGACAAATTTTTTGTTTTCAGCTCACTTATCTCATGAAAAACCCATTTGGCATAATTGAGTTGGTCCTGGGAGTAGCTTTTGGCATTACCAACAAAGTCAAAAGGGGGGTCACTTTCAGGATTGACCCCAAAGAACACCGACTCCGCACCTGTCGGGGGGCTCAACTTTTCCTAATGAATATTCTGGGGGGCGTGAAGTTCCTTAAGGCTGGCCCTAGCTGTCTTAGCAGAAACAGCAGGGGAGTCATCAGGGTAGGACACAAGCTTATTAACCGGGGAGCAAGAGCGAGCCATATTGGCATTAGGGTTAGTGTAGCTAGAGGCTGAAGTAGAGCAAGCTCCAGAAGGTTGAGGGGAGCGGCCAGAAGTAAAAGGAGGGGGAAAAGGAGGCGAAGGGCTCTGGACACAGTTAGGAGAAGCTTTGGTTTCAGACAAACTAGGCTCAGTATCATCTTCGTCAAGCTCTAGTGGGGAAAAAGGTTTAGGAAGGGCGGGCATATTCTGAAAGTGCTCAAAAATAAGTCTTAAAAGACCAATGTGAAGAATCGGGTTATCTTTTAGGGCTTCTTCTATGATCAGAAAATTTGTTTCTCAGACAACAGACCAAGAAGAGGGGGATAGAGATACGCACCTTATGCTGGAAGTGATTAAGCAGCACGAAGTGATAACCATAGACCCTTGTGAAGCGATCGCCGAGCATGATGTATTCCATGATAACCCTTAGCACTTTTCTCCATAGAGCTTTTATAGTGTCCACTTCATAGTAGCTATTCGACATCTTGACTAGATTTTGTTTCTCCGTTTCAGATTTGGGAAATTTCAAAACAGCTTCGTTGGAGAATTTCCTGTCTCTGAAGAATTTGTGCTCTTCCATCGGAATGCCCGTGACCTCCGCAATCAGGGCTTCATCAATTTGAACTTTCCTCCCAAATAGGAAGACCTCCCCATCATTCCAATTCTTCTCAAAGAAGTCAGTAATCTCCTCCTTAGGGCCATGGAGTTTCTCAATGAACGGAAGTAATCCACCCCTTCTGATTTTACTCCAAGCTTTAGCATTCTTGGTGTGTGATTCAAAGCTGGTAGGCTCCACCCTCCTCAGTTCTCCACCCATAATAGACAGGTTAGTGCGAATACTGTTACAGACAGAAGTCTTGTTCCAGAAAGTTCTTTTGTTTCTTAGAACCCACAAAACATGCCAAAGAAAATAATTAATCATCCGGGTCCACTCGGCCCCATTATATCTTCGGATATTGCTATTCATGAATCGTACCTTTCTCATTATGACATGATGCCGCCTTTTTTTCGTTCACCATATCGAATTCCAAAAGAGCTTGAACATTGGAGTGGAGTTCGGTCTTCTTATGCCACGTAAGGAAAGTGTCACTCTTAACTCCCTCATTGGCAAAAAAATCAGCAACCGCGTTCGCCTCATGGTAGGCATGAGTTATTTTTATATTTTCAAAGTTACTAAGTAAGGCCTTAGAATCATCAATCCAATTTTTTATCGACCATGCGGGTTGTGATCTGCCACAAAAGCTATCAATAATATTTTTCGAGTCACCTTCAATCCATAGATTTTTGCATTTAATTCCCACAGCCAAGTTGATTATGTAATAATCCCCCGCCGCTTCCGCCACGTGATTGGTTTGGATTCCCAAGGGAGAGGCAACAACACCCATAAAGTTACCTGTTGAATCCCTTAAGACCCCACCACACCCAGCCTTTCCTGGGTTTCCCTTGGCCGCCCCGTCGAAGTTGGCTTTAGCCCATCCTTCCATTGGAAAACACCATCAAATTCCAACCCTGGAATTTTTGGTAGAATTAGGGGCAATGGAAATATCCCAATTATTTCTCCATTCCCTAGCAATCAGGCTATCATAAGGGGAACAAGCCACAGTATCAATCTTATCTTCCCTGAAGGGGACAATAGAAAAATTTTCCTTGATCATTCTAAGAATTCTCTCGAACACAATTTCCTCTAAAGATTCCTTATCCCTGAAAAACCGGTTGTTTCTCTCTTTCCAAATTCCCCAAGCCAAATGGGGGAATGAGAAGGCCCAAATTTTTTTAATAAAGGGGTTGAAAGAGGGGGGTTTCCATTGAACAAAAAAATCCTCAACAGACTTCGGAGGGGCCCAAGAGAAATGCCAAAATTTTAGAAGTTTGTCCCAAACCATGGAGGAGAAAGGGCAATGAATAAAGAGGTGATTAGCCGATTCAGCGTTACTTTTACAGAGGTAGCATCTATTAGGGATCAGAAATCCTCTTTTCCTAAGGTTATCCATAGTAAGAACTTTGTTTTGCAACAAGGACCAAAAAAAAATGTTAACCTTAGGAAGGAGATGCTTAGTCCAGGCTTGCGAACACAGGGGGGAGGGTTAAGAGCTTAGGAAAACTTGGCAAAGGTAGAAGAGACAGAAAAGCATCCAGACGGCTCAAATCTCCAAATAAGTCTATCCTCCTTATTAAAGCAAAGTCTGACAACATTCAAGGAGGAGTAAACAGGGATCAATACAGGGTTAATCAAAGGGAGATTGATCCACTTACCATCTCGCCAATAGTCTTTGACAAAAAGACCAAAAGTGTCTTTACAAAAATCCACCCATCTACTGAGATTCCCATCCTAAGACAAAGGTTCATCACGCAACCAACAATCATCCCAAAATCTAACCTTGTTTCCATTACGCACCTCCCATTTCAATCCTAAATTAACCACCTTAATCCCATCAGACATGTAGTTCCAGCAACTTGATCCTTTCGGGAGATTGGGGTTATCCATAAAATCTCTGAGGGAATTATTGTTCTACAAATACTTGCTTTTGATTATATCACTCCACTCACCAGAGGAAGAAAAAAGTCTCCAAATTTGTTTAGCTAGGAGCGATTTATTCAAAGGTCTAATTCTTCTTAGCCCCAAGCCTCCTTCCTTTTTAGATCTGCAAACCAAATCCCATCCAACAAGAAGCATTTTTTTTCTTTCTTCAACTCCAGACCAAAGAAATCTCTTCTGAATCTTCTCAATGGTTTCAGCATATTTGGAGGGGATTTTAAAAAGACTGAGAGCATAGATGGGGAGATTCTGCAATGAGGCTTTAAGAAGCTGGAGTTTTCCAGCCTGGCTTAGGCGAGCACCTTTCCAGCCTGAGAGTTTTTTCTCAAATCTATCAACCAAAGAGATCCAGAAGGTTTCCGGATGTTTTAAACAAAGGGGTAACCCCAAGTAAGTAGCAGGAAGGGATTCAATCTTGCAACCAAGAATTCCAGCAATCTTTCTCTATCTGTGCAAAGGAGTGTTGAAGAAGAACAGCGAGCTTTTTTGCTTATTTATGACCTGACCAGACGCTCTACCATAGGTATCCAACAATTTCTTCATCTCTTTAGCTTTCAAGACAGCAGACCATCCCATAAGCAAAGTGTCATCCACAAACTGTTGATGAGAGCATATCAAATTATTCGATAAAGGTTTGAGCCCCATAATAGATCTTTGAGCAACCAATTTACTCATGTTTCTACCTAAAACTTCAGCCATAATTGTGAAAAGGATAGGAGAAATGGGATCACCCTATCTTAACCCTCTAGAACTCCGGAAGAAGGTAGAAGGGGAGCCATTAATTAGAACTGCCACAGAAGCAGAGGAAATGAGTTGTTCAATGAGCTGCAAAACCCTTTCATTAAAACTAAAGGATTTTAAGATTTTAAACAAGAAATTCCAATCCACCCTGTCATAAGCCTTCGAAATGTCAAGCTTAAGAAGAAAACCTTCTGATTTGGAAACCCAGAGGGAATGAACATTCTCATGAGCATGGACAATAGAGTCAAGAATTTGTCTTCCAGGCACAAATCCATTCTATTGAGGGGCAATTATAGAAGGCAAAATAATGAGCAGCCTAGAGGTAAGCACCTTTGAAATAATTTTATAGAAGGAATTACAAAGACTACTGGGTCTGAAGCCTTCAAAATCCTGCACACCAGGTTTTTTGGGGATAAGGACCAAGAAAGTAGCATTTAACTCCTTCAATAGGTTTCTAGAACAGAAGAACTCTTTCACCGCCTTCTCAACATCTTCCCTGACAATATCCCAAAACCAATGGAAGAAAAGTAACGGGAAGCCATCAGGGCCAGGCGCTTTGCTTCCTTCAAAAGAAAAAATGGATTTTTTGATTTCCTCACTGGTGGGAATTGTTGTTAACATTTCATTATTTCTAGAATTAACAATACTAGGGATCGCCTCTAGCAGCTGATTTTGATCATCAACATCAATGTCCTCTTTCTCAGACAGGAGATTCTTAAAGAAAAGAACAACTTATTTTCTAATCTCCTCCTCCTCCTCATAAGTTCTACCATCTACCACAATCTTAGCAATTTTGTTAGCAGCCCTGTGTTTAGAAGCTGAAAGGTGAAAGTATCTAGTATTTTTGTCTCCAGCTTTTAGCCAAAGAGCTCTAGACCTTTGTCTCTAGAATTCCTCTTCTCTGGCAATTACCTCATGGAGTTTTGAGAGAATCTCATTTTCCTTTTTCTTAGTATCAACCAAATAGCCTTCCTTCTGAATTTTGTTTTGGATTTCAGACAGCCTAAACTGAAGATCATATTTGATTTGAAAGATATTGCCAAAAGACTCTTTTTTCCACTTTCTGAAATTCATTTCAACTTCCCTTAGTTTTTTGGCGATTCTAAACAAAGCAGTGCCTTTAATTTTGATATTCCACCAATTCCTAACTTCTTCTCGGAGAAGAGGATGGGAGAGCCACATCTTCTCAAAACGAAAAGGGGTATTCCTCTTAATCTTTAAGGGGTCAGCAATGAAACTAATAGGGAAATGGTCAGAACCAATCCTAGGGAGAGTTTTCAAAGAACAACAATAATTTAAAAACCAAATATCAGAAACAAGGGTTCTATCAAGTCTCACCTGGATCAAGTCCGATAGAATTCTTCTACTCGACCAAGTGTAAGAGCTACCTTGCAAATCCAGATCAATCAAGGCATGATTGTTAATGAAATCCAAGAGGTCTTCTTTACTTTCTTCATTAATCTGAGACCCTCCAAACTTCTCACCCAGAAGGAGAGGAGAATTGAAGTCTCCCATGACAACCCAGGGGTCATTTTGAAAGATATTCCGGAAAGCAGTCAACTCTTTCCAAAAAGCCTTACGAGCTTTTTTACAGTTCGGCGCATAAATATTAGATTGAATCCAGCTGAATTTGTCTCTAATATGAGTAAATTTAGTGGCAACATGGTTAGGATGAGAGAAAAGAGGATCACCTCTTATGACCATATAGTTTCAAAAAGTCGCCACCCCACCAGAAGCCCCAACAGAATCACTGCCCTTAATGGAGCAGTGCTGGAACAAAGAGATCTTTTCAACCTTTTCTCTTAACATTTTGGTTTCCTGAATGAGGAGAATATCAGGCTTCTAGTCCCGAGAAAAATTGTGTAAAATATCCTGCTTGTGGGGATTATTTAGTCCCCTTATATTCCAAGATAATAACTTCATGGGAATTTGAGCGAGAGAAGGAGTTCCGGGATAGTTTTTTGGAACCCATCTGCAATTTCTTGAAAGCTATGGTGCTCTCTTATTAGGTTTTTGGGTTTTCTTCCTTTGGCCATGGAGATTTCCCCATAGTCCGCTTTTGCTCTCGACCTTGTTGAAATCCCACAGGGGGTGATTTTGATTCTGATCTTCAATTTTTTCTTTTTTTTTCTTAGAAAGCACTTCTTCTCTATCAGTATCCTCTTGACTGTCTAATTCTTTATTGGAATCCCAATCTTTATTAGAAAGGAATTTCTGCTCCCAAGGGAGGGTATCCATAAGTCCATTCCTGGAAGGCAGAGAGTTGCTTTTTTCAAGAATGCTTGCTTGGCTAGGGTCCGAGAAGGTGTCTTTAACATCAGAAGAAGCTAGATCCGAGCAAAAATCAGCTCCTGGGATATTTATCCCCACCGGAGACACAACCAAAGGAATGCCAACCTCAATAGAGAGACCCTGAGAAGAAATATCATCCAGCCCTGGCGTCAAAGGGTTCTAAAAAAGGGGGCTCCTCTCCGAAGTAGAAGAATCTTCTGATTTACTAGGGGCTAAATTCCCTGCTTCCCATTCCACTCTATCCACTTTAGTCTGAGAATCGGCTATAAGTTCTGGAAACAAAACTTGGGGGATCTGGGTGGCAGAGCCTTCATTAACAGCTTCTTCAGAAATCTTGTGCTGAGATCCATCCATATTACTTAGAGCCAAGGTACCAACAGTACAGCCCAATCCATCACCTTTATTCTGAAGGCCAGCCTTAATCTCAGAGGCAGGAACTTTAGGGGCCATGACATTGGGGCCAACATTACCAACTTCACCCGAGTGGATGTTGGGGGTAACAGCAGCCTTTCCCACTTTCCCAGTTACACATTTTTCCTCCTGCTTCTTTTTCCAAACAACTTTTGAGACCCTATTGGGTTTTTCCGTTGCTTTAACAACTTTCATGGGGCAGTGCTTCGCCCAATGACCAGATTTTCTGTAGATAAAGCAAGCGAAAGGAATGGTCTCAAACTCAATAGCTTGCAACCAAGAGCCAAGTTTTGAGAGGATCTCAACAGAGGAGGGGAGATCAGTATCCTGAGAGACACCAACACAAATTCTGGCAAACACCAGTCTCCTTCTAGCAGCAGTCATGGGGTCAATCGATAAGAGCTCCCCAAAGGAGCTAGCAATCCCCCTAAACACATCCTCATTCCAATATTCCAAAGGGAGACCATGAAGCTTGACCCAAACCAGAGCATTCTCAAAGATGGAATCCGAAAGATCTAAGTTTGAGGACCATTTTTTAAGTGCAAGAGTGGATTTCCCAACAACCCATGGTCCTCTGCATCTAACAGCCTTAATATCATCCGAGTTCGAGAATTCAAAAGCAAAGGACCCTTTCGAGAGGGCTGCAACAGAAACACTGCCATTCGTTCTCCATTTTTTTCTGACGAAATCCCTAACAATCTCAATATTTGGCCATTGTAAGAAAATTTGTTTGTAAAATTGTCAATAAATTGTAATGGAGGTGAAATTTTTTTTTTTTTTTTAAATTCAAAGTTTTCAAAATATATATTAAAGAATATTAAAGTGAATTACTGATGGTAAATTTTACTTATGATGAGGGTGAATTTTTGCATCGATAAATTACTGATGGTAAATTTTCTGCACTAAGTAAATTGGTGTAATTCATTAGTAAGAAATTTACATTGTTTGAAATACTATATATTTAGCCGATAGTTAGCCCATAGGCTATATATGGTGTGAGGTTTGGGTCTAAACCTGTCTCACACCGAAAAACCTCTTTATCCGATAAACATCGCTTGAAAACAGGCTGAAAGTAAATGAAATTTCAGGTGCTCAGATAAACATCGCTTGAAAACAGGCTGAAAGTAAATGAAATTTCAGGTGCTCATAAAATTTGTCAATCAACTTTCCAGGGCTAAAACAAATATTTTGACTTTTGCTAGATCAGATCAGATTTCCCAATCAAATCAGATATTGGTAGACCCCTAAAACCCAGATATTTTGAGATTTACTTTTGTTTACTATGAATGGATTGGATCGCAACAACAACTGTAGGACACAATTTGCGCAGGATTTTGAGTTAAGTCACTTGCCATGGTTTCTACTTTATTGTTTGGATGCTCTATATGCAGCCAGATAATTTTTTTTCTTTTTCGTGTTTTATTTGATTCTAAAATGATTCTTTATCTTCTCACGCTAGAAAAATGACTCTTGTGCAGCTGAAACATTCCTAGCCCCATGTCAGTTTGAAATTCAGCGGCTTCTTATTGCTTTCATTTTGTCAGAAGTTTTAGGTCAAACAGAGGCGGGGTTTCTTCAATTTATCTCACTTCTTTTCCTGTTGGTGGCGGTGGTGTTGTGAGTGGAAATAATAATGGTGGGATATATGAGAAGGATGTGCAAAGCTGCCTTCATACAAACGTTAGTTGGTTGCAATGAAAGAATGTTATTAGCATAACAATAGTGTTAATACATTTTATTGTATAGAGTATGCAGTATGCCTTGATGGGTACGAGAGGGGTGACACGTGCAGGGTGTTGCCCGTGTGTAGGCACATTTTTCATGCCAAGTGTGTGGATGAATGGTTGCACAAGAACCCCATGTGTCCAATTTGCAGGACTAGTGCTGAGCAGTAGGATTGTGGGAAAGAGGTGGAGGAGGGGTTGGAATTGGGCAGAGGTGGGGATTGTGAGGCAACAAGCATCAATTTAACAAATATTTCTTTCTTTCTTTGATGTAGATTTTACTTGGCCATGGCAGGATGATTGCATGCCAAACCAAACACTGTTATAGCGTCTAAGAGAAGTGGTCACAACTTTAGCATCTAAGAACATAAACTTCTCAACGTCTACTGTAGCTACACAAAATGAAGACAAAAAATCTTGTTGAAAGGTCTAGGAGATGACGTCATGCTTAGAAGATGGGCGGATTTAATCCCATTAGGGTTTTTATGTTAAAAAATGCAAGATAAGATCTTTGAATTCACCACTAATTTGCAATTTATTTGTTAAGCTCTCTGCTTAGCATTCGTGTATTTTGTTCTCAAATAATAGCAACCTAAAAAATCTAGAAACACTCTCTTATTTGTGTTTGTTTTCTCTCATAATATGTTTTATTCATCACATTTTGCATTTATCATTTTTAAGGAATTTGTAAGATAGTTACAGATGTAATAGAAACATCTTTTCAGTATTTTTGAATGCTCTAGGATTTGATAATTAATAAAAAATATTTGTTTAAAATCCTAGATCAAGATTAAAATCCTTCTCTCTATAAGAAACTTGATCCATCTAAATGCATTTCTGATCAATGTTACAAAAGGATTTTTACTCAATTCTAACCATTGGTACAAAGGTCTCTGTAAATTGTTTTTACTATTTTCCCATTCGCTTAAGCATAAGAGTCATGGAAATGTTGTACAGAGAATAACCTTGTATTCAAGTTTATCACCATTACACTATTTCAAAAAAATGTTATTAGAAAGATATATACTTATTTTTCTTTAATTTTAATTTGAGTAATAAAACAAAACATTGCTAAATGTTAACTTTCTACTACATTTTTTGTCAGTTTATTTTACATGGGATATGGATATATACATATTTGCTATGGCTTAGATTCAAAGTCAGTGGACATGGGTTCAAATATTTTTACTAACTTCTACTCGCAACTGCTAAGTACGAAAACTAAGAAAACAGGATACAGTCATCTCCCAAATACATTGCTCATCTCACTGGTCTCCCACTCCCATATGACCGACTATAGCTCAGAGCAGAGTTATAAATTCACCTCCTACAGTAAGCCACTCTACGTGGATGGGAGCTTTGTTTTTGAATCACTCTACCTTAGTAATCTGAGAATATTTTCCACCTTAGTCGTATGTAGCTGACTGTGGCTTTGATGGAGATTATCATTAGCGTTGATAAGTTGTTGCAGCAGGAGGCAACTATCAATGAGAAGAAATATAAATACTGACAAAGTATATATATTATGTTTAATGGTATGATATAGCAAATATAATATTTCAAATTTGCGCCAGCAGTATATCTCAAGTTACATCCAAAATATAGAAAGACACAAAAATAACATGTATCCGATATTGTGTTCTGCAAATTCCTACAAGTGAAAATAATAGTGACTAATTATTTTATTATACATTTTCATTAGTAACCAACAGTTCAAACCCTACTTTGCATGTCATAGAGAATAATTTGTGCCTTACAACATCCTGCAGGCAAGAAGAATCTCACCTAACATCTTGAATTAGTGAGATTAACAAATGCAGTCCAGGTTAACAGGTATCATATTTATGCAAAGATATCTTCATTTTCATGCCATTGTAACAATTATAGCAGTTGTGAAGGAATCCCCATTTAACATTGATCCATCTTTGAAGGAAAAACTTATATGTCCTTCAAATGTGGTCAAGATTCCCTTCCAGAATTTTCCAACAATTCAATTGGCTAAAAAGATCCAGATATAATTATTTGAAAGCTGCAGCCAGGTCAGGTAAGATTTTCTTGCCTTCTTTATTTTGTATTTCACATCTTAGAAAATTTGATATTTGAATCAAATATGTTAAAACAGGGTTTGGAAATTGTTTTTTTGGGATCGTTGAGGAAAAAAATTACATTTGCTTGTTGATTTCATGTAACTGTTTTAGTCAGACATGCAAAGGATTTCATTTTGATACCAGAAAACTTGGTACTGGGACGTCACCAAAGCAGCTGAAGATCCTGTTATTTTTAGTTAACATCACATTGATAAATCTGTATCTATGAACGTTTTTTTAAGAATAATCTTGCCATTTGATTGACTATGATAGCACATCCAATGTGTGTAGCTAAAAAAGAAGTTGGATCTGCCGCTGCTTACAAGGAAGCCCATTTCAGGGGAGTCAGAAAAAGGTCGTGGGGAAGATTTGCTACAGAAATCAGAGATCCATGGAATAAAACCCGTGTATGTCTTGGGACATTTGATACACCAGAGGAAGCAGCAAGAGAATACGATACTGCAGCCAGAGCTCTCAGACGTGTCAAGGCAAAGTGTAATTTTTCCTTCGTTCCTTGTGATAATAGGAACTTACAATTACAAAGCAGAGGATTTTAGAAGTAGTATTGATCTGGATATGAACATTGCACTTTGCATATTGAATTGCTTAAATTTTGATACATCTTGCTTGAGTTTTATGATATTGAATCCTGGCAACTGGAAACTGATTGCTTCAAAATTCAATCAAGTGTTAACTTATCTGTCATCCGGCAAATACGTGGCAGATTTGTTTTGTTGGCAAAATGTTACATGTGGCAATTTTTGATGTGGCATGGAAAGTATGATGGCATTTTGGACGTAGCATGGAATATATGATGGCTTCTGTTTAAAGCGAAAAAATTGAAAAGGGTTTAATGATATTGTCGGCAGTTTTAATTGAGACCACCGTAAACTGACAAGTCTGAACGAAGTATTAATTATTGTCAGTCCTTTCTGGCCAAGTATTGTCTTTGCATGGCGGACTCCAAATTTTGGTTAAATTTGATTAAGGTTGTGGGTATCGTTTATTCTGAGAAAACGGTTTTTGTTGCATTTTGTTTATGAAAGTTGAATTCATTCTGCAAAACAAACAGGAAGTAATCGGTTGGATCAAGACATTTTTGGTGCGAAACAGGGAAGTTGATTGATGGATTCATGCAGGTTCATTGTTTGTTTTTTATTTCAAATGAAGATTTCGGTTTATACACTTATCTTTCTCAGAAAGATTAAAAGTTTGCTTATATGTTCGTTTTTGCTCATGTATGAGGATCTGAGGCGTATGAAAGAAGGAAGAAACTTCCTAAGACCGGACAGAGTCTTGTGTTTCAGGTATTAAGGCCGAACAGAGTCTTGTGTTTCAGGTATGAGGTTCTTTGGGCAGAATCTTGGGCATAATAGGTATGAAGGTTTTATATTCTTGTTCACTTCTAAAAAGAGTCTCAAACCCGGAACATGGTTATGCAGTTTTTAGAAGTTTGAATAATTTTTTTTTGGGGTTTTAAACCCAGGGTATTATATACAGTTTTTCAAAAGGAAATATGTAAACGTTTTCAGTCAGTTACAAAGCATAATGCTGTTATGGAAACTGTCTTTGAATATCTCTCAAACGAAGCTTAATGATTATCAGTTTTGTCTAAAACAGATTCGTAATCTGAAGCTTAATGATTATCAGTTTTATCTAAAACAGATTCGTAATCTGAAACTATTTTTTGAAGCATTTTTAAGAGAAAGTTTGTTGAACAGATTCTAACTGGTTCAGTTAGAAATATGCAACTGTTCTGTTTCGAAGTTCATATATACACTTGTAATCTTTAGATGCATGTATGTGTGTGTGTAAAAACACATATATATATGTATCTGAGGATAAGTGGGTCTGAAAGTTTTAATCAAAAACTTGTGTACATGTACGAGTGATATATGCACATTTGTATATGTATATGAGTTGTGTTAAATTTCTGAGCAGTAGTGACTGCCGATTGTAAAAGGTTGGAATGAATAGAAGATACAGGTTCATGGAGTGGTTTTTCTCCCTATGACAAAATCATGAGATTTTGGAGGGTTTTCCACTCGGCACAAATTTGGTGTTTCTTCATGGTTGTGAGTTTCATTTCTTTATGCTCATGATGAATGCTTATACTTCTCCTGCACAAATTGTAAATATTCTGTTATATGTTTCTTATTGCAAAATTTGTAAGGAATTTTCGAATAAATCAGTAAGGTTCTGATTCACCCCCCCTCTCAGAACCTTGACACTTCCAACAAGTGGTATCAGAGCGTAGGATTCCCTTTAGGAATTGATCTCTGGTTATTGGAAGTTATGGCACATTCTGAAGGAGCTTTCCTTAATAGGGCACCTTTATTTGATGGAAATGATTATGTTTTCTGGAAAGTTAAAATGGAAGCATTTATACATTCTCTAGATGTAAGGATGTGGGATGTAGTAACAACAAAATACACTGTTCCAGCGTCAGTTCCTACTGATGCTGATGAGAAACTAAAATTTGAATTAGATAAGAAGGCTAGATATGCTCTTCTTTGTGGTCTTACTAGAGATGTCTTTGCCAAAGTCATTTATTGTAAATCTGCAAATGATATATGGGTAAAACTTGAAACTATCTATCAAGGAGATGACAAGGTTAAAGAATATAAACTGATTACTCTTAAAACTCAGTTTGACAATCTGAAAATGAGTGAGGATGAAACCATTGCTGCATATTTCTTAAGAATTGAGGAAGTTGTGAATGCCAGGAAGGGTCTAGGTGAAGACATAGAAGAACATGATGTTGTTTCAAAGGTTATTAGATCAGTCCTACCTAAATTTGAAACAAAAATTTCTACATTAGAAGAAAAGAAAAGTTTTTCAAAAATGACCTTACATCAACTTCAAGGAACTCTAACTGCATATGAAATGAGAATTAGCAATCAAGCTAGTTCTTCATCAAAAGAATCAGCCTTTAAGGTTGAAAAGAATGATGAGAGTGATTCAGATCTAACTGATGCTTTAGAAGCATTATTGGTTAAAAGAATGGCAAAGAAATATAAAAGCAAATGCTTCAGTTGTGGTCAATTAGGACATTTTGCTGCTAGATGTCCAAATATTGAACTTGATGATTGTGATGAGAAATCTGAGAAGTTTTCTAGAAAGAAGCCTTGGAATCAGAATAAAAGGTTTAAGGATTTCAAAAAGAAAAGTCTTTTTTCAAAAGAGGATCCAAATGAAGAATCCAGTGATGCAGATGAAGAAGGGGAAAAATTGTTTATGGCTGAAATAGTACATACTCCTAAATTTGAATCAAATGAGCCTAAATCCTCATCTGATTTAGAAATAGAAGTTGATCTTGAAGAAGAACTTCTAAAATCCCTGCAAGAAATTAAAAGGTTAAAAAAATCAGTTGCAAATCATGAGACTGAAAATCAAAAACTTCAAGATGAATTAATAAAAGCAAATTCAATTATAGAAAGTCAAAAATTCTTACTTGAAGAAAAGGATAAAAAACTGAATGTCTTGCAATGTTCTTCTGAAGAATCTACTAATCAGAAAACAAAGTTGTTTTTCAATGGATATTGTTTCAACTGTAATATTTTTGGGCACAAAGCAATCTTTTGTAAAAATAGCACTAGTCAAGGCAAAAGAAAAGTTATTAGGTGCTTCAAATGTTT
The DNA here is from genome assembly GCA_007258455.2 of Sequoia sempervirens. Lineage (NCBI taxonomy): Eukaryota > Viridiplantae > Streptophyta > Pinopsida > Cupressales > Cupressaceae > Sequoia > Sequoia sempervirens. The sequence continues at coordinate 455,360,234 of VDFB02193867.1, forward strand.
TTACTATGGTCACTATGCAAATCAGTGTAAATTAAATCTGAGACCTAAACAGATATGGAAACAAGTAAAGACAAATGAAAAGTCCTTAATTGTTGAAACAGTCTTATTTGCTCAAAAATCTGCAACATGGGTGTTGGATAGTGGCTATTCTCATCATATGACTGGATGTAAGAACAAATTCAAAACCTTAGAAAGCTTTGATGGAGGTTTTGTACGTTTTGGTGATAACTCAGGAGCTTATATAACAGGAAAAGGCTCAATAATCTTAAATAATGATACACCAATACATGATGTGTACTTTGTTGAAGGGTTGAAACATAACCTTTTAAGTGTCAGTCAAATATGTGATAATGGATATTCTATCTCTTTCAATGCAAAAGAATGTCATATTAAAAATGGGAAAGATAGAGTCATTGCCAGTGGGTTAAGAACAAATGGTAATCTGTATAATCTGATAGATTCAACTATTCAAGAAACATCATTGGTCAATACCTGTTTTATGAGTCAAGTGGAAGAAAATTGGCTATGGCACAAAAGACTGGGACATTTGAACTTTGATAATCTTGCTAGAATCAGCAAGAACAAAAAGGTCAGGGGACTACCACAAATAACTAAACCTGCATCTGTTTGTGAAGAATGTATAAAAGGTAAGCAAACAAGAGTTTCTTTTAAAACAAAAGAATATCTGTCAAATAGACCACTTGAATTAGTACATACTGATTTATGTGGTCCAACCAAAATAGCCTCTTTAAATGATGAGAGATATTTCATGCTGTTTATAGATGATTATTCAAGAATGGTTTGGGTAACATTTTTGAAACATAAATCAGAAGCCTTTGAACGTTTCAAAATTTTCAGGAAGATGGTGGAAAGAGAAACTGATTTAAAACTGAAATGCTTAAGATTAGATAGAGGAGGAGAGTTTACTTCTCAAGAATTTATTGAGTATTGTGAAAAACGAGGTATAAAAAGACAATACTCTACTGCTAGGACACCACAACAAAATGGAGTTGTAGAGAGAAAAAATAGAACTGTCAAGGAAATGGCCATGACCATGTTAAATGAAGTAATGCTGCCTAACAAGTTCTGGAAAGAAGTTGTTCATACAGCTGTCTATATTTTAAATAGAGCTCAAATCAGAATTAGGACAGCTTATACACCATATGAATTATGGTATGGGAAAACAGAAAATGTTAAGAACTTTAAAATATTTGGTTGCAAATGTTTTATCAGAAAGAATGATGATTCTTTAGAAAACTTTAACTCAAGATCTGATGAAGGGATTTTTCTTGGGTACTCTACACATAGCAAAGCATATAAATGCTTTAATAAAAGGCTGAACAAAATTGTAGAAGCTATAAATGTTATGTTTGATGAAACATCTGTATGCTGTAATGACAAAGAAGAATATGAAAGTTCATCTTTTCAAGAATCAGAAAGTATTCATAATGAAAATTGTGAACAAGATAAAGTTGAAACTGATGATGAAGATGAACTTGCAGGAAAAATAGAATCAGAAAATTGTTCCAATTCTAAAATCACTAGTGATGGATCAAAGATAAAAACATCTTCTAGAATAATAGCTAAGAGACATCCTGAGTCTCAAGTTATTGGTGATATTGATAAAGGAATTTTAACTAGAAGAAAAGCCAAAATAGGAGAACAAGTAAATATTGCTGAACAATTTTGTTTGATAGCAGATTTTGAACCAAAGAATGTAACAGAAGCTCTATCAAATCCTAGTTGGCAAAATGCTATGCTAGATGAAATAAATCAGATAGAGAAAAACAAGACTTGGGAACTTGTTCCCAGACCTGATGGTAAAAATGTTATTGGTGGAAAATGGATATTCCGCAATAAACTAAATGAGGAAGGTGTAGTGATCAGAAATAAAGCCAGATTTGTTTGCAAAGGATATGCACAACAAGAAGGAGTTGATTTTGGTGAAACCTTTGCACCAGTTGCAAGGTTGGAGTCAATCAGAATCTTTCTTGCATATGCCACTCATAAAAATTTCACTGTCTACCAAATGGATGTCAAAACTGCTTTCCTAAATGGATATCTTGAGGAGGAAGTTTATATGGAACAGCCAGAAGGTTTCAAATCTTCTGACAAGCCTGATTATGTTCTTCGTCTCAAAAAGGCCTTATATGGTTTAAAACAAGCTCCTCGAGCTTGGTATTCCAGATTAGATAAACATCTAATTGCAAATGGATTCATTAAAGGAAATGTGGACAGCACTTTGTATACAAAAATGGACAATGAAAATTTATTGGCTATTGAAATATATGTTGATGATATTATTTTTGGTTCTACTAATGATCATTTAGCAAAAACTTTTTTAGGAATCATGGAGTCTGAATTTGAGATGTCTATGTTAGGACCTTTGACATTTTTCTTGGGAATTCAAGTCTCTCAGCTTGAACATGGTTTGTTTATCTCTCAATTGAAATATGCTAAGGAAATGCTTAAAAGGTTTCAAATGGATACTTGTAATCCAGTTGGTACACCAATGGAAACTGGATGTAAGTTGGTGAAAATTGATGAATCTCCTCTTGTTGATCAAAGAGAGTATCGATCTATGATAGGAAGTCTTTTATATCTTACTGCTTCTAGACCAGATATAATGCACTCTGTATGTCAAGTTGCTAGATATCAAGCAACTCCTCGTCAATCTCATCTCAATGCTGTTCACCATATCTTTAAATATTTATAAGGTACTTTGGATTATGGTTTGTGGTATCCAAAAAATGATGATTTTGCTCTCATTGGTTATACAGATGCTGATTGGGGTGGATGTAAAGATGATCAACGAAGTACTAGTGGTGCTGCATTTTTCTTAGGTGATCGGTTAGTTGCTTGGCACAGTAAAAAACAAGAATGTGTCACTATTTCTACTGCTGAGTCTGAAATTATTGCTGCAACAGCATGTTGTACTCAGTTAATTTGGATGTCTTATCAGCTTTCAGATTTGGGTATTCATGTTCAAAAACCTCTGAAAATCCTTTGTGACAATACCAGTGCTATTCAGATTTCTAAAAATCTTGTTATGCATTCTAGAACTAAGCATGTTGCCATCAAGTTGCAGTTTATTCGTGAACATGTGTCATCAAATGAGGTCATTCTTATTCATGTACCTTCTAAATTACAAGTTGCTGATATTTTTACCAAAGCTCTTCCTAGAGAATTTTTTGAACAGTTCAGAATTCGATTGGGAGTCTTCTCTCAATCCATGCTGGAATAAGTCTTTTACTTTTCATATTCTGTGTTAGATTTCTGCTTCTTTCACAGAAAACATTTAACGCAGATGGTTAGATTTTTGATGCATAAATTTTGGGGGAGTAATTTGCACAGTTCAGTTTTTCAGGCACAGGTTTTGTGAATGGCCCAGTTCAGTTTTGTGATCACAGTTCAGTTTTGTTTTACAGGTTTTGTGAATGGCACAGTTTAGTTTTGTGATCACAGTTCAGTTTTGATTTTGTTTTGGCACAGGTTCATACAGGTTCAGTATTGGCACAGGTTCATACAGGTTCATTTTTATTTTGTTCTTTTGGCACAGCAGTTTTGGTTTGTTCAGGTTTGGTTCTTGTATTTGGATGCACTTGGTTCATAGGTTAATCATGTTTTCATGGTAAATCTGCTTGGCATTTCAGTTCATTATCTTGTTTATAATCAACATGGTATTTCAGTTCATTTTATGAAATGGTGAAAATTTTTGCATCAAAAATGGGGGAGATTGTTAACTTATCTGTCATCCGGCAAATACGTGGCAGATTTGTTTTGTTGGCAAAATGTTACATGTGGCAATTTTTGATGTGGCATGGAAAGTATGATGGCATTTTGGACGTAGCATGGAATATATGATGGCTTCTGTTTAAAGCGAAAAAATTGAAAAGGGTTTAATGATATTGTCGGCAGTTTTAATTGAGACCACCGTAAACTGACAAGTCTGAACGAAGTATTGATTATTGTCAGTCCTTTCTGGCCAAGTATTGTCTTTGCATGGCGGACTCCAAATTTTGGTTAAATTTGATTAAGGTTGTGGGTATCGTTTATTCTGAGCAAACAGTTTTGTTGCGTTTTGTTTATGAAAGTTGAATTCATTCTGCAAAACAAACAGGAAGTAATCGGTTGGATCAAGACATTTTTGGTGCGAAACAGGGAAGTTGATTGATGGATTCATGCAGGTTCATTGTTTGTTTTTTATTTCAAATGAAGATTCCGGTTTATACACTTATCTTTCTCAGAAAGATTAAAATTTTGCTTATATGTTCATTTTTGCTCATGTATGAGGATCTGAGGCGTATGAAAGAAGGAAGAAACTTCCTAAGACCGGACAGAGTCTTGTGTTTCAGGTATTAAGGCCGAACAGAGTCTTGTGATTCAGGTATGAGGTTCTTTGGGAAGAATCTTGGGCATAACAGGTATGAAGGTTTTATATTCTTGTTCACTTCTAAAAAGAGTCTCAAACCCGAAACATGGTTATGCAGTTTTTAGAAGTTTGAATAAATTTTTTTTGGGGTTTTAAACCCAGGGTATTATATACAGTTTTTCAAAAGGAAATATGTAAACGTTTTCAGTCAGTTACAAAGCATAATGCTGTTATGGAAACTGTCTTCGAATATCTCTCAAACGAAGCTTAATGATTATCAGTTTTGTCTAAAATAGATTCGTAATCTGAAGCTTAATGATTATCAGTTTTATCTAAAACAGATTCGTAATCTGAAACTATTTTTTGAAGCATTTTTAAGAGAAAGTTTGTTGAACAGATTCTAACTGGTTCAGTTAGAAATATGCAACTGTTCTGTTTCGAAGTTCATATATACACTTGTAATCTTTAGATGCATGTATGTGTGTGTGTAAAAACACATATATATATGTATCTGAGGATAAGTGGGTCTGAAAGTTTTAATCAAAAACTTGTGTACATGTACGAGTGATATATGCACATTTGTATATGTATATGAGTTGTGTTAAATTTCTGAGCAGTAGTGACTGCCGATTGTAAAAGGTTGGAATGAATAGAAGATACAGGTTCATGGAGTGGTTTTTCTCCCTATGACAAATTAGGGTCTAGGTCTTCCAAAGTGTATGCAATTATAGTATTAAATATTTGAGTTAGGTTGATCATTTAGATTCTTATGCTAACTAGTTTGAATAAAACATGGTTTCAAGTGAAATTCATACCATTGTAGGATTTGAACATTTTGTAAGAAATACTTTAGATTGAGAAAAAAATGTTGTTCCTTACTAAGAAATTGATTCATGATGCTACAAAGGCATTTTTGACCATCGTTAGGAAGGCATCTCTTACCATTAAAGATTAAAACCATTAAAACGTGTGTAATTGAGAAATCCTACGAACAACTGATAACACATCCTTTTGTCATCTCCTAAATTGTCCAATATGTATAAGTGGGGGTCTGTAATCTTGTATACTGCTGGAAATAGGTAATTTCTACTATATTCTAGAATCTTCTTATGATGAATATTTTATTTGTGTTGTAAGGTCGGCCGACTATAATAATTTTCTAAATGTTTCTATTAAGTAGTTTCTAGAGTCATTCCTATATTTCTATGTTCTCTATATAAGAGGTAGATGTAAACCATTTTTATACAAGCAATTGAGGAAGCAATGGAATGAGGTGCAGCAGCACAGTTATGAATTAAATTTTTGTGTGTATTTTTTAGTGTTTCATATTTTGTATATGAGTTTAATGTCTTTTGGATGTGAGATCCACCACTATCAGATTGGTATCAGAGCCGATGGTAGGAACCTGGAGAGTCAGAAGAATATGTGGGTGGCCTGTGTCAGCCATGAAGCTCCAAGTGTGAGGATGTTGCAGCCAAGAAGGTGTTCGCAGCAAACTGGAGTTGCAACCAAAGGATGTGTATGTTGTAGATATTTCTTATAGCTACTGTTAAGGGGACTTTATGCAAAAGTGTTGTGATAAAAGTCTGAAGACATTTCTAATAGTCCGAGTGTTGAAGAAGTCGCATAAGATTGCCAAGAGATGATCGCAGTTGCTTGTTTATTGATGCCATTGCAAGGAAGAACTGTTGTCCCAATCAGAGGAGTTGTTGGGAGATCACAATAGCTGTTGATGTTGTTGAGGAGAGTCTACCACTCTGGAGTCAAAAAGATTGAATCGCTGTCTTTCTGATCTGTAGCAAAAGCTGAATATTGCTAATTGTAAGTGATTAGAAGGCTACAGCCATTGAAAGTAGAAAATTTGCAGAAGGGTATTCCTAGTCATGAGAAGTGAAAATGAAGTAACCGATGTTAGAAGGAAGAGGTGAAGTTTGAAGTGCAAGAAGCCAGTGTCTGTCATCCACAAAAAGGCCGTAGCCACCATCAAGGAAGTTGCTGAAGTGAAAGTCAAAGTTTTAGTCTCAGATCTGAAGATTATTAGTGCTAAACAAATTAGAGTGATCCTATCACCATTTGTGATAGACGTCAAAAGGAAAAGGAGGTGATCCTGTCACCATTTGTGACAGATGTTAAGAGTTTATTAGGATCCCCAAGCACCTGCAGTGTGACTCTATGGGAGGTGCTAAGAAAATACAAGTGTTGAGCACCTAAACCGATGATGGACTGGTAACCAAATGTGCTAGAGCTTGTGGTTAGAGCATCCCAATTGCAGCATGGGATTTCCTAGGTTCGATTGCTAGAACTAGAAGATTTTAGATGCCGCAACATCAGTGAAAGAAACTAAGATTGTAATGAGACTTCATGGTAGAAATTAGGGGCAAGTCATTCCATTGCTTCCCCAATTGCTTGTACAGAAATGGTTTACATCTACCTCTTATATAGAGAACATAGAAATATAGGAATGAATCTAGAAACTACTTAATAGAAACATCTAGAAAATTATTATTGTCGGCCGACCTTACAACATAAATAAAATATACATCATAAGAAGATTCTAGAATATAGTAGAAATTACCTATTTCCAACACTCCCCCCTAATTTCTACTATCAAGTAATTATATCAATAATTACAATAGTACATCACATAGATTATTCTAGAAAAATCTAGTATCGAGGTTTTCCTTCCTTAATTTTGACCACGAATGTTGTGGCATTCCCCAATCTCTTTTGCCATTGACAGTTGTCTTCTTTCTCTGCTTTGCCTTATGGTTGCAACCAACTCTTCAAACTTTCTCAAATCCTTTTCTTTGCCATCTTGATGATCTTTATTCCTTGACGATGCCTTTGTCCTTGTCTAATTGTTGTGACAGTCCTTGAACTATTTAACTCTTCAAATCTTGAATCTAGAACTTCCTAGAATCTTGCCTTCTATATATTGCTTGCCTTGCCATGATTACTATCATCTTCAAACTTATTATCTATTATTCCTTTTTAAAAAACCTTGCTTGATTTCCATCAACTTTCACTTGCGAACTTTTATATTTAAACAAATTCTTGATCATACCTGTTATTTTCTGCCAATTGGATCCATAAACCCATCCACAATCCATTTTCATACAATCTTCCATAGAATCTTTCTTGCACTTCCTGTTCCAACATGTTTTTTTTGAATGACTTTTCAAACCAAAAATACTACAAGGATGTAAGTCCCAACATCTATCCTTCGTATGTCCTTTCCTGCTACAATAAGAACATTGCACACATTCCTTTTCTTTAACAAATTTGGTTACACATGTATTATTTCCTTTACCTGTCACATATCCAAGTCCTTCATGCTTTGGCCTCATTATTGGCTTAATTGGCTCTCTCATCCCATGATCATTCCTTCCTAAACCTTTACCTTTGTATCCCATTCTTTCCATGATCTTTAAACCAACATTCATTTCATTGCCATTGCATCTAACAATATTATCATTTTGACAGTTTTTATCACAAACTTCTTCAACAAAAACACATTTCTCAATTGACAAATTCAAATCCTCTGTACTACATGAAACATCACATACGGATTTTGACTTCAAACATTTATTCAATTTTGTAATTTCCTTCATCTGCAAACTATTTGTTTCTTCTAATTTCTTTAGCTTCTCTTCTAAATCATCAACCAATTTCACTCTTTTTTCAAATTCCTCATTCCTTGTATTAATCTCATCAAACAATTCTAGTTTTTCTTCAAGCTCTTTATTTTTCTCTCTAAATTTGCACAATTCCTTCACCTGCAAATTATTTATTTGTTCCACAAACTTTAACTTATCCTCTAGCTCTTCAATTGCCTCTCTATAAAGATTACATTTTTTTGCCCCCAT